>CM031600.1:12875326-12890326 GCA_018398815.1 Conus ventricosus | reverse complement strand
TATAAGTTGTAATGCTAATAAGAGATGATAACAGCCAGACACATTTCCTGAAGTACCATGCTCTTTGTGTGGATTCAGTGTTCATGACGAAGTACACTCTTTATGTCAATGTACAGTGTGCAAGAAGGTGAGGCCAAAATGCATATTTTCTTATTCAACTGTGGCTCAAAAGAAATAATGTTGCTTTCCTTTTTAATTTGACAATGAAATCATAATCATTCAGTTGCTTTGTTTGTAGCAGAAGAAAACGCGCGCGCGCACACGCACACACACATATGCATACACACACGCGCGCACGCACGCACACACACACACACGCTCGCGCGCGCGCACAACACACACACACCTACACACACACACACACACACACACACACACACACACACACCACACACACACACGCACACACACACACACACAACTAAGACAAAATATGCAGGTAACAATAGCAAGCACGTGCTGTGAGGCAGGTAATCAATGGAAACTAAAAGCTAACGTATGTTTGTTCTGTGTTAGCCAGTCAGGTTTATAACATTAGATTATTATACGTGCATGGTGAACAGCCGATATAGATTATTCAGAAGAAGGAAGATCGTAGACTGGCTGGATGGTGGGTGGGCTGGTTAAATTGACTGATTGTGGTTCGGACATCTAACTTTCTCCTGCCGGACTGTTAGGATGATATCTTAGGTCGCCTGTACAATGTAATCAGCATGCATGCGTGCATGAGCGCGCGTGTTAGTGTTAGCGTGTGTGTGTGTTGTGTGTGTGTGTGTGTGTGTGTGTGTGTGTGTGTGTGTTGTGTGTGTCGTGCGCGCGCGTGCGTGCGTGCGTGCTTGTAAATTAAAAACATACTGGGCATTATTTTTATTCAGTGAATAAGCGACTGCTTTTTCGTTTGTCATTAAAGTGTAAGCATAAAGAACACAGTGCTATGTGGATACACCATATGGACGTGTCCTTTAATAACAATATGAACGACGATGACGACAACTACAACAGCAACACCACGACTACTACTACTACGATAGTAATAATGATAATGATCATAATGATAATGATAACAATACTAAGAATAATAATTATTATAGCAACAAGAATGATAATAATAATATAATGATAATATATTGATGATGATGATGATGATGATGATGATGATGATAAACTGACAATAATGATAAAGTGAAAAATAGTATCCCCTTTGTTGTTAATCTGAGCATTCTGAGCGTTCTTTCGGACCCAGCGGAGTTACCAAGGATAGGCATTTAATATTTGTGTTTCCAAGTTTCGTGGTTTCTTTTTTTTTTTTTTTAAGTTATTTTAGCTGACAACAGCAACAACGACAATAATAAGAATAACAAACAGATAATAATTAACAGAACACATTGTCAATGTGTCTATCGAAATGCAAAGAGACAGAGAGAGAAACAGACAGAGAGATCCCTATACTCTCACCCCAAGACGTTGTGCATAAGCAACACACACACACACACACACACACACACCACACACACCACACCCCCACCACCACCACCACCACCACCATTTCCTGGGGTTTTGACCAGTTGGTAACCCCACTTCATAAGTTACAAAACACACAGACGGATCGCTAGATGTGTGACATGAGACAAATGAAAAAAAACCTCGGTTGCTGGCCCGTCAGACGAATGGAACGAACAAACGACAGGTGAGATGTAACGCGTTTCGACCCTGCAGTCCTCTACGGTCGACACACACAACAGTAACGCCATGGCCGACAAAAACGAAACAGAAACTACGGAAAGTGGCACTTGGATGATTGTATGAGTCGATAGTATGTGCAAGAGTGGGTAGTGTGAAAATGGTTTTTTGTTTCTTCATTTGTATGCTTTGTTTTGTTTCGTTTTATCATTTCATAATTTCATTTCATTTTATTTATTGCAATAGCAAAGCAAGGTGGCTGAAGCCGGAAATTGAAGCAAATTTTAAAAAGAAAAAACGAGACAGATGGATTACAGGACAAAACATGATGCATTTCGGCCTCGTAGGTCTTCTTCAGGCAAAAAACAAACAAACAAACAAACAAAAAACCCAAAACATTTAGGACAACGAAAACGAGGAACGAACAATCACTTATCTTCTCATATTCGGCGCAAAATGAAAACGAGGAACGAACAATCACTTATCTTCTCACATTCGGCGCTAAACTTTGCACCGAAGATGAGAAAATAAGTGATTGTTCGTCGTTCGTTTTCATTGTCCTAAATGTTGATTGTTTCTGTCTGAAGAAGACCCAAGAGGTCGAGATGCATCGTGTTTTGTCCTGTAATCCGTCTGTCTAGTTTGTCCAGCGGAACCTGTAACTTTTCTATTCAAAATTTGTTTCAATTTCTTGCTTCAGCCACCTCGCTTTGAAACTAACTCAGTCAGTGCTGATATTTCTGATAACATGTTTGGATTATTTAACAGTAGACATGATCTCCGGTGCGTCATCCTGTTTGTATCCTTCACAATAGACCCAAATGTCTTTTAATCGATATTTCCTTCCTTACTTTTGCAGCTTATTTCTGTATGGTTCTTCGTTCCCCTTTCCAGACTGCCGAACACCGGCTGCCTTGGAAGGCCGTGGGATTGTGATCTTCTCTCCTGCTGGAGGTAAGAATACCATTGATTCATAGGTTGTACGTCTTTGCTGGATAACATGGCGACCAGTCGCAATCAGGCCGGGGCGACTGATGTGTCTCGCCAGGCAGACGAAGGTGGGTTCTAGACTGCTGTAACAGATGGTTCTGGTTACAAGACTGAAGTGAACGGTTCTGTGACGTCAACGTAAAAAGCTAAGTATTATGACGTCAAGGTAAAATTAGGTAACCACATGACGTAAATAATGATATACGACGGGACGAGGAGCAAGAAGAAACGTAAAGTTACGTAGGCTAGTGAGGCTGACTTTCAAGTCAGTAGGCTAGGGCCTAGGGCGTAGGCGTTTACTGTGTCTGTGGGACACTACTCATGACGGTAACAGCGAGATCTGTGCCAGGTTAAATATTTGTGAAGTTTTGTGAATGCCGTGTCGCTGAGAGCGACTGTTAAAGCTCCCGCTAGAAGAGGACGTCGTCGAACTTCTTACATATCTATACTTGGTTTGCTGTGCTCTTTGGATCTTCAGTTCGACTGTGTTCGTCAGTGGCCGACTTTGTTTACTGTGACCTGTGGAATTTCGCTGCAGCTCTGTGCGTCGGTGGTTCATCGTTGTTGCTGTACCCGCCAATATTCACGTCGTCAGAACTCGTGAGCGGCTCAGATTGCCGTGTGGGGACCTTGGTTCTTCTTCCCCTGGTAGTTCGACGTGATTGATTGTGCCTTGTGAATATTGTGCATTATGGATATTGTGCCTTGTGGATGTTAGTATAGTATAGTATAGTATAGTATAGTATAGTATAGTATAGTTAGTATAGTATTATAAGAGCGATCGAGGCTCTGCTTTTAAAGAGCTTATTCGTCTATCCAATTCTAACTTTGATTTTTAGCATTGCGTGCAAGCTCAGTTTTTCAAAAGTTATTCTTGGCAAGTAGGTTTGTACAATGACGGTAGATTCTTCCAATGTTCATCAAGTCGTCTCTTGAAAGCATCCACTGATGGTGCAGAAACCACTGACTCTGGGAGATTGTTCCAAGTGTTATTGATCCTGTTCGAGAAAAAGTTCGCTCTAACTGCTAATTTACTTCTACTCTTCTTCAGCTTCATTGAATTTCCTCGTAACTGGCTTTTCGTATCCTTTTCAGACATAGGTTTCTGGGTGTTGTTCATTCCATTGAGGTACCTGTAGGTTTCGGTCATATCACCCGAAGACGGCGGTGCTCAAGACACGGAATCTTCAGAATTTTCAATCTCTCGGGGTACGGTTTGTCTTTGAGATTGCTCAGTGTTTTCGTTGCACGACGTTGCACATCCTCAGTGTCACTACATAAGCCTTTGGTATGCGGTTGCCAGACACTGTGACCATAAATTATTCCAACAGTGGCCTGACCATGCTCTTAAACAAAAGTGCAAAAGTTCTTTAAGACAGTTGATCAAAAGATCGGCATAATTATTGTGCCTTATGGATATTGTACCTTGTGAATATTGTGCCTTGTGAATATTGTGCCTTATGGATATTGTACCTTGTGAATATTGTGTCTTGTGAATATTGTACCTTGTGAATATTGTGCCTTATGGATATTGTACCTTGTGAATATTGTGCCTTGTGAATATTGTGCCTTTTGGATCTTCACGTCGTTTTTGTGTGTGAGCGGCTGTGTTTGTCATGCGGAGACCCTGCTTCTTCTTCTTATTCTTCTTCTTAGTAGTTCCGTTGTGGTTTACTGCACCTTTTGGATCTTCACGTCGTTTGTGTTTGTGAGCGGCTGTGCTTGCCGTATGGAGACCCTGCTTCTTCTTCTTCGTTTTCTTTTAGTGCTATAGACTTAGGCTCGGTACAGCCAAGTGTGTTGACTGTGTCTGTGAGACACTATAGACGGTTGCAGCGAGATCTATGATGACGAGTCTGATGTGATAATTTTATGAGAGCGGCGCTTAAAGTTCCATGTGTATTGATTACGTGATGAATTATAATATGATATGTAATATGATATGCTGATATCTGATGGTTGAAGTTTCCTATGTATTGATGTCTTAGTTGACGTGAATTGATCTGTGTGCTATGTAGTGGTATGTATTGATTTTGTACCAATTTATGTTATGTTTGTTTTGATGGTTCAGGCAGCATATATTAAAAAAAAATCTAACTTGTGTGTTCCTGGCTATCCATGTTCCGTATGGTGTGGATGTGTGTAGGGAATAACCATTACACGCATCCAAACTTGAGAGCGAGAGTCAGACAGCAAAACACGCACCGCACACCATCCGTAACAGGTTCCTACCTGCTGTCAGTAACCGTCTCATATTTACACTTAACGTCTTTTTCGTCGAAAGCTTACGTGTTGTGTGTGTGCTTGTTTCCGAAAACTCTGTTATATTCACTTTTTTCTTGTATTATTTTTGTTCTAGTGTGATGACAGCCCTGAAAATGATCTGTGAAATCAGCTGAGTTACAATGAACTGAAACTGAAATTCAGCTGAACGATGCACAGACAGACACATTAAACACAAGATTATAATTTTCTGCCTAGTGGGACTCTACATTTTGTAACCTGGTGCATAAAACACATCTATCTTTTTTTTCTTTCTTTCAATATGACCAAAGCAGTGGCGATGTATCCGTTAAGAAATTTTTGTGTCATGTTCCAGTTGTGTTCATTCACAATTTCAAGAAAAGTAAATAGTTTCTAGTTTTTGTAATTTTTTTTTCTTTTTCTTTTTTGTTGGCGGGGATAGGGGTAGGAGGAAACGAGGGGAAGGGGAGATGGGCGACTTTCCCAGCAAGTTTTGATTTGAAGATTCACTTGAGTTTGTTTTTCTTTAATTTCTTACCTGTAAAAACGAAGTTCCTCATAAAATATTATTATATTGGGTATTTATATAGCGCCTATCCTCGGTCACTGTTTGTAATAGCTTTGCTGGAGTGTGGCCAGCACTGAAGAGCTTATTCACGTTTGTGAATGTAAAAGAGACCCTTTTGTATTATGTGCCACGTACATTATTTGTGTCGTGTGAATATGAACATAGAATATAATTTTTATGTCTTTTTTTTCCAAAAAGAAAGGTTTTGTTTTGAGGCTTTTTTGTTTGTTTGTTTTTTGTTTTGTTCATCTGTTTTCTTGTTTGTTTTTCAAAAGACGGGGGATGTTGGAGATGGAAGGGGGAGGGGAGGGGGGGGAGAGCAAGGATGAGGTAGGTGTGGGTTGGGGATGGGAGTGAATATCGTTCAGATGTGGTTATCCTATGCATGTGAACGCTCAGCTCCGCCTGTTTATTCATATGTCTGAAATATTGATAACATTAATAAATAAGCTGATATGCAACACATTGATAGTTACACCTGTCCCGTTGAAGTAAATAAGCGACCGCATATATCATACTTGATCTGCTTCTCAGTGATGGATAGACAGAGAGATAGAGTGATTGATAGATAGGTAGGTATAGGTAGGTAGACAGATAAATAGATTAACAGATAGATACAATAGATTAATAGATAGATAAATACAAAGATTAATAGATAGATAGATGGCATGAATGTACACACACGCAGATAGATAGATAGATATAGCCTAGATAGATATACGCGCGCGCGCGTGTTTGTTTTAAGAAGAAAAGACTTTCGGGTTTTGCGAAAACTGTGACTCTTACAGTCTGTGCGGGAAAGAGAGTAAGACTGTCCTCAATCGGCCTGTTGAGAAGGCTCGGGTTTAAAAGGTTTGATTGATGGACGTTGGATCTTTATGTTTGTTAAACATTTCAATGTCATAAAGACAAGCATTTGTACCTGATTTGAAAGAAATCTATAATTTTGTTTGTTTGTAAGTGTGTGTGGGCTTGGCAATAGTCTACAAGGCGGTGGTGCAGTGGTGTTGTTATGACTGAGCCTGTAATATAGGCCTGCATTTTGTATTTTTTGTTGGCGCGCGCGAACATAAGCGTGAATAAGAATTAGAAATCACATGTTGTAGATAATGAGCAAATTGAAAAGTTGTTTTGAAATTGCAAAGTTGTGTAAATGTGGGCGCACACAGTCACGCATGCACACTATCACCATAATCATCATTCTTTGTTAACGAATCAAAATATGAACGGATATTTTTAGCATGGTTGTAAAATGGAGTGTTCGAAGCGTTCTTACATAAAAATAAACCATGAGATCTCCAAGCATACACACACATGTGCGCGCGCACACACTAATTAAATAACTAGTTAATTTTTTTTTTAACACGAAAAAGGAAACAAAACCAAAACAAAACCGCCATTTTCAGGGTAAAAAAAGTCTTTGTTGAACGGACAAGGTCTACCACACAATAGTATACTACTTAACATAATGTTATGGACTGCTCTCTGTTTTTTTTCTCTCCACCAACTAGAAAAAAAAGAAGAAATTAAAAAAATCTAAATGTTGAAATAAAAGCAGTGACCGGCATAAAATACGAACCTCCATCTAAAAACTCAAATCTTATCGTCACACACAGACACACACACACACACTCGCGCGTGCACACACACACACACACACACACACACACACACACACACACACACACACACACATACATACACGCGCGCGGTGCGCACCCCCTCCCCCCCCCCCCCCCCCCCCCCCCCCCCCCCCCCCCCCCCCCCCACCACACACACACATATTCTAGAGCACGTCGGATGGCGATCTATTTTGGAAATAGTTTATAGATATAAATAGGCAATTTAAAGACATATATAGGAAGCATGACATACATGTTTTTTTTTGTTTGTTTTGTTTTTTCATTTGTTTTGTTTTGTTTTTCCTTTCCATAGTGATGATTTTCCTGTGCAAGGATCATTTTTATCCTGCTAGAAGACACGCTATGTGAATTGCTCTTGCATAAGGTTGTGTTCAAGAGGAAGGGGCTCATCTTTATCGCTTAGGAAAAAAAAAAAATCCCCAATTAGATCAAAGAGTAAAACATGTAGTTAAGGAAGACAAAAGTGATCATGTACAGCTATGTCGAAAACATGTGAGAGAAAGAGAGATCGAGAACAGAATCTGAATGCATTGTTTTACTGACAGAAAGTTAACACTTCCACTTGCAAAACACACACACACACACACAGAAAGGCACGCATATATAAAATACCTGGCATTGTTATCGTGTCTAATGTTGTTGTTTTTCTCAAGGCGATGGATGATTCCATTAAAGTCATGTAAGCCCAGCTATCGCAGAGCCCTCGTGAGGACTGAAGGCAACTAAATAAACCGTGCGACATTTAGAAAACATTGTTTAGACTTCACTGTCGAGTGGAATGGGCATGAACATGGATTCCACATAGCGGGACGTCAGATTTAGTGAAAATCTTTCTCTGTCTCTGGGTTTTTTTTTTTTTTCATCTTCTAGATTTTGTTATTTCTTTATAGACTGAACAATTGTTTACACGTCAGTGGTTGACGGTGTATCATTTAGTTGACTGCGTTCTTGAGTTGATTGGTGGTTCGTTTGTTTGTTTGTTTGTTTTATTAGAATACTGAGATAATAGAAAAAAAAATCATTATCATCGATTGCATTTGGATCAAACGTCAACATAGTTTTAAATGAATACGCCCAATAAGACATTTTAGTTGAAATGGGAAATAACGATCGACAGTGCCCGAAAGAAAAGAGATCTACGTCCAATCAGCCAAAGGGTTCGTTACCAGATCGAATTTATTCGAGGTCGAGGTTCGACCAGCTCCCCTCCAGTATTCAAATGTTCCACTTACCTGATATTTTGTACGTGTCATTAAGATTTTCTTTTGATCAACAAGACTATTAGAACATAAAAATTAAAAAAAAAACACTATCATTTTATCATTGTCATAGATTAAGTCTGGAAACACGTAAATCTATGTTGAACTAAATGCCCATTTTGCCTTTTCTTGGGCAATGGGGAAAGCTCACAGAGTCCAACTCCTCTCTTAAAGTATCCGTAATGTTCCTTTTGTCTATTATATTCTGACCTAGTTATTAATTGAGTTGTTTTTGTTGGTGACCATGTTATTTATAGAGTTGTTGTTTTTAGTTGATTAGAATATAAGAATGTAACAGTCATCACTATCACTATTCTTTATTGACTGATTCCGTAGAAACGTAAATGTGCGTCAGACTGAAGGGCCATTTTTACATTTCACGGGCGCTGGACAAAGCTCGGCAGGGCCGTCTCCTTCACTGAAGTTAACTCAATGTTCCTCTCATCTTTCTTTTTGACAAGGGAATGTATTGTGTTTTTATTTTTATCATCATAAGTATTGAAATTCAACAACCGTTATTGTTATCATTGATTCAGTTTGGATAAAAGGTAAGTTCAAGCCAAACTGAATGCCCATTACAGCATTATAGCGGGCAAAGGCGAATAATTAAAATGACTTTTTCATTTCCTTAAGTGGTCAATTGCCATTTACCTGTAATGTTGAACGTGTTAATGTGTTATTGTTTTTATGCATAAGAATATTGGAATACAAAACTGTTACAATCATCATCATCATCGTCGTCTTCGCCGCCGTCGTCGCTGGCATCGTTATCAGATTATTATCATAATCATCATCATTATTACATTGTCGTAATCATTATCATTATATTATTAGCATTTCCATTATTATTATTACTATTGTTATTATCATTGTTGTTATTATTTTTATTGTTGCTATTATCATTATCATCATAATTGTTACTACTATTATTGTTATTACTGTAAAAATTATTACTTATTACACCTGGATAAAAGGCAAGTATAGGTGAAACTAAACTGCCCGTTATGGCATTTTAGCAGGCAACGAGGAAATGCTCGACAGTGCCCATCTCCTCTCCCTATGATTTCAAATTATCTATTCACTGTTACTTTTGAACATGTTACCGACTAGCTTTTTTTGATCATAAGAATATTACATTATATATAAAAGCTACTATCATCATTTTTTTGTTTGTTTGCGTTTTCGTTGTCATTATCATCATCATTGTCATTATCATCATTACCATAGGTTAAATCTGAATACAACGTCAGTCTATGTGAAACTGAATGCCCAACATAGCACGTCATGGGCTACGAGAGCTGGTGGCAGGAAAAATATATCCCATCTCCTCATGTCTATCCCCCAAATCTTTCCCTGGCATGTCTCACTCCAGGTCAAGATCTCGCAGGCAAGCACAGCAAGTTTCTTCAAAATCCAATGGAGACCCTCACCACCACCACCCCCTGGTCAACAAAGGCATGCAGGCAAGTTTTGAACGTTCATTTTTCTTTGTGTTAACAGGTGTGTAACCGGAATATTGGAATGTTGTCTTTCCTGGTTAATTGAGAATAGCTGAAGAAATGGGGATGCGATTGTGAGATTATCTGTATGAAGTTTACATTTTTTGTATAATACAGATCAGTGTGTTGTGTAGTGACGGGTGGGGGCTCGGAGTCAAGTTAAATAAAATTTGATTATTTTCTTAAGTGTTAATGATTTCCCGTCACCTTCGTGCGGGCCCGATGTGAGTGACAGAGTGCGTGCGCCAATGCGAGAGCGCAATTTGTTGTGAAGACGTGAACTCTGTCCATACCTTCCTGCATCCCTACATATGATAATCATATTTTAATAACGAGGGGAAACATCGGAGGCCCGTCACAACGACTTATTTTTTTTTGGGTAACTCATTTATTTATACTGTTCTTTTCCATTCCTTCTTCCTTCACGGCTCCTCTTGTGAGTTCATTGGGTTGTAATGCTCAAACAGCATAAACTTGCAGGTGGTGTTCTACGTTAAATCCTTTGGGTGGAGGACTGTCACAACTGCTGAAGACCGACCTCACTGAGGAGTTCTCTCATCCAGGAGACGACAATCGACTCCAAGCAGGCGTAAGTAAATGGTTCTGATCAACACACGGAACGCGACGATTCCCAGTGCTGTCAGTGCAGGATTCAAAATTCATATTTCAATGTCGTCTTTTTCATCGCATCTTTCGCTCCCCTTTCCTTCCCAACCCATCCCTTTAAATCATTTCCACTGGAACTGAGGAATCGTTCGCCTACATTATATATCCCCCCCCCCCCCCACCACCCCCGCCCCCTCGACTATATGGTACATTTCCGTTGTTTGTTTCGTGTCCTGTCTAAGAACAGGTCAAGGCGTGTCATTTCAATTTTGTCGTGTTTATCTGATGACTGAGTACGTCAACATTTGTTTTCGTTGTTGTATTTGCGGGCGTTTTGCAAGTTTGTTCGCCAATAATGTTGCGTCCATAATAACAAGTTGGTTTTTTTATGACTATCTGAATTATTGAAAGTTCAATATATGTATAAGCTTATATGAATGCATGAGTAAATAAAATAAATAAATAAATGAATAAATAGCGTTGCATTATGGGAGGTTTTTCAGTCGAGCTAATTTGACTTTTGGTGGAACACTCTAGCAATGTGGACTAACCTGTCACGGCCTTCATCACTTTTTTTTTTTTAATTCGCGGTGATAGCCTGGGAGGAGGAAGAGGAGGGGTGGCGATGGGGTGGGGGGTGGGGGGTTGTCAAAAAAAAAAGTAGGCGGCGGAGTCGCGTGGCGAACACATAGGCGTACTAATTTAAAAAAAAAAAAAAAAGAGCATTTATCATCTTTCGTGTCGTCGCCGTTATTGCCGTCATCCGGATATGGGTGTATTGCGATCACCTGTGCTATCGTCCAGTGATTTTGCAGAATGAATGAATCACTTCAGTTTTCTCCCTTTCAGAGTCTTGTTTGTCACCCCCACCCATCCCACCCCCACCCCATCCAATGCTCCAGCTTCGTATGATTGACTCTCATGCAAGACTCCTCTGTTCCTAAGCAAAGAATAGTTCTTTGAATCCCTCAAGTTTCAGCTGAAACTGAATACACACTGTTGAAGAAAACAGAAACGCAAGTTTAGTTTTTGTTTTAATATAGCTAATGTTTCTAAACAAATCACGAAGGTAAGCTTCAGTGAAACAGTCTGTAATCCTTTGACTGGCTCAAAGGTCTTAGAGACTTTGACGGGTTCATCGGAGAAAAAAAATGGCGTGTGTAAATTCCAGTGTCTTGCCAAAGAGCCTGGATTAGTCAGCAGAAGGTGGATATCAACTCTGGGAACTTGTTACCGGGGTAGAGGGTGCTTGCGCATATATATATATTTGCTTTCAAATTAATTACAACTGTTTCATAATCATCACCATGACCGTAAATATTATCACTATTATCAGGCAGTGGCTGCGTAGCCACAGAAAAGAGAAGATAATGTATTGATGGATATAAGTATAACGAATAAAATAATAGAAGATTATCAATTGACCGAACCGAAGCTTTTGAATAATTCTTTTAACTTCTGTCCGTCAGCAGAGTATGTTCCCTTACTTGTGGCTATCATTATTTATCATTAATCATTTATTGTTGTTGTTGTTGTTGTTATCATCATTATTGTCATGATTATGACAATGACGATGATGATTGTTGATGGGTTTTTTGTTTTTGTTTACTTTTCTTTCGTTGTTGTTGTTATTATATGGAAGGGTGGGGGTGGAAAAAGCCTTAAGTGAAGTGGGGACGAGGGGGTCTTTCAATCCTGACGGTTCAATCTTTTACTTTTGCTCCACCCACTCGGAAAGAAAGGACAGAAAGAAAAAGCTTGGAGGGGGTGCGTTGAGCCATTACAAAAAAAAGAAAAAGAAAAGAAAAAAAAAAACATCGGTTGGGGGGGGGGGGGGGGCTAGGGGGGGGGGGGGGGCTGACAAGTCAGTTTGTTCAACCAATAGGGAACGGTTTTAAAAAGCAAAGCGAAACGGAAGCCAAGTTTGTCAACACGAATGGCAGTCATGAAGGTGGGGCGGTGCTTCAGTTGGGCTCAGCAACGCTGGAACACCGGCTAGGGGGAGAGAAAAAAGACACGGGAATTGAACGGTTGGTGACGATTGGTGGAGGCGGGGCTTGTCTAATGTACCGCACGCGTTTTAAGGGCGTGCGCGGCACGCGCGCCTCGTGTCACGGTGGCTACGGGCGCCTCGTGCAACAGGCAAAGGTCCAAATCAATACATGTTTCGTGCGGCGTGTGGTCCTTGTTGAAAACTTCGCTACTTTGACGTGACCCAACAGACTTCCAGGACTTCGGGGAATGACAACAGTGCTGGGAGTACAAAACATCAAAACGGATTTTCGTGCATTCTGAGGTAATATTTGACAATGAAGCTTAAGGGTTGACAAGACAAGCCGCGAGATGTATAGTGGGTTAAGTGAGACGAGACAGACAACACTGCACAATTCCTTGGCGTTTTACGATGGTGATATAACATAGATTACTTCTTATCTTGCCTTTTCCGTTTTAGCATAGGCACCAAGAAGCGCAATAAAACTGAAGATGTCTCTCTCTCACACACAAACCACATACACGCGCGCGGCGCGCGCTCGCCGACTTCAGTTTAAAAAGCAGTTTAGGGGACCGCAATTCAAAACTCCTATAAATAATCCGTTTTGAAAGTGAGTTTCTTCCAGTCAAGTATCAAAGGCCAATATTGTTAAAACATACACCAAAGTATGTGATCATTTTGCATTAGTAGAGCATTCAGGGCACTTTTCAAATCAAATCTGCTCGGGTCTTCCAACGCGGTGACAGCGCCCTGATATGGCCCTTCGCGATCCGCTGGGCTATAAGCAACATCATCTTATCTTATCTAACATACTCGGATCTTGACGAAAACAAAACATGAGGAAAAAAGACCAAACACCTGTAGGGAGTATTTACTCAATGCAAAAACATCAGCTCTGGACAGGCGGAGAAACGGTTATGATCACAATAGGTAATTCAGTCATTCTTTTGTTCGTCAAAGAAGGGTTTAATATATACATTTTCTCCATGTCTTCACGACTTCCCATACTCCTGCACTCTCTGTCTCTGTTTTTTCTGTCTGTCTGTCTGTCTGTCTGTCTGTCTCTCTCTCTCTCTCTCTCTCTCTCTCTCTCTCCTCTCTCTCTCTCTCTTTTCTCTGACAGTTATGTGTGGTGTTCTATGCTAAATTCGATGATTGTAGTAACTCAACTAGCTGACTTCTGTTGATGAGTGTCATCCGGGAGACAAACGGCGACTCTAGACAGGCGTAGTTCCAAATGCAGAAACAGGTTTAAGTTCACGTTTAAGTTTCATGCCCTCTTCTTTACGACTTTGGGGGGGGGGGGGGGAGGAAAGATAAGCTTTTCCGAGTTATTTTCATGATGACGGTGGATTCTTCGCTCACCACACACACACACACACACACACACACACACACACACATGTTTCTTCATACATGGGCCTGATGAGCGAAATCAAGTGCAGACAATACAATTTCACGAGTTGATTTTCATTGACCTCCTTTCATGAATAATGATCAGCTGTCTTCGCAAAACACTCCTCAATATGCATGCATATATTTCTGCCAAGGCCAATGGTCGTTGAAACAAAAAATTCTAACAATTGCAGTCATCAGTTTTACAGTCCCCCTGCCACCATTCGGGTCTTCGCAGCAGGTCTTTCCGTACCCGGGGTCACCTTCTGATCTGCTTCACATTAAATTGCCTCTCTCTCTCTCTCTCTCTCTCTCTCTCTCTCTCTCTCTCTCAGTGGAGTTCGACTTTTGTTTTGCTGTAACATTATGATAATCCAGGGTGGATTTCAACGGGGAAAGAAAATTAAGCGTTTTTGGAACACCGCTGCGACGATAACCATTTAAATGGTGGGCGACTCAGTTTCTTCCGATATCCCCTCGAATGGTGTGTGTGTCCGCTCTTTCGCTACTGTCCTTGGCCCGTGGCTGCGAGGTCTCCCATATTCGACGTATCCGACTCTGAATATATGCGTCAAATATAACTGTTTACCCCATGGAAGGAGATAGGTGGTGGAGGCTGGGAGGAAAGGTGTGTAACAAGAACAAGAACATATTTTATAGCCACATGACAACCAAAGGTTTTGTGGGGCACAGATGATCGGGTATAAATTTTAGATTAAACTAATTCCAACATTGTCAGATCGTGCAACATAAGTAGGAGAAAGAAAAAGAAACATAGTGTGTATCAGGGTCTGATTAGAATTTCTGTCTCGCGAGAGAAAAACACAACAGGATATACTGAGCAAGCACAGGTTGAAAGCAGTCCATTAACGTAACCTCAGAGGATTAAAAAAAATAAATTTTAAGTCTGTAACGGGAAAATCGGATTTGTTATCTCGTCATCAGGTCATAACGTTGTTGGTCAAATAATTTATGGTCATGGAGAAAATGTGTTCGTCCTCAACAACGTGGCATGTCGTTCATTACCTGTCTTCTCTGTCAGTGTTTGTTATAACGGCCCCTCTCAATTTGGAGTTCATGGGCGCTTATTTGTAATCTAGTTAGTGCTCGTCTGCAATCTGTG
>CM031600.1:12800326-12870326 GCA_018398815.1 Conus ventricosus | reverse complement strand
CCTTTATGTTACCGTCACGTCGCTGTAGAATGCAACCATCATGTGGCTGTATGTCACCATAATGTGGTACTGTAAAATGGCCAAACATAGGCTCTATAAGGTCACTTAGTGGTTAAAATGTCACCATATGTGGCTTTTGTTACGTCACGTTATTAGTATGCAACATCCTGTGGCTCTATAACGTCACCATAATGTGGTACTGTAATATGGGCATGCATAGGCTCTATAGGTCACCATTACGTGGCTCTATAATGTCACCTAGTGGGTACTGTGTTATGGCTATACATAGGCTCTATAAGATCCCATTATGTGGTCTGAATGTCCCCATAATATGGCTTTTGTTATTATTTTTGAATATTTTGGCCTATTCTCAGCTTAAGGGACCAAGCTCTGCGCTTTACAATCCACACTCGTTTACACAACAAGTTATGTTCGTCACGTTGCCGAATCCCAGCATCTTTGTGGCTGTATAATTTCATCATATGGGGTCTATGTTACGTCACGTTGCTCTAGAGCAACCACCCTGCAGTTCTATGATGTCATCATAATGTGGCTTCATGTTCCGTCACGTTCCTGTAGAATGCACCCTTCTGTAGCCTATAAGTTCAAATAATGTGGCTTTTATGCTACCGTCACGTTCGTCTAGAATGCACCCTCCTGTGCTCTATAATGTCACCAGAATGTGGCTCTTTGTTACCGTTGCGTTCCTCTATAATGCAGCCACCCTGTAGCTCTAATATCACGATATATGGTACTGTAAATGGCCATAATGGGTTTAAAAAGGTCACCATTATGTGGTTCTATAATGTCACCATAATTTTGTACTGTAATATGGCATACGAGGCTCTAAAAGGTCCATTATGTGGCTCTATAATATCACCATAATGTGGTTCTGTATAGGGCCATAACTTAGGCTCTATAAGATCACCAATTATGGGGCTCTATAATGTCACCATAATGTGGCTTTATGTTCCCGTCACGTTTCTAAAATGCAACCATCCTGTGGCTCTATGTCCATAATGTGGTACTGAATATGACTAAACTTTGGATTCTCCTTGGAGCACATTAAGACCGTATAAGCGAAAGCTTGGCTGGTCGGAGGGGCCCACTGTCTATCTGTCCGTGGGCAGGGTGGGGTTTGGGTCTGTGGTGTGTCTCGGCAGCTGGAGGGTGGTGTCTTTTGCTGGTGGGCTCTGCGTAAATCGGCTGGTACACCCATGGGGGTGCTATTTTAAGGTGTTTGAGTTGCATTGCGGGTCTGATTTACAATTGTTCAGAACAGTTATGTCCCTTGATTCTTAATGGAGTGTCCTGCGCGTGCCTGTGCCATTGTGAAACAGGCAGGCCTCCAAGGGTGGCACAGGACTGCTCTAAAGGGGTGAAATGGGGGCTTCTCTGGGCCTCCCCAGACCTTGGGTGTTTCTTTTTCTTCTTTGCCTTATCAGGCTGACCTGGAGAAAGTCCAGTGCGGTGAGGAAAGACCCATAATGTGGCTCTTGTTCCCGTCCGTTGCTTGAATAGACCCCTGTGGCCTTATAAGTCATCATAATGTGGCTCTTGTTACCGTCCGTTGCCTGGGAAAGAAACCACTGGGCTCTATAATGTCATCATAATGTGGTACTTTTACTTGGCCTTTAATGGCTCATTAGAACACCATTATGTGGCTCTGTAATGTCACCATAATGTGGCTTCATGTTACGTCACGTAACTGTAGAATGCAACCCATCATGTGGCTCTGTAATGTCACCATAATTGCTAAACATGTAATATGGCCATACATGGGGCTCATAAGTCATTTGGGGGGGGCTCTATAATTCCATTTTATGCTACTGTAACAGGGCCATAATAGGCTTATAAGTCACCATTATGTGGTTTAAATATTTCAAATGTGGTTCATGTTACCGTCACGTTGCTAAAATGAAACCCACCCTTTGAAGTTCTATGTCATCATAATGTGGCTTATGTTACCGTCCATTCTCTAGAATGCAGCCATCCTGTAGCTCTATAATATCACCATAATGTGGTACTGTAATATGGCCATACATATGCTCTTAAGATCCCATTATGGGGCTTCATAATGTCACCCTTAATATTGCTCATGTACGGGTCAGTAGCTCTAGAATGCACCATCTGTAGCTCTATTAAGTCCCCATATGTGCTTTATGTTACCGTCCGTTGCTTTTAATGGAACCATCCTGTGGCTCTATAACGTCATCATTATGTGGCTTTAGTTACTGTCACGGGGCTCTAGAATCCCAACCATCTGTGGCTCTATAATGTCATATGTGGTACTGTAATATGCATACTAGGCTCTATAAGATCACCATTATGTGCTCTATAATGTACCATAATTGGCTTTATGTTACCGTCACGTTGCTGTAGAAAAATTTTTTTCCATCATGTGGCTCAATAATGTCACCATATATGGTAAATGTGATATTGCCATACATAGGCTCTAAAAATCACCATTATGTGGCTCTAAAATCACCAAAATATGTTACTGTTATATAGCCATTTAGGTCTATAAGATCACCATTTTGTGGATCTATAATATTACCATAATGTGGCTTCATGTTACCGTCACGTTGCTTAGAATGCAACCCTTTCTGGGTTCTATAATTTTCCATTATGTGGCGTTATTTTAAACATCACTCCCTGAGAAACGCGCCTCTTGGGCTCTATTAAATTCACCAAAATTTGTGGTACTGAAATATGGCCAAACCGTAGGCTCTATAGGTCACCATTATGTGGCTTTTTATATCACGATTGTGGGGCTTTATGTTACGTCACGTTGCTGTAGAATGCACCTCAGTAGCTCTATAATGTATCATAATGTGGCTTTATGTTACCGTCACGTTGGTAAAATCCCCTACCCTGTGGCTCTATAAGTCACCATAATGTGGCTTTTGTCGTCACGTTCTAAAATCCCGGGCATCCTGTGGCTCTATAATGTCACCTTAATGTGGCTTTATGTTACTGTAAACGCTGTTTAGAATGAACCATCGTGGCTTTTTAATGTCTCATAATGTGGTTACTGTAATAGGGACCATACATGGGTTTTAAAAGATCACCTTTGTGCCTCTTTAATGTCAATAATGTGGCTTTTGTTACCGTCACGTTCTCTAGAATGCAACCTCTTGTGGCTCTATAATGTCACATAGTGTAGTACGTAATATGGAAATTACATAGGCTCTAAAAGGTCACCATTATGTTGCTCTATATGTCACCATAGTGGGTACTGTTGATTATGGCAAAATTAGGCTTATAAGATCACCATTATGTGGCTCTGTAATGTCCCCATAATGTGGGTTTATGTTTTTTTATTATAATCTTATATAGCGCCTTATTTCAGTAGATGACCAAGCTCTAGCGCTTTACAATCCACACTCGTTTACACAGAGTTATGTTGGCGTCACGTTGCTTAGAATAGAGCCATTTTGTGGCTGTTAAAAGTCATCATAATGGGGCCTCAATGTTACCGTACGTTGCCCTAGAATGGAGCCATCCTGTGGCTCTATAAGTCATATTAATGTGGCTTATGTTCCCGTCCCTTGCTCTAGAATGAACCCATTGTGCTCTATAATGTCATCATGTGGCTCTATGTTACAGTCACTTTGGGCTCCAGAAGGGCAACCATCCTGTGGTCTGTAATGTCATAATGTGGTACTGTAATATGGAATTGATGGCTCTATAAGATCACCATTATGTGGCTGTGTAATGTAACCTTTAGTGTGGTTTTTTTACGTCACGTTGTGTGGAATGTAACCCTCTGGCTCTTAATGTCCCCATAATATGTAAACACTGTAATATGGCCATACACGGGCTCTAAAAAGTCACCATTATGTGGCTTTTAAATTTTTACCATAATAGTTATCGTAATGGCCATCATAGGCTCTACAAGATCACCATATGTGATTTAAAATTTATTACCATAATGGGGTTTGTTCCCGTCACGTTGCTCTAGAATGCAACCATCCTGTAGTTCTAAAATGTCATCATAATGTGGCCTAAGTTAGTGTCCATCCTCTGAATGCGCCATCTTTTAGCTCTTAACACACCAGGGGGGGTTTACTGTAAAAGGGGCCTAATGGCTCATAGATCATTATTATGTATCACAATATAGGTTACTGTAATATTACCATTATAGGCTTATAAGATCCCTTTATGTGGCTCTATAATATTACCATAATGTGGCTTCATGTTACCGTCACGTTGCTTACAATGAACCATCTGTATTTCTATAAGCATCATAATGGGCTTATGTTCCCCGTCACATTCCTCTGGGAATGAGCCTCCTGTAGCTCTATAAATCCAAAATGTTTCTGAAATTTGGGTAATAGGCTCTTTTCCAGGTGACCATTATGGGGCTCTATAATGTATCATATGTGGTTTTTTTATTCGTCAGTTCTGTAGAATGCCACCATCCTGTGGCTCAAAATGTCACCATAATGTGGCTTTATGTTACCGTCACGTTGCTCTAGAATGGACCATCTTTGTGGTTTTAAATTTTCCCTATGTTGGCTTTATGTTACTGTAACGTTGCTTAGTACAACCATCTGTGGTTTATACTGTCATCATAATTGGTATGTACTATGGCCATACATAGGCTCTATAAGATCACCATTATGTGGCTCTGTAATTGGGTCAACTAATGGGCCCTTAATGTTCCCGTCACATTGTGTAGATGTAACCATCATGTGGTTTAAATAATGCACCAGATTGTACTGTAGATTGCCATACATAGGCTTATAAAGTCACATTATTGGTTCGGGTAATATATTTATAATATGTACTGTAAATGGCATAATGCTCTGAGTCACCATTTATGGTCTGTAATTTACTATTTAATGTGGCTTATGTTACCGTCACGTTGCTCTAGAATAAACCCATCTGTAGTTTTTAAAATGTCATCATAATGTGGCCTTATGTTACCGTCACATTCTTACAATGCAGCCATCCTGTAGCTCATAATATCACCATAATGTGGTACTGAAATTTGGCCATACATAGGCTTTATGGATCACCATATGTGGCTTTTATAACTTCACCATACGTAGCTTTAGGTTACCGTCACGATGCTGTAGTATGAAACCTCTGTGGCTTATAATTTTCTTTTCATAATGTGGCTTTATGTTAACCGTCAGGTTTGCGTAGAATGCCACCATCTGTGGCTTTTATAACGTCACTATATGTGCTTCCTTACGTCCGGCTCTGAAATGCAACCATTGTGGCTGATATGGTCATCAAAATTTTGGTCCCGTAATGTGGCCTAATAGGCTCTTAAAGATCACCATTATGTGGCTCTGTAATGTCACCATAATGTGGCTTTATGTTACCATCACTTTGTTTTGCCAAATGTAACCATATTTTGGCCCCTATAAGTCCCCATATTATC
Organism: Conus ventricosus; assembly: GCA_018398815.1. Classification (NCBI taxonomy): domain Eukaryota; kingdom Metazoa; phylum Mollusca; class Gastropoda; order Neogastropoda; family Conidae; genus Conus; species Conus ventricosus. The sequence goes on along the minus strand of CM031600.1, from coordinate 12,864,931 downwards.
CTACTGTAATAATGGGCCATACATAGGCTCTATAGGATCACCAGCATGTGGCTCTGTAATGTCAAAATAATGTGGTTATTTTACCGTCCCGTTGCTTAGAAGTCACCATTTGTAGCTCTTTAATCTCATCATAATGTGGCTTTATGTTACCGTCACGTTCCTCTAGAATGGAACCTCATGTTGCTCTGTAATGTCACCAAAATGTGGTACTGTAATATGGCCATACATGGGACTCTAAAATGTCACCATTTGTGGCTCTATAATGTCCCAAATGGGTTTGTGTTATCGCCACGTTTGCTCCAGAATGCAACTGCATGTCCTTACTGTCACGCTGCTCTAGAATGAAACCCATCTGTGGCTTTTTAATGTCATCATAATTGGTTCTGTAATGGGGCCATTACATAGCCTCTATAAGTCACCATTATGTGGCTCTAAAAATGTCCCCCACAATGTGGCTTTTGTGTTATCGCCCGTTGTGCAGATGTACCCGCATTATGGCTCTATAATGTCTCATAAATGTGTACTGTGATGTGGCCGTATATAGGCTCTAAAAGATCACCATTATGTGGCTTTATAATTCACCATGATGTGGCTTTATGTTACTGTCACGTTCTTTAGAAGAAACCCATGTGTGATATAATGTCAGTATACTGTGGAGTGATGTATGGCCATACTAGGCTCTATAAGATCACCATTATGTGGGTCTATAATGTCACCATAGTGTGGTTACTGTCATTATGGCCATACATTGGCTCTATAAGATCACATTATGTAGCTCTGTATGTCACCATAATGTGGCTTTATGTTATATTATTATGAATACTTATATAGCGCCTATTCTCAGCTTAGAGACCAAGCTCTAAGCACTTTACATCCACACTCGTTTACACAACGAGTTCTGTTACCGTCACGTTGTTCTAGAATGCAGCCACCATGTGGCTGTATAATGCATCATAATGTGCCTCAATGTTACCATCACGTTGCTGTGAGAATGGAACCACCCTGTGGCTCTATAATGTCATCATAACGTTGCTCTATGTTACCGTCACGTTGCTCTAGAATAGACCATCATGTGGCTCTATAATGTCATCATAATGTGGCTCTATGTTTCCGTCATGTTGTTCTAGAATGCAACCATCCTGTGGCTCTATAATGTATCATTATGTGGTACAGTAATATGGCCATACATAGGCACTATAAGATCACCATTATGTGGCTCTGTAATGTCACCATAATGTGGCTTTATGTTACCGTCACGTTGCTGTAGAATGTAACCATCATGTGGCTCTATAATGTCACCATAATATGCTAAAACACTGTAATATGGCCATACATAGGCTCTATAAAGTCACCATTATGTGGCTGTATAATATCACCATATATGTTACTGTAATATGACCTACATAGGCTCTATGAGATCACCATTATGTGGCTCTCTAATATTCCATAATGTGGCTTCATGTTACCGTTACGTTGCTCTTGAATGCAATTATCCTGTAGTTCTATAATGTCATCATAATGTGGCCTTATGTTAGTGTCACATTCCTCTAGAATGCAGCATCTGTAGCTCTATAATATCACGATAATGTGGTACTCTAATATGGCCATACAAGGCTCTATAAGATCACATTATGGGGCTCTTAATGTCTCATAATGTGGCTTCATGTTACGTCACGCAGCTCTAGAATGCCACCATCCTGTAGCTCTATAATGTCACCATAATGTGGCTTTATGTTACGTCACGTTGCTGTAGAATGGAACCATCATGTGGCTCTATAATGTCATCATAATGTGGCTTTATGTTACCGTCACGTTGCGTAGAATGCCACCATCCTGTGGTTCCATAATGTCACCATAATGTGGCTTTATGTTACCGTCACGTTGCTCTAGAATAGAACCATCATGTGGCTCTAAAATGTCATCATAATATGGCTTTTATGTTACTGTCACGTTGCTCTAGAATGCAACCATCTGTGGCTCTATAATGTCATCAAAATGTGGTACTGTAATATGGCCATACATAGGCTCTTAAGATCACATTATGTGGCTCTGTAATGTCACATAATGTGGCTTAATGTGCCGTCACATTGCTGTAGAATGTAACCATAGTGGCTCAATAATGTCACCATATATTGCTACTGTAATATGGCCATACACAGGCTCTATAAAGTCACCTTTATGTGGCTCTATATATCACCATAATATGCTGGCTGTATATGGCCATACATAGGCTCTGTAAGATCACTATTATGTGGATCTATAATATTACCATAATGTGGCTTCAGGTTACCGTCACGTTGCTCTGGAATGCAACTATCCTGTAGTTCTATAATGTCATCAGATTGTGGCCTTATGTTACCGTCACATTCCTCAGAAAGCAGCCATCCTGTAGCTCTATAATATCACCATATGTGGTACTGTTTATGGCCATTACACAGGCTCTATAGGATCACCATTTGTGGCTCTATAATATACATACTGTGGCTTTATGTTACGTCACGTGCTTGTAGAATGCAACCATCCTGTGGCTCTATAATGTCATAATGTGGCTCTATTTACCGTCACGTTGCTGTAGTATGCCACCATCCTGTGGCTCTATAATGTCACCATAATGTGGCTTTATGTTACCGTCACGTTGCCTAGAATGGAACCATCAGGTGGCTCTATAATGTCATCATCATGGGCTTTATGTTACTGTTCACGCTGCCTACATGCAACCATCTGTGGCTCTATAATTGTCACCATAATGTGGCACGTAATGTGGCATCATAGGCTTATAAGATCACCATTATGTGGTTTGTTAATGTCACCATAATGTGGCTTTATTTTACCATCACTTTGCTTAGAATGTAACCTCATTTGGATCATTAATGTCACCATATATGTACTGTAATATGGCCATACATAGGCTCTATAAGATCACCATTATGTGGCTGTGCAATGTCACCATAATGGGCTTCTGTTACATCAGTTGCTCTAGAATCACCATCCTGTAGCTCTATAATGTCATCATAATGTGCTACTGGAAATATGGCCTTACATAGGTCTATATGGTCACCATTATGTGGCTCTATAATGTCACCACAGTGTAACTTTGTATTATCGTCACGTTGCTCAAAAATGCAACCAGCATGTGGCTCTATAATGTCACCATAATATGCTAAACTTGTAATATACGCAGGCTCTATAAAACACCATTATGTGGCTGATAATATCACCATAATTATGTCACTGTAATATGGCCTACATATGGTCTATAAGATCACCATTATGTGGCTATATAATATTACCATAATGTGGCTTCATTGCTACCGTCACATTGTTCTAGAATGCAAAACCATCCTGTAGTTCTACAATGTCATCATAATGTGGCCTTACGTTACCGTCACATTCCTCTAGAATGCAGCCATCTTGTAGCTCTATAATATCACCATAATGTGGTACTGTGATATGGCATACATAGGCTCTATAAGATCACCATTATGGGGCTCTATAATGTCATCATAATGTGGCTTCAAGTTACCGTCACGTTAGCTCTAGAATGCCACCATCCTGTAGTTCTATATGTCATCATAATGTGGCTTTATGTTACCGTCACGTAGCTGTAGAATGCCACCATCCTGTGGCTCTATAATGTCACCATAATTTGGCTTTATGTTACCGTCACGTTGCTGTAGAATGGACCATCATGTGGCTCTGTAATGTCATCATTATGTGGCTTTATGTTACTGTCACGTTGCTCTAGAATGCAACCATCCTGTGGCTGTATAATGTGATCATAATGTGGCACTGTAATATGGCCATACATCGGCTCTATAAGATCACCATTATGTGGCTCTGTATCACAAAAATCAGAGCCCATGAAGACTGGTTTGACGAGAACGATGAGAAGATCAAAGAAGCCCTCCATGCGAAGAACAAGTCTTACATCGAGTGCAGAATGACCCATCGTCCGTCTCCAAACGCGAGAGATTCAAGACTCTCCAGGCCAAAGTGCAGACCGACCTACGTCTGATGCGGGACCAGTGGTGGGAGGACAAAGCGACTGAAGTCCAAGGCTACGCCGACTCTCACAACGCCAAGAAATTCTTTGGCTCGTGAAGACAGTCTTCGGACCTCAGCATCAGGCTGCCCCCGCTACTGTCCTCCGACGGCGCAAACCCTGATCAAGGACCAAGAAGGACTAAGCAAGCGCTGGCAAGAACACTTCACACCTGCTCAACAGGCCCTCGTCAGTCGACTCGGATGCCTTGAACCAGATCCCTCAGCAGCCAATACCAAGACACACTTGCAGTACCCCCCACCTTTTGCAGAGATCCAGAAAGCAATCCTCCAGACGAGCTCCGTAGAGCATCAGAAAGGACGGAATACCTGCTGAGATCTACAAGGCGGCAGGCCCCAACGCCCTAAAAGCCTTTCACGATGTCCTGCGGAGTATCTGGGAGGAGGAGAAGATGCCAGATGACTTCCGCGACGCCCTGATTGTCTCCCTCTACAAGAACAAGGGAAGCAAAGCCGACTGTGGGAACTACAGAGGCATCTCGCTACTCTCCATTGCTGGAAAGATCTTCGCCAGAGTCATCCTCAACAGACTCATCACTGTTTCCGAGCAGAACCTCCCCGAGGCGCAGTGCGGCTTCAGACCCGGCAGAAGCACTGTCGACATGATTTTTGCTGTCAGACAGCTTCAGGAGAAGTGTATCGAACAAAACATGCCCCTATACTCTGTTTTCATTGACCTGCCCAAAGGGCCCCTTTGACACGGTCAACAGGGAAGCTCTTTGGACAGTCCTCGAGCGCATTGGATGCCCACCAAGTTTGTGAAATGATCAAGCTCTTCCATGAAGGCATGACCGGCCAGGTCCTCTCCAGTGGAAACGTGACGGAAGCCTTCGAGATCAGCAATGGCGTGAAGCAGGGCTGTGTCTTAGCTCCGGTCCTCTTCAACGTCTTCTTCACCTGCATGCTGTCCCACGCTGTCCAAGACCTGGAGAAGGGAGTCTACTTCCCCTATTCGTCTGGACGGCTCCCTCTTTGACCTTCGTCGCCTCACTGCCAAGACAAAGAGCATCAAAGATCTCCTTCAAGAAGTCCTCTTTGCCGATGACTGCGCACTGGTGGCCCATGCAGAATCCGATCTGCAAACGATGCTTGACCGCTTCTCCGATGCTTCAAAGTCTTTCGGCCTGACAATCAGCCTGGCAAGACTGAGGTGCATCACCAACCCGCACCAAACACCAACCCCTCGGCACCCACCATCGTCATTGACGACTCCCAGCTTGCGAACGTTGAACATTTCAGATATCTAGGAAGCACCATCTCCTTGATGGCTCCCTGGACAGGGAAGTTGATGCCCGAATCAGCAAAGCAAGCCAGGCGCTGGGAAGACTCCGCAAAAGAGTGCTTAGTCAACACAACATTCGGCTGACCACAAAACTGAGAGTTTACAACGCAGTGGTCTTGCCCTCTCTCCTCTATGGGTGCGAATCTTGGACACTGTACCGCAGACACGTCAAGAAGCGGAGAACTTCCACATGCGAGCTCTTCGCTCCATACTCGGAATCCATTGGCAGGACCGTGTTTCCAACCTCGAGGTCCTGGACCGTGCTCACACTACAAGTATCGAGTCCATGCTCATCAAGGCCCAGCTTCGATGGGTGGGGCATGTCATCCGTATGGAAGAGCACCGTATGCCAAGGCGACTGCTGTATGGAGAGCTTCTGCAAGGCAAGAGAAACCAAGGACGCCCAAAGAAACGGTACAAGGACTCGGTCAAATCAAACCTCCAGTGGTGCGAACTCAAACCAAAAGAACTAGAGGAGTGCGCCAGTGACCGACCTCTGTGGCGGGCCACAATTCACAAAGCCGCTACCAACTTCGAAAGTACTCGACGCCAAAAGCTGACTGCCGCCAGGGATCAACGCCACAGAGCAGCAGCAGCAGTGATCACGACAACGGACTTCCAGTGCCCCCACTGTTCCAGACTCTGCCCCTCCAGATTGGGGCTGCAGAGCCACCTCCGCGTACATCGATGAGTTGCAGAAACGCTAACGTCATCTTCGGATCCGAAGGACTACCATCAATGTCACCATAATGTGGCTTTCTATTACCGTCACGTTGCTTTAGAATGTAACCATCATGTGGCTCTATAATATCACACTAATATGTTAAACACTGTAATATGGCCATACATAGGCTCTACAAAGTCACCATTATGTGGCTCTATAATATCACCATAATATGTTACTGTAATATGGCCATACACAGACTCTATAAAGTCACCATTATGTGGCTCTATAATATTCCCATAATGTGGCTTCATGTTACGGTCACGTAGCTATAGAATGCCACCATCCTGTGGCTCTATAATGTCATCATAGTGTGGCTTTATGTTACCGCCACGTAGCTGTAGAATGCCACCATCCTGTGGGTCTATAATGTCATCAAAATGTGGTACTGTAATATGGCCATACATAGGGTGTATAAGGTCACCATTATGTGGCTCTGTAATGTCACCATAATGTGGCTTTATGTTACCGTCACGTTGCTGTAGATGTAACCATCATCTGGCTCAATAATGTCACCATAATATACTGCTGTAATATTGCCATACATAGGCTCTATAAAGTCACCATTATGTGGCTCTATAATATCACCATAATATGTTGCTATAATATGCCATACATCGGCTCAATAAGATCACCATTATGTGGCTCTATAATATTTTCATAAAGTGGCTTCATGTTACCGTCACGTTGCTCTAGAATGCAACCATCCTGTAGTTCTATAATGTCATCATAATGTGGCCTTATATTACCGTCACATTCCTCGAGAATGCAGCCATCCTGTTTGCTCTATAATATCACCATAATATGGTACTGTAATATGGCAATACATAGGCTCTATAAGATCACCATTATGTGGCTCTTTAATGTCAGCATAATGTGGCTTTATATGACCGTCACGTTGCTGTACAATGTAACCATCATGTGGCTCTATAAAATCACCATAATGTCGCTTTATGTTACCGTCACGTTGCTCTAGAATGGAACCATCATGTGGCTCTATAATGTGATCATTTTGTGGCTTTATGTTACTGTTACGTTGCTCTAGAATGCAACCATCCTGTGGCTCTATAATGTCATCATGATGTGGTACTGTACTATGGCCATACATAGGCTCTATATGATCACCATTATGTGGCTCTGTAATGTCAGCATTATGTGGCTTTATATCACCGTCACGTTGTTGTAGAATGTAACCATCATGTGGCTCAATAATGTCACCATAATATGCTACTGTAATATTGCCATACATAGGCTCTATAAAGTCACCATTATGTGGCTATATAACATCACCATAATATGCCACTGTAACATGGCCATACATAGCTCTACAAGATCACAAGTATGTGGATCTATAATATTACCATAATGTGGCTTCGTGTTACCGTCACATTGCTCTAGAATTGAACTATCCTGTAGTTATATAATGTCATCATAATGTGGCCTTATGTTACCGTCACATTCCTCTAGAATGCAGCCATCCTGTAACTCTATAATATCACCTTAATGTGGTACTGTAATATGGCTATACACAGGCTCTATAGGATCACCAATATGTGGCTCTCTAATGACACCATACTGTGGCTTTATGTTACCGTCACGTTGCTGTAGAATGCTACCATCCTGTGGCTCTATTATGTCACCATAATGTGGTTTTATGTTACCATCACGTTGCTCTAGAATGGAACCATCCTGTGGCTCTATAATGTCATCATAATGTGGCTTTATGTTACCGTCACGTTGCTGTAGAATGTCACAATCCTGTGGCACTATAATGTCACCATAATGTGCCTTTATGTTACTGTCACGCTGCTGTAGAATGCAACCATCCTGTGGCTGCATAATGTCATCATAAAGTGGTACTGTAATGGTGCCATACATAGGCTCTATAAGATCACCATTATGTGGCTCTGTAATGTCACCATAACGGTGGCTTTATGTTACCATCAATTGCTGTAGAATGGAACCATCATGTGGCTCTATAATGTCACCATATTATCCTACTGTAATATGGCCATAGATAGGCTCCCTATGATCACCAATATGTGCCTGTAATGGCACCATAATGTGGCTTCATGTTACCGTCCCGTTGCTCCAAATGCCACCATCCTGTAGTTCTATAATGTCATCATAATGTGGCTTATGTTACCGTCACGTTCCTCTAGAATGCAACCATCATGTGGCTCTGTAATGTCACCATAATGTGCTACGGTAATATGGCCATACATAGCCTCTATAATGTCACCATTATGTGGCTTTTTATGTCACCACAATGTGGCTTTGTGTTATCGCCACGTTGCTCCAGAATGCAACCAGCAGTGGCTCTATAATGTCATCATAATTGCCACTGTGATGTGGCCGTACATAGGCTCTAAAGATCACCATATGTGGCTTATATGCACCATAATGTGGCTTTATGCTACTGTTACGTTGCTCTAGAATGAAACCATCGTGTGACTCTATAATGTCACTATAATGTGGGATGCAATATGGCCATACGAGGCTCTATAAGATCACCATTATGTGGGTCTATAATGTCACCATAGTGTGGTACTGTCATATGGCCATACATAGGCTCTATAAGATCACCATTATGTGGCTCTGTAATGTCACCATAATGTGGCTTTATATTATTATTATTATTATGAATATTTATATAGCGCCTATCCTCAGCTAGAGACCAAGCTCTAAGCACTTTACAATCCACACTCGTTTACACAACGAGTTATGTTACCGACACGTTGCTCTAATGTCATCATTATGTGGTACTGTAATATGGCCATACATAGGCTCTATAATATCACCACTATGTGCTCTGTAATGTCACCATAATGTGGCTTCATGTTACCGTCACGTTGCTGTAGAATGTAACCATCATGTGGCTCTATAATGTCACCATAATATGCTAAACACTGTAATATGGCCATACATAGGCTCTTTAAAGTCACCATTATGTGGCTGTAAAATATCACCATAATATGCTACTGTAATATTGCCATACATAGGCTCTTTAAAGTCACCATTATGTGGGTCTATAATATCACCATAATATGCTCTGTAATATTGCCATACATAGGCTCTTTAAAGTCACCATTATGTGGGTCTATAATATCACCATAATATGCTACTGTAATATTGCCATACATAGCTCTTTAAAGTCACCATTATGTGGGTCTAAAATATCACCATAATATGCTACTGTAACATGGCCATACATAGGCTCTATAAGATCACCATTATGTGGCTCTATAATATTCCCATAATGTGGCTTCATGTTACCGTCCACGTTGCTCTAGAATGCAACCATCATGTAGTTCTATAAAGTCATCATAGTGTGGCCTTATGTTACTGTCACATTCCTCGAGAATGCAGCCATCCTGTAGCTCTATAATATCACCATAATGTGATACTGTAATATGGCCATACATAGGCTCTATAAGATCACCATTATGGGGCTCTATAATGTCATTATTATGTGGCTTCATGTTACCGTCACGTAGCTCTAGAATGCCACCATCCTGTAGTTCTATAATGTCATCATAATGTGACTTTATGTTACCGTCACGTTGCTGTAGAATGCCACCATCCTGTGGCTCTATAATATCACCATAATGTGGCTTTATGTTACCGTCACGTTGCTGTAGAATGCCACCATCCTGTGGCTCTATAATATACTCAGAGGCATAAAAAACGCGAAAACAAACTGTATAGAAATTTTGATGTAATTTGGCTACCGATTCCTTTGAACTGGTGATAGAAAGTGAGAAAAGCAATCGAACACCGCAAAAGTGTCCTTTCAAAGTTCATTCTGGTAGAAAATAAGGTCACATGAACTTGACCTTGACCCTGTGTTAACAGCAGAATGTCAGTATCTGGTGTGACCACCTCGAGCATTGATCACAGCTGTGCACCTGCGGTACATCGAGCGCACCAGAGTGTTGGTCTGCTCTGGGGGACTTGCCACCACCTGGCCCACAGCAACAGCAAGCTGAGCTGCTGTCTGGGGTCTGGGGTTGAGCTGGTTCAACTGCCTCTGAAGGGCATCCCAGAAATGCTCTATTGGGTTAAGGTCGGGAGAACGGGCTGGGTGAGGCAGCAGATTGATGTTGTTCTGCCTCAGGAAGTTCTGCGTAGCACGGGCAGTGTGCGGCCTTGCGTTGTCCTGCTGAAACAGGTTCTGTGGATGCCGCTGGAAATGCGGCAGGATGTGGGGCCTCAGAACTTGGTCGATGTAATGAACAGCAGATGACCCCGTTACCACGTCCTGGACCCACATTCTGGAAGATGACTGGCCCAATACGGCGATTTATGCCGATAGCCCCCCAGATCATGATGCTTTCACACCACCCCATGGGTCCCTTTCGGTGATGTTGGCATCCGTGAAGCGTTCCCCGCTCTTCTCCAGATCCGGATGCGCCATCGCCTGGTCGACGCAGAACCGGCTTTCATCACTGAAGATGGACTCGGCCCCAGTCCCGATGGCGCCAAATGCACGTGGATCTGTGCCCACTGCAGACGGTTCTGGCGATGATGGAGTGTCAGGATAGGTCGCCGGGCTGGACGCCTGCATTGGAGACCAACTGTGTTCAGTCGCGACGCACGTCCTGTTGCTGATTGGCCTGCCATGGTTGCCGACGGTGTTTCCTGGCTGTGTTGGCAGCGGTTTAGGTAAGGTCTCCCGTCGATGCTGACGAAGAATGATGCGGTCTTGGGCTGCTGTGGTGACCTCGGTCTGCCGCTCCTCGGTCTGTCATCAGTGGTGTTTCTTGCTTGAAAGCGGTCCAGAAGGCGATAGACGGTGGAAATGTGGACTCCGAATGCGATAGCGACCTGCCTCATTGGAACCCCGGCCTGCAGTTGCCCCATTGCTATGCAACGATCTTGACGAGAAAGTCTCGGCATTATGTTGGCGCCTCTGGAAGGGATGATTTGAACTTTTGGGGTTTGGAAATTTATAGCCCCACAATGGGGGCCACATTGAGTTGCAATTCACATTGATGCACGTGGCGTAGGTAGTCCACATGGCAAATGCACTCCTCGTGCCAAAAACGCTGACCCGGCAACATTCACCCACTGTTACGAGGTTACAACCGGCCAAGACACCACGTACTTCTAATGTTGCACGTGCCAACGACATTGCTTACGTCCTGTTCACAATGTGAACAATCGTGCACTGTCTCTATTTTTTCGCGTTTTTTATGCCTCTGAGTATATCACCATAATGTGGCTTTATGTTACCGTCACGTTGCTCTAGAATAGAACCATCATGTGGCTCTATAATGTCATCATAATATGGCTTTATGTTACTGTCACGTTGCTCTATAATGCAACCATCCTGTGGCTCTATAATGTCATCATAATGTGGTACTGTAATATGGCCATACATAGGCTCTATAAGATCACCATTATGTGGCTCTGTCATGTCACCATAATGTGGCTTTATGTTACCGTCACGTTGCTGTAGAATGTAACCATCATGTGACCATAATATGCTACTGTAATATGGCCATACATAGGCTCTATAAAGTCACCATTATGTGGCTCTATAATATCACCATAATATGCTATTGTAATATGGCCATACATAGGCTCTAGAAGATCACTATTATGTGGATCTATAATATTCCGGTAATGTGGCTTCATGTTACCGTCACGTTGCTCTAGAATGCAACCATCCTGTAGCTCTATAATATCACCATAATGTGGTACTGTAATATGGCCATACACAGGCTCTATAGGATCATTATTATGTGGCTCTATAATATCACCATACTGTGGCTTTATGTTACCGTCACGTTGCTGTAGAATGCCACCATCCTGTGGCTCTATAATGTCATCATAATGTGGCTTTATGTTACCGTCACGTTGCTCTAGAATGAACCATCATGTGGCTCTATAATGTCATCATAATGTGGCTTTATGTTACCGTCACGTAGCTGTAGAATCCCACCATCCTGTGGCTCTATGATGTCACCATAATGTGGCTTTATGTTACCGTCACGTTGCTGTAGAATGGAACCATCATGTGGCTCTATAATGTCATCATAATGTGGCTTCATGTTACTGTCATGCTGCTCTAGAATGCAACCATCCTGTGGCTGTATAATGTGATCATAATGTGGCACTGTAATGTGGTCATACATAGGCTCTATAAGATCACCATTATGTCATCATAATGTGGCCTTATGTTACCGTCACATTCCTCTAGAATGCAGCCATCCTGTAGCTCTATAATATCACGATAATGTGGTACTCTAATATGGCCATACATAGGCTCTATAAGATCACCATTATGGGGCTGTATAATGTCATCATAATGTGGCTTCATGTTACCGTCACGCAGCTCTAGAATGCCACCATCCTGTAGCTCTATAATGTCATCATAATGTGGCTTTATGTTACCGTCACGTTGCTCTAGAATGAACCATCATGTGGCTCTATAATGTCATCATAATGTGGCTTTATGTTACCGTCACGTAGCTGTAGAATGCCACCATCCTGTGGCTCTATGATGTCACCATAATGTGGCTTTATGTTACCGTCACGTTGCTGTAGAATGGAACCATCATGTGGCTCTATAATGTCATCATAATGTGGCTTCATGTTACTGTCATGCTGCTCTAGAATGCAACCATCCTGTGGCTGTATAATGTGATCATAATGTGGCACTGTAATGTGGTCATACATAGGCTCTATAAGATCACCATTATGTGGCTCTGTAATGTCACCATAATGTGGCTTTATGTTACAATCACTTTGCTGTAGAATGGAACCATCATGTGGCTCTATAATGTCACCATAATATGCTACTGTAATATGGCCATACATAGACTATAAGGTCACCATTATGTGGCTCTATAATGTCACCACAATGTGGCTTTGTGTTATCGTCACATTGCTCCAGAATGCAACCAGCATGTGGCTCTATCATGTCACCATAATGTGCTACTGTGATATGTCGGTACATAGGCTCTATACGATCACCATTATGTGGCTTTATAATGTCACCATAATGTGGCTTTATGTTACCGTCACGTTGCACTAGAATGCAGCCATTGTGTGACTCTATAATGTCACTATAATGTGGGATTGCAATATGGCCATACATAGGCTCTATAAGATCACCATTATGTGGCTCTATAATGTAACCATAATGTGACTTTATGTTACCGTCAAGTTGCTGTAGAATGGAACCATCCTGTAGCTCTATGATGTTATCATAATGTACTGCAACATGGCCATACATAGGCTCTATAGGATCACCATTATGTGGCTCTATAATATCACCATAATGTGGCTTTATGTTACCGTCACGTTGCTGTAGAATGCAACCATCCTGTGGCTCTATAATGTCACCATATGTGGCTTTTTGTTACCGTCACGTTCTTTAGAATGCAACCATCCTGTGGCTCTATAATTTCATCATAATGTGGTACTGTAATATGGCCATGCATAGGCTCTGTAAGATCACCATTATTGGCTCCGTAATGTCACCATAATGTGGCTTTATGTTACTGTCACGTTGTTCTAGAATGCAACCATCCTGTGGCTCTATAATCTCATCATAACGTGGCTTTATGTTACCGTCAAGTGGCTGTAGAATGCAACCATCCTGTGTTCTATAATGTCGTCATAATGTGGCTTTATGTTACCGTCACGTGTTCCTTGAATGCAACCGTCCTTTGGCTCTATAATGTCATCATAATATCGCTTAATTTTCTTGCTTCTGTAAGGCTCTGTACTGTCATCCTAATGCAGTACTAAAATGTCGCCATTATGAGGCCCTGCCAGAGTACCAAAATGTCATGAGATGACATATCATGACACTATTGTTCGGTGATGTCTCCAGAACTTGGCTCTGTAACGTTGACACTATGTGGCTCTTTGTCACCATCAGATGGCTCTATGATATACACATGTGGCTGTATAGTGTCACCATAATGTGACACGGTGTCACCTTCATATGACTCGATGATCTCACCATCATGTTGGTATATAATGTAGTCATCATGTGATGCTTAAATGTCACCGTTAACATGTATACTTCTGTAATGTCACCATAATGCAAGTCTAAGACACTGTCTAAAATAGCTCTATAATTTCACAACAGTATCGCTCTTTTATGGCTCTTTGGTATTACCATTATGTTCTGTACAGTATCTATGTAAATGTGCCTCTACAATCTCATCGTAATGTGCCTTAGTTATGCCACAATGTGGTTCTTCAATTATCTATCATAGTGCTGTACAATAGCACAATAACGTGCTGTGTATCACAATTTTGTGGCTCTAAATATGTCATGATGTGGTTCTTTAATGGCACTATTATACAGCTCTTTGACGGCACTAAAATGTGGCATTATAAAGTCACCATCATGTGATCCTACAAAGTCAAGATCATTAGTTCTACGATGTCACCACAGCGTAACATCATGTCATCGTACAGTAGTTCCATAAGGCACCTTAAGGTGGCTCTATATGTCACCACAACGTAGCTCAATAATGGCTTTATCCTGGGCCTCTATGTCATTAAAGTGTGATGTATAAAGTCTCCGTTATACGGTTCTAAACTGCTACCATTGTTTGGTTCTGTGACACGATCATGTACCTTTGTAATGCAGCTGCAATGTTGCAGTATAATGTCACCATTATTTGACTCGATGTCACAATTTCACAATAATGTCTCTATAACGCTACCATCGTCTCGCTCCATAATGTCTCCATTATGCGACTCTGCATTTTAATGCTGCTGTCTGATATATCAGTGATGTATCTCTGAAATATCACAATAATATGACTTAATAATGTCACCATAATATGGCTCCATCATACCACCGTAATGCGACTCTTTAGCGTTACATGACGTTGCTCTGTCTCGCCATGATGTGGTCCATGTCACCATAATGTGGCTCCATCATACCACCGTAATGTGACTCCTTAGCGTTTACATGACTTGGCTCTGTCTCGCCATGATATGGTCCATGTCACCATAATGTGGTTCGCCATACTACCATAATGCGACTCTTAAGCGTTTACATGACATGTCTCTGTCTCACCATGATGGTGTCCATGTACCATGATGTGGCGCTACCATGTTGCTTTACGCAATGTCATCGTTATGTGGCTCTGTAATACGTGTATCAAGATAACGTGGCTGTGTAATGTTACCATAAGGCGGCTTGATGTGTCTGGACTGGAAAGTCAGAGGAGACATTCACTCGGGAAGAACTTACCGTCTTTAGTAGAGTGTGCTTTGCAGTTTGAATCCGAAAAGCCAAACTGTGCACTGGGATAAACTGATTTGGCTTTTTGTCGTTCTTTCTCATTTCATCCATTCGTCTTCTTCCAGCCAGTTGCTGTGGTGGCATTCCGCCCTGAAATCGGACATTATCATTAATCAAAACACCCCTAGATTGCTATTTAGGAAAGAGAAATTATTGTTTTGAATTTTTAAAAAAGTGCGCGCGTGCTCCACACGCACACACACACGCGCGCGCACACACTCACACACAAACAATCAATAAATATCTAGGTTAGTTAGGCAGAATTATCTACCACTGCAGATATGTATGCTTATCTCCCCTATTTTTTCAATCTAAGACATAAGAGCAAGCTTTGTTTATAATTCAATATATATATATATATATTTATATATATACACACATACATACACATACAAACGCGCGCGTGCACACACGCACGAACAAATATACACGTGCGCGCACGCACACGCGCGCGCGCGCGCGCCACACACACACACACACACACACACACACACACACACACACACACACACACACACACACAGTGTTCAACAATAAAATTAGCGTTTGATCTTAACATTAGTCTTAAATTTTACGGCACCGGAGGAAGCGTCCATAGAACTGATAGGTCATGCTGTCTACTGCTCAGTTTCTGTGTGTGTGTGTGTGTGTGTGTGTGTGTGTGTGTGTGTGTGTGTGTGTGTGTGTGTGTGTGTATTTCATGCCTCGAAGAGAAACTACCCATATGGGAATGAAAAGGTCTAACTCACACCAGTTGACGGGTCGGAATGACAGTGAGCAATGGAAGGGCGAATTGAAAGGGGCAAAACGACCTTCACCTGCACACTACCGAGTTTACGCGCCAGCAGCAGTCCAGGGTCCTCTGTGAGTGGCGGTCATACGGCACCCAAATTCTTGGACCTCTGGTGCAGGGAATGGGAAGTGATACGACTAATCTGTGTGTGACTGTCTGAGAAGGTGTAATGAGCAACACGATTATAACGCCACCATGCCGGGAGTTTAGATGAGGGTGTTGGTGGGAAAGAGGAGGAGGGGAGAAGACGGGAGGGCGGGGTGTGGGAGATGGAAGTGAGGTGGCGGAAGGAGGACCGGCTAGGTGAGGAGGAATGGATTGTCTGCACGTCAGCTCTATCAGTCTTTGTCGTTTTATTGGCAGAACTGCGAGTAAACTGTAGGTGAAAATACCACCACAATCATGATCCCTGTGAGTATCCGTAGAAGTCACGTTTCAAATTTGTTGAGCGACTTTCTTTAAACCCTTTGTTTTCCTTCCGTGCGCCAGGTGCGAACCGGGGCCTTTTCTTCCCCTTCGCTTCAATCACATCACACACGACTGACACATCACCATGAGTCATGCTGAATCTGTCTTGGCATCAATGAGACATAGAACACTAGATTCCAGTTCTAGTTCGCATTTTTTTCACCGGTTCTGTTAAAAAGAAGGAAAGATAAAATATTCCTCATCCCAGTGGCTCTACTCCTTTGTCCAATCTCTTTCTTCTACAGCCACCTTGGTCTGTTGCCGTTTGAGCCCAGAGTCCACAGGGATCCATGTATGGCAGGTGTCCATGAAGCCACCAACCAGGAGGAACTTTCATCTGAGTCATATCAGCAGCGTCCAACAAATGCTTGTACCGGTCTGAAGATGCGCATAGCGTCAACAACTAAGCCCTTCGCTAGAGACTTTAAAGCCCTTCGCTAAAGACATTACAGCCCTTCGCTAAAGATATAAAGCCGTTCACTAGAGACAATAAGTCAGGAAGCTCAGCAGCAGTGCAGTGTCTCCTGTGGTAAGTTGCATCATTCCAACCTGATACTGACTGCTGCTTTTAGAGACCCCGTAAAAGACGGGCGGGGGAGGGGGGGGGGGCACTGGACGATCCTATGTGCGTCTGTGTTAGGGGGACCCGGATGAATGTCACGATAGTTATGCAGTGCACTGAGAACAGCCCCATTCCCCCCCACCCTCACACTACCACCACCACCCCAAAAATCTAGATACCCAACTGACAAAAAAAGCGTAGTGTTAACAGCATTCTGGGGCCTCATACCGAATTACCGTCAAATGTTCAAAATGTCTTGTACACTGTAGACTGGCAGCCTTGTAGAGAGAATATGTTATCGGTGCAGCCTCAAGCCAAATCACTGGAAAAGTCATCACGGTGGCGTGAACTGAACTTGCAGTCATCTTACACAAACCTTTGTTTCCGTTGGTAGTTTCTTGTTGCAATCGATGGTACACGCACCGCAAAAAGGAAGTAAACAAAACAAAGTCAAAACGGAAGAAAAACAACAGACGTCAGTGCTGAGGTCTTCTTGTTAGTGATTGTCCTTCCTGTGTTTGTGACGAGCTTGCTGGTCACAGCCACTTGTCCGTTCCTTTCAGTGTGGAGACCAGCACACGTGTGTGTGTGTGTGTGTGTGTGTGTGTGTGTGTGTGTGTGTGTGTAATATACGTGAGCGCGCGCGCATGTGTGTCTGTGTGTGTGTGATGTATGTAAGAGTGTGTGCGTATGTGTGTGTGTAATGTCCGTAAGCGTGTGTGTGTATATGTGATTGCGCGCGCGCGCGCACGTCAACGAAAATTTCGCTGGCTGGTTTGTTGTTTTTGGCGTTAGTTTGAGAAAGGGGTTATTGAGCAATCTTTAAAGGTTTCAGTTGCGGCACAACTTTTTCTGTCGATAAGGATACTTGTTTCTTTTGTTTTTGGTCGCCTTTTTTCCCTGTTCTTTTTACTCGTTACACCGCTGGAGTATCAAATTGTTTGTGATGCTGATGCCTCTATGACGCAACTGGAAAATGTCACTAACGAGTCTGCAATGAAGCTTAGAAGTGCATCTGATTTATACGACCAGAGAGCTAAAACAGTCAAAAAAGAAAGATTTTTAATGTTTATGGAGTGGAGGTCGAGTCACTACAGATAAGACAGCATGATCTTACATCATAGTTACTGAGGGATCAGAGCGGGGACGCATATGGCATGAACTAATAAAATCACATTTCATCCGACTGTTGGTCCAGGCGGCTAAACTTGTGGGGTTTCGTTCAAGTTAAGTTTTGTTTGGATGAACAGTATGTGTGGGGTTTCGTTCAAGTTAAGTTTTGTTTGGATGAACAGTATGCCTTGTCCATGCAGTCTGAATATTCTAAATAAGTGTGAAATTGCACACATTCTCCGCCTTTCGGATTGCAGAATAAATGTATTTTATCGCTGCGCCATGGAATGAGAATAGTAAGCTTTGGAAATGCACATTCCACGCTTGATCATAGTCCATACCACACACACACACACACACACACACACACACACACACACACACACACCATACCACCCCACCCCACCCCACACACATACGCACACACACATCATACCACACCACACACCACACACACACACACACACACACACACACACACACACACCGTCTGTCGTCAGCCTAGAGGAGCTTGCTGGTCACAGCCAATGTTCCGTTCCTTTCAGTGAAGGGACCAGCCGAACGCGACACGAGCCGGGCACCACCACTACCACAGGGTGAACGGTAATGCTAGTGGACACCCCGCCTGTGCCCGCCACTGGCACCATGTCCAATGACTGCCAAGGCATCTACCCTGTCTCCATGGCGACACTGTCCCGAGCAACACCCTCACACGCCTTCACAAGCCACCCGTGGGACATCAACGACAGCAACCTACCCATGGTGAGCCGCTTCTGCCTAGCCGACTCCCCTTGTGAAAGATTCTCAACGCCTGGCCTACGTATCGGGTAACGCGTCGGTCCACATCTTTTGAAGGTCGTTCTTGATTGGACGAACTCTCACTTCATGAACCAAGATCGCATATCTAGGCGATTTCTATGATCCTCGCGTCTTCATAGCACGATCTTCGAGCTCTCGGTCCAGGATCGCGAGCGACGTGTAATTCGACGAGCCCAGGTGATCCATGGGAAGAAAAAGGTTCGCTCCACATGCTGTGGAAACCGTTCGTTTTCGTGCAGATGGAAGAAATTGTATGTAATCGTCTCCTGTGATGGACATAGATTTATGCTGTGTTTAATTGAGGTGATTTTACACTTCGGATTCGTAAGTAAACATTTCATCCGTACGGTTTCCAGAATTTTAGAAATAAAAGACTGCTAAATCGATTCCAAAGCCTTTTCAAAACAGTTCCCAGCTCTTTAAGCCCAATTCTCTCTCGAGTATCAGCGAGGATTATGAACTCTCCGTCGGGGAAAGAGAGAGAGAGTGATAGACAGACAGACTGACAGATCGTCCAGTTAAGTGAGCGATCCGTTGATGTTCACGACACGGCAATCTCCACGAACAATAGCGAGTTCACTCAATGAACAAACTGGGGATCATCTAAGCTCGCGATCCAAGTACACCGCCTTTCACCCATCTTTTTCTCGCCGCGACTGGCTTTGAACTCGTCACAGATCAAGAGGGGGATTGGGAATAACAACCTCAGCCTTTCGCTAGTAATAGTCGTCGCGCACATTGAAGGCATTCACCATTTCCTGTAGATCTATCTGCCTCCTGCTTATGGGTTGGCTGGCTGTTCGTCACACCGACGCTGTTAGTGTCCGACTCATTGTCTCTCTTTCTGTTGTATCGTCTGTATGTTTATCTGCCCCCCTCTTCTCTTCTCTCTCTCTCTTTCTGACATTAGGTAAATACTCGTTCGCGCGCGAATTCTCTCTCTCTCTCTCTCTCTCTCTCTCTCTCTCTCATCTCTCTCTCTCTCTCACACACACACACACACACACACACACACACACCACACACACACACACACACATGGTGCATCTCTTTATAAGAACTGCAGTCATTGCTCTATTGTGTAATTGTTCCTTTCGGTGTGAGTGGTAAATGCAACAAAGCGAAAGTGTCAGCACACTAAACTTTAGAACATAAATAAACCCAGTTGCTGTGTATCAAACGCAAAAAGAAAAAGTAAAACAGCAAGCGAATTTCCATCAGTAATGAAACATACAGACTATGCATGGTGTGAGAGGCTTTGAAGAAGAGAAGAGTCAAAAAAAGGAGGGAGGGGGGAGAGAGGGGAGAGGATGGAGGCCACACTAAAATAAAGAAAAAAAAGTAAAAGGGGAAAAAGCAAGAAAAAAGAAGAAAATAATTGTGGGAAAAAATTGGAGGTTGGAGGCGCCACATAAAAAAAAGTGTCAGACTGTCCAGTTTGAAGCACAAACAAGGCGGATACAAGCTGAAAACATCAGTGCATATGTCGCGATTTACATCATTCATAACCAGTTGGAAACTCCACAGAATAAGCCCATTTTTACATCACTCAGCCGTCTCCGACAATCATGATGAGAAGAATTCTTACATTGCTTGGTGCCAGAAAGAAGAGAGAGAGAGAGAGAGAGAAGAGAGAGAAAAATATTTCACCCCAAGACAGACAGAAAAGGCATACAGTTAGAGACAAAGTTGTGCAAAAGTTATCTCGCGAATGGTTTTCAAATGTATCTGCTTTGCACTAAAATTTGTGAGAATGTGGTACAGAACCCACATTAGAAAGCTTGATAATTTGACCCTTTGCGCAGAGGGATATAGCATGTCTTTCTTCGCAGTTTGCCGAACAATTCAGGACCCCATTCACATAGTTAGCAGTTCAGTTTAGATCATTTTGTGTTTTGCCCTAAATACTCCACACACTCTTAATGAAATCCAGACAGCTAATGCTTCGTGATGCCTTCAAGTAGCAAAGTTCGGGCTTACAGAGCGTTGGTGGCTTCATTTCTTTCGACCGAGCATTTCCTCGAGCCTTGTCGCATCTCAGAGACAAGTTCGGGATCAAATACTTCCTGAGACTATGGCATCAGCGTCAGGTTGGGTTTATTTGGTATCAAACATATCCATGTTGAGAGAGAGAGAGAGATGTGTGTGTGTGTGGTGTGTTGTGTGTGTGTGTGGTTGTGTGCGTGCGTGCGTGCGTGCGTGCGTGCGTGTGGTGTGTGTGTGTGTGTGTGTGTGTGTGTGTGTGTGTGTGTGTGTGTGTGTGTGTGTGTGTGTGTGTGTGTGAAAAGGTGTGGGATACGTTTGGGGCAGTGAGTGTAGGCGTGGGGGATGGGAGAGGAAGGGGCAAACCGGATCAAATTCTTCCAAAATTAGACGCATCATATTGAAAGTGGACCACACAGGTGAAGACACACACCCATACGAGCGGATGGCAATAAAGCTGCTGTTAAAATGACCCAGCTGTTGACGGTTGATAAAGCCTCAACAGTGGGACTGTAGCCGGCGAAATGGGCAGAGGACGACGGTCAGGGGGAACGCTTGAACATTCGGCACTGGATGGATAGGCAGGTGAATCGGCAGTGCCATCCGTCATTAAATGCGATCTTCGGCAGACATACGAGCTTTACACAGTGCGCGGAGGTACCAGCGGGTACAACAAAAACGTCAGGCAAAATGGGTGAGACTATGTCCACCCTGAAACCTGTAGGGTCTGCCTGACACATGCGACGGTCTGGCGGAAAGCAGGACATTCAATTAACTGCCCCAAACACTTTGTGAACCATAACATGGGTTTGAAGATCGACATATGTATTTACTGTGTCTTCTGCACAACCGTAAGTGTTGTGGTGGTGTGTGTGTGTGTTGTGTGTGTGTGTGTGTGTACGTGTGTGTGTGTAGTGTGTGTATGTGTGTGTGTGCGCGCGCGTGTGTATTTGTGTGTGTGTGTGTGTGTGTGTGTCGTGCGCGCGCGCACGTGTGTGTGTGTGGGGCCTAGAACTACCCCCTGCCCCACCTCTCCCCAAACCCTGCATCTCCATATTCATGTGTAAATATTGGTCTGATCTCTCCCTCCTTCGCTCTCTCATTCTGAGTAAATATTTGAATCGGTAGGCCTATTATCAAGGTGTCTCTTAGTATCCCTAGCGCAAAAAAAAGAAAGGGGGGGGGGGGCATAAATTTACCCCCCCCCCTCCCCCTTTTTTGTACTCCCAGTTCTTAAAGAACAGGGAGTACTTTAGAATGGGAACGAAGAAATGCTGTCTGTCTGTCTGTCTGTCTGTGTGCCCATGGTCAAAATGTGTTCCACTCGCTCCAGACAAAACTACTGGGCCGATCTTTCTGAAAATTTGTAGGTATGTTCACTATAGGTCAAGGATGATGCCCGATGTTTTAGTTTACCGTTACAGCCGTTACTAACAGCTGTAACGGCCTGTAACGGTTTTTCTTCTCTGTGGAATATATCAGAAAGTACATGGCTGATCTTTGTGAAAATTAGCAGGTATGTTCATTATGGGTCACGGATGATGCCCGATGTTTTAGTTTAACCCGTTTTCAGTCGTTACTAACGGCTGTAACAGCCTGTAACGGTTTTTTTTTCTTTATAGAATATCTCATAAAGTACTTGGCCGATCTTTCTGAAACTTTGTAGGTATGTTCATTATGGTCACGGATGATGCCCGATGTTTTGTTTACCGTTACAGCCGTTACTAACGGCTGTAACGGCCTGTAACGCTTTTATTTTTTATGAAATATCTCAGAAAGTGCTTGGCCGATCTTTGTGAAAATTAGCAGGTATGTTCATTATGGGTCATGGATGATGCCCGATATTTAGTTTACCCCGTTATAGCCGTTACTAAAAGGCTGTAACAGCCTGTAACGGTTTTTCTTCTGTATAGAATATCTCAAAAAGTACTTGGCCGATCTTTCTGAAAATTTGTAGGTATGTTCATTAAGGGTCACGGATGATGCCCGATGCTTTAGTTTACCGTTACAGCCGTTACTAACGGCTGTAACGGTTTTTCTTCTTTATAGAATATCTCAAAAAGTATTTGGCCGATATTTCTGAAAATTTGTAGGTATATTCATTATGCGTGACGAATAATGCCTGATGTTTTAGTTTACCGTTATAGCCGTTAGTCACGGCTGTAACGGCCTGTAACGGTTTTTCTTCTTTATAGAATATCTCAGAAAGTACTTGGCCGATCTTTCTGAAAATTTGTAGGTATGTTCATTATGGGTCACGGATGATGCCCGATGTTTTAGTTTACCGTTACAGCAGTTATTAACGGCTGTAACAGCCTGTAACGGTTTTTCTTCTTTATGGAATATCTCAAAAAGTACTTGACCGATCTTTGTGAAAATTAGCAGGTATGTTCATTATGGGTCACGAATAATCCTCGATGTTTTAGTTTACCCCGTTATAGCCGTTTCTAACGGCTGTAACGGGTTTTCTTTTTTATGGAATATATCAGAAAGCACTTGGCCGATCTTTCTGAAAATTTGTAGGTGTGTTCATTATGGGTCACAAATAATGCCCGATGTTTTAGTTTACCATATATACCGTTACTAACGGCTGTAACGGCCTGTAACGCTTTTTCTTCTTCATGGAATATCTCAGAAAGTACTTGGCTGATCTTTGTGAAAATTAGCAGGTATGTTCATTATGGGTCACGAATAATGCCCGATGTTTTAGTTTACCGTTATAGCCGTTACTAACGGCTGTAACGGCCTGTAACGGTTGTTTTTCTTCATGGAATATGTCAGAAAGTACTTGGCCGATCTTTGTGAAAATTTGCAGGTGCTTTCATTATGGGTTACGGATGATGCCCGATGTTTTAGTTTACCGTTATAGTCATTACTAACGGCTGTAGCGGTCTGTAACATTTTTTTTTCTTTATGGAATATCTCAGAAAGTGCTTGGCTGATCTTTGTGAAAATTGGCAAGTATGTTCATTATGGGTCACGGATGATGCCCGATGTTTTAGTTTACCGCTATACCGTTACTAACGGCTGTAACGGCCTGTAACGCTTTTTCTTCTTTATAGAATATCTCAGAAAGTACTTGGCCGATCTTTGTGAAAATTAGCATGTATGTTCATTATGGGTTACGGATGATGTCCGATGTATTTCTTTACCGTTATAGCCGGTACTAACGGCTGTAACGGCCTGTAACGGTTTTTCTTCTTTATGGAATATCTCAGAAAGTACTTGGCCGATATTTCTGAAAATTTGTAGGTATGTTCATTATGGGTCACGGATGATGCCCGATGTTTAAGTGTACCGTTATAGCCATTACTAACGGCTGTAACGGCCTGTAACGGTTTTTCTTCTTTATGGAGAATCTCAGAAAGTTCTTGGTCGATCTTTCTGAAAATTTGTAAGTATGTTCATTATAGGTCACAGACGATGGCCGATGTTTACCAGAATAGCCATTACTAATGGTTACACTAGTCCAAGACGGTTTTTCCTCTGTATGGAATATCTCACGCGTATTGAGGATAAACTGGGAGTACGTTTATATGCTTTGCATCTTGTTTAACCTTTTTTTGTTGTTGTTGTTTGTTTTCTTATCTTCTCCACATTTTCTTTTTTCTTTTTTTTTCTTTGTCACTAAGACATTTTTAATCCAGCTAATAACAGAAGCAGTCTCACATTTTCATGTTCTAACTTTGGCCAATCAATCACAGACGTAACCAAGCATTACAAAATTGCGGTCAGTCCTTTTAATTATTCATACGTATCTCTTTCAGCTCTCAGGTGAAATATGACTGAACGTCGCTTGTGCACCATACACTAGAAATACAGAAACTGATGAATGAATGAATGAATGAATGTCTCGTTATGACAGGATTATTTCTTCAAAGGATTTATTTTGTGTTGTTTGCTGCAGTGGGGATTTAAAATCGAAGAATTTTGTTTCACCAACGAACGACAAAAAGAACAACTTAATTTAGTTTAATGAATACCACCGCTTTGTATCGTCTGACGCTGCACTCCATAGAACTGATCTGCATTGTACTGCATCGTCTTGCGTTGTTGTTATTGTTGTTGTTGCTGTTGTTGTTTTGTCCTGCTTTGCAAAACAGCAAAACTAGTGAATGAAACAGAAAAGAACAAATCAGTTCCGTATAATGAATGAGCTGGACTGCTCTGCACCATATTGCTTGCAACTGCACTGCCATCTTCCATTACACTGTCCTACAGTGCATTGTCTTACATCTCATCCTGTTATCTTAGGTTGCACTTCCCTGTTTCACTCCGATTTTCACTAACGTACACCGCCTTGCGTTGGTTGAACTGTAACAAGGTACGGTATTCCACGTTTTTCAGCCCGACCAGTTCGACAAGTTCCAGCCCTGGCCCCACGGCCACTGCCGCTACGTCTACAGCCTGCAGGAGGAAGATGGCCGGCGTCACGTGAGCGGCTGGGCCATGCGCAACACGAACAACCACAACGCCCTCATCCTCAAAAAATCCTGCCTGGGGGTCCTGGTCTGCTCCCAGGACTGCCAGCCCGAGGACGGACAGAAGATCCACCTCAGACCCGCCATTTGCGACAAGGCCAGAAGGAAGCAGATCGGTTGGTAGTAATTAAGTATAATTGGTCGCTAATAATAGTAGAAGTGACTGTTACTGCTCTTTCTTTTCTACGTTTACGGACATCATCAATGTTTTATCAATGTAATTCTGGAATCGGGAGAGGACGGTGGAGACTTGGGGGTGAGTGAAGTTAAGAGGGTTGCGACGGGAGTGGGGGAGGGGGAGGGAGGGAGGGGTGATAAGGAGTTGTCAAAGGCCAGTCAAGGTAAAGACAAACTCTTCATCCCAGTTTTCACCCTTTCTCACTGTTTTATATCCTGACCCAAGAGCTCCAGGACACACTCAATAGGTTTACTTTAAACGATCGTCGCCTACTCATCTTTGAATTTCTATGATCTCGCTCCGGGCTCTGTAACTTGAAGTTAGCATTCACCCGAAAAGGATACCCAGTACATAATTCTAATAATTCCAACCACTTGTACTCGGTCATCTTCCTCTAATATAGGTTGTTGTTGTTGTTTTCATTTGACGCTCAGTACAGTTGACATGTACCTTCACAGGAAAACCATGCCCAAACTCCAAGTGTGGCGGACGTCTGGAGCTCCTGGCATGTCGTGGCCATTGTGGCTATCCCGTCACCCATTTCTGGAGACATGCGCACGGCGCCATCTACTTCCAGGCCAAAGGTTACCATGATCATGCCCGTCCCGAGCTCAAATCTGTGGCTGAGAACAGACGAGGAATGTCAGAAACTCGCTCGTATAAACCATTCATGGTGAGTCAGACGCTCGTATAAACCATTCATGGTGAGTCAGACACTCGTATAAACCATTCATGGTGAGTCAGACACTCGCATAAACCATTCATGGTGAGTCGGACACTCGATCGTATAAACCATTCATGGTGAGTCAGACACTCGTATAAACCATTCATGGTGAGTCAGACACTCGCATAAACCATTCATGGTGAGTCGGACACTCGATCGTATAAACCATTCATGGTGAGTCAGACACTCGTATAAACCATTCATGGTGAGTCAGACACTCGTATAAACCATTCATGGTGAGTCAGACACTCGATCGTATAAACCATTCATGGTGAGTCAGACACTCGTATAAACCATTCATGGTGAGTCAGACAGTATCAGCACTTTCACAAACAAAATTTGAATTAATGTACGCATTCCAAGTGAAGAGACTGCGTATGTGCCGGGTTTTGAAGTCCCGCATTCCGTCTTAGGAAATTTCATCGTTGTTTTGCCCTTCAGGTCATGAAGACTTATCAAGGCTGAAAGTAATACCTTGATTACACTGCATAAGAACAAAGTAATGCATGCCTCAGGATCCGGCTTGCAGCAAAAGACTGACAAAGCATAGGCCAAGCAAGTGGAATGAATATGCAAAGCTGTTAGAATCTTAAAGTCTAACACAATGGAACTGAATTCGTTTGGGCAGGCCGATAAATGTTTTTCAAGTTGAAAAAAAAAGATAGAAATTGAATTTTTAAAAACATTTTGAGTCTAGAATGCCAAAGAAAGACATGACTGTCTGTGAGCTTCATCAAATGATGTGTAATATTTCGGACGATCCAGTCGAGTGCTTATTCATGTGCCACTGTAAATACATCACACGTATCTTGACTTCTGTCTCTAAGCAGCATGGCTGAATGATAGTTGTTTTAGGGGGAATTGATGAGAAAAAAGACCCGAAATTCGAATCTATTCGCTCTGCATCATTTACCCCAACTTCCAATCAAGGCTGGACGATAGGGAGAGGGAGGGGGTGGACACCAGCCCTCCCTCCCTCCTCCTTCCCTGGCTGGCAGAAAAAGCATTTTTAGTACGTTGCCCCAAGTAGCGCCCTCAGGAGCAGAAACCCCCAGATCTCCCTTCGTCCCCCCCCCCCCTCCCCCTTCCTTTCTCATATAACTGATCCGGCCCTGCAGGCCCATACCAATCCAATTATCGTTGATTTAAGCAAATGATTCAAATGAATTCTTGAACGTGAAATCTTTCCTGCAAAGATGGCCCAATAAGAGAATACCTGGTGGAGGCTCTTCAACGCGTTGTCGGCACTGATATGGCCCTATGCGGTCGGCTGGGCTATAAGTAATATTACCCTGCCTTACCTTGCGGAGGCTTTCTGAATACTTCTCTTTCAGTGTACCCGTTTCTGCTATTATTTTGACAGGTAATCTAACCCTAGCGATCTGTCTTGATACACAAGTGATTACAACGAAGGGGGTTGTCATTTCATACAATATAAAAGCCAAAGTGATTTATATCAATATACAAACGTTTTGCTTTGGAAAAAAACAAGCGTGCAAGCTCCAAGAAAAGCTAAAGAAAGGACAATTTAACGTGAATATGGTGTGTGTGTGTGTGTGGTGCGTGCGTGCGTGCGTGCGTGCGTGCGTGCGTGCGTGCGTGCGTGTGTGTGTGTGTGTGTGTGTTCTCCAGATGTCTGGCCTATTTGGTGACGCTGACAGAAAACGACTCAAACCCAGCGAGCCAGACGAAGTTACGGGCAAAAAACTATTAACCATTTCACCGGGTAAGTCTGTAGTGTGTGTGTGTGTGTGTGTGTGTGTGTGTGTGTGTGTGTGTGTGTGTGTGTGTGTCCTAGGGGACGGGGCTGTGGAGGCAGAGTATTCAATCTTTTCAATGCTCATAATGCCTTTCGATGGCAGAAGAGAAACACTTAATTCTTTTAACATCTTTTCCTTCTAACGCTTGGTAATTTACGTACTGCTCAAAACGAATGACAAGCATTACATTAAAATTATGAACTTATCTTTTGTTTGCTGCTGGGATTAAGTCTGATCTTTTACAACCGTGATGCCTCAAAGATTTTGTGACGATGTCGACAACTTCTTGCTGCTATATTTCATTGTCGCGAATTTCCATCCACTGTGGAGGTTTCTTCTCTGGCGAAGACCACAAAACGTTATGTCGTGATGTATACACTGACCCGAGTTGTATTGCAGATTTATGTCCACGCCAGCCAAAGGTGACATGGCAAATAACCATTTCAAGTGCTTGGGTCTACGATTACCTGTGTAAAGGGGATGGAGTCTGAGCAAGGGATGAGGGAAGGGGATGGGGTGTTACCTATCTAACACCATACTGATACCACCAGAACGAGAAAACAGAATAGTCATTGAAAATGACCAGTTTTTTTGTTTTATGCTTGAGGGGTTCAAACTCGCAGCGTCTGACTACAAATTCGATGCTCTACCCACAGAACCAGTCCCCACTCACACGAACTTAGAACGATGATTCGCTTTCTGATGGCGTCATTTTGAGCCTGCCCCACACTGAATCAGTCATACTACGTAAGCTTATATACCCCACCACGACAACGTTCAGTAACCTTCGTCCACTCTGGTTGTACAAGCTCAGACTTCCTCTGTCTTTTAGTTAACATTGTAAACTGAAACATCCATTGAAACAATCGAGGACAATGATGATTTATTTCAACAATCGATGACATAGAGTCCTCCGTTTACGGAAATCAGAGATCGTTTTGTTTACGACACTTTTTGTACTCCCAGTTCTTATAGAACAGGGAGTACTTTAGAATGGGAACGAAGAAATGCTCTGTGTGTGTGTGTGTGTGTGTGTGTGTGTGTGTGTGTGTGTGTGTGTGTCCCCGTCCGTCCGTGGTCAAAATGTGTTCCACTCGCTCCAGACAAAACTGCTGGGCCGATCTTTCTGAAAATTTGTAGGTATGTTCGTTATGGGTCACGGATGATGCCCGATGTTTTAGTTTACCGTTATAGCCGTTACTAACGGCTGTAACGGCCTGTAACGGTTTTTCTTCTTAATGGAATATCTCAGAAGGTGCTTGACCGATCTTTGTGAAAATTAGCAGGTATGTTCATTATGGGTCACGGATGATGCCCGATGTTTTTGTTTACCCCGTTATAGCCGTTACTAACGGCTGTAACGGCTAGTAACGGTTTTTCTTTTTCATGGAATATCTCAGAAAGTACTCGGCCGATCTTTGTGAAAATTAGCAGGTATGTTCATTATGGGTCACGAATAATGCTCGATGTTTTAGGAATGGAATATCTCAGAAGGTGCTTGACCGATCTTTGTGAAAATTAGCAGGTATGTTCATTATGGGTCACGGATGATGCACGATGTTTTTGTTTACCCCGTTATAGCCGTTACTAACGGCTGTAACGGCCTGTAACGGTTTTTCTTCTTAATGGAATATCTCAGAAGGTGCTTGACCGATCTTTGTGAAAATTAGCAGGTATGTTCATTATGGGTCACGGATGATGCCCGATGTTTTTGTTTACCCCGTTATAGCCGTTACTAACGGCTGTAACGGCTAGTAACGGTTTTTCTTTTTCATGGAATATCTCAGAAAGTACTCGGCCGATCTTTGTGAAAATTAGCAGGTATGTTCATTATGGGTCACGAATAATGCTCGATGTTTTAGGTTACCGTTATATCCGTTACTAACGGCTGAAACGGCCTGTAACGGTTTTTCTTCTTCATGGAATATCCCAGACAGTACGTGGTTGATCTTTGTGAAAATTAGTAGGTATGTTCACTATGGGTTACGGATGATGCCCGATGTTTTAGTTTCCCGTTAGTTTCCCGTTATAGCCGTTACTAACGGCTATAACGGCCCATAATGGTTTTTCTTCCTTATGGAATATCTCAGAAAACACTTTGTCAATCTTTCTGAAAATTTGTAGGTATCTTCATTATGGGTCACGGATGATACCCGATGTTTTAGTTTACTAACGACTAGAACTGCCCATAACGGTTTTCTTCTCTATGGAATATCTCAGAAAGTACTTGGCCGAACTTTCTGAAAATTTGTAAGTATGTTCATTATGGGCGACGGATGATGCCCGACGTTTTAGTTTACTCTTATAGATGATGGCCCAAAACGGTTCTTCTTTTGTATGGAATGTCTCACAACGTACTTGGCCGATCTTTCTGAAAATTTGTAGGTATATGTTCATTATGGGTCACGGATGATGCCCGACGTTTCAGTTGACCGTTATAGTCGTTACTAACGGCTATGATGGCCCAGAACGGTTTTTTTTTCTGGAATGTCTCAGAAAGTACTAGGCCGATCTTTCTGAAAATTTGTAGGTATGTTCATTATGGGTCACAGATGATACCCGATGTTTTAGTTTTCCGCTATAGCCATTACTAATGGCTATAACGGCCCCTAACGGTTCTTCTTCTTCATGGAATATCTCAAAGTACGTGGCCGATATTTCTGAACATTATAGGTATACTGACTTCCATAAAAAACGCGAAAAATTGAAAGGCTATTTTTCGGGTGAAAAGGGGTGAATATATAATATTGAACCATTGTGGCAAGTTGTTTGGGGCCAAGACTCACGTGCAGTGAAAAAATTGTGTGAGCAACACATCATTCCCGGCATTGGAGGGTCAACAAAAATGGCAAACTGGTTGCTGCATGTGAGGCACGTGCACACCATGCAGAGCAAAGTTAACCAGCGACAAGTACGCAGGCATGCAGCCTTTATAAAGCCGCGCTACAAGGTTCAGATAACGACTTGCCGTCTAAGCGCTACAGAGATGCCAAGACTACGAGCAGAGGAACGCAATCGTGCCCTAGGCCATCTGGAGGCTGGTGTGGATGCCAGGCAGGTCGCCAACATCTTTAACGTCCACATCTCAACCATCTATCGTCTGCAGCACCGCATGCGAGTCACTGGTACCACTGATGATCGTCCCCGGCCAGGCCGTCCTGGGTCACCACACCAAGAGAGGATCGCCATTTTGTTCGAACCCATCTGCGGGACAGGCGGCAAACAGCCGCTAACACTGCTCGACAGATGCCTGGGAATCTCCAGCAACGAATCAGCCTCAACACTGTGCGGCTGCGTCTTCATGAGAACGGACTGGCATGTAGGCGTCCTCACAGAGGTCCGGTACTGACACAAAGACACCGGCAGGACAGTCTGCAGTGGGCACAAGCCCGAATCAACTGGCGCAGGCAGCAGTGGGGACGCATACTGTTCTCAGATGAGAGCCGTTTTTGTATTGACATGGCTGACGGTCGTGTCAGAATATGGCGTCGACCTGGTGAACGCTATGCTGACTCCTGTGTGGTAGAGCGGAACCCCTGGGGAGGCCCGAACGTTATGATATGGGGTGCAGTTGGCATTAACCACGCCATACGACCAGTCATCTTTCAGAACATTGGTCCTGGTCGCGGACAGGGTGTCAATGCACAGCGCTACATCAACCAGATGCTCAGACCCCATGTCGTTCCTTTTTTTGCGCAACACCCAAACTGGACATTCCAACAGGACAATGCAAGACCACACACAGCCAGGGCCACCCAGCAATTTCTTCAGCATAACAACGTCAATGTGCTGCCCTGGCCAGCCCTCAGTCCCGATTTAAACCCAATAGAACATTTTTGGGATGAACTTGGCAGACGGTTGACCTCCTGCGTCCACGACCAGCAACAGCAGCTCAACTTCACCAGGCTATCGTCCATGTGTGGGCTGGTGTGCCAAGGGGACGCATCAACCACCTGGTCCACTCAATGAGCCGCAGGTGTCAAGCAGTTGTCCATGCAAATGGTGGCCACACACGGTATTAGGACTTCAAGCCGGTTTGTCACGTGACCTTGGATTTTCCACACAAAGACATGTTGCTGATGACATTTTCACACATTACCGGTGTAATGAATCAAATCACGTTGAATTCTCGCTTCCACTCTGTACAATTGTGGCCAATAAAATTCGCCCTTAACCTTCAGCTTGTTTTGCTTTCGCGTTTTTTATGGAAGTCAGTATATGTTCATTATGGATCAAGGATGATGCCCGATGTTTAAGTTTACCGTTACAGCCGCTACTAATGGCCCATAACGGGTTTTTTCTTTATGGAAAATCTCAGAAAGTTCTTGGCCGATCTTTCTGAAAAATTGTAAGTATGTTCATTATAGGTCACAGATGATGGCCGATGTTTACCAGAATAGCCATTACTAACGGTTACACCAACCCAAGACGGTTTTCCTCTTTATAGAATATCTCACACGTATTCAGGATAAACTGGGAGTACGTTTATATGCTTTGCATCTTTTTTTTTCTTTCTTTTTTTTAAAAACTGATTTAGCGGCTTTGGCTCGGTCGCATAAAGCGCGTTAAGACTATTTCGGAATCATTTTCTGTATCTCGAGTATGCTATTCAAGCTCAGAATCATGTGGAATAAAGCAGATGTGGAAACGCTGCATTCAGGTGCACTAGTTTTTACCAGCACAATCTCATTTCTGAGCAAGTAAAAGCGTTTTCACCGGAAATATGGTAGCCGTACTTTCTTCCCTGAAGTTTTGTCGGTAGCATTTGTTTTTTTCGTGTTCTGTACATTGACCTGGTAAAAGAGCTGCTGGAATGTTATTCTCTGTTCCTTAGCAGTCAGTGCAGCCTTGGTTGTGGACCGACTTAGTGTCCCTCTCTAAGCACAAAGTGTATTTAGCTAGATACTTCATGTTAAGATAACTAGGATTTGGGACATATTATTTCTAGCTGGACCGTGCGTCATGATCGTCTTCCGTGTCTTTCCTACAGGTGACGATGTACTCTGCTCCTGTCCACCATTTGAATGCACGTGCAACAAGTCACGGACAGCTTACAGATCATTTCGTCCTTACGACACACTGAAGAACTCGTTCCCCCCAGCACTTCCCATCACTCAGATCAACATCACCAACGCCTATCCTACACCACCTGGAAGACCCTGCCTGGATCTGTTCTTGAGAGGCTCAACATCGAGCATCCCGCCACAACCGTGCCACGGCACGCTGGACAGTTCGCGTTTCTTCTCCCCTCCCTTCTCGGCAAGACACGGCATAGTCAACATCAAGAACTCCAGCGGCGGCACAGTCAGTGCTTTTGGGGTTCCTTCGTGCAGACAGAAAGCCTCAACATTCACCGACAGTTCACCAGATGTTGCTGTATCAAGCTGTGACGATGGAACAGATGTCACATATAAAGTCCCGTCTCCACCTGGCAACAAATACATCATGTCTCCCGAAGTCCAAGGTGAGCAGCAAAGTGCTGGGAGCGAACCGTTACCGCTAGGAAACTCTTCCCCGGGCGTATCCTCCTCCACCTTTCTTTCTTCCTCTCGAGAGGCGTTGTTTGAAGGACCTTCCCGAATGGAGGAGCTATGTTCAGTTCCTGATGTGAAGGAAGAACGCCAGGACACCGAAAGTTCGTTCTGCTCCATGAACAAACCAGTGGATTCCCAGAGGCCGGCTTCTGCTTGCTCTGCAGCCACGAACGCCAGCATGGACACGTGCAGGCAGCTGAGGTCTCTGGTAGGTTCTGCTAACGACACCCTTTACCCACTAGAAGACAACGGTTCATTACTTCACCTGTTTTCGTCAAACTCCCCCAGCTCTTTGCTGGATCCCCCAGATGCTGGCAAAACCTGCCACGTCCTGTCATCTCCTTCTATCAGTCATATCGCTACGCCTCCTATACCGGATAAACATTTCGAAGAACTTCGTCCAGTTCAGCAGAAAGAGTTTCCAGGCCAGCAGACTCCCAGAACAGCCTACGACATTCTCCACAACCCTGCTTCGTTCAGAGACGATCTACAGCACTCAGGCGTATCACCGCCCAGGCCCAGAGCCCCGGGCTCGGGAGCCATTTATTCTGGACAACAGGAAGCCGTCGGTGCTGGCCATGACGTGATGCCCATGCGCAGAGATCCATCTCTGATGCAGTATCCGGGTGTGAGCGACGTGGGATCGCCTTTGTTTGGAAGGTTCCCTGGAGATTATTATCAACTTCCTCAGTCGCCCCAGCCTTATTCCAGCACGTACAAACAGGCGTGTAACCACAGTATCAACATCACACTCACTTACAATTGACACTGCAGTGGCTTGGTTTCTAGACCAGCTGACCAATGCCAAAGTCTTATCTGTAGCTTATTTTGGAGTGCTATAAAATGCTAAGATAGCACACTGAATTGAACCACTTCTGTAACAGACTATTTATTCGTCGATCCAGGAAAATATTGGCAACATTAACATTATAAACTAACGGACTCAAGTGCCATAGTACCGAGTGATATATATATATATATATATATAATTGCCCTAAATATTTTGTTCTGTTCATCATATACATATATATTGGCAGAAGCACGGAGGTTCCGACAACTATACTTACATTAGAGCAAAGATCTTGCATATATATGTTTATTTTCATTTACAGTCAGGAGCTTGAGAAGAAAAATTGTAGTGTCTTTAGTTTCTGTCGATGCAGAGCTGTCCTATTTTCTTATATACATGTGAGTGAGGGAAGGATTTAAAATGATCCTTTATAAAAGGTTTATCACTGGATCGTACGAACAGTTGTTTTTGTTGATTGGTTTCTTGTTTGTATGCTTGTAAATTATTGTTTTTTTGTTTTGTCTGTTGTTGTTTTTTGCTACAGATGTAATCATAATACTCGATGGCGGAAAGGCGTCGAGTCGTGTGCATTTAACGGGTTGGGAACAAGAATACTGGTCAGTCAATGACATCGAAACTTTGAGACCACTTTGAAGAGTTATGGTCTACTTTAATAGTGTTCTTTTCCAGCGGTAACCCGAGAAAGTAGTTCATCGTTTTCTGTATTCTCACTTTCGTCAAAACGGGTTCATTGTGCAATTATCCTATGTGCATTTACTGCCAGCACAGGACAGAACTCTTTATGTGTGTGTGATGGAGATTGGGGGGGGGGGGGGGGTGGTGGGGAGACAGAAAGAGAAATGAAGAAAGAGCTATTAGGAGGACTGAAAACATTACACCAGACACTTCCCAATTCTCCTCTTCTCAAAATTTCAATTCTGAAGCACTAAAACTTGTTTATCATCACGAGCAATCCCCATCCCACACACACCCCATCCCATCCCACTTCCGCGCGCACGCCTACGCACGCACGCACGCACGCACGCACGCGCGCGCGCACGCACGCGCACACACACACACACACACACACACACACACACACACACACACACACACACACACGCACACACACTCAATGAATGGGGAAAACACATTTGCCAAATATCCTGTCAGCGCAGAAGTCGAGCCTTAACGTAACGTTGCCTTAAAATTGCTATTTTGAATTGTCGATTTTCGACAGACAGCAGCCGTTAAACATCTTTTATTGTTTGGCGCTGTTTGTTTTGAGGCCTTATATCGTGTATATATATGCCTTGCCTTGCGCCCTTAACTCCTTATGGAGTCGTAGGGGCGCCGCCTTGATGCGCTGTACACCACTTTCCTCCATCTGTCCCGGTCATGAGCGAGAGCCGGGGTTTCAGCAAAAGGTTTGCCTGTCCACTCTGCAATATTGTCCGCCCATTTTTTCTTCTGTCTGCCTCTCCTTCTGCTCCCCTCCACGGTTCCCTGAAGGATTATTTTCGATAGGCCACTGGATCTTGTTGTGTGACCATGCCATCTCAGCTTCCGTTTCTTCACTGTAGTGAGCAGATCTTCATAGGGGCCTAAGTGTTTCTGGATGGTCTGTCGGATTTGTTCGTTGGTTATGTGGTCCAAGTGGGAGATGCCCAGGATGCTTCGATAGCATCTCATCTCCATTGTTTCTATCTTCTTTTGCAGCTCTGCTGTGAGGGTCCATGTCTCACAAGTGTACAGGAAGATCGACAGTACCAGCGTACGCACGAGTCGAATTTTGTGCTGCATGGTGATGTTTCTGTCCCTCCATATTGGTTTTAACTTGGCGAGTGCAGACATTGATTGTGCAGTTCTTGATAGCATTTCCGGTCATGATCCATCGTCAGAAATGATTGCCCCTAAGTACTTGAATTGGTTGACAGTTTCAAGTTTATGGCGTTTGACAGCGATTTCAGTTGTTATGGTGCCATATTTGTTAGTCATCAGTTTGGTTTTCTCTGCGCTGATTTCCATCCCATATCTTGTTGAGGTGTTGTCAAGGTGGCTGACTAGTCTGGCCAATTCTTCTTCATTTCCGGCAAGCCCATCGATGTCGTCTGCAAATCTGAGGTTCGTGATGGTTCTGCCTCCAACGCTGACCGTGCCTTCATGATCTTCAAGGGCATCGATCATTAGCCTTTCTAGGAACACGTTGAAAAGGAAAGGTGATAGGAGACAGCCTTGGCGAACTCCAACAGTTGTGTGGAACCAGTCTCCCATCATGTTGTTAGCGAGTACTGCACTTGTGGCATTGGCGTATAGCTGCTGGATGATGTGGGTCAGTTTCTCTTCCATGTTGAACTTCCTCATGTGGCCCACAGTGCACTGTGCCAGACTCTGTCAAGGGCTTTTTTTAAAGTCAATGAACACGTGGTACAGTTCTCTTTGGTGCTGGAGGTGTTTCTCACAGAGGACTCGTAGGTTGAAAATTTGCTCCGTAGTGCTCCTGCCTTTGTGAAAGCCGGCTTGTTCTTCGGCGATGAGTTCTTCTACCTGAGGTCTTAAATGGTTTAGGATAACTCTGAGCATGATCTTGCTTGCGTGGCTGATTAAGCTGATGGTTCTATAGTTCTGGCATAGTTGGAGATTGCCTTTTTTGGGAAGAACTATGATCAGCGATTGTGTCCATGTTGTAGGCCATTCACCTCTCTGCCAGATTTTGTTGCAGATGGTGGTCAAGATGTCTACTGTTGCCTCTCCTCCATGTTTTATTAATTCAGCGGGTATGTTGTCTACTCCTGCTGATTTTCCACTCTTTAGTGTTTGTATTGCGGCCCTCACTTCCTCGCGCATTACTGGGTGATCATCGTCAACTATGGGTTTTTGAACGTCCAGAAGCTTTTGATCTCCTTTAATTGGGTGGTTGTACAACTCGGAACAACACTCTGTCCATCTCTCTGTGATGTCTTTGTCTTCCGTGAGAGTGTTTCCATTTTTGTCATGTATGGTGTTCACTTTCGCTGTCTTCGTTTTAGTTAGGTCTTTCACCACTTGGAAGGCTTCCTTCGTGTTGTTTCTTGAAAGATTCTCTTCGATGTGGGTGCATTGATCAGCGATCCATTGTTGTTTTGCCTCCTTCATTGCTCTTCGTATGGTTTTGTTGATCTTTCTATACTCTGATCTGCCCTCAGGTGTGGACTTGCATTTCTTCAGTTCCCTTCTTCTGTCGCATAGGTCTAGAATGTCGCTAGTGATCCACGGTTTTTCTTTGCGACGGCTCTTTCCTAAAATTTCTTTTGCTGTATCCACCATGATGGAGTTGAATTTGTTGGTTATTGTCTCCTGGTCTTCGGTGAGGAGGAGGAGTGGTGCAAACTTCCCACCAATTGCTGCCTGGAATTCCTCAGAAATTGCTGTGTCTTTCACTTTGTCAACGTCAAATCGCAGCCTCGTGTTCACGCCTTTGTGTATTCGCCTTAGACGGGCTCTGAATGTCATCATGACAAGGTTGTGGTCGCTGCCGACATCTGCACCTGGGAAGGCTCTTGTTTGCTGTCTGTTTATTCCAGTCTTATGTCTTCTCTTCACCAGTATGTAATCGATCTGGTTATGGCACTGTCCGTTCGGATGGTGCCATGTTCCTATACGGGATGCTTTTTGTTGACCAAGCGTATTTGAGAGGACCATATTGTTGAAGCCAGCAAATTCCAGCAAGCGTAACCCCCTCTCGTTGGTACTATCATTACAAGAGGGGCCGATGAAATCCTTCCAGTCTTCTACTGAGTCTCTTCCCACCTTGGCATTCCAGTCACCCTGTACGATCAAGATGTCTCTCTTGTCTACTTTGTCAATGACGTCTTGCAGCTGTTAGTAGAACTCCTCATTCACCTCATCATCATATTCTGTTGTTGGGGCGTATGCCTGTATCACCGTGATGTTGAACGGCTTGGCACGTAGGCGGATTGTCATTAGCCGGCTTGATAATGGTTTGCATGCCATGACTGCATTCTTGATGGTCTTGTGAACTAAGAATGCAACACCGTTAGTGTGCGTGTTCTCTTCGCCACTGTAGTAGAGTTTGTGTCCGTCGTCAGTGTCAACCTCGCCAGCGTTCGTCCATCTAGCTTCACATAGTCCAAGGAGATGCCAGTTGTATCTTTCCATTTCATGCTCGAGCTCGTTTACTTTTCCGATTTGATGTAGTGTTCGGACATTCCATGTGACTATAATGATGTTCTCTCTGCCACGGAGAGTTTCACCAGTAGCATACTTTTCACGTCCGCCCTGGTGGGAGACGGATGGCGCGGTCCTTGGAAGCCCGGGCGACGACCGAGCCGGTATGATTTTCTGTTGCGGAGTACTCATCATGCGGCGTGTCTTGGGCATTGAAGATCTGGCGGAGCCCATCCCTCTCCAGATCAGACCACAGCCGATATCCTCCAATATTCGGTAGCTCGCCTTGGTCTCGAACACATGGCCGTTGAACTCGTGGATCCCATCCGCCCTGGCCGGTGACTTCCATCGAGGAAGTCTTTCGCCCAGTGATGCACGCCAGCTGAGGCGAGGTCCCGGGGTATGGCGTTAGGAACCATCACGTGAGAGTTGGGGGATGGATGAGGACCAGTGATGCCCGTCCACCTACCAATATAGAGTGCAGCTGCCAGACATCAAAGGTACTACCTCTATCCAGAACCCCTATACCACATATATGTGGTGTGTATACTTCCAAGCAATCCTCCCGAATCGGACATTTGCGAATCAATTTATTCAAGACCGAATGAAAAACAAGTCAACCGGTGTTACTGTATTCATTCGTTATTAAAACAATCGTCATCCTTTTTGTACTCCCAGTTCTTATAGAACATGGAGTACTTTAGAATGGGAACGAAGAAATGCTGTGTGTGTGTGTGGTGGTGTGTGTGTGTGTGTGTGTGTGTGTGTGTGTGTGCTGCCCGTCCGTTCGTGCTCAAAATGTGTTCCACTCGCTCCAGACAAAACTACTGGGCCGATCTTTCCGAAAAATTGTAGGTATGTTCATTATGGGTCACGGATGACGCCCGATGTTTTAGTTTACCGTATAGCCGTTACTAACGGCCTGTGACGGTTTTTCTTCTTCATGGAATATCTCAGAAAGTACTTGGCCGATCTTTGTGAAAATTAGCAGGTATGTTCATTATGGGTCATGGATGATGCCTGATGTTTTAGTTTACCCCGTTATAACCGTTACTAACGGCTGTAACGGCCTGTAATGGTTTTTCTTCTTTATGGAATATCTCAGAAAGTACTCGGCGGATCTTTTTGAAAATTTGTAGGTATGTTCATTTTGGGTCACGAATAATGCCCGATGTTTTAGGCTACCGTTATAGCCGTTACTAACGGCTGTAACGGCCTGTAACGGTTTTTCTTTTTCATGGAGTATCTCAGAAAGTACTTGGCCGATCTTTGTGAAAATTAGCAGGTATGCTCATTATGGGTCACGGATGATGCCCGATGTTTTATTTTACCCCGTTATAACCGTTACTAACGGCTGTAACGGCCTGTAACGGTTTTTCTTCTTTATGGAATATCTAAGAAAGTACTTGGCCGATTTTTCTGAGAATTTGTAGGTATGTTCATTATGGGTCGTCAATAATGCCCGATGTTTTAGGTTACCGTTATAGCCGTTACTAATGGCTGTAACGGCCTGTAACGGTTTTTCTTCTGTACGGAATATCTCAGAAAGTACTTGCCGATCTTTGTGAAAATTAGCAGGTACGTTAATTATGGGTCACGAATAATGCTCGATGTTTTAGTTTACCGGTATATCCGTTACTAACGGCTGTAACGGCCTGTAACGTTTTTACTTCTTTATGGAACATCCAAGAAAGTACTTGGCCGTTCTTTGTGAAAATTAGCAGGTATGTTCACTATGGGTTACGGATGATGCCCGATGTTTTAGTTAACCATTATAACCGTTACTAACGGCTGTAACGGCCCCTAATGTTTTTTTTTCTTCATGGAATATCTCAGAAAGTACGTGGCCGA
This sequence comes from Conus ventricosus, assembly GCA_018398815.1. Lineage (NCBI taxonomy): Eukaryota > Metazoa > Mollusca > Gastropoda > Neogastropoda > Conidae > Conus > Conus ventricosus. The sequence goes on along the minus strand of CM031600.1, from coordinate 12,824,360 downwards.
TATTTCTGAAAATTTGTAGGTATGTTCATTATGGGTCCCGGATGATGCCCAATATTTAAGTTTACCGTTATAGCCGTTACTAACGGCCCATAATGGTTTTCTTCTTTATGGAAAATCTCAGAAAGGTCTTGGTCGATCTTTCTGAAAATTTGTAAGTATGTTCATTATAGGTCACAGATGATGGCCGATGTTTACCAGAATAGCCATTACTAACGGTTACACCAGCCCAAGACGGTTTTTCCTCTTTATGGAATATCTCGCATGTATTCAGGATGAACTGGGAGTACGTTTATATGCTTTGCATCTTGTGGGGGTTTTTTTGTTTTTTTTTGGGGGGGGGGGTTGGGAAAGAACCGTCGTTACAGGTGAAAAGTACTCCTGAAAATTATATAAATGATAAGATAAGATAAGATAATGTTGCTTATAGCCCAGCCGACCGCAAAGGGCCACATCAGGGCTGTCACCACGTTAAAATCAACTCACCAGTCATCAAAAAAAAAAAAAAAAAAAAAAAAAAACCAACTTTCACACATCTCGTTAAATGACATCGTTTACAAACGCACCAGAAACTTTGTTAAAAATCTTTCTGCCGTAAAATCTTAAATCAGATGAAAAATGTTAATCTCTCTCAAAAACTCAAGGATCACGTCAGGCGGGACATCCCTGAACAGGATCTTCATGGACTCCGCCGTAAAATGTTTGTGTCTCACATCGTGCAAGTCCCAACACTCTAAAAGAACATGTTTCACTGTGAGTGGCGCATGACATGGAATGCACCACGGAGCTTCTTCACTCTTTAAAAGGTAAGAATGGGTAAAATACGAATGGCCGGTGTGCAGCCGGCACAGAACCGTTTCCTCTTTACGACCACCCGACGTAGATGGGAGGAAGTCCTTAAAGGTCTACTTTAGAGGTTTTCGATAATTGGTCAGCTTATGCAGAAATATGAAATGTTTGATAAATTGGTAAAATAAACATCCGATTCGCTCCCGATCACACGAAATCGATCCGCGAAAGTGGACATTTTCACCTGTAATCAAGAAAACGGGAGGTAATCAACTAAATCTTGGCATGGCTTAACTGCTCTTGGATGTGACGTCACATGATGGTCAGCGACGGCGACAGAAAGCGATTCTGATGGTTCTTGCACATCTCTCTCGGTGTATAATTTATCATGTAAAAGCGGTGACTATGATTGCGACAGCCAATGTGACTCTGGGGATGTTTTTGCAAGGCCTGTACCTTATCAGTTTGAACGCTAAGTTCTTTTTACCACGTCAGCTCGGTTCCTGCTGGACGCCCGAACACAGCATTCCGAAGGCGTACGGACTTTACCGAAGTCTCGAGGGAGGCTACCGACTGACTTCTTGATGCGATCACGCATGGACGGCGAGCGGAGATTCTCCTTCCTCAAGCCTTAATGTGTTCATTCAATTTAACAAGTGTGATCTGTCCATAGATAAGAACAGAATAAACGTGCGACTATCGTACTCATCTGTACGAGCTTACCACTCCGCCTTCAAAGTATACGCGCACAATGCAGACGAAGTTTTTGATCCACTCGAACGGGCTCGGCAATTGTCGGAATAGCTCGTTTCCGCGGTCCAGCTGGAACTGATGTGGTGAAAAGAACTTTAGCTGCCTGGCATGGTTGCACGAACCGAATCCACTTCTTTCGAGTATCTGGATCAGATGGAAATGTGTGCAAGGAATATCCGTCTCCTGCTGAGCTGCTGCACTGGCCTACAGCACAATATCTGCCACCCCCTCGTGACTTTTTAGGCTGTGGGGGATCGCAACTCGTGTTGATTTCACTTGGCGTTGGCTTGTTGTGTAGGTCGCGGCTGACGGCCAGTCCATCAAGTGACGTCACGGTTTTCGGTCTACCGCGCGGGGTTTGAACAGGTGTGCAAAAGTCGTTTTTTATCTATTAAATTCTTCCGGCGATTTTTTTTGAAAAATGAATACCATACTGTAGTTATATGACATGTAGACCTGTTTTTAACAAATTATCGAAAATCTCTAAAGTAGACCTTTAAGGTTTGGACGGATCTGAAAGAGTTTGTTATTCATCTGTGTGTTCCAATCCTCCTGCCAGAGGTCTCTCACATAATCGTTAATTTTTATGAATGGATGAATGAAATTGATTGATTAATTAAGTGAGGAAGTAAGTAAGGAAGTGAGTAAAATACATTGTAAAACGAGGGGAAAGGAGTCAGATCATTTCTGGAAAGACAAAAAACATCACAGGTCGTTCTTGTCTAAAAGCATTCATATCTTCTGCTCATCCTAAACAGTTTACCTTCCATCCCCACTCGCAATTCATCGTCCTGAGGAAAAATAAATGTTGTTGCCTGCCATGTTTTACGTGTTGCTCAATATTATTCAGTATGTCCTGATCTTTTATTGATACGAATTCAGCCAGTGTCGTGTGAAATACCTGCAGTGCCCCCTTCTTGGCGACTAATGTGTTGGTCACTGTTGTCGTGAATGGAATGAACTTCACTCTACTCGTTTACACCTTCCTTATGTTTATTTGTTACTATTTCTGAGTAATTTTACTCCGGTCGGGTTATCGTTTTTTAACACGTGTAGTGTTCAAAGGTGTTGCAATATCAAAATCTTGTTATTCGTCGCTGTTGTGTTATGTCCTGTCTGCGTAATGATCACATTTAAGCAGTGTGTGTGTGTGTGTGTGTGTTGTGTGTGTGTGTGTGTGTGTGTGTGTGTGTGTGAGCGAGAGAGAGTTAGAGAGAGAGAGAGAGAGAGAGAGAGGAGAGAGAGAGAGAGAGAGACACTAGGAGCTCATGTATGACATCAGCTATACGTAATATGATCTTTTATAAGTGATATCTATATCCCTGACCGAATTTCCGCCAAACAATCATAACTATTTTGGTTATTTCTTTTCATTCCGTGTGGTATGCATTCCGAACTTTCACAAAAATATCCTTTTTTTCTTCTATTATACAATAAGCTATTTTCCAGGACAACGAATAGTTGTTTGAAACAATACTTTGGCCATATTTAGCAAAACTTCCTGTTTATAGCATTCTAAACCTTATCTATTCACTCTTACATGTTGCACAACAATATTTTCACAGCAATGCTAATTAAAACATCGATGGAGAGAATCTAACTCCTAGACCCCATCGTGCTGCTTCCTCCAGGTGCCCATTTCCCCACCCTCTTTCCCGCCCAGCCCTAGTGAAAAGTTACTTGTTGATTATTGTGGGAGATACGGCAGGCTCCTATGTCTCAGAGACTTTTTTGTTTGTTCGTTTTTTTTTTTTTTTTTTTTTTAAACCAATAAACATTGCTGTTAACTACCAGCCTTTGAAAGTTTTGATGACACTGTATTCTTCAAGTGAACCATAGAATTGAATGGTTATACTATCACTCTTCTGCTTGGGGTCACAGTTTCCAGCTTCTACCCGGTGAAAAACATGGGTGTACCCCTCAACGATGTGGTTCCCATGGAAATGTTTGCATTTGTGTCTGAAGTCCAGAATAGACTGCTTTCAATCCCTTTGTATCAATGGCGTTTGATCTCTTCATTGTGAAGCTGTAATGTGTTGCACGATAGTATACTGTGTTGCAAAGCTTCATCGCCACTGCGGGCTTCTGTGGGAGAGAGAGAGAGAGAGAGAGGGGGGGGGGGGAGGGAGGTCGCGTCGGCTTGGTATGGAGTCATTATTTGCGCCTATTGTTATATTTGTCTGCCTGCGTGCTTTTGTTTGTGTATTAAAACAGATTTTACTACATCATTTGTTTCCACAGACTACTTTGTTGCCGCGGGTCTTTAACGTGCACTGACGCACAGAACCTCGGTTTATCGAAAATCGCAAATTAACGGTAAGCAGGAGAGGCTCGAACCACAAAGCCGGGATCCACTTACATTTTACGTGATTGCAGTGCCCACTAGACCGCCTTTACTGCACTATCACATGTAATGGTTTTCAGTGCTGTCCACCTCTCCTGTGATTATGGTATAAGGTGTGCAGAACCTTACTTTAAAACAAAAACCGCAATGTTGCAGATTCATCACAACTAGGAAACGGAATCGTAGAAAGCGGAGCCCTACCCTCTCCTTCCGCCACTTTAAGCTTCCGTGAAATCAATCGGGTATCTGTTTACTACTGGTGGACAGTGAGGGTCTTATACCCGTAAAAAGCTAACCTCACTGGCGGTTCGACCATGCCACTGTCAGCTCCGAAATCAAAAGCTCTAACCTTTTAGACCACGGGACCAACTGAAGAAGACGCACACCGCATGTTCGTTGTGGATAACTTACTAAGAACACTCTATCATCTTTGAACTTTCTATCATCTTTCAGTTCCAAGGGTTCCTGGAGAAAGAGCACCACGCTAAAAGGAAATTACTTTCCAATGCATGTTTCATCGAACCGATTTGGAGGTAAGCTACACACACACACACACACACACACACACACACACACACACACACATATATATATATATATATATATATATATATATATATATATATAAAATATATATATATATATATATATATATATATATAATTCCAAGGATAAGTACCGAGCACCGTTCCAGCAACTTACAGAGCAGCTTGGTGTTGCAATGACTGCAAGAAATATTGAATTATAAACAAAGCTTGCTCTTATGTCTTAGATTGAAGAAATAGGGGGAGATACGCATTCATACCTGCAGTGGCAGATGATTCTGCCTAACTAACAGTATGTGCTTGAGTGGGTGGATGGGGAAAAAAAAAATAAATGCTTCTCAAAATGAGCCTTCAGCAAGCTTATATTCTCCAAGGGGGAGAGACATCCTCCATACTGTTAGTTACGCAGAATCATCTGCCACTGCAGGTATGAATGTGTATCTCCCCCTATTTCTTCAATCTAAGACATATGAGCAAGCTTTGTTTATAATTCAATATTTCTTGCAGTCGTTGCAACACCAAGCTGCTCTGTAAGTTGCTGGAACGGTGCTCGGTACTTATCCTTGGAATTTATTAGTTTGTTGTATTTTAGTCCCTTGCGGATTCATTCCAAGAACTGGCCCTCAGCACTTGTGTCTTAGAGGATATCTTTTTATATTTTCTACTTTTCACAAGAAAATGTAGCTTGTTTTGCTCTTTCATGATTTTCTTTTGCTTCTTAGATGGCACCTTTGGTTGGTTTTTTGAAAACTCAACAAACATACTACGGTATTGCACATCAGCCTTTTCTGGGATTGCATTCTTCTTAAAACTGAAAAGGCAGAGGAGTCAAATTACCACTTTCCGCGGTCACTGAGGAGAAAACACCAAGTTTCAAAATATCGGTATATGACCAGGAGTTATATGTTAGTGAGTTTCCCTCCCTATTGGAGGATGTCTCTCCCCTTGGAGATTATAAGCTTGCTGAAGGCTCATTTTGAGAAGCATTTATTTTATTTTTTCCCCATCCACCCACTCAAGCACATACTGTTAGTTAGGCAGAATCATCTGCCACTGCAGGTATGAATGCGTATCTCCCCCTATTTCTTCAATCTAAGACATAAGAGCAAGCTTTGTTTATAATTCAATATATATATATATATTATATATTGAATTATAATCAAAGCTTGCTCTTATGTCTTAGATTGAAGAAATAGGGGGAGATAAGCATTCATATCTGCAGTGGTAGATAATTCTGCCTAACTAACAGTATGTGCTTGAGTGGGCGAATGGGGAAAAATAAAATAAATGCTTCTCAAAATGAGCCTTCAGCAAGCTTATAGTCTCCAAGAGGGAGACGTCCTCCAATAGGGAGGGAAACTCACTAACATATAACTCCTGTCAGATGCTGATATTTCGAAACCTGATTGTTTCTCCTCAGTGACCGCGGAAAGTGGTAATTTGACTCCTCTGCCTTTTCAGTTTTGAGAAGAATGCAATCCCAGAAAAGGCTGGTGTGCAATACCGTAGTATGTTTGTTGAGTTTTCAAAAAACCAACCAAAGGTGCCACCTAAGAAGCAAAAGAAATCATGAAAGAGCAAAACAAGCTACATTTTCTGGTGAAAAGTAGAAAATATAAAAAGATAACCTCTTAAGACACATGCGCTGTAATATATATATATATATATATATATAACACATATAGAATATATGACTGAACTTTGAGTATGTGCAATACTTATAAAGATGTTGTAATAAACTGTGCCAGCTTTAGTTCATGTTTTTTTCTTTTTGTTGTGTGTGTGTGTATGCGCGCGCGCGTGCGGCGAGAACGCTGTGTGTGTGTGTGCGCGCGCGCGTGCGTTGATTATTAACGAAATGCAGAGGGTTATGTCATATTTCAGTTTGGGATTATATTGTGTGAGTTAGTTAGTTAGTTAGTTAGTTAGTTAGTTAGTGTGTGTGTGTGTGTGTGGGGTTGTGTGTGTGTGTGTGTGTGTGTGTGTGTGTGTGATGTCAATGATAATTACAATGGGAACGACAATTATAGGTCTCTGTTCTAATTTGTTGAAAAAACGAAAAAGTTGAAACATGGCACTTGTGCCCTCACTGCAGTAAAACGGGTCAATCTTTTCTTCTTGTTTAAGACAACAGCAACATCGCACGGGGAGTTGTTTCATTTCTGCTGACCTAAAAGCTGATCGCTATAACAACGATATCACTACCGTGCAGAGTAAGGAGAAACAGAAACAAGTAACATTTCATTCCCATCAACATGCTGTCCCAGCATGACAAATAAAATCAGCCCTCTTTGTACTCCTAGTTCTTATAGAACAGAGAGTACTTTACTATGGGAACGAAGAAATACCGTCTGTGTGTGTGTCCGTCCGTGGTCAAAATATGTTCCACTCGCTCCAGACAAAACTGCTGGGCCGATCTTTCTGAAAATTTGTAGGTATGTTCATTATGGGTCACGGATGATGCCCGATGTTTTCTTTTATCGTTAAATCAGTTACTAACGGCTGTAACGGCCCATAACGGTTTTCTTCTTTATGAAATATCTCAGAAAGTACTTGGCCGATCTTTCCGAGAATTTGCAGCTATGTTCATCATGGGTCTTGGATGATGCCTGATGTTTTTTTTATCCATTATATCCGTTACTAATGGCTCATAACGGTTTTTCTTCTTTATGGAATATCTCAGAAAGTACTCGGCGAATCTTTCTGAAAATTTGTAGGTATGTTCATTTGGGGTCACGGATGATGTCCGATTTTCATTTTGCCGATATATCCGTACTAACGGCTATAACGGCCCAAAACAGTTTTTCTTCTTTATTGAATATCTCAGAAAGTACTTGGCCAATCTTTCCGAAAATTTGTAGATATGTTCCTAATGGGTCACGGATAATGCCCGATGTTTATTTGTCCGTTATAGCTGTTACTAACGGCTATAACGGCCCATAACGGTTTTTCTTCTGTATGGAATATCTCAGAAAGTATTTGGCCGATCGTTCTGAAAATTTGTAGGTATGTTCATTGTGGGTCACGGATGATGCCCAATGTTTTATTTTACCGTTCATTATGGGTCACGAATGATGCCCTATGTTTTATTTTACCGTTATATCCGTTACTAACGGCTATAACGGCCCATAACGGTTTTTCTTCTTTATGGAATATCTCAGAAAGCACTTGGTCGATCTTTCTGAAAAATTTGTAGATATGTTCATAATGGGTGACGGATGATGCCCGATGTTTATTTGTCTGTTATAGCCGTTACTAACGGCTATAACGGCCCGTAACGGTTTTTCTCCTTTATGGAATATTTCAGAAAGTACTTGGCAGATCTTTCTGAAAATGTGTAGGTATGTTCATCGTGGGTCAAGGGTAATGCCCGGTGTTTTTATTTACCGTTATATCCGTTACTAACGGCTATAACGGTCCATAACGGTTTTTTCTTCTTTATGGAATATCTCAGAAAGCACTTGGTCGATCTTTCTGAAAAATTTGTAGACATGTTCATAATGGGTGACGGATGATGCCCGATGTTTATTTGTCTGTTATAGCCGTTACTAACGGCTATAACGGCCCATAACGGTTTTTCTTCTTTATGGAATATCTCAGAAAGTACTTGGTCGATCTTTTTGAGAATTTGTAGGTATGTTCATTATGGGTCAAGGATGATGCCCGATGTTTTATTTTACCGTTATATCCGTTACTAATAGCTAAAACGGTCCATAACGGTTTTTCTTCTTTATGGAATATCTCAGAAAGTACTTGGCCAATCTTTCTGAAACATTCGTAGATATGTTCATCATAGGTGACGGATGATGCCCGATGTTTATTTGTCCGTTATGGCCGTTACTAACGGCTATAACAACCCATAACGGTTTTTCGTCTTCATGGAATATCTCAGAAAGTACTTGGCCGATCTTTCTGAAAATGTGTAGGTATGTTCATTATGGGTCACGGGTGATGCCCGATGTTTTATTTTGCCGTTATATCCGTTACTAATGGCTATAACGGCCCATAACGGTTTTTCTTCTTCATGGAATATCTCAGAAAGTACTTGGCTGATCTTTCTGAAAAATTCGTAGATATGTTCATCATGGGTGACGGATGATGCCCGATGTTTATTTGTCCGTTATAGCTGTTACTAACGGCTATAACGGCCTGTAAACGGTTTTTTCTTCTTTATGGAATATCTCAGAAAGTAATTGGCCGATCTTTCTGAAACTTTGTAGGTATGTTCATCATGGGTCAAGGATAATGCCCGATGTTTTATTTTACCGCTATATCCGTTACTAACGACTATAACGGTCCATAACGGTTTTTCTTCTCTATGGAATATCTCAGAAAGTACTTGGCCGATCTTTCTGAAAATGTGTAGCTATGTTCATCATGGGTGACGGATGATGGCCGATGTTTACCAGAATAGCCGTTACTGACGGCTATAACGGCCCAAAACGGGTTTTCCTCTTTATATGGAATATCTCACGCGTATTCAAGATAAACTGGGAGTACGTTCATATGGTTTGCATTTTGTCTTTAAGTTGACATGAACAAAAACCACAAAAGGTTGATGATGGTCATGATGTCATGATGATCTTGACGATAATAAATGTCCAAGCTTTCTTGCAAGCCCATTTCCGGTGTGTCTCCCTCTGATGCTTGCAATACCTAAAGACGCACCTTAATGGTAGCGACAATAGTGATTATAATGAAGGCTCTCTCGTTAACTCCGAATGTTTTCTGCAACTCCAAAGGATCGAACCGGTGACGTCTGACTGCGAACTTGGTGATTTACCACTGAGCCCATTAGGCACCCAATATTCAAATGGTCCTCACCGTTCTGCCCAATTAGCGGGAGTCGTAGGTTTTGTTGCCGACGTTTGTTACAGTTTCAATGTCCACATTCACCTCAGGTAATACTAGCAGACTGGAGTAGCCAACCAAATAAGTTGCTGGCTAGAGTCCTATTTTAAAACAATACCACCACAACGACAACACATCAACATTCACCGAGCTTCGTTAAATATCAACTGATTCTTGCTGCTATGGTCATACAGACGCATACCTGTTAAAAATGCAGTTCAAAAGCGTGCCCCTATTCGTTCTTCGCGGGTTTCTCAGACCTATACCCGTCAAAGAGGCAGTCTAATGCCATGCTCATTCGTAGGTCTCACAGATCCATACTCGTTCTTGAGGCAGCTCAGCTCTGTGTTCCTGTATCTGTGTCTTAGGCCCCTCAGATTTATGGGTTTTGTTTGTAGCCAGTCTTCTTTCCTGCCATCCAAGTTACTGTGGATCACCGTCCCGTGTCACTAATAATCTTCGTCCTGTTAATTCAAAGTTCTACTTTTTGTTCCCAGTTTAATGAACAATAGAATACACATGAACAGTTAATCCCCCCCCCCCCCCCCTCCTCTCCACCCTCCCGTTTGAGTTCTTGCATACATGATCGTTTGGAGTTATGGGTATGTGATTATTTCATCATTGGAGCAATAGCTGCCCTGATCGTTTGGGGTTATGGGTGTGTTATTAATTCATCACTGGAGCGAGAGTTACTATTCTTCTTCCCTATTTACATTTAACTTTTTCCTGCCTCATATAAGATTCCGTTTCATAACAATCAAACCGAGGTAACGTGTGTTTGCTTCTGTTTGCCCGTGTGCTTGTTTAACTATATTCAAGACCGAAAAGGCTGGTTCATTTTCTCCAGCTCTTGTTGTTGTGTACGTGTAAAAGCAACTTATTCGTTAGTTACTGTTCATTATTCCCAGCCCGAGTAAAGATTTCATTTTAAATGTGGGTATGAGAGACCCACGAATTATGAATATGGGATGCTAAAAGCAAAGATATTTTATTTGTCTACTAATGAACAAAAACAAATGATTTTGTATATACGTAATTGTCAAGAATGAGTTGAGGCACACATAAAAATCTCGATCATTTTGATGAAGTTGGGACTTTTTTTTGGTAATCTTTTAATGCGAAAATGGGTCTGTTAGACCCATGAGCTACGGTGAAGGTTACGACGTGCCAAACGGGGGATGACTCGTTTTGTATAGTTCGTAAAACCGGCGATGTATTACGCAAAAAGTTGAATTTAAGCTACGTTCATCTTGCAAATCAACATTCCCATCCCGGATGACGTGTGAACCATAAGACTGGATTTGGAAACCCGTCAAAATCACGCTATAACCATACCGCAAAACGACAACGTGTCAATATGGGCAGCGCACCTGGATACGCGCGCGCGGGCGCCTTTGTGTGTGTGTGTGTGTGTGTGTGTGTGTGTGTGTGTGTGTGTGTGTGTGTGCGCGCGCGCGCGCGCGCGCGCGCTTGTGTGAGTGCGTGCATGCGCGCGCTTTCGTTGATCGTACGTTCGCCGCTATCTACCCATCAGACAGGGGTGATGGGTGGAGGAAAAGAGGAGAAAGAGAGAAGGGTGGGACGATGGGGAAGGGGGAGGGGGGGATCGAGAGCCTGCAATATCTGTGAACTCGGTGCTCGCATCAACTGAACTGATCATCTGATCAGAAGAATATATATATAGACTGACGATGTATTCTTATTTTTACAGAGGATGACCTTAAGTGTAACAATGGTCGACTCTTCACAATGCACGGGGCCCACTGAACTGTGTTTTGTGTACAGAACCATTTCTTGCGTCTGTCAACTGTCCTCTCTTGGGCAAGATAAGTCGATCGATGGATGGACAAACAGACTGAGAAACACACGCAGACAGATGGGCAGGAAGACAGACAACGATCAGACAGACAGACAGATACGTAGCTGATAAATAGAGATCGACAGAGAGACAAAAGTAGGGAGATATACAGATAGATAGATAGACAGGCTTACAGACAGGCCAGTAGATAGAGAGATAAATAGATATAGCCAGACAGACAGACAAATTTAGGTAGATAGGCAGATATGTGTATGTTTATTTGTATGTATGTATGCATACATTGATGGATGGATGGAGAGACAGAGAGATATACACAAAGAGACACAGACCGAGTGCGCGCGCGCGCGAAAGAGACAGAGAGAGAGAGAGAGTCTGAATTAACACATAGTGTACTGTAATGGAATAGGCCTAAATAACGATTTTTTTTTCTTTTGCGTCCGGTCTTCTGCGCAATAAATCTATAAATAAATAAAACACATGCAATGAAAAGAATGAGATAGAATATTTTAAGACAAAAAGGAATCGTCATCATAATCAAATTCAACAAATCAATAAACAAATGATAATCGAATATGAATATATACCTAAAAGAAAAAAAGTGTTGAACTAAAGCCACACACAATACACGCGCGCGCGCGCGCTCACGCACGCACGAAATATAAACACCGCCTTTCCATTTACCTCCTACTCAGTACATAACATGTTTACCAGTCAAGGGATCTATAGCGAAATGTTTAAGAGAGAGAGTACAGCCAAAATAGGTAAAGAATATGCTTACAGATCCACAGTTGCAACAAAAAGCAAGTGATTTACGTTTCATGGTGTTAAAGAGATGTATAAAGGATCGAAAGAAAGACAGACATACAGCAGGCAGACTGCAGACAGAGTGAACACCGACAGACAGGTAGAGGGAGCTAGATATTGTTACAGAGCGAGATAGTGTAATAGAGATACTCAGGTATACAGTAATAGAGATACTCATAGGTATACAGAAAAGCAGAGACAGGCCAACAGAGACACACACAGGCAGAGACATAGAGAGAAGCTAAGAGAGAGAGAGTGTGTGTGTGTGTGTCAGAGAGAGAGAGAGAGGGCAGAGAGAGAAAGTGTGTGTGCGTGCGTACGTGTGTGTGTGCGTGCGTGTGAGAGAGACAGAGAGGGAGAGAGAGAAAGGGATACTGAGAAAGGCAAGCTGACAAAATGAGACAGCTAAACAGAGAGAAAGAGAGAGAGAGAGAGCAATTTGAAGAGATACGTGATTGTTCACGTTTCATTGTCTCGAGTGTTGTTTCTCTTGCCTGTGGAAGACCAAAGAGGTCAAAACGCATCGTGTCATGTCTTGTAATTTGTCTCTTCGTTCGGAGGAACTGTAATTTTTATTTGATCTTTTCCCCCGCTTCAGTCTATTTTTGATGGGATTCTTTAGTTTGGCATACATCGGATGGGTGGGAATGCGTAGAAGCTTCTCTCTTTCAGTCTACGGACGTAGAAAATCAAAGCCGATCCATCCCCATATCCCCAAATCATTCTCCTCCTTTGAAGTTCTCAAAGTGTACCAAAACAAAGCGTGTCAATCAATGAAAACACATTGCACCTGACTTTAAACAGGCTATGTGATCAGCACAGTCAAAAGTCGATGCGAAATGAGAAACAGAAATGAGGAGGAAGAAGCTGGGGTCCGGGAAAAAAAACAACACACAAAAAACAAAAAAAAACACACAAAAAAACAACACAAAAAACAACAACACACAAAAAACAACAACACACAAAAAACAACAACACACAAAAAAACAACACAAAAAACAACAACACACAAAAACAACAACACACAAAAAGCAACAACAAACACGATGGAGCATGCCGTTGAACTTGATGGTCAACACTGGCAACAGACTTTTCTATTCTATTCTAGATTTCTATTTTACCTTGCTTCAGTTTAGTTCCGCTTACCTTTAGAAGCATATAGCACCAATGATTTTCACACTGAAATCATTTCCAGTAAGAAGGCAGCAGCATACTCACGGCATGCGGGCATTACTTGCAGCGCAGCAGCACTCACCGTTGAGTGCAGCTAGTTCACTGGCTCAACTGAATTATTGAGACAATTACCATAATAAATATTGTTCTGCTGTTACCCTTCCACCAGCTCTACTCTTCCAACCGCTGTACCTGGACACCCGAAAGGAACTGTAAATTACCGATGGCATAATTATGTCAGGAACCATTTAAAGAAAGTTTCGAACAGGAGTGTAGACTGACTTAGACTTTCCCGCTCGCCTCTTGAAATGTCTTAGGCCTAAGTATTGTCGTCTGCTCAGATGACACTTGGCAGCTGGTTGGCCTAAAAGTATTGATCGGAACCTAGGCATTATAACAAAGAATAGGTAGACTTTACACCTTAGTCACGGTGTTTACAGCCTCGCCGACAGCTGAACCCACACAAGCGCGGGGTCTTTCGTGGGAAAATGTACAGGCCAGACAAAACAATAAATATTTTGTAAATCGGAAGTATTTCTTCAATGACGGGCCTACTACTTTTGTTTTCTTACCCTCCGTAACTGAAGGCAATGAAACGAATAGCGTTCCTTCACTTGATGACACCGTCGCAAGGTTTGAAAAGACGACGGCGGTTTGCAACCTTTCTGTCAGATACATGTAGATACATGCCATTACTCTAGTGCAGACTTCCTCGCTTAAAATAGGATGGCAATCATCTGCATCCCAGTATTTCCATCGAGATCATGACCTCTCCGGATCCAATATAGAACTCATCGCTTTGAAACAAATTAAGCTTACACCGATCATCTGAATTTAACAGTCGTGATCATGACCATCTCACGATCGCCCCCCCCCCCCCTCCCCCCCCCCCGATTGGTCGTGGTCGTGCCAGGAGTCAGCTTTCCATACACTGCGCAGGTTATCTGTCATATTTGATTAGGTCAATGCCTACAGTGTAGAAGATGATCTCGTAAACACTTGGCCAATAGTTTATGATCTTGTAAACAATTAGCCTACGGTATACTTTTATCGCTACTTGTCTGGATTTTCACCCTCGTTACTGCGTTCATGAAAATGCCACAACAGACCCCCGGCGCGGCTCTGATGGGGTCTCTATTAACAACGTGACGTACAGGTGACACCCGCCTCTGGCCATAAATCTCGGTCCAACCGTAACCATGTCAGCGCTCGTTAATCGCCGACTGAAGGCAGCTGGCGAAGACCCAGCGAAGGACAGCGTGTCAGCGAACGTGCAGCGAAGCTTTGTGGATTGTTCATAATTAGGGGCCATAACAACCAAGCATGCATTGTGTCGTGGCCGGTATGGAAAAATACATCTGTTTCTACCGGCCTCTTCTGCACACACACACACACACACACACTACACTACACTACACACACGCACTAACGCACGCTTGCGCGCGCACGCGCACACACTACTCTACACACACACACACACACTCCAACACACACACACTCACGCACGCATGGGCGCGCGCGCGTGCACACACACACACACACACACACACACAGAGTCTACATTTGTGTAGCGCTGTGGAAGAGGATCATCGTGGAAGATCACCATCACCATAGCACACGTAGCTCACGTTTTTATATACGTTTTACACCCAAAAAAAAACCCCACAAAAATCATGTAATTTATCACCACTCCGTGGGTCCAGTGTCAATGCAGATTCGAGTAACTAGCAAATTTCTGTTAATCTGCGAAAGGAGACGACGACGACTAATGGCCTTGAAACGACCTGTTCTGCCAGTGAACTGTCCAGCTGTTTCCAAAATCTCTGTCATACCATAATTCAAATCACCTGCCTTCGCTGTGTTAGTGAATGTCTAACTTGACCTTCTAGCTTGAGAAAGCATGCTACATGTAGGCGTCATCTGAAGGGACAGTCACCCAGGCACACTCAAGCTGTCTACCGAGTTTTCTCTGTGTGTGTGTGTGTGTGTACGTGTGTGTGCGTGTACCACTTTCATTCACTGTGACACCATTTCAAAAAATCATCTAATTAAACCGCTAATTTTCGTTGCTTCATTCACTTACACTTATTCGATTCTGATCTGTGTTTTCGTGTGCTAATGTGTGTGTGTGTGTGTGTCTTTTTCTTTTGTCTTTAATTATGTTTTTGCTTTCTTTTCACTCGTTCTTTGTAGGGTTGATGTCATTTTACCATATACTTGGTTCCACAGTATTGAAACCTATACACGCCTGTGTCCGTGGATCCAACTGTGATGCAAATCACAACCTTTTTAACTGAAAAATTGTATTAAAAAAAGGCTGTCATTTATCAGACCAGCAAAAAAAATGGTTGGTGCAGCAAATCTAATTGTTGGGGCCTGCAAATTTGATGGTTTGCCGCGTGCCAGATTGCCGACTTTTGAGCACTCTCTCAGCCCTTCGGGCTTACGTTTCTTCAGCCTTCGGCATCAACCCCATAGCTTCGCTACGGCCTTTATTTTGATGAGATCACCGATCAGACGGGAGTAGACTGGGACACAAATGGGATGTTTTGCATTTATTTTGCGGGTGAAATTTGCTGTTTGATTTATCTTTTTTGCTGCAATTCAATTTCTTTTGCTGGCCAAAAAATTATAAGCCTTAAAAAAATGATACTCACGCATTGTAGGTTAGAAAATGTGTGTAAAGTTGAGCGGAATGCACCTGTTGGTAGTTATAAGCTGTCAAAAAAACGAATTTGGGAGACGTGAAACTTCTACACAGAAAAAGGTGTAAAGCTTCTGTGTATTAAATGTGTGTGTGTGTGTGTGTGTGTGTGTGCATTGCCCATCTTGCGCCGAATTTGACGAGATAAGTGACACCTCGTTCATCATTTTCGTTGTCTAAGTGACACCTCGTTCATCATTTTCGTTGTCCGGAGTGTTGTTTATCTAGCCTGAAGAAGACCAAAGAGGTCGAAACACGTCCCGTTTTTTTTTCTTGTGGTTCGTTTGTTTATGCTTGACGGGTGTATTACTTAACCTTTTTAGGATTTGTCTACAGGTCCTGACAGCATGTTATCAAAACCTGCTTGCATCATAATCGAAATATCTATGTCCTAAGTAAACATGCACGTTTCAAAATCATCAACTTTTCGACAAAATTCCTTAAAAAAAGAAGAAGTTTCCAGTGGAAAATTGGAATATCAATAACTAGAGAAGATGAATACTAACTCAATATTTTATTCACATCAACTTGTCCCTAAGTTTCACCAAAGTTCGGTACTTTCCGTAAAAGGGAGACAACTACTAAAATGCCAATGCCTTGGTATTGGTACCTCCCCCTTTTCTTTTCTCTCACACTGATATGTTCACATCGAGTGTCACATCGAAACTACCCACTTTCACTGGTGTCTTTGGGAGGTATTCTGCTGTGCAAACATGTTAATATACCCTATAGTCAGTCACACAAAGTGTCTCCATCCCTCCCCCATTTTCATCACATGAGGTTGTAAAGAAGAATGGTAAATCAATCCCAGTTACACACACACACACACACACACACACACACACACACACACACACACACACACACGCGCGCGCATCAACGCTGATATTACACAATACAAACTTCAATTTGTCTGTTTATTGCAGAAGTTGCAATGAACAATGCAGATGAAAACACAAAATGAGAAACACACACACACACACACACAAAAACGCTGCAGTTCATGTGACAGAATGAAATATTCAAGTTGATAGACAAGGTTACTCAGCTATTGGAGAACGTCTCCATGGGCAACCATTACAAAAGCTTGAATGTTGCTGCCAAGCATAGAGTTTGCATGCAATAATGCCTTGAGGCAACAGATCAAGACTCAGTAGCGAACATTTATTCAAGATAAAACACACCCCATCTCTTGCCAGATCAGACAACAAATGTCAGCACCAGCTGGAAGCTTCAAAGACCAGGCTACCCTGCTAACTTACATGATGCAACCAGCACGTTAATGGCATTTTGAAAGCAGGAACAGGAAGAAAACAAAAGTCAGAAAAAGGTTTCAAAACCAGTAGCGATCTCCATACAACAAATTCAACTGGTCCACCACACAAACCTTCGGAAAAGCCCAACACAATAAACTTTCATGCCCAGCACCTTGAAAAGCACGTAAAATACAGTTGATTTTCATATAAACAAATATATTGCAAAAAAACAACAACAAACTTAAATGTCATGTACTGTTGTCAAAATATTTTCATAACAGTCATTCTTATATGATGTCAACAGGTGAAAATATTGTACATGATTCACCGAAAAGCAATTATTACAGGTGTATAACAATACAACACATTGTCATGGCACATCTGTGGAACATCAAAACACACTTGTTACATTATCACAATACCTGTATATTTATATATGTGACTGTATCAACAGATTTCTACACAGTCATTTGTGAACCAGCTGAGCAGTTAGAATCTCCAGAGGCACCACAAGATAAAAATGTTTGTGATATGAGGAAAAAATGCTGTATGCAAGTTTCACAGGACTCTGGAATATTTCAAAGAACATTTAACTTGCCTATAACTACATTTTTTGCATGGCGTAAATGATGAATAACAAGGGCACAGGTAATTAACATTGTTAAAAGCAGTTCTCTCACAGTACACTATACATACCTTTTTCTTTTTCTCCGAGAGCAATCCTGACCACACCAATGTCAGAATATTGTATTATGTATATGGAGAAGCCCCCAAAGTCAAATAGTTACAGCATCTGTCTGCAGGACTTATGGCCATTGGTTTGAACTGCTGGTTGGATTCAGATTCCCCCCACTGAGCACTATCATCAATCCACCATAACCACTACCGTCACAAATATATCATACCACTGCACACAACCAGCTACACAAGCTCAAACCCCAACGTTTCCCCTCTGTCGTTTCCGTCTGGCGGCCATTTTATTTGGGTGCCGAATACACAGAAAGATAAGTCACTCTTCGTCCTTTGTTTGTACTGTCCTAAATGTTATCTGTTTTTGCCTGAAGAAGACCCAAGAGGTCGAAATGCATTGTGTCTTGTCCTGTGCTTTGTTTGTCAATGTCCTAGGCGGTAACTAACCCCATCTCTTTCTAAATTTTGCTTCATTCTCCGCCCTCAGTCATTTTGAAACTTTTCTTTTCTTGTTTCTTTCTTTTATGTTTTTTTCCTTGAAAACCATCTTGGTCCATCCAGCAGCAAATGTGAACCTAATTCAGTTCAGGGAAGGTTGAAGGCAAGTGGCAAAAGATGAGCCTGTCTTCTCTCAGGCTGTGCCTTAGACATGGTGAACCTCCAACAGTTCACGGCCCTAGCGGCCATCAAGCTCTGGGACTGTATAATCTAACTTTATGGTCAAAACAAGTCCTGCAATGTAAATAAGCATGCTGCATATGAGACCTGAATTCAACATCTCAGCTGAAAGACTAGCATTCTTACTACCAGTTAAAGTCAGGTGAAAATAGGGAGGGAAAAAAACTTCCCCAACACAACATTCAAATCAGAGATTCTAAGTGCTATGTCTTCCGAGGAGAGCATGTTGTCTGTCAGGCCAGTTTTCAGCCTTTCCATTGGGGTAAAAACAACCAAAAAAAACCCCATTCACCTACAACACAAAGGCAAGCAAACAGCAGCAGAAACAACAACGCTTGGCGTGACAGAAAATCCATAATTCACTTCATGTAAAGAATACTTCTTGAACAAATAATATAGCAGTATCTGACAATATGCTTTTGTCTCAAAACAAAACCACACTCTAAACAATGCAGCCAACTAAAAACTCACCATGTCCCATGTCTTTCCTTTTTGTCCCTTCACTTCAAGCTGCCAGGGGACGTCTGTCCCATGATGACTGAAGAAATAAATGTCCAAGCTTTCTTGCAAGCCCATTTCCGGTATGTCTCCCTCTGATGCTTGCAATACCTAAAGACGCACCTTAATGGTAGCGACAATAGTGATTATAATGAAGGCTCTCTCGTTAACTCCGAATGTTTTCTGCAACTCCAAAGGATCGAACCGGTGACGTCTGACTGCGAACTTGGTGATTTACCACATGAGCCCATTAGGCACCCAATATTCAAATGGTCCTCACCGTTCTGCCCAATTAGCGGGAGTCGTAGGTTTTGTTGCCGAAGTTTGTTACAGTTTCAATGTCCACATTCACCTCAGGTAATACTAGCAGACTGGAGTAGCCAACCAAATAAGTTGCTGGCTAGAGTTCTGAGGCTAAAAAAATCTGAGGCTCTGAATACATGTGTGTGTGTGTGTGTGTGTGTGTGTGTGTGTGTGTGTGTGTGTGTGTGTGTGTGTGTGTGTGTGTGTGTTCTGATTTTCAGTTCAGGGAAGGTTGAAGGCAAGTGGCGAAAGATGAGCCTGTCTTCTCTCAGGCTGTGTTTTCTTAAATGTCAGTACAACCTTGAGTTAATCTGACAATAAACTGGTTTCAGTCAGTCAGTCAGTGTTCTGATTTCTTTGCGGTCAAAACTGAATTTTGCTTCTCCTCAAAGTATATATGCATCACAATATCAAAACTGCAGTTTTGCTTGTGAACCAGTGCATACACACTCATATGAAACAATGGTGGGGCTGCCACTGTGGTACCATGGTTAGTGTCATAGACTTATAACTGTGGGATCATGGATTCAAACCCTATCATGAACCATTTCATACTTGTGCTTCTGAGATTTTCCCAACCAGAGAAACTATTAAAGAAAACAAACAAAAAAAACACAAAGAAAACCACCAGGGCTCACATTCCAGATTAAAGTGCTTTCAAAATGTTCAAATATCCTCACCAAAGCTTCATGTGTTTGTATTTAATCAGCCCTCTCATGTTGTCTAGGACCAAACTGGAACTGATTTTTACGCATGATCGTCCTTTAATTGATCAGCCTAAATGAGAACACTTCTTCTGCGTATGCAGGCCGATACACCTGCAGACACTCCCTGTATAGACAGGCAAGTATTAATCTCATCTGCTCAACAAAGGGAGTGGAGTTTTGTGTGTATGACCGCTTTTTAATTCCGCCATTAAAGCAGCCATACTCCATCTTCGGGGAAGGTGCATGCTATGTGTAACGTGTCATCCATGCCAAACTGGCCTTCTCTTCTGAAAGTTGGTGACAGGATTTCACATGTATGCAAGATGTTATGCGTGTGTTCACACTCGGAACCTCGGTTTATAGTCTCATTCGAAGGACTGTATGGGAAATGGAGTCGGAACCAATGAAAAATCCCCCTGTACCGAAACGGCCTAGTGGAGATTTGAACCCGCAACCCTTGGATTATGAGTCCGGCGCTCTACCAACTGAGCTGTTTTGGCCCCCAATAAGAACACAAAAATAGCAGGCTCTACTGCACTTTGCATTCTACTCACTTGGTGACTCCAGTTTCATTTCTCTTCTTCGTCGATGTCTGTGATGAGTTTCTCTCCAGATCTTTGGCGAGGGCAAAATCATCTGTAGGAACTGCTGCTGGACGGATGTGCTGGTGATTCACCTTCAAAGGGGATGCTCACTCAGCATGGCTCTGTGACCAAGCAATTACTGTTATCAGTAGTGGAGTTTTGTGTGTGGAATCTGACCAGAGCTGCATCAAAACGAACACAGTTCAAGACTACTGACGCAACTCAGCAGCATGGCTGTGTCTTCTCTGAAGGGTGACCATGAGGTGAACTGTTACTGACAGCTTCTGGTGAACTGGCACCGGCACTGTGGCATGGCATGTCGGAACATGGTTCTATATTGAAACCCGGAAAGAATACTGTGCGAGTGACCTCTCCGAACGAAAGGACACTAAAGATGGGGCAGAAAAAGGTCAGTTTTCTGTAATATATACCCATCTCCAAACTTAAAAACCATACCGATACCAACAGTTCAAAAGCAAAATAACAATGATACACACCAACACTGTTAAGATGACAAGAAATAATGAATTCAAATAAATCTGTGAAAAAAAATCTTTAAGATATATATGCTACAGACAACTTCCACAGGAATTATATGTGTACAGGAAATCACACTGTATTTTCCTGTTTGTTAGTTTCTAAACAGCACCCACAATGATGACAACTGTATCTAGACGATCATACTGGGCTGAGCCATAGTTCAGACATCAAAATACCCATATCAAGGACAATAACCACATCACACTATGCAAAAGTTTCACATATGCTTGATTGTTTCCCTTTCACAGCAAGCAGGTTGGATTTTTCTCCCAACTGTTTTCACCTTTATTAAAAAGTAATCCTTTCTAATTTCAACTTGAGGGGAAAAAAATATATGAAAATCAAGTCGCAGTATGACTTTCAAATGTTGACACTGATTAAATTTGCTGAATTCAGTATGAATCAATACTTTCAAGTGTTGACACTGATTAAATTTGCTGAATTCAGTATGAATCAATACTTTCAAGTGTGTGGAATGTATGAGGCTGTGACAAGAAACAAAACTAAAATGACCTCTGTTAAACTAATGTGATGTGGAAGATGCTTTCATGAATTGATGATGCTTTCATGAATTGTTTTCACGGAAAGATATTTCATCCGATGTTGTCATGGATGAGAAGACAAGTTTGCAGAATTTCCAAGAACGGATATGCAGCCCACAGAAAAGTTACAATTGATGCACCAACAATGACTGCCAATCAACTGGTTTTGCACTTCATTGGTTAAATAATAATAATAATGAGGACAATTTCTATAGCGCCCATCCTAACAACGTAGGCTACAGGGCGCTTTACAAGTTTTAACAATTCAACATCTAAAAAAAATATATATATAAAGCAGAACACACACACACGCACACACACACACGCGCACACACACACACACACACACACACACACACACACACACACACACACACACACCCTGACACACAAATACTGACAAATAACAAATACCTTGACAAGTCAGCTGCAAATACCAAGTGAAAACAGCATAACTACGATTCATGACCACCATCAAGGGGAATAACTCTATGTCGAACACTTTGAATGCTGGGAATGAATATGCTCCTAAATGAGGGTCTATCACCTTGTTACATTAAGGGGAAAATGAGAAAGCTTGTTAAACATGAGAGTTTATCATGCTTTCTTTTTCAATAGGAAATCCTTGTGCTACTGGTTTGAAGTAACCATACCTCAGGAAACTACAGAAAGGATGGTGATTCACGAGTTCCCTTTCAATCTGTGTCAGCTGACCTTTCACACCAAGGGGTTTAACAGCTGAGTAGTAAACACAAAGTATGCATGGTTACTATTTCTCCCAGTCTAACTGCTCAGATTACAGCAAGGTTCAGCAGTTATT
Source organism: Conus ventricosus (assembly GCA_018398815.1). Classification (NCBI taxonomy): domain Eukaryota; kingdom Metazoa; phylum Mollusca; class Gastropoda; order Neogastropoda; family Conidae; genus Conus; species Conus ventricosus. The sequence goes on along the minus strand of CM031600.1, from coordinate 12,801,963 downwards.
CCAGAAAAGGCAGGAACTGATGACAACACTATTGGCCTGGGCCTGAAAATTGAGCAAAACATTCTACTTGGGGAAAAAAAAAAGAATATAACACAAGTTGAACATCTCTTCCCACACGGAGGATTTTTATTTTCAAGCTTTCCTTGTGGCAAAAGCTTGAAGATGAAAATCGTCCCTGTGGGAAAAGATGTTCAACTTGTTTTACTATTCATTTTATTCAAATATACCTGTTGATGTCGTTTTGTTGAGGCACGGTGTGAGTTTTAGTGAGAATTTTTACCTGTGAAATTATACACACACACACACACACACACACACACACACACACACACACACACACACTTATACATATGTAGATAAACAGATTGATCGACAGACAATTGGATCACCATTAAAAAAAAAAAAAAAAGCATGCTAGCAACATGGATAGTTTTTGGTGAGTCAGAGTAAGAGAGAGAGAGAGACAGGGAAGAAAGACAGCATGTGTTCCATCCTTCCCTCAGTGGCAAAAATAGTATGTAACTTGAGCTGAGTCCACCAAGGCACTTCCATTACTGCAAAGGCATTTGGTGCACTGATACTGCAATACATGTTTTTTTTTCTCTACTCTTCTGAGCATTCACTTTCTTCTTTGGTACCTCTTCAGATCTACTCAAAATATTGATCAATCCTGAGCAAGATTATCAAACGTTGATATACATGGCTTCAAACTTGTCAGCAAGACAGCATTACTCCACAATTAAGCCATAAAACTTCATTTTAAATTCATCAAAAAGCTAACACACCAAACCAGTCTATTACAGCATATTCAAAACAAACCAACAATCAAACAAGTAAATAAACACAAACAGCACGTTGAACGTTCTGTTTGAGTAGGATGTGCCATAACTCGGAGAGTCTCTTCGCTTGACAGTCCCTTTCATGACACACACACACACACACACACACACACACACACACACACACACACACACACACCACACACACACACACACACACACACACAAACACACACACACACACCATACACATACACACACACACACACATACACACACACCATACACACACACACACACACACACACACACACACACACACGTGCGAGTACACACACACATACACACACACACACACACACACACACACACACACACACACACACACACACACACACACACGTGCGAGTACACACACACACACACACACACACACACACACACACACACACACACACACACACACCTTCCCATCTTCAGGCTTACAGCCCCTTCTCCATCTTCTCAGGCAGCCTGCGCCTGACCATGCTCTGGAAGGCCAACACCAAGGCCAGATTGATGAAAAGACCCACGGCCACGGCTCCATAGGTGCCCCACAACGTGGGCGGCTGCCTGGCGTACAGTTTTCTCCCCATCACTGACGATGTCCTGGTGGACGGCATCCAGCTGTTTGAGGGAGGTCATCATGATGCACAGGTGGAAGATCTGGTGGCTGTGGCCCACAAAGTCGAAGCAGCCAGGGAAAAACCGCTGTGGAATGTCGGAGCTGAAGAAGAACCCTCCACAAATGAACCACAGCACCTGCTGGATGTGGTCAGCCAGGCTTGGTTCCCAGTACTGGTGAAAGAGGTACAGGTA
>CM031600.1:12745771-12789259 GCA_018398815.1 Conus ventricosus | reverse complement strand
CAAAAAAAAAAATTTTAAATTTAAATGACCTTCCAGGAAAAGGACGCGTATTGCGGTTTTGAATCCCGCTTTCCGTCTTAGGAAATTTCATCGTTTTTCCCCTTTTCGGGTTCATGAAGACTTATAAAGGCAAAAAGAAAAACCTTGATTCACTCATAAGACAAAGTAATGCATGCCCAGGATCCGGCTTGCAGCAAAAGTGACAAGATGGGCCGCAAGTGGAAAACATAAAAGGTTGATCTTAAAGCAAACCAAATAACTAAAATTGTTTGGGCACCCGATAAATGTTTTCAATTTGAAAAAAAAAGTAGAAATTAAATTTTTTAAAAAAAACTTTTTGATCAAAATCCCAAAAAAACTACTGTCGTGAGCTTCATCAAAATGATGTGTTTTTTGGACGACCAGTCGGTGCTTTCATTCCCGAAAACATCACCGTTTTTGACTTCTGTCCTAAGCAGATGGCTAAATTAGTTTTTTGGGGGGAAAATTGTGAGAAAAAAGACCCGAAATTCAAATTATTCGCTCTGCATCATTTACCCAATTTCCCAATAAAGGGGCTGGCGTAGGGGAGGGAGGGGGGGGCCACCAGCCCCCCTCCCTCCTCCTTCCCTGGCTGGCAAAAAAAACTTTTTTTGTACGTTGCCCCAAAGTGCGCCTCAGGACAGAAACCCCCCAATCCCCCTTTTTCGTCCCCCCCCCCCTCCTTTCTCAATAACTGATCCCCGCGGGCCCCATACCATCCAATTACGTTGTTTTAAGCAAATGATTCAAATGAATTCTTGAACGGAAATCTTTCCCCCAAAGGGGCCCAATAAGGAAAACCTGGGGGGCTCTTCAACGCGTTGTCGGCACTGAATGCCCTATGCGGTCGGCTGGGCTAAAAGTAATTTACCCTGCCTTCCTTGCGGAGGCTTTCTGAATACTCTCTTTCAGGACCCGTTTTTGTTTTTGTTTTGACAGGAACTAAAACCCAGCGTGTCTTGATACCAAATGCAACGAAGGGGGTTGTCATTTTTATACAATAAAAAGCCAAAGGGTTTTAAACAAAACAAAGTTTGCTTTGGAAAAAAAACAAGCAAGCAGCTCCAAGAAAAGCAAAAGAAAGGACAATTTCCCCTGAATATGGTGTGTGTGTTGTGTGTGTGCGTGCGGCTGCTGCGTGCGTTTTGGGGTTTTGGTGGTGTGTTTCCAATGTTTGGCCTATTGGTGCGCTGACGAAAACGCTCAAACCCAGGAGCCGACGAAGTTACGGGCAAAAAATTTAACCCTTTCACCGGGAAGTCTGTAGGTGTGTTGTGTGGTGTGTGTGGTGTGTGGTTTGTTTTTTGTGTGTGTTGTGTGTGTCCCAGGGGGGGGGCTGTGGAGGCAGGTTTCATCTTTTCAATGCTCATAATGCCTTTCGATGGCAAAGAAAACACTTAATTTTTTAAATCTTTTCCTTCAACGCTTGGTAATTTGACTGCTCAAAAAAGAATGACAAGCATTTCATTAAAAAATTATGAACTTTCTTTGTTTTTCTGCTGGGATTAAGTCTGATTTTTAAACCCTGATGCCTCATAGATTTTTTGCGAGGGCGACAACTTCTTGCTGCTTATTTCATTGTCGCGAATTTCCTCCATGTGGAGGGTTTTTTTCTGGCGAAGACCACAAAAACGTTATGTCGTGATGTATACACTGACCCGAGTTGTATTGCAGATTTATGTCCACGCCAGCCAAAGGTGACATGGCAAATAACCATTTCAAGTGCTTGGGTCTACCATTACCTGTGTAAGGGATGGAGTCTGAGCAAGGGATGAGGGAAGGGGATGGGGTGTTACCTATCTAACACCATACTGATACCACCAGAACGAGAAAACAGAATAGTCATTGAAAATGACCAGTTTTTTGTTTTTATGCTTGAGGGGTTCAAACTCGCAGCGTCTGACTACAAATTCGATGCTCTACCCACAGAACCAGTCCCCACTCACACGAACTTAGAACGATGATTCGTTTTCTGATGGCGTCATTTTGAGCCTGCCCCACACTGAATCAGTCATACTACGTAAGCTTATATACCCCACCACGACAACGTTCAGTAACCTTCGTCCACTCTGGTTGTAAAAGCTCAGACTTCCTCTGTCTTTTAGTTAACATTGTAAACTGAAACATCCATTGAAACAATCGAGGACAATGATGATTTATTTCAACAATCGATGACATAGAGTCCTCCGTTTACGGAAATCAGAGATCGTTTTGTTTACGACACTTTTGTACTCCCAGTTCTCATAGAACAGGGAGTACTTTAGATGGGAACGAAGAAATGCTCTGTGTGGTGTGTGTGTGTGTGTGTGTGTGTGTGTGTGTGTGTGTGTGTGTCCCGTCCGCCCGTGGTCAAAATGTGTTCCACTCGCTCCAGACAAAACTGCTGGGCCGATCTTTCTGAAAATTTGTAGGTATGTTCGTTATGGGTCACGGATGATGCCCGATGTTTTAGTTTACCGTTATAGCCGTTACTAACGGCTGTAACGGCCTGTAACGGTTTTTCTTCTTAATGGAATATCTCAGAAGGTGCTTGACCGATCTTTGTGAAAATTAGCAGGTATGTTCATTATGGGTCACGGATGATGCCGATGTTTTTGTTTACCCCGTTATAGCCGTTACTAACGGCTGTAACGGCTAGTAACGGTTTTTCTTTTTTCATGGAATATCTCAGAAAGTACTCGGCCGATCTTTGTGAAAATTAGCAGGTATGTTCATTATGGGTCACGAATAATGCTCGATGTTTTAGGTTACCGTTGTATCCGTTACTAACGGCTGAAACGGCCTGTAACGGTTTTTCTTCTTCATGGAATATCCCAGACAGTACGTGGTTGATCTTTGTGAAAATTAGTAGGTATGTTCACTATGGGTTACAGATGATGCTCGATGTTTTAGTTTCCCGTTAGTTTCCGTTATGGCCGTTACTAACGGCTATAACGGCCCATAATGGTTTTTCTTCCTTATGGAATATCTCAGAAAACACTTTGTCAATCTTTCTGAAAATTTGTAGGTATCTTCATTATGGGTCACGGATGATACCCGATGTTTTAGTTTACTAACGACTAGAACTGCCCATAACGGTTTTTCTTCTCTATGGAATATCTCAGAAAGTACTTGGCCGATCTTTCTGAAAATTTGTAGGTATATGTTCATTATGGGTCACGGATGATGCCCGACGTTTCAGTTGACCGTTATAGTCGTTACTAACGGCTATGATGGCCCAGAACGGTTTTTTTTTCTGGAATGTCTCAGAAAGTACTAGGCCGATCTTTCTGAAAATTTGTAGGTATGTTCATTATGGGTCACAGATGATACCCGATGTTTTAGTTTTCCGCTATAGCATTACTAATTGCTATAACGGCCCCTAACGGTTCTTCTTCTTCATGGAATATCTCAAAGTACGTGGCCGATATTTCTGAACATTACAGGTATACTGACTTCCATAAAAAACGCGAAAATTTGAAAGGCTATTTTTCGGGTGAAAAGGGGTGAATATACAATACTGAACCATTGTGGCAAGTTGTTTGGGTCCAAGACTCACGTGCAGTGAAAAAATTGTGTGAGCAACACATCATTCCGGCATTGGAGGGTCAACAAAAATGGCAAACTGGTTGCTGCATGTGAGGCACGTGCACACCATGCAGAGCAAAGTTAACCAACGACAAGTACGCAGGCATGCAGCCTTTATAAAGCCGCGCTACAAGGTTCAGATAACGACTTCCCGTCTAAGCGCTACAGAGATGCCAAGACTACGAGCAGAGGAACGCAATCGTGCCCTAGGCCATCTGGAGGCTGGTGTGGATGCCAGGCAGGTTGCCAACATCTTTAAGGCCCAGCGCACACTAGCGTCAAGCGTCAAGCGCTGCTCCGAGCATCACTTGTAGCACTGACGTCTGCTTCGCAGCGCGCGGCGTAGCTTGCATCTAGTATCTCTCACACAGCGCCAGTCGCCTTGCGTCTTGTTGCCTGAACTTCCATATTTGGAAGGAGCAAGGGGGGGTACTCCAAACTCAAACCTGACCTTGTAAACAAAATGGCTGGTTACGACAGAAGGACTGCAGCCGATGATGATATACTTGCTGGTCTTGCTGTTATTGCTGCAGCTGTAGAAATATCACAAGAAGAAGAAGAAGAAAGACGCCCCAAGCGTTTTACCTGACAATGTTATTAACTTCGACACTTCAGCGTCGTTAAAGTCAGCCATCTTTCTCAGAAGTTCCAGAGTTGCCCGGGCTTCCTTCTCTTGCGATTGGCTGGTTTCGTGATCTCCGCGATCTCGAGCATCAAAATTAGAACAAGTCTATCCTCGGCGTCGAAAAATCACGGAGCAACGAGTCAAAATCTTGCCGTTCTGCAAAGCTCGCATACGTGGCGGCGCATCCAATTACGCCTCGCCGCAAAAATCGCCGTGATCTTGAGATCTTGACGCTAGTGTGCACTGGGCCTAACGTCCACATCTCAACCATCTATCGTCTGCAGCACCGCATGCGAGTCACTGGTACCACTGATGATCGTCCCCGGCCAGGCCGTCCTCGGGTCACCCACCAAGAGAGGATCGCCATTTTGTTCGAACCCATCTGCGGGACAGGCGGCAAACAGCCGCTGACACTGCTCGACAGATGCCTGGGAATCTCCAGCAACGAATCAGCCTCAACACTGTGCGGCTGCGTCTTCATGAGAACGGGCTGGCATGTAGGCGTCCTCACAGAGGTCCGGTACTGACACAAAGACACCGGCAGGACAGTCTGCAGTGGGCACAAGCCCGAATCAACTGGCGCAGGCAGCAGTGGGGACGCATACTGTTCTCAGATGAGAGCCGTTTTTGTATTGACATGGCTGACTGTAAAGAAAATGTTTTAATAATTTTTATAGGTTTTCATTTAATTGTGTTTAGTATAGAGATAGAGGTGCATTTATTTTATTGCAGTGTATAAGCGCACCCAAACTTGTATAAAAGTTTGATATGCTGATGCAGACATGTGTGTAGCCCGTGCACAGGTTTTAGAGGGGAGATGCATGGATCTCGTGCAGTTTTTATAAGGGGTGAGCTTTAAGTTTGTATGTGTGGCCGGTCGATGTTTAGCTGTCTGCAGTGACAGACGACGAGAGAGAGAGCGTGCGCTGTCTGCTGTGACAGACCGAGAGAGCGTAAGACGCTAGTAAGTCCTGGGAGAGAGAGGCCGGACTTTGTTTGTAGAGGTGCCATGCTCCGCTACGGGAGTGAGAAGCTGGAGGAGCTCCCTGCCGTAGACGTTTGAGGCTGCACCGGGTGTGAAGATGTACAGATGGCATGCTCCGCTACGGGAGTGAGAAGCTGGAGGAGCTCCCTGCCGTAGGCGTTTGAGGCTGCACCGGTCGTGAAGACTTGCAGAAGGAAGGTCCCGGCTACGTTTGGCTAGTCGCGGAGCCAGACCCAGGTTGGGGTCGTTGACGTCGTCCCTGGTGAACTCCAGGGGAGAGAGGCGACGAGGAAGGACTTTGGAGAATCAGTGATGTTAAGCTGAGTGAAAAACCTTTTAAAACTTTCCCATTTCTTTCTATTCTACTCACCTGGAATTCTGAGTGTAGAAATTTCATAATAATTTAATAAAGAAGGGGTGGTATTTTTACAAAGTCTAAGTGTTATATCCCTGGGTAAGAACGCGTATGGAGTAAGATTGTGTGTGATGTGAGATATTTATTTCTGTCTCGTCTGTGCTTTACAGTGGTGACCCGAATCCCCAGGGTTAGGCTTTATTTTAGTATACAATTTTGCACACGTAGTTTCATTTCAAAAGTCCCATGTATATTTTTATGTTGTAATTTACTCCCGTCTCCAGTTTACGGGGACACTACTGTGTAAATAGATAGTTTTCTGTAGTGTCGAGGGCGTAGTTCATTTTCCTTCCTTTGTTACTGTCTATCTCTCTTGGCTCCCTGTTTGATTGTGTCTTTCTTCTTTAATACTTTTATATGTTTAAGTTTATGTGTGATACCACCCCTTTGTAGTGTAGGGTATTTTGTACATTTGATAGTGTAGTTTGTTTTGTATAGTTTGTGGTGTAAATTTGTTTTGTGTGTTTTGTAAGTGATACAGAATAATACTTGCATTCTGTAGGTTTCTTTTTCTCTTCCATTGTATTGTCTTATATAATTTGTTTTGTGTGTGTGTGGACTTATGATTTAAAACATTTTTGTGTGCTTAGAAAATTTGATACTAAAAGTAAATTTTGATTCAACATTGTGTTTTTGGTGACATAAATTTATTAATTTTGATTAAAGAATTGTTGCATAGTATTTTCAAACATGGATCCGGATAAATTTGCATTGTTAACCTCACAGGCAAAAGAGTTAGGTTTGGCTGGTCCAGAACTTAAAGATTTTGTGGATAAATATTTGGAAAGAGAAGAGAAAATCACACTCAAACGACTTGACTTAGCCGCTAAAAAAGAAAAAGAACAAGAGACTTGGCAGCTAAAAAAAGAAAAAGAACAAAGAGACTTGGAAGCTAAACTGGATAGAGAGGAGAAAGAAAGACTAGCTCAGGTGGATAGAGAGGAGAAGACAGGCAGGCTCAGATAGCTAAGGAAGAGAGAGATGTAGCTGAACGAGTAGCTAAAGAAGAGAGAGATGCAGCTGAAAGAGAAAAGGAAAGACTTGCTCAATTAACTAAAGAGGAAAGAGAAATAGCTCAGAGAGAGAAAGAAAGATTAGCTCAGTTTCAGGCTGATAAAGAACAAGGTGAGAGAGAGTTGATGCGATTGAAATTTGAAAGAGAAGCTCAAAGACAACAGGAAAGTGAGAGAGAGGATCGACTGTTACAGAAAGAACTAGCTGAACTTGAATTAGAGAGAGAGAAGATTAAGTTTTCTGCGAGGGTTAAAACATGAGCAAGGTGATCAGAACAATGGTTCTCAGTCTGGTACTAAAGCAGTACGTTATCCTAAGATGCCTTATTTTAATGAATCTAAGGATGATATGGACTCATACCTATTTCGTTTGAAACATTTGCTGAGAATGTGAAATGGGATGAAAAGGATTGGGGTATGTTCTTGGGTGTACATTTACAAGGCAGTGCGTTGTCTTTGTATCATACTCTGTGTGCAAGTGGTCCTGTGGAATATAAGAACTCAAGAAAGCTTTGCTTGCAAAGTTTCAGTGTACAAAAGATGGTTACAGAGATAAGTTTAGAAATTCTAAACCAGAGAAAGATGAAATCTTTGTGTTCATACGCCACTCGTTTTACACATTTGTTTGATCGTTGGGTGGAACTTTCAGATATAAATTTGTCATATGAATGTCTTCGTGATTTGCTATTATGTGAACAAATTTTGTCTTCTGTGAGCAAAGAATTGGAAGTTTTTCTACGTGAACGTAGTTTGAAAACATCTGCTGAACTCTTAGAAGCAGCAGAAAAGCTACCGTTTGGCTCATCCAAATAAGTGTATGTCACGTGGGAACAAGTTTGAGATTGGCATGTCTACTTCAAATGGACAAAATGTGAAAACACAGCAGGGTTACCAGACAGGTTTTTTCCCGTTCCCAAACTTCCCATTCCCAAAACCCACAGTCCCAGTACCCTCGTGCTCAAAACCAGCAGTTTTCTGATCGGGGTGGACAGTATTTCAGGTTCAGAAGTCGTGGTGGTCGCAGAGGAAATGGTCGGAGTTTGTACTCGCAAGGATTTGTGAGATGTTTTGATGTGGTGGTAGAGGTCATTACAGAGAGGAATGTGCAACATTTCAGAGAAGGTCACGTTCACAATCTCCAAAACAGCACAAAGAAGTTGGCAATGTTTCTTTTGCGTTGCAGGATTCTGTGGATGCAGAGGTGCTATGTTCTTCGTTGACTTCAGAGTCTGGTTCCTTACCCTTTGTGATGGAACAGTGAATGGCTTTCAGGTGTCAGTTCTACGTGATTCAGGTGCAACAACTGCAGGAGTTAGGAGGTCACTTGTTCGTCCAGATCAGTATGTGGGAAAGACGCAGAAAGTAGTTACTTTTGGTGGAAATACTGAGGAGTTTCCTGTCGCATCTGTGGAGGTGGATACAGTGTTTTTTTTCAGGTTCTCTGTTATGCTGTGTCATAGATGAGCCCATCGCAGATCTCATTTTGGGGAATATTTCAGGTGTTACTCCCATTACAGGTCTCATCATGAATGATAGTCCTCGATTGCAGCTGCTGTGGAAACAAGGGCGCAGAAAAAGCAGGAACAGAAGGGAAAGGCTGAGTTAGACATTCCAGTGTCGGATTTGTGTTTGTCAACAGAGGAATTGATCAGTTTGCAGGAAAAAGATGTTTCATTGGCTAAGTTCCAAAACATGGTTCAGTCTGGCGAGTGTATTCAAACAAAACAGAGTTCATGTTCGTTTGTGAAGGAAAAACGTGTTTTGTTTCGTTCATTTTCCAAGGGAGATACACACTTGTCACAGATTGTGGTTCCAGAGAAGGTTCGACAGAAGGTGCTGTTTACAGCTCATGATGCTTTACTTGCAGGTCATTGTGGTGTCAGGAAAACATTGGCTAGAGTTCGGAATCGTTTCTGGTGGCCAGGAGTAGTGAGAGATGTCAAGACTTATTGCAGGACATGTGAAATTTGTCAAAAATGTTCTCAAAAGGGTCGTACTCCTGATGTTCCGTTGTCTCAGATGCCAAGGATCGAGAACCCTTCTACAGAGTAGCAGTAGACATTGTGGGTCCTTTTTCTCCACCTTCAGAGGACAATCACAGGTATTTGTTGACAAGACTGCAAAAGTACAGAAGTACCATGACAAACGTTCTCGTGTTCGTTCGTTTCAAGTGTCTGACGAAAGTACTTGTATTTCTTCCTACAACTACGAACAAACTGTTAATGACATGGAAAGGTCCCTACAAGATTGTAGAAGTACTTGACTTTGACTATGTCGTTGACATGGGTGGCAAAAAGAGAATTTTGCATCCAAACATGCTAAAACACTTTCACAGGCGAGAAGGTTTGACTGCTGTTGTGAGTGTGAATGGTTTGACACAACCATTTCAGGACATTCTACCTCATACGTTTGTTCCTCAAAGATTGGATGTTGAAACTGACAATAGACATGTGTGTGACGATCACAAAGTGAGTGTTCAGTGAGAGGTTTAGTAGCTGTTTTGCCTTCAGTTGACACTGATGATGAACATTTAGCGAAAATACCTACTTTAGACACTTCTACTAGTGAGGACGTGCTCTGACGTTCATTACTCTGACAAGTTGTCTGTGACAGAACAGAGAGAAATTTCTGACGTATTTAGCAAGTACGAGTCAATTTTCACAAATAATCCTGGTTGTTGTTCTCTGAATATTGTGCACGACATTAATCTTGTGACGGAATAAACCAGTTTTCAGGAAACAGTACCCTCTTCCTTTTTCTTCTCAGGAAAACTATTAAGGAAGAGGTACAGAAGATGTTGAATTTAGGAGTCATTGAACCGTCCCAGTCTCCTTATTCCGCTCCTGTTGTGTTGGTTAAAAAACCAGATGGTTCCACTAGATTCTGTTGTGATTACAGAGAACTTAACAAAGTTACTCGTACGGATGCTGAACCGATTCCTGATCCAGAGGAGTTGTTTTCAAGGTTGTCTCATGCTCGTTACTTCACCAAGATTGATTTACGAAAGGTTACTGGCAGATTCCAGTGAAGGAAGATGATAGACATAAGACGGCTTTTCAAACACCCCTAGGGTTGTTTCAGTGGGTGAGAATGCCATTTGGCTTGGTGACAGCTCCAGCGACGTTTGCTAGGGTTATGCGTGCTTTAAAGTTAGGCGAGTCAGCATTGATTTCTTCGACGACATTCTCATCTTCAGTAAGATGTGGTGTGGTCATTTGAAGGATGTTGAGAAAGTGCTAGAAAAGCTAAAGCAAGCAGGTTTGACAGCTCGTCCTTCGAAGCTCTATGCTGGATTTCAAGAATTGAAATTCTTGGGACATACAGTTGGTCATGGTTCCTTGCAGCCAGACAAGGAAAAGGTTGAGAAGATTCTTCATGTTACTCCTCCATCTACAAAGAGACAAGTGCGTGCGTTACTGGGGTTGGTTGGATACTACAGACGTTTTATCCACAACTTTGCGTCGCTTACTGCTCTATCAGCGATTTGTTGTCAGGAAAGGCTACAAAGAAGTTGGAGTGGTCGTCTGCTTGTCAGTCTGCTTTGGAGAAGTTGAAGAAGAGGTTGTCTTCAAGTCGTTTTGCTGTTGCCAGATTTTGGGGAAACCATTTGTGGTTCGGTCGGATGCCAGTTCCATCGGGATCGGTGGTGCTTTGTTTCAGGAGCATGATGATGTTCTTCATCCAGTCGCTTTCGTGAGTCGAAAACTTCTACCCAGAGAAACTCGATACAGTACTATCGAGAGAGAATGCTTGGCTATTGTGTGGGTGATTACGAAGCTAGGTAGACATCTCTGGGGAAGGACATTTGTTCTCCAGACAGATCATCGCCCTTTGACTTACCTCCAGTCTTGTGTTTTCAAAAATGCAAGGATTATGAGGTGGTCCCTGTCATTGCAGGAGTACAGGTTCACTGTTACTCCCATCTCTGGTACTGCAAATCTGTTTGCAGATTTTCTCAGCGTTGAGAAAAATGAAATGCTGATGTTTTGGTTTTTTTTTTTTTTTTGATCAGGTTTGCAATATGACCTGTTGGTATGCTATTAGTATACTGTTTTACATGATGATTATTGTTGCGTGTTCGGATCACGTCAAAGTTTCTTGGATACTCTCAAATGTCAATTTCTGCTATTTTGTTTGTATTGATGTTGATCCATGGATGAGAATTTGAAGGTGATGTTTGAATAATCATGTTTCTATGATAAATTTCAAGGTAGTGAATTAACGATAGAATTTTGTCTTGGAGATATTGTCATTTTGAGATGTGTACCTCTGGTTATCCTTATGGTTAAAGATCGCTTGTGCGCTCTTTTTTGTAAGGGGGGGGGTACTGTAAAGAAAATGTTTTAATAATTTTTATAGGTTTTCATTTAATTGTGTTTAGTATAGAGATAGAGGTGCATTTATTTTATTGCAGTGTATAAGCGCACCCAAACTTGTATAAAAGTTTGATATGCTGATGCAGACATGTGTGTAGCCCAGTGCACAGGTTTTAGAGGGGAGATGCATGGATCTCGTGCAGTTTTTATAGGGGTGAGCTTTAAGTTTGTATGTGTGGCCGGTCGATGTTTAGCTGTCTGCAGTGACAGACCGAGAGAGAGAGCGTGCGCTGTCTGCTGTGACAGACCGAGAGAGCGTAAGACGCTAGTAAGTCCTGGGAGAGAGAGGCCCGGACTTTGTTTGTAGAGGTGCCATGCTCCGCTACGGGAGTGAGAAGCTGGAGGAGCTCCCTGCCGTAGACGTTTGAGGCTGCACCGGGTGTGAAGATGTACAGATGGCATGCTCCGCTACGGGAGTGAGAAGCTGGAGGAGCTCCCTGCCGTAGGCGTTTGAGGCTGCACCGGTCGTGAAGACTTACAGAAGGAAGGTCCCGGCTACGTTTGGCTAGTCGCGGAGCAGACCCAGGTTGGGGTCGTTGACGTCGTCCCTGGTGAACTCCAGGGGAGAGAGGCGACGAGGAAGGACTTTGGAGAATCAGTGATGTTAAGCTGAGTGAAAAACCTTTTAAAACTTTCCCCATTTCTTTCTTTCTACACCGGAATTCTGAGTGTAGAAATTTCATAATAATTTAATAAAGAAGGGGTGGTATTTTTACAAAGTCTAAGTGTTATATCCCTGGTAAGAACGCGTATGGAGTAAGATTGTGTGTGATGTGAGATATTTATTTCTGTCTCGTCTGTGCTTTACACTGACGGTCGTGTCAGAATATGGCGTCGACCTGGTGAACGCTATGTTGACTCCTGTGTGGTAGAGCGGAACCCCTGGGGAGGCCCGAACGTTATGATATGGGGTGCAGTTGGCATTAACCACGCCATACGACCAGTCATCTTTCAGAACATTGGTCCTGGTCGCGGACAGGGTGTCAATGCACAGCGCTACATCAACAGATGCTCAGACCCATGTCGTTCCTTTTTTTGCGCAACACCCAAACTGGACATTCCAACAGGACAATGCAAGACCACACACAGCCAGGGCCACCCAGCAATTTCTTCAGCATAACAACGTCAATGTGCTGCCCTGGCCAGCCCTCAGTCCCGATTTAAACCCAATAGAACATTTTTGGGTGAACTTGGCAGACGGTTGGACCTCCTGCGTCCACGACCAGCAACAGCGGCTCAACTTCACCAGGCTATCGTCCATGTGTGGGCTGGTTGGCCAAGGGGACGCATCAACCACCTGGTCCACTCAATGAGCCGCAGGTGTCAAGCAGTTGTCCATGCAAATGGTGGCCACACACCGTATTAGGACTTCAAGCCGGTTTGTCACGTGACCTTGGATTTTCCACACAAGACATGTTGCTGATGACATTTTCACACATTACCGGTGTAATGAATCAAATCACGTTGAATTCTCGCTTCCACTCTGTACAATTGTGACCAATAAAATTCGCCCTTAACCTTCAGCTTGTTTTGCTTTCGCGTTTTTTATGGAAGTCAGTATATGTTCATTATGGATCAAGGATGATGCCCGATGTTTAAGTTTACCGTTACAGCCGCTACTAATGGCCCATAACGGGTTTTCTTCTTTATGGAAAATCTCAGAAAGTTCTTGGCCGATCTTTCTGAAAATTGTAAGTATGTTCATTATAGGTCACAGATGATGGCCGATGTTTACCAGAATAGCCATTACTAACGGTTACACCAGCCCAAGGGACGGTTTTCCTCTTTTATAGAATATCTCACACGTATTCAGGATAAACTGGGAGTACGTTTATATGCTTTGCATCTTTTTTTTTCTTTCTTTTTTTTAAAAACTGATTTAGCGGCTTTGGCTCGGTCGCATAAAGCGCGTTAAGACTATTTCGGAATCATTTTCTGTATCTCGAGTATGCTATTCAAGCTCAGAATCATGTGGAATAAAGCAGATGTGGAAACGCTGCATTCAGGTGCACTAGATTTTACCAGCACAATCTCATTTCTGAGCAAGTAAAAGCGTTTTCACCGGAAATATGGTAGCCGTACTTTCTTCCCTGAAGTTTTGTCGGTAGCATTTGTTTTTTTCGTGTTCTGTACATTGACCTGGTAAAAGAGCTGCTGGAATGTTATTCTCTGTTCCTTAGCAGTCAGTGCAGCCTTGGTTGTGGACCGACTTAGTGTCCCTCTCTAAGCACAAAGTGTATTTAGCTAGATACTTCATGTTAAGATATACTAGGATTTGGGACTTTTTATTTCTAGCTGGACCGTGCGTCATGATCGTCTTCCGTGTCTTTCCTACAGGTGACGATGTACTCTGCTCCTGTCCACCATTTGAATGCACGTGCAACAAGTCACGGACAGCTTACAGATCATTTCGTCCTTACGACACACTGAAGAACTCGTTCCCCCCAGCACTTCCCATCACTCAGATCAACATCACCAACGCCTATCCTACACCACCTGGAAGACCCTGCCTGGATCTGTTCTTGAGAGGCTCAACATCGAGCATCCCGCCACACCGTGGGCCCCGGCACGCTGGACAGTTCGCGTTTCTTCTCCCCTCCCTTCTCGGCAAGACACGGCATAGTCAACATTAAGAACTCCAGCGGCGGCACAGTCAGTGCTTTTGGGGTTCCTTCGTGCAGACAGAAAGCCTCAACATTCACCGACAGTTCACCAGATGTTGCTGTATCAAGCTGTGACGATGGAACAGATGTCACATATAAAGTCCCGTCTCCACCTGGCAACAAATACATCATGTCTCCCGAAGTCCAAGGTGAGCAGCAAAGTGCTGGGAGCGAACCGTTACCGCTAGGAAACTCTTCCCCGGGCGTATCCTCCTCCACGTTTCTTTCTTCCTCTCGAGAGGCGTTGTTTGAAGGACCTTCCGAATGGAGGAGCTATGTTCAGTTCCTGATGTGAAGGAAGAACGCCAGGACACCGAAAGTTCGTTCTGCCCCATGAACAAACCAGTGGATTCCAGAGGCCGGCTTCTGCTTGCTCTGCAGCCACGAACGCCAGCATGGACACGTGCAGGCAGCTGAGGTCTCTGGTAGGTTCTGCTAACGACACCCTTTACCCACTAGAAGACAACGGTTCATTACTTCACCTGTTTTCGTCAAACTCCCCCAGCTCTTTGCTGGATCCCCAGATGCTGGCAAAACCTGCCACGTCCTGTCATCTCCTTCTATCAGTCATATCGCTACGCCTCCTATACCGGATAAACATTTCGAAGAACTTCGTCCAGTTCAGCAGAAAGAGTTTCCAGGCCAGCAGACTCCCGAACAGCCTACGACATTCTCCACAACCCTGCTTCGTTCAGAGACGATCTACAGCACTCAGGCGTATCACCGCCCAGGCCCAGAGCCCCGGGCTCGGGAGCCATTTATTCTGGACAACAGGAAGCCGTCGGTGCTGGCCATGACGTGATGCCCATGCGCAGAGATCCATCTCTGATGCAGTATCGGGTGTGAGCGACGTGGGATCGCCTTTGTTTGGAAGGTTCCCTGGAGATTATTATCAACTTCCTCAGTCGCCCAGCCTTATTCCAGCACGTACAAACAGGCGTGTAACCACAGTATCACATCACACTCACTTACAATTGACACTGCAGTGGCTTGGTTTCTAGACCAGCTGACCAATGCCAAAGTCTTATCTGTAGCTTATTTTGGAGTGCTATAAAATGCTAAGATAGCACACTGAATTGAACCACTTCTGTAACAGACTATTTATTCGTCGATCCAGGAAATATTGGCAACATTAACATTATAAACTAACGGACTCAAGTGCCATAGTACCGAGTGATATATATATATATATATATATAATTGCCCTAAATATTTTGTTCTGTTCATCATATACATATATATTGACAGAAGCACGGAGGTTCCGACAACTATACTTACATTAGAGCAAAGATCTTGCATATATATGTTTATTTTCATTTACAGTCAGGAGCTTGAGAAGAAAAATTGTAGTGTCTTTAGTTTCTGTCGATGCAGAGCTGTCCTATTTTCTTATATACATGTGAGTGAGGGAAGGATTTAAAATGATCATTTATAAAAGGTTTATCACTGGATCGTACGAACAGTTGTTTTTGTTGATTGGTTTCTTGTTTGTATGCTTGTAAATTATTGTTTTTTGTTTTGTCTGTTGTTGTTTTTTGCTACAG
This sequence comes from Conus ventricosus, assembly GCA_018398815.1. Classification (NCBI taxonomy): domain Eukaryota; kingdom Metazoa; phylum Mollusca; class Gastropoda; order Neogastropoda; family Conidae; genus Conus; species Conus ventricosus. The sequence continues at coordinate 12,774,050 of CM031600.1, read as the reverse complement.
ATGTAATCATAATACTCGATGGCGGAAAGGCGTCGAGTCGTGTGCATTTAACGGGTTGGGAACAAGAATACTGGTCAGTCAATGACATCGAAACTTTGAGACCACTTTGAAGAGTTATGGTCTACTTTAATAGTGTTCTTTTCCAGCGGTAACCCGAGAAAGTAGTTCATCGTTTTCTGTATTCTCACTTTCGTCAAAACGGGTTCATTGTGCAATTATCCTATGTGCATTTACTGCCAGCACAGGACAGAACTCTTTATGTGTGTGTGATGGAGATTGGGGGGGGGGGGGTGGTGGGGAGACAGAAAGAGAAATGAAGAAAGAGCTATTAGGAGGACTGAAAACATTACACCAGACACTTCCCAATTCTCTTCTTCAAAATTTCAATTCTGAAGCACTAAAACTTGTTTATCATCACGAGCAATCCCATCCCACACACCCCATCCCATCCCACTTCCGCGCGCACGCCTACGCACGCACGCACGCACGCACGCACGCACGCGCGCGCGCACGCACGCGCACACACACACACACACACACACACACACACACACACACACACACACACACACACACACACACAGCACACACACTCAATGAATGGGGAAAACACATTTGCCAAATATCCTGTCAGCGCAGAAGTCGAGCCTTAACGTAACGTTGCCTTAAAATTGCTATTTTGAATTGTCGATTTTCGACAGACAGCAGCCGTTAAACATCTTTTATTGTTTGGCGCTGTTTGTTTTGAGGCCTTATATCGTGTATATATATGCCTTGCCTTGCGCCCTTAACTCCTTATGGAGTCGTAGGGGCGCCGCCTTGATGCGCTGTACACCACTTTCCTCCATCTGTCCGGTCATGAGCGAGAGCCTGGGTTTCAGCAAAAGGTTTGCCTGTCCACTCTGCAATATTGTCCGCCCATTTTTTCTTCTGTCTGCCTCTCCTTCTGCTCCCCTCCACGGTTCCCTGAAGGATTATTTTCGATAGGCCACTGGATCTTGTTGTGTGACCATGCCATCTCAGCTTCCGTTTCTTCACTGTAGTGAGCAGATCTTCATAGGGGCCTAAGTGTTTCTGGATGGTCTGTCGGATTTGTTCGTTGGTTATGTGGTCCAAGTGGGAGATGCCCAGGATGCTTCGATAGCATCTCATCTCCCATTGTTTCTATCTTTTTTTGCAGCTCTGCTGTGAGGGTCCATGTCTCACAAGTGTACAGGAAGATCGACAGTACCAGCGTACGCACGAGTCGAATTTTGTGCTGCATGGTGATGTTTCTGTCCCTCCATATTGGTTTTAACTTGGCGAGTGCAGGACATTGATTGTGCAGTTCTTGATAGCATTTCCGGTCATGATCCATCGTCAGAAATGATTGCCCTAAGTACTTGAATTGGTTGACAGTTTCAAGTTTATGGCGTTTGACAGCGATTTCAGTTGTTATGGTGCCATATTGTTAGTCATCAGTTTGGTTTTCTCTGCGCTGATTTCCATCCCATATCTTGTTGAGGTGTTGTCAAGGTGGCTGACTAGTCTGGCCAATTCTTCTTCATTTCCGGCAAGCCCATCGATGTCGTCTGCAAATCTGAGGTTCGTGATGGTTCTGCCCCCAACGCTGACCGTGCCTTCATGATCTTCAAGGCATCGATCATTAGCCTTTCTAGGAACACGTTGAAAAGGAAAGGTGATAGGAGACAGCCTTGGCGAACTCCAAACAGTTGTGTGGAACCAGTCTCCCATCATGTTGTTGGCGAGTACTGCACTTGTGGCATTGGCGTATAGCTGCTGGATGATGTGGGTCAGTTTCTCTTCCATGTTGAACTTCCTCATGGTGGCCCACAGTGCACTGTGCCAGACTCTGTCAAGGGCTTTTCTAAAGTCAATGAACACGTGGTACAGTTCTCTTTGGTGCTGGAGGTGTTTCTCACAGAGGACTCGTAGGTTGAAAATTTGCTCCGTAGTGCTCCTGCCTTTGTGAAAGCCGGCTTGTTCTTCAGCGATGAGTTCTTCTACCTGAGGTCTTAAATGGTTTAGGATAACTCTGAGCATGATCTTGCTTGCGTGGCTGATTAAGCTGATGGTTCTATAGTTCTGGCATAGTTGGAGATTGCCTTTTTTGGGAAGAACTATGATCAGCGATTGTGTCCATGTTGTAGGCCATTCACCTCTCTGCCAGATTTGTTGCAGATGGTGGTCAAGATGTCTACTGTTGCCTCTCCTCCATGTTTTTTAATTCAGCGGGTATGTTGTCTACTCCTGCTGATTTTCCACTCTTTAGTGTTTGTATTGCGGCCCTCACTTCCTCGCGCATTACTGGGTGATCATCGTCAACTATGGGTTTTTGAACGTCCAGAAGCTTTTGATCTCCTTTAATTGGGTGGTTGTACAACTCGGAACAATACTCTGTCCATCTCTCTGTGATGTCTTTGTCTTCCGTGAGTGTGTTTCCCATTTTTGTCCTGTATGGTGTTCACTTTCGCTGTCTTCGTTTTAGTTAGGTCTTTCACCACTTGGAAGGCTTCCTTCGTGTTGTTTCTTGAAAGATTCTCTTCGATGTGGGTGCATTGATCAGCGATCCATTGTTGTTTGCCTCCTTCATGGCTCTTCGTATGGTTTTGTTGATCTTTCTATACTCTGATCTGCCCTCAGGTTTTGGACTTGCATTTCTTCAGTTCCCTTCTTCTGTCGCATAGGTCTAGAATGTCGCTAGTGATCCACGGTTTTTCTTTGCGACGGCTCTTTCCTAAAATTTCTTTTGCTGTATCCACCATGATGGAGTTGAATTTGTTGGTTATTGTCTCCTGGTCTTCGGTGAGGAGGAGGAGTGGTGCAAACTTCCCACCAATTGCTGCCTGGAATTCCTCAGAGAAATTGCTGTGTCTTTCACTTTGTCAACGTCAAATCGCCCGCCTCGTGTTCACGCCTTTGTGTATTCGCCTTAGACGGGCTCTGAATGTCATCATGACAAGGTTGTGGTCGCTGCCGACATCTGCACTGGGAAGGCTCTTGTTTGCTGTTGTTTATTCCAGTCTTATGTCTTCTCTTCACCAGTATGTAATCGATCTGGTTATGGCACTGTCCGTTCGGATGGTGCCATGTTCCTATACGGGATGCTTTTTGTTGGCCAAGCGTATTTGAGAGGACCATATTGTTGAAGCCAGCAAATTCCAGCAAGCGTTTAAACCCCCCCTCGTTGGTACTATCATTACAAGAGGGGCCGATGAAATCCTTCCAGTCTTCTACTGAGTCTCTTCCCACCTTGGCATTCCAGTCACCCTGTACGATCAAGATGTCTCTCTTGTTACTTTGTCATGACGTCTTGCAGTGTTAGTAGAACTCCTCAATCACCTCATCATCATATTCTGTGTTGGGCGTATGCCTGTATCACCGTGATGTTGAACGGCTTGGCACGTAGGCGGATTGTCATTAGCCGGCTTGAAATGGTTTGCAATGCCATGACTGCATTCTTGATGGTCTTGTGAACTAAGAATGCAACACCGTTAGTGTGCGTGTTCTCTTCGCCACTGTAGTAGGTTGTTTTCCGTCGTCAGTGTCAACCTCGCCGCGTTCGTCCATCTAGCTTCACAATAGCCCCAAGGAGATGCCAGTTGTATCTTTCCATTTCATGCTCGAGCTCGTTTACTTTTCGATTTGATGTAGTGTTTCGGACTTTCCCATGTGACTATAATGATGTTCTCTCTGCCACGGAGAGTTTCACCGTAGCATATTTTTTCACGTCCGCCCTGGGGGGAGACGGATGGCGCGGTCCTTGGAAGCCCGGGCGACGACCGAGCCGGTATGATTTTCTGTTGCGGAGTACCATCATGCGGGTGTCTTGGGCATTGAAGATCTGGGGGAGCCCATCCCTCCGATCAACCACAGCCGATATCCCAATATTCGGTAGCCGCCTTTGGGCTCGAACACATGGCCGTGAACTCGTCGTGGATCCCATCCGCCCTGGCCGGTGACTTCCATCGAGGGAAGTCTTTCGCCCGTGAGGCACGCCAGCTGGGGGCGAGGTCCCGGGTATGGGGTTAGGAACCATCACGTGGAGTTGGGGGATGGATGAGGACCAGTGATGCCCGTCCACCTACCAATATAGATGCAGCTGCCAGACATCAAAGGTATACCTCTATCCAGAACCCCCTATACCACATATATGTGGTGTGTATACTTCCAAGCAATCCTCCCGAATCGGACATTTGCGAATCAATTTATTCAAGACCGAATGAAAAACAAGTCACCCGGTGTTACTGTATTCATTCGTTATTAAAACAATCGTCATCCTTTTTGTACTACCCAGTTCTTATAGAACATGGAGTACTTTAGAATGGGAACGAAGAAATGCTGTGTGTGTGTGTGTGTGTGTGTGTGTGTGTGTGTGTGTGTGTGTGTCTGCCCGTCCGTTCGTGGTCAAAATGTGTTCCACTCGCTCCAGACAAAACTACTGGGCCGATCTTTCCGAAAAATTGTAGGTATGTTCATTATGGGTCACGGATGACGCCCGATGTTTTAGTTTACCGTTATAGCCGTTACTAACGGCCTGTGACGGTTTTTCTTCTTCATGGAATATCTCAGAAAGTACTTGGCCGATCTTTGTGAAAATTAGCAGGTATGTTCATTATGGGTCATGGATGATGCCTGATGTTTTAGTTTACCCCGTTATAACCGTTACTAACGGCTGTAACGGCCTGTAATGGTTTTTCTTCTTTATGGAATATCTCAGAAAGTACTCGGTGGATCTTTTTGAAAATTTGTAGGTATGTTCATTTTGGGTCACGAATAATGCCCGATGTTTTAGGCTACCGTTATAGCCGTTACTAACGGCTGTAACGGCCTGTAACGGTTTTTCTTTTTCATGGAGTATCTCAGAAAGTACTTGGCCGATCTTTGTGAAAATTAGCAGGTATGCTCATTATGGGTCACGGATGATGCCCGATGTTTTATTTTACCCCGTTATAACCGTTACTAACGGCTGTAACGGCCTGTAACGGTTTTTCTTCTTTATGGAATATCTAAGAAAGTACTTGGCCGATTTTTCTGAGAATTTGTAGGTATGTTCATTATGGGTCGTCAATAATGCCCGATGTTTTAGGTTACCGTTATAGCCGTTACTAATGGCTGTAACGGCCTGTAACGGTTTTTCTTCTGTACGGAATATCTCAGAAAGTACTTCCCGATCTTTGTGAAAATTAGCAGGTACGTTAATTATGGGTCACGAATAATGCTCGATGTTTTAGTTTACCGGTATATCCGTTACTAACGGCTGTAACGGCCTGTAACGTTTTTACTTCTTTATGGAACATCCAAGAAAGTACTTGGCCGTTCTTTGTGAAAATTAGCAGGTATGTTCACTATGGGTTACGGATGATGCCCGATGTTTTAGTTAACCGTTATAACCGTTACTAACGGCTGTAACGGCCCCTAATGTGTTTTTTTTTCTTCATGGAATATCTCAGAAGTACGTGGCCGATATTTCTGAAAATTTGTAGGTATGTTCATTATGGGTCCCGGATGATGCCCAATATTTAAGTTTACCGTTATAGCCGTTACTAACGGCCCATAATGGTTTTTTCTTTATGGAAAATCTCAGAAAGGTCTTGGTCGATCTTTCTGAAAATTTGTAAGTATGTTCATTATAGGTCACAGATGATGGCCGATGTTTACCAGAATAGCCATTACTAACGGTTACACCAGCCCAAGACGGTTTTTCCTCTTTATGGAATATCTCACATGTATTCAGGATGAACTGGGAGTACGTTTATATGCTTTGCATCTTGTGGGGTTTTTTTTTGTTTTTTTTTTGGGGGGGGGGGGGGGGGTTGGGAAAGAACCGTCGTTACAGGTGAAAAGTACTCCTGAAAATTATATAAATGATAAGATAAGATAAGATAATGTTGCTTATAGCCAGCCGACCGCAAAGGGTAGGTATCAGGGCTGTCACCACGTTAAAATCAACTCACCAGTCATCAAAAAAAAAAAAAAAAAAAAAAAAAACCAACTTTCACACATCTCGTTAAATGACATCGTTTACAAACGCACCAGAAACTTTGTTAAAAATCTTTCTGCCGTAAATCTTAAATCAGATGAAAAATGTTAATCTCTCTCAAAAACTCAAGGATCACGTCAGGCGGGACATCCCTGAACAGGATCTTCATGGACTCCGCCGTAAAATGTTTGTGTCTCACATCGTGCAGTCCCAACACTCTAAAAGAACATGTTTCACTGTGAGTGGCGCATGACATGGAATGCACCACGGAGCTTCTTCACTCTTTAAAAGGTAAGCATGGGTAAAATACGAATGGCCGGTGTGCAGCCGGCACAGAACCGTTTCCTCTTTACGACCACCCGACGTAGATGGGAGGAAGTCCTTAAAGGTCTACTTTAGAGGTTTTCGATAATTGGTCAGCTTATGCAGAAATATGAAATGTTTGATAAATTGGTAAAATAAACATCCGATTCGCTCCCGATCACACGAAATCGATCCGCGAAAGTGGAGCATTTTCACCTGTAATCAAGAAAACGGGAGGTAATCAACTAAATCTTGGCATGGCTTAACTGCTCTTGGATGTGACGTCACATGATGGTCAGCGACGGCGACAGAAAGCGATTCTGATGGTTCTTGCACATCTCTCTCGGTGTATAATTTATCATGTAAAAAGCGGTGACTATGATTGCGACAGCCAATGTGACTCTGGGGATGTTTTTGCAAGGCCTGTACCTTATCAGTTTGAACGCTAAGTTCTTTTTACCACGTCAGCTCGGTTCCTGCTGGACGCCCGAACACAGCATTCCGAAGGCGTACGGACTTTACCGAAGTCTCGAGGGAGGCTACCGACTGACTTCTTGATGCGATCACGCATGGACGGCGAGCGGAGATTCTCCTTCCTCAAGCCTTAATGTGTTCATTCAATTTAACAAGTGTGATCTGTCCATAGATAAGAACAGAATAAACGTGCGACTATCGTACTCATCTGTACGAGCTTACCACTCCGCCTTCAAAGTATACGCGCACAATGCAGACGAAGTTTTTGATCCACTCGAACGGGCTCGGCAATTGTCGGAATAGCTCGTTTCCGCGGTCCAGCTGGAACTGATGTGGTGAAAAGAACTTTAGCTGCCTGGCATGGTTGCACGAACCGAATCCACTTCTTTCGAGTATCTGGATCAGATGGAAATGTGTGCAAGGAATATCCGTCTCCTGCTGAGCTGCTGCACTGGCCTACAGCACAATATCTGCCACCCCTCGTGACTTTTTAGGCTGTGGGGGATCGCAACTCGTGTTGATTTCACTTGGCGTTGGCTTGTTGTGTAGGTCGCGGCTGACGGCCAGTCCATCAAGTGGACGTCACGGTTTTCGGTCTACCGCGCGGGGTTTGAACAGGTGTGCAAAAGTCGTTTTTTATCTATTAAATTCTTCCGGCGATTTTTTTTGAAAAATGAATACCATACTGTAGTTATATGACATGTAGACCTGTTTTTAACAAATTATCGAAAATCTCTAAAGTAGACCTTTAAGGTTTGGACGGATCTGAAAGAGTTTGTTATTCATCTGTGTTTCCAATCCTCCTGCCAGAGGTCTCTCACATAATCGTTAATTTTTATGAATGGATGAATGAAATTGATTGATTAATTAAGTGAGGAAGTAAGTAAGGAAGTGAGTAAAATACATTGTAAAACGAGGGGAAAGGAGTCAGATCATTTCTGGAAAGACAAAAAACATCACAGGTCGTTCTTGTCTAAAAGCATTCATATCTTCTGCTCATCCTAAACAGTTTACCTTCCATCCCCACTCGTAATTCATCGTCCTGAGGAAAAATAAATGTTGTTGCCTGCCATGTTTTACGTGTTGCTCAATATTATTCAGTATGTCCTGATCTTTTATTGATACGAATTCAGCCAGTGTCGTGTGAAATACCTGCAGTGCCCCTTCTTGGCGACTAATGTGTTGGTCACTGTTGTCGTGAATGGAATGAACTTCACTCTACTCGTTTACACCTTCCTTATGTTTATTTTTTACTATTTCTGAGTAATTTTACTCCGGTCGGGTTATCGTTTTTTAACACGTGTAGTGTTCAAAGGTGTTGCAATATCAAAATCTTGTTATTCGTCGCTGTTGTGTTATGTCCTGTCTGCGTAATGATCACATTTAAGCAGTGTGTGTGTGTGTGTGTGTATGTGTGTTGTGTGTGTGTGTGTTGTGTGTGTGTGTGTGTGTGTGTGTGTGAGCGAGAGAGAGTTAGAGAGAGAGAGAGAGAGAGAGAGAGAGAGAGAGAGAGAGAGGGGAGACACTAGGAGCTCATGTATGACATCAGCTATACGTAATATGATCTTTTATAAGTGATATCTATATCCCTGACCGAATTTCCGCCAAACAATCATAACTATTTTGGTTATTTTCTTTCATTCCGTGTGGTATGCATTCCGAACTTTCACAAAAATATCCTTTTTTTCTTCTATTATACAATAAGCTATTTTCCAGGACAACGAATAGTTGTTTGAACAATACTTTGGCCATATTTAGCAAAACTTCCTGTTTATAGCATTCTAAACCTTATCTATTTCACTCTTACATGTTGCACAACAATATTTTCACAGCAATGCTAATTAAACATCGATGGGAGAATCTAACTCCTAGACCCATCGTGCTGCTTCCTCCAGGTGCCCATTTCCCACCCTCTTTCCCGCCCAGCCCTAGTGAAAAGTTACTTGTTGATTATTGTGGGAGATACGGCAGGCTCCTATGTCTCAGAGACTTTTTTGTTTGTTCGTTTTGTTTTGTTTTGTTTTTTTTAAACCAATAACATTGCTGTTAACTACCAGCCATTTGAAAGTTTTGATGACACTGTATTCTTCAAGTGAACCATAGAATTGAATGGTTATACTATCACTTTCTGCTTGGGGTCACAGTTTCCAGCTTCTACCCGGTGAAAACATGGGTGTACCCCTCAACGATGTGGTTCCCATGGAAATGTTTGCATTTGTGTCTGAGTCCAGAATAGACTGCTTTCAATCCCTTTGTATCAATGGCGTTTGATCTCTTCATTGTGAAGCTGTAATGTGTTGCACGATAGTATACTGTGTTGCAAAGCTTCATCGCCACTGCGGGCTTCTGTGGGAGAGAGAGAGAGAGAGAGAGAGAGAGAGAGAGAGGGGGGGGGGGAGGTCGCGTCGGCTTGGTATGGAGTCATTATTTGCGCTATTGTTATATTTGTCTGCCTGCGTGCTTTGTTTGTGTATTAAAACAGATTTTACTACATCATTTGTTTCACAGACTACTTTGTTGCCGCGGGTTTCTTTAACGTGCACTGACGCACAGAACCTCGGTTTATCGAAAATCGCAAATTATACGGTAAGCAGGAGAGGCTCGAACCACAAAGCCGGGATCCACTTACATTTTTACGTGATTGCAGTGCCCACTAGACCGCCTTACTGCACTATCACATGTAATGGTTTTCAGTGCTGTCCACCTCTCCTGTGATTATGGTATAAGGTGTGCAGAACCTTACTTTAAAACAAAAACCGCAATGTTGCAGATTCATCACAACTAGGAAACGGAATCGTAGAAAGCGAGCCCTACCTCTCCTTCCGCCACTTTAAGCTTCCGTGAAATCAATCGGTATCTGTTTACTACTGGTGGACAGTGAGGGTCTTATACCCGTAAAAAGCTAACCTCACTGGCGGTTCGACCATGCCACTGTCAGCTCCGAAATCAAAGCTCTAACCTTTTAGACCACGGGACCAACTGAAGAAGACGCACACCGCATGTTCGTTGTGGATAACTTACTAAGAACATTCTATCATCTTTGAACTTTCTTTCATCTTTCAGTTCCAAGGGTCCTGGAGAAAGAGCACCACGCTAAAAGGAAATTACTTTCCAATGCATGTTTCATCGAACCGATTTGGAGGTAAGCTACACACACACACACACACACACACACACACACACACACACACACACATATATATATATATATATATATATATATATATATATATATATATAATATATATATATATATATAAATATATATATATATATATAAATTCAAGGATAAGTACCGAGCACCGTTCCCGCAACTTACAGGGCGCTTGGGGTTGCAATGACTGCAAGAAATATTGAATTATAAACAAAGCTTGCTCTTATGTCTTAGATTGAAGAAATAGGGGGGGATACGCATTCATACCTGCAGTGGCAGATGATTCTGCCTAACTAACAGTATGTGCTTGAGTGGGTGGATGGGGAAAAAAAAAAAAAAGCTTCTCAAAAAGAGCCTTCAGCAAGCTTATATTCTCCAAGGGGGAGAGACATCCTCCATACTGTTAGTTACGCAGAATCATCTGCCACTGCAGGTATGAATGTGTATCTCCCCTATTTCTTCAATCTAAGACATATGAGCAAGCTTTGTTTATAATTCAATATTTCTTGCAGTCGTTGCAACACCAAGCTGCTCTGTAAGTTGCTGGAACGGTGCTCGGTACTTATCCTTGGAATTTTATTAGTTTGTTGTATTTTAGTCCCTTGCGGATTCATTCCAAGAACTGGCCCTCAGCACTTGTGTCTTAGAGGATATCTTTTTATATTTTCTACTTTTCACAAGAAATGTAGCTTGTTTTGCTCTTTCATGATTTTCTTTTGCTTCTTAGATGGCACCTTTGGTTGGTTTTTTGAAAACTCAACAAACATACTACGGTATTGCACATCAGCCTTTTCTGGGATTGCATTCTTCTTAAAACTGAAAAGGCAGAGGAGTCAACTTACCACTTTCCGCGGTCACTGAGGAGAAAACACCAAGTTTCGAAATATCGGTATATGACCAGGAGTTATATGTTAGTGAGTTTCCCTCCCTATTGGAGGATGTCTCTCCCCCTTGGAGATTATAAGCTTGCTGAAGGCTCATTTTGAGAAGCATTTATTTTATTTTTTCCCCATCCACCCACTCAAGCAACATACTGTTAGTTAGGCAGAATCATCTGCCACTGCAGGTATGAATGCGTATCTCCCCCTATTTCTTCAATCTAGACATAAGAGCAAGCTTTGTTTATAATTCAATATATATATATATATTATATATTGAATTATAATCAAAGCTTGCTCTTATGTCTTAGATTGAGAAATAGGGGGAGTATAAGCATTCATATCTGCAGTGGTAGATAATTCTGCCTAACTAACAGTATGTGCTTGAGTGGGCGAATGGGGAAAAATAAAATAATGCTTCTCAAAATGAGCCTTCAGCAAGCTTATAGTCTCCAAGAGGGAGACGTCCTCAATTAGGGAGGGAAACTCACTAACATATAACTCCTGGTCAGATACTGATATTTCGAACCTGATTGTTTCTCCTCAGTGACCGCGGAAAGTGGTAATTTGACTCCTCTGCCTTTTCAGTTTTGAGAAGAATGCAATCCCAGAAAAGGCTGGTGTGCAATACCGTAGTATGTTTGTTGAGTTTCAAAAAACACCAAAGGTGCCACCTAGAAGCAAAAGAAAATCATGAAAGAGCAAAACAAGCTACATTTTCTGGTGAAAAGTAGAAAATATAAAAAGATAAACCTCTTAAGACACATGCGCTGTATATATATATATATATATATATATATATATATATATATATATTTATATAGATATATTTATATATATATATAAAACACATATAGAATATATGACTGAACTTTGAGTATGTGCAATATTCTAAAGATGTTGTATAAACTGTGCCTGCTTTAGTTCATGTTTTCTTCTTTTTGTTGTTGTGTGTGTGTGTGTGCGCGCGCGCGTGCGGCGAGAACGCTGTGTGTGTGTGTGCGCGCGCGCGTGCGTTGATTATTAACGAAATGCAGAGGGTTATGTCATATTTCAGTTTGGGATTATATTGTGTGAGTTAGTTAGTTAGTAGTTAGTTAGTTAGTGTGTGTGTGTGTGTGTGTGTGTGTGTGTGTGTGTGTGTGTGTGATGTCAATGATAATTACATGGGAACGACAATTATAGGTCTCTGTTCTTAATTTGTTGAAAAAACGAAAAAGTTGAAACATGGCACTTGTGCCCTCACTGCAGTAAAACGGGTCAATCTTTTCTTCTTGTTTAAGACAACAGCAACATCGCACGGGGAATTGTTTCATTTCTGCTGACCTAAAAGCTGATCGCTATAACAACGATATCACTACCGTGCAGAGTAAGGAGAAACAGAAACAAGTAACATTTCATTCCCATCAACATGCTGTCCCAGCATGACAAATAAAATCAGCCCTCTTTGTACTCCTAGTTCTTATAGAACAGAGAGTACTTTACTATGGGAACGAAGAAATACCGTCTGTGTGTGTGTCCGTCCGTGGTCAAAATATGTTCCACTCGCTCCAGACAAAACGGGTGGGCCGATCTTTCTAAAAATTTGTAGGTATGTTCATTATGGGTCACGGATGATGCCCGATGTTTTCTTTTATCGTTAAATCAGTTACTAACGGCTGTAACGGCCCATAACGGTTTTTCTTCTTTATGAATATCTCAGAAAGTACTTGGCCGATCTTTCCGAGAATTTGCAGCTATGTTCATCATGGTCTTGGATGATGCCTGATGTTTTTTTTTATCCATTATATCCGTTACTAATGGCTCATAACGGTTTTTCTTCTTTATGGAATATCTCAGAAAGTACTCGGCCAATCTTTCTGAAAATTTGTAGGTATGTTCATTTGGGGTCACGGATGATGTCCGATTTTCATTTTGCCGATTTTATCCGTTACTAACGGCTATAACGGCCCAAAACAGTTTTTCTTCTTTATTGAATATCTCAGAAAGTACTTGGCCAATCTTTCCGAAAATTTGTAGATATGTTCCTAATGGTCACGGATAATGCCCGATGTTTATTTGTCCGTTATAGCTGTTACTAACGGCTATAACGGCCCATAACGGTTTTTCTTCTGTATGGAATATCTCAGAAAGTATTTGGCCGATCGTTCTAAAAATTTTGTAGGTATGTTCATTGTGGGTCACGGATGATGCCCAATGTTTTATTTTACCGTTCATTATGGGTCACGAATGATGCCCTATGTTTTATTTACCGTTATATCCGTTACTAACGGCTATAACGGCCCATAACGGTTTTTCTTCTTTATGGAATATCTCAGAAAGCACTTGGTCGATCTTTCTGAAAAATTTGTAGATATGTTCATAATGGGTGACGGATGATGCCCGGATGTTTATTTGTCTGTTATAGCCGTTACTAACGGCTATAACGCCCGTAACGGTTTTCTCCTTTATGGAATATTTCAGAAAGTACTTGGCAGATCTTTCTGAAAATGTGTAGGTATGTTCATCATGGTCAAGGGTAATGCCCGGTGTTTTATTTAACGTTATATCGTTACTAACGGCTATAACGGTCCATAACGGTTTTTCTTCTTTATGGAATATCTCAGAAAGCACTTGGTCGATCTTCTGAAAAATTTTGTAGACATGTTCATAATGGGTGACGGATGATGCCGATGTTTATTTGTCTGTTATAGCCGTTACTAACGGCTTATAACGGCCATAACGGTTTTTCTTCTTTATGGAATATCTCAGAAGTACTTGGTCGATCTTTTTGAGAATTTGTAGGTATGTTCATTATGGGTCAAGGATGATGCCCGATGTTTTATTTTACCGTTATAATCCGTTACTAATGGCTAAAACGGTCCATAACGGTTTTTCTTCTTTATGGAATATCTCAGAAAGTACTTGGCCAATCTTTCTGAAACATTCGTAGATATGTTCATCATAGGTGACGGATGATGCCCGATGTTTATTTGTCCGTTATGGCCGTTACTAACGGCTATAACAACCATAACGGTTTTTTTCGTCTTCATGGAATATCTCAGAAAGTACTTGCCGATCTTTCTGAAAATGTGTAGGTATGTTCTTTATGGGTCACGGGTGATGCCCGATGTTTTATTTTGCCGTTATATCCGTTACTAATGGCTATAACGGCCATAACGGTTTTCTTCTTCATGGAATATCTCAGAAAGTACTTGGCTGATCTTTCTGAAAATTCGTAGATATGTTCATCATGGGTGACGGATGATGCCCGATGTTTATTTGTCCGTTATAGCTGTTACTAACGGCTATAACGGCCTGTAACGGTTTTTTCTTCTTTATGGAATATCTCAGAAAGTAATTGGCCGATCTTTCTGAAAACTTTGTAGGTATGTTCATCATGGGCCAAGGATAATGCCCGATGTTTTATTTTACCGCTATATCCGTTACTAACGACTATAACGGTCCATAACGGTTTTTCTTCTCTATGGAATATCTCAGAAAGTACTTGGCCGATCTTTCTGAAAATGTGTAGCTATGTTCATCATGGGTGACGGATGATGGCCGATGTTTACCAGAATAGCCGTTACTGACGGCTATAACGGCCCAAACGGTTTCCTCTTTATATGGAATATCTCACGCGTATTCAAGATAAACTGGGAGTACGTTCATATGGTTTTGCATCTTGTCTTTAAGTTGACAGGAACAAAAACCACAAAAGGTTGATGATGGTCATGATGTCATGATGATCTTGACGATAATAAATGTCCAAGCTTTCTTGCAAGCCATTTCCGGTGTGTCTCCCCTGATGCTTGCAATACCTAAAGACGCACCTTAATGGTAGCGACAATAGTGATTATAATGAAGGCTCTCTCGTTAACTCCGAATGTTTTCTGCAACTCCAAAGGATCGAACCGGTGACGTCTGACTGCGAACTTGGTGATTTACCACTGAGCCCATTAGGCACCCAATATTCAAATGGTCCTCACCGTTCTGCCCAATTAGCGGGAGTCGTAGGTTTTGTTGCCGACGTTTGTTACAGTTTCAATGTCCACATTCACCTCAGGTAATACTAGCAGACTGGAGTAGCCAACCAAATAAGTTGCTGGCTAGAGTCCTATTTTAAAACAATCCCACCACAACGACAACACATCAACATTCACCGAGCTTCGTTAAATATCAACTGATTCTTGCTGCTATGGTCATACAGACGCATACCTGTTAAAAATGCAGTTCAAAAGCGTGCCCCTATTCGTTCTTCGCGGGTTTCTCAGACCTATACCCGTCAAAGAGGCAGTCTAATCCCATGCTCATTGGTAGGTCTCACAGATCCATACTCGTTCTTGAGGCAGCTCAGCTGTGTGTTCCTGTGTCTGTGTCTTAGGCCCCTCAGATTTATGGGTTTTGTTTGTAGCCAGTCTTCTTTCCTGCCATCCAAGTTACTGTGCATCACCGTCCGTGTCACTAATAATCTTCGTCCTGTTAATTCAAAGTTTACTTTTTGTTCCCAGTTTAATGAACAATAGAATACACATGAACAGTTAACCCCCCCCCCCCCCCTCCTCTCCCACCCTCCCGTTTGAGTTCTTGCATACATGATCGTTTGGAGTTATGGGTATGTGATTATTTCATCATTGGAGCAATAGCTGCCCTGATCGTTTGGGGTTATGGGTGTGTTATTAATTCATCACTGGAGCGAGAGTTACTATTCTTCTTCCCTATTTACATTTAACTTTTTCCTGCCTCATATAAGATTCCGTTTCATAACAATCAACCGAGGTAACGTGTGTTTGCTTCTGTTTGCCCGTGTGCTTGTTTAACTATATTCAAGACCGAAAAGGCTGGTTCATTTTCTCCAGCTCTTGTTGTTGTGTACTGTGTAAGCTACCGGCTGTAAAAGCAACTTATTCGTTAGTTACTGTTCATTATTCCCAGCCCGAGTAAAGATTTCATTTTAAATGTGGGTATGAGAGACCCACGAATTATGAATAGGGGATGCTAAAAGCAAAGATATTTTATTTGTCTACTAATGAACAAAAAACAAATGATTTTGTATATACGTAATTGTCAAGAATGAGTTGAGGCACACATAAAAATCTCGATCATTTTGATGAATTTTGGGACTTTTTTTTTGTAATCTTTTAATGCGAAAATGGGTCTGTTAGCCCCAAAGAGCTACGGTGAAGGTGACGACGTGCCAAACGGGGGATGACTCGTTTTGTATAGTTCGTAAAACCGGCGATGTATTACGCAAAAAGTTGAATTTAAGCTACGTTCATCTTGCAAATCAACATTCCCATCCCGGATGACGTGTCAACCATAAGACTGGATTTGGAAACCCGTCAAAATCACGCTATAACCATACCGCAAAACGACAACGTGTCAATATGGGCAGCGCACCTGGAAAACGCGCGCGCGGGCGCCTTTGTGTGTGTGTGTGTGTGTGTGTGTGTGTGTGTGTGTGTGTGTGTGTGTGTGTGCGCGCGCGTGCGCGCTTGTGTGAGTGCGTGCGTGCGCGCGCTTTCGTTGATCGTACGTTCGCCGCTATCTACCCATCACACAGGGGTGATGGGTGGAGGAAAAGAGGAGAAAGAGAGAAGGGTGGACGATGGGGAAGGGGGAGGGGGGGATCGAGAGCCTGCAATATCTGTGAACTCGGTGCTCGCATCAACTGAACTGATCATCTGATCAGAAGAATATATATAAGACTGACGATGTATTCTTATTTTTTACAGAGGATGACCTTAAGTGTACAATGGTCGACTCTTCACAATGACGGGGCCCACTGAACTGTGTTTTGTGTACAGAACCATTTCTTGCGTCTGTCAACTGTCCTCTCTTGGGCAAGATAAGTCGATCGATGGATGGACAAACAGACTGAGAAACACACGCAGACAGATGGGCAGGAAGACAGACAACGATCAGACAGACAAACAGATACGTAGCTGATAAATAGAGATCGACAGAGAGACAAAAAGTAGGGAGATATAAAAGATAGATAGATAGACAGGCTTACAGACAGGCCAGTAGATAGAGAGATAAATAGATATAGCCAACAGACAGACAAATTTAGGTAGATAGGCAGATATGTGTATGTTTATTTGTATGTATGTATTTCATACATTGATGGATGGATGGAGAGACAGAGAGATATACACAAAGAGACACAGACCGAGTGCGCGCGCGCGCGAAAGAGACAGAGAGAGAGAGAGAGTCTGAATTAACACATAGTGTACTGTAATGGAATAGGCCTAAATAACGATTTTTTTTTCTTTTGCGTCCGGTCTTCTGCGCAATAAATCTATAAATAAATAAAACACATGCAATGAAAAGAATGAGATAGAATATTTTAAGACAAAAAGGAATCGTCATCATAATCAAATTCAACAAATCAATAAACAAATGATAATCGAATATGAATATATACCTAAAAGAAAAAAAGTGTTGAAACTAAAGCCACACACAAATACACGCGCGCGCGCGCGCTCACGCACGCACGAAATATAAACAACCGCCTTTCCATTTACCTCCTACTCAGTACATAACATATTTACCAGTCAAGGGGTCTATAGCGAAATGTTTAAGAGAGAGAGTACAAACAAAATAGGTAAAGAATATGCTTACAGATCCACAGTTACAACAAAAAGCAAGTGATTTACGTTTCATGGTGTTAAAGAGATGTATAAATAGATCGAAAGAAAGACAGACATACAGCAGGCAGACTGCAGACAGAGTGAACACCGACAGACAGGTAGAGGGAGCTAGATATGTTACAGAGCGAGATAGTGTAATAGAGATACTCATAGGTCTACAGTAATAGAGATACTCATAGGTATACAGAAAAGCAGAGACAGGCCAACAGAGACACACACAGGCAGAGACATAAGAGAAGCTAAAGAGAGAGAGTGTTTTGTGTTCAGAGAGAGAGAGAGAGAGGGCAGAGAGAGAAAGTGTGTTGTGTTTCGTACGTGTTTTGTGTGCGTGCGTGTGTGCGTGTGAGAGAGACAGAGAGGGAGAGAGAAAAGGGGGATACTGAGAAAGGCAAGCTGACCAAAATGAGACAGCTAAACAGAGAGAAAGAGAGAGAGAGAGCAATTTGAAGAGATACGTGATTGTTCACGTTTCATTGTCTCGAGTGTTGTTTCTCTTGCCTGTGGAAGCCCAAAGAGGTCAAAACGCATCGTGTCATGTCTTGTAATTTGTCTCTTCGTTCGGAGGAACTGTAATTTTTATTTGATCTTTTCCCCCGCTTCAGTCTATTTTTGATGGGATTCTTTAGTTTGGCATGCATCGGATGGGTGGGAATGCGTAGAAACTTCTCTCTTTCAGTCTACGGACGTAGAAAATCAAAGCCGATCCATCCCCATATCCCCAAATCATTCTCCTCCTTTGAAGTTCTCAAAGTGTACCAAAACAAAGCGTGTCAATCAATGAAAACACATTGCACCTGACTTTAAACAGGCTATGTGATCAGCACAGTCAAAAGTCGATGCGAAATGAGAAACAGAAATGAGGAGGAAGAAGCTGGGGTCCGGGAAAAAAAAAACAACACACAAAAAAAAAAAAAAAAAAAAAAAAAAAAAACAAAAACAAAAAACCACAAAAAACAACAAAAAACCCCACAAAAAAAAACAAAACAAAAAAAACAAAAACCCCAAAAAAAATTTACACAAAAAACAACAACACAAAAAAAAACAACACAAAAAACAAAAAACAAAAAACACGATGGAGCATGCCGTTGACTGATGGTAACAGGGCAACAGATTTTTTCTATTCTTTCTGATTTCTATTTTACCTTGCTTCAGTTTGTTCCGCTTCCCTTTGAGCATATAGCACCAATGATTTTACACTAAATCATTTCCAGAAAAGAAGGCAGCAGCATACCCGGGCATGCGGCCATTACTTGCGGCAGCACTCACCGTTGAGTGCAGCTAGTTCACTGGCCCAAATGAAATTTTGAGAAATTTCCTAATTAGTATTGTTCTGTGTTTCCTTTCCCCCCGTTACTCTTCCAAACCCCGTACCTGGGGCACCCAAAGGAAAGTAAATTTCCGATGGATAATTTTGTCAGCAACCATTTAAAAAAAGTTTGGAACGGGGTGTGACTGAATTAACTTTTCCCCCTCGCCCCTTGAAATGTCTTAATATTGTCGCTGCTCTACATTGGCAGTGGTTGGCCTAAAAATATTTTCGGAAACCCAGGATTTTAACAAAGAATAGGTAGACTTTAACCTTAGTCAGGTGGGTTTCAGCCCCCCCCGACGCTGAAAACCCCACAAACGCGGGTCTTTCGTGGGGGAAAAGTACGGCCCGCAAAACAAAAAATTTTTGTAATCGGAAAATATTTCTTTAATGACGGGCCCACTACTTTGTTTTCCCCTCCGTAACGAAGGGAAGGTTTTGAAAAACGACGGCGGTTTCAACCTTTCTGGCAATAATTAGATACTTCCATTCTCTAGTGCGACTTCCCCGCTTAAAATAGGATGGCTCCTGCATCCAGTATTTTCATCGATCATGACCCCTCCCCGGATCCAGGGATAGAACCATCGCTTTGAAAAAATTAAAAAACCGATCATCTGAAATTTACGTGTGACATGACCCCTTCATGTCGCCCCCCCCCCCCCCCCCCCCCCCCCCCCCCCCCCCCCCCCCCCCCCCCCCCCCCCCCCCCCCCCCCCATTGGGCGGGTCGTGCCAGGAGTGAGCTTTTTAATCCCTGCGCAGGTTATCGTCAATTGATTTGGGCAATGCCTACGTGTAAGATATCTCGTAAACAAAAGGCCATTTTTGATTTGTAAACAATTTCCTACGGTATACTTTTTCGCTATTGTCTGGGTTTTTTACCCTCTTACTGCGTTTATGAAAATGCCACAACAGACCCCGGCGCGGCTCTGAGGGGGGTCCTTTTAACAACGTCACGTACACGCGAAAACCCCCCTCGGGCCCCATAAATCCCCGGCCCCAACCGTAACAGTGGGGGATTAAGATTTATAAACTTGCGTTTTTTTTAAGAAAAAATTTCCTCTTGCCAATGATCCTATAACCCCTCAATTAAAACTGGAAGGGAAACCCATCACAGATCCCGTTTTAGGGGGCAGGATAGATCAAAGTTTTAAAATAACTAATTTTTGACAAAATCAGAAAAACCATAGCACCAGCCAAAGCTTTCCCCTCCCAAAGGGTGGGCGAGCAACTCGCCCTGCTCTAGATCTTCATCGCCAAAAAGCGGTGAAAAGGGTTTAGACGAGTCAACCCCCGGGGAAAAGTAACACTTCACTTGGTGTTCTATTAAGTTTTTTCCCTTTAAAATAACTTTAAACCCTTAAAATATCAAAAAAAATTTTGAGAACAAAATTCCCTAAAAAATGTTGTAATCAGGAAAAAAAAACATAAAAGACTGACAGGGGTTTGAAATATTCCATTGAGGGTCCCAAAAAAATTTTATCACCGGTCGGGCCCAAACAACTTGCAAAACCGCTTTTTTTTCATTCTTGGTTAGGGTTTTTGAGGTTTTTTTGTAAAACCCAATTTAAAGCGAAATTGAACAGTTTTTCAGCAAAATTTCAGCAAATTTACTGTGACTAAAAAAACCTTTTTTCACACTGGTAGTTTACAAAACATTATTTTAATCCATTTTTTTTTTTTTCCTTTTTAAAAATTTTTTTAAAAGTTTAAAAAATTTGGGTTTTTTTAGATTTTTAAAAATTCACGTTTTCTTCTTAAGATAAAATTTGCTTTTCACCAGAATTCCAAAGCAATTTTTTAAATTTTTTTAAAATAAAAATGCCATTTTCCTGTTTGACCAAAAAATGCCACAGTTTTATTAAAAAAAACAATATAAAATTAAAAAGTCGTATAAACATAAATTTTTTGATTTATTGATGAAAAAATGCTAAAAATAATAAAACAAAAAATTAAAAATTTCTTTTCGTAAATTTTGCTAATTTGGTTGTCATTATAGCAGAATCAAAACTGTTTAAAGTCCCAAATTGAATGGCCCATCCTTTGGCTCAAAACTAAAGGTTTTGCTTTTTGTCTTTGTTGCATTTTTCCGAGTTTTGGGGGGGCATCAGAAAGGGGGGCCAATGTGTCGTGACTAAAGGGATGACGCCCCCAGTGAAAACCATTTCACTCTGAAGAATTTTTAAAGACTTACATTACGGGAACTGTGCGCTCTGTGCCAGAACCCTTTAAGCAAAGCACCTTTGATATCCCCCAGAAAAAGGGAAAAAAGGGAAATTTGGACCGGGTATACCTACGTTGCTTACAATTTACAGCTTTTCGGGAAATTTTGGGTAGCCCCCATTTTCTATTCCATTGTCAAAACCTGGAAAAGGGAAACTTTTTTTGAGGAGACCTTGAGGGAAGCACAAACCCTTTTTGGGCAAAAACCCCCTGTAAATCCAAAAATAACAACTTTGGTTTAAACGGGAAAAAAACCCAGAAAGGGTGAAAAACCCACCCTTGAAAAAAACGGAAACTTGCAATAAATCTAGCTGAAAAGACAGAGAGATGGACACAGGACCAACTTTGCTTTTTCTGAATGGATCTCCCGGGTCCCGCGGGCTTCATCGAGCTCTTACTTTCCCCCCGGGAAGAAAAAAAGTTCTTTCACATGCCAGAAATCTGAACATAAAGAGCTACTCACAAAATTTGGGCTGTCAAAGAAAAGGGGGCCCAATGGATTGTTTTTTACCCCAAAATTTAAATCCCTTTTTCCCTTCAAACAGACTGAAACCACAAACCAGGAAACAAGAATCAGAAGAAACAACAAACGATCAACAGCACATGCTATTCACTTGCTTGGGTTTGGCTTTTTTATTGAAACTTCCAAAAAACCCCAAAAAAGCCCCTGTTTTTTTGGCATGCCCATTTCTACTTCGTCTATAAAATTTTCTGGGTCCTCCTTTTTGGTTTAAAATACGAAAAGGTACAGCTACCCGCCTAAGAAAAAAAATTAAAAACCAGCCTACCAATCTAAAGTATCCCATATAAAAGGGAGAGACGCCCCATCCCTTGAAATTGACAAAACCTGGGTGAGGGCTTTAAAAAAAGGTGCTTTTTTGATTCCGATGCTTTTCAATTGGTAAAAGAAACCCTTTAATCATAGGAAAAACATAAAAAGGGGAAGGGGTTTTTAAAAATGATTTTTTTGAAGCCCAACCCCCGGGAACATCATCCCCACCCTTAAAAGCGCCCCAGACCCTTTATCCTTGATGCCCAACACTAGATCAATCAGAGTATTTTCAAAACCTCAAAGAAAATTTATTCTCACTTTTCCCCTGACTTTTTTAAATTTGTCAAAAGATTGAAAAGGGACAAAAAAAATTTTCAGCCCCACAAGAAGGCCCGAGAAACCTCTCAAACCAAAATTTATTTTGGTCTGAAATTGCACGCAGAAAGAAAAAAGGGACTCATCACCACACTTTCTGATTTGGCCCCGGGGTTTTTGTTAAAACCGGGGTAAAGTAAATTTTCCCATCGGGGAAAAAGCCACAAGGGGGCAAAACATTTGAGGAGAAAAAAATTTAAAGTACCAACAAACAAAAAAGGGGTTTGTTTGTAGCGGGTTTTTTTTGACAATAAAAACCACAATCCCACTTCCCAACGACCCATAAATTTCTTTCCAGGGGAGCAAATTTTTCCCTCTTTTTCACAGACCCCGTAAAATGATGGGAACAGCAAGAGGGGGCCACTCTTGAGGAGGGAGCAAACAGCCAAAAAATCGCCCTTTTCCTTTTTTTTGCCACCTAAATACCCCAAATTTTTTCCCTGTGCCCTGGCCCCACAAGGAACACCCTGGTGCCTTCCATTACCAGGAGGTAATCAGCCAGACATCTTTCCCCTAAATTTTCCCAAAGCTGCACAAGGAGTACGCCTGGTTGAAACAGTCTTACAGAAACGGAGCCCGACCTGTAAAAATTAAAGAGGGAATTTCAGGGGCTTTTTTTTCAGCTTCTTTTCACACAAATAACATCCCCTCTGCCATCATTAACTCCAAACCCCCCTTTTGGGAAAATGCACACTCCATTTTCCCAAAACAAAAATGTCATGACTCTGGTAAAAACACCCACCCAACACCTAAACCCCAGGACAAAAAACCTTTGCTTGCATGGACCGCCCGGGTTATTCCCTTTGGGCAAAGGAAATTCAGTGGGCTGGCCATTTCCCCCTTTGGTGAAAACACTTTGCCCACATGCTAGGGGGCCTTCACATAGAAAGGGGAGCTTTAAAAAACCCTTTTGGGGACGGCCTAAGGGTTTCCAAAAGGGAAAATACTCCCCATCACATTTACCCGGGAAATTTGCATCCCTGTTTTTTGCGATTTTTAGCCCAAAGCACTCATCTGCCCCAAAAAACAAGGCATCCCCCACCAAGTTAGGGGGCACTGCAAAACATTTTGCAGGGGTGTGCATACACAAAGTTTCGGGATAACCCCCGAGCACCCTTTGGGTTTTCCCACACTGGAGCATAAATGGCAATAACACCCCATTTGCAACGGGAACCCGGGGCCCTGGACTTTCATTTTAATGTTTTTTTTTCAGCTTGTCTATCAACCCCGCACAGGGCATTTCAAGATGAATGTCCAATCCCTACGAAGGGGTTTACCTTGGATGTTTGCCATATCAGTCAATTTATCTCCCCGGGTTGGGCATTTTCACACCCCCGGATTTGGCAGGCTGGAAAAAAAACCACCCCTGACAAAATTCCAACTTTTTCTGCTCGGGGGCATTTGTTGTGGGGAAAACAAAACAAAAAATTTTCAGCAATCCCCTTTTGGCCAGCTCATGAAAAATGTAACGCCGTTTTGAAAGCTAAAGGGCGGGCCTTTGGGTTTTTCAAAAAACCCTGGTCCTCTCAGACCGGATGTTTGCTAAACCCAGAAAATCCCGATTTGTAAAAAATTTAAAAAAAAACCAACGGGAAAAAGAAAATGACAAACCACATAGTATATTGTAGCAAATGAGTCCTTTTTTAGGTAAAATCTTGCGTTAAAAAAAAAGGGGCAACTCAACATCTGTAATTTAGGTAATAAGTTAGACAAAAAGTCAATATTTAAACCCCCATCTTTTTCCCTTCTAGAAGCAGCTCAAGTGGTTAAATCGATACCAAAACATGAAAAGAAAACCCATTAAAGTATAAAAAATTATTTGGACCTACTTTTTTTTAATACAAATGTTTGTTTTTATTTTCAAAAAAGTTAACAAATTTTTTTTCTGCTAAAAAGGAAATCACTTTTTTTGTTTTAAAATTTTGGGCAAACTACCTGGAGCCAAAAAAAATTTAAAAAAAAAAAACCCAAAACAAAAGTTTTTTAAAGGGGACTTCTGACCAAACTTTTCTTCTTCTGCTTTCGATTTAAGCTGTTTGCGTCAGACTTGTAACCCGCCGCCATGAGGGAAACCCCGGTCTTCTCCGGGTCAGAATGGGTTTCCCCAAAGCTGGGGCCTTTAACCCGCCCCCCCCCCGGCCGGGTTTTTGTTCGTAGAGCTGCGTGAGTAGGAAAAGCGCAGGGGACATTTTCGGGGGTCTGGGGTCCAGTGCCGCAGGGACACGGTCCAGGTAAGGGATCTTCAGGCGGTTAAGGGGGCTCAGCAGTCTGCAGGGGCCCGGGCCCCTCGGGCCCGAAAGGATTGCCCGCTGGTGCCTTGACCCTGGTGATGGGGGTCACACCTTCTCTGCACCCACCCTTTCCTTCCACGGGACTAAAACCTGGTTGGGGGATGATGGTTTTGGGGCCTCCTTTTTAGCCCACGGGGGCTGAACTGCCCCATTTTGCTCCCTGCCTTGGAGAGAGCATCATTTTTTCTTTGGGCCCATATCCCAACAGTGAGACGGATCCACTGAAGTGTAATGACAGACTTTTTTTTGAAGTTATGAGGGGACCCTTTATGTCTTTCGTATGTTTTTCAATTTTTTTGTCCTGAAGTCCCCCGGGAGAGGGGCGGCAGTCTGTAAGAAAAACAACTTTCTGTGATGGGTGCCTGGGCCCAAAAGAAACCCCCACTGCCGGGGGACAAGGGTATTGTCCCCCCCCCCCCCCTCCGTGAGGGGGAATCTTTTCCGGTGGGGAAAGGGCCCTTGGGGTGGCA
This sequence comes from Conus ventricosus, assembly GCA_018398815.1. Classification (NCBI taxonomy): domain Eukaryota; kingdom Metazoa; phylum Mollusca; class Gastropoda; order Neogastropoda; family Conidae; genus Conus; species Conus ventricosus. Next base: position 12,749,187 of record CM031600.1, on the reverse strand, counting down.
ATCCTCCATTGGGGTGTCTGATGAAGAACCCGCTCCTCCATTCCCTTTACTGCCCCTTCGGGATCCATTCCCGTGAAGACGTTGGGGCCACTCACTGGGGTTTTATTGGGTTTGGAATCAACTCCTGTGCCAGAGCCCTTTCATTAAATTGAGGGCTTGACGGTTTCCCAAACTTTTAAAGCCAGAACTTCCGTGATATTCGACATCCCTAGGAATTGGCTAGTTTTCCCCAAAAACTGGAAGGATCTCCATTTTTGGCTGGAAGCACAGCAGCCCTTCCCTTTCTGTAGCAAGGGTCTTTGAAAAGGGGGTTGAAAAAAATTTTTTTTCCCTTTACCGTTTTTGGGGGGGTTTTGCATCTCGGGGTCATGGGGTGGGGAGGCAACCCCAGTAACTTTTTACGTGGATGAAAACCTTTCTCCCCCCGCGTCTGTCATCGAGGGGTGTAGGGTAGTAAGGGGTTCTCCCCTGGGTTTTTGGGTTGGGTAACTTTTATTTCCCCCCCGTGATAAGTCGCAAAACCTTTCCCTTCCCGCACTTGTTTTAAAGGGGACGGGGTTGGTCTTTTGGGTCAGTGGCCCAAGCAAACTGCCAAAAATCCAGGGTTGGGCCCGACGGGACCCAATACCCCCTTTTCAGGGAAAGCGCTTTTTGCGCCCCCGGGGTGTACCCCCACTTCTTTAAAAAAAGGCACTTCCGACTGCTTCGTTTTCAAAAGGTTTTTGAGGGGCGGGTTCCAATAAACCCTTTTCCACTTTAAAGCCTAGGTATGTTGGGGTTTTCTTTTTTGTTTCCCGCCTCTTTCCCATTTATTTTCCTGATGGTTTTTCCCGGCATTTGGGGACGGGGAGAAACGTGGGCCCCTGTTTTGGGGGGCGTTGATTTTACGCCCCAGTCAAGGGCCCCTCTTCCGACTTTTTTCCCGTGCTTCCTCATCCTGTAGCTTGGGTGTGGGTTTAAATTTCTGCAGCACTCCAGGGGAACAAAGCGTTTGGCGTGGGGAAACTCGGGGGATGTGCTTGTGAATTTTCAGCGATGGGCTTTAATGAAGATGAAAAGAAATTTGGGGGAAAAGAATCCCCTTGTGGTACACCTTTTTGGGGGGTGATTTGATCTAATTTTCCCATCAAGTTGAACTCTTCTTTTTGGGGACTGGAGGGGAAATTTGCGTTATCCCCCGCGGGACAATTCCCTTCCACTTTTTTGTTTAGCAGCTTAGGAGCAGTCCCTTCCTTCCATACTTTTTCGAAGGCTTTGGGGAGGGCCACAAAGACAGGAGTTACCTTTTTCTTTTCCTGAAAGGCGTTTCGATCCTTTTTGGGGGGGGGGTACACAACTGGGCTTCCCCTACTGTTTTTGGGTTTTTCCCGGTTTAAACCACTGGTGTTCTGAGCAGGGGATTTTCTTTCCCGGTTTTTTCAGCATCCCTTTTGGTTTACCAAATTTTTTCCATCACCTTTTCCCCCAAAAACGAGGAGGCGAAGTCCTTAAACTGGGTTTCTTGGGTTTTTGCTTTCTTTTTTTTCTGATGGGGATGATGACTGCTTTCTCCCCCATCGGCTGGGGAAATTTTCCCCGGCCCCACGACTTTTGATTTTTCAGAAAACTTCTTTTTTCGGGTTCCCAAAACCCTATCGTGTCATTGGGAACACCTTTTTTCCCGGGGGTTTTCTTTGGCTTTTTGTTTCTAATGCTGCATTGATTCAGTCCTGGGGGGGGAAGGCTGACATCATGGGCGGGTTTGGGGGTTCGGGGTTTTAGCTTTTCCTTTTTTCCTTGCGACTTCCTGCACTCGGGGATTTTGGGGATTGTTGCTTTTTCTTTTTCCCCTTTTTAAAAGTCTCCAGGGGGTTTGCTGCTTTCCTTCCCCTTGGGGCGTGCCGTTTTCCCCCGATACGGTTTTTTCTGTGTCCCCCCCTGGGGCTTCATTCAGGGCTTTTTTCAGAAATTCCCAAAACTTGCTGGGGCCTTCCCCGGAGGCTGCTGGGCCCTTTTCGTTCCAGCCTTTTGGATTCACTTTCTTCGGGTGGTTAAAGCTTCTTTTGGGGTTGTTGGGGGGCTCACTAGGTTCCCTGGAGTGGGGGGTTTTCTCCAAATTTCTCGGGGTTGTCCCAAATTTTGTGTGGGAACCGTTCCCGTGTTCACTCCAGTATGGAGGGAATTCTTCCTTTTTTCCCCTTGGGGTGCCTGCTTTTCTGCCTGAAGAATTGCATCATGAAATTCTGGGCGTTCTTGTTTTAGGGCATTTTTACAGCAAAAGTTTCTGGTGTGGTGGTCAGCCCCTTTTTTTTCAAAGAGGGTCCAGTTGGCTCGTTTTAAGTTTTCCCCCTTGGGTTTTTTGTTGCGCTCAGTACATCCTAGGCTGGAATGTTTTAGAATACTGGCAATGGCGCTCCCTCCAAGCTGGGGGCCGACTTTTTCTGGACGTGAGCTTTTGGGAAAGTCCCAGTAGCTACTTCCAGGGCTGGTGGGGGAGTGGGTTTTTTCCCAAACCCGGGGGAAGCACGTTGGGTTTTTCGTCCCCCCTGGTGAGAGTACTTGATTTTTTTTTTTCCATCCTCCAATTTCCCCCACTTCCTCACCACCCGGGGATCCATTTTTTCATATCCCCAGCTTTGCGATTGGGTGTTTAAGTCCCAACCAAACCCGGGTCCCGTAAAGGGTTCTACTTCCCCGGGTTTTTGGGGGGGGTAAAGGGTAGGTTTGGGGGCTGTAGCAGTTTGGGGATCCAATCTCCACTGGGCAGCAATAGCTTGACTGTCAGTTTTTCTATTCTTTTCTTTTTTGATCGGGTTTTTCCCACCCGCAGGGGTGGATTTTTTGACAAGGGGAATGATTCCTCCCTTGTGTCTGTCTTTGGGGGCCTTGGGAAAAGTCCCCGAAACCCTACAAAGAAACGTCGAAGACTTTCAAGTCTTTTTTTGGGATCAGATACGTCGATTTGTTTTTGCTTAGGAAATTTTTCAGGTTTTGGCTTCTTGTTTTTCCCAGTCCTCTGCATTTCCCTGAGCTACTGTAAGGTGGAGGAGGGTGGGGAGTCCCGGGCCAAATTTCCCCTCTACTCTGCCTTCCCCCCACCGTCCGGTTAAAAAGGCACCGGTCGCTTTGGTGGGGCCCCTTTTTAGGCTAAGGCCCGGCTTCCCCTCCCCCCCCGTTGTCCCCTGAAAGGGAAAGACGCCATGACAAAAAGAAGTCCCGACGCATTACCAAATCGTTGATGGGTTTTTGCCCCCCAATTTTTTCCCCCGGACCTGCGCCCCTTTCGACACACCCGCTTCCCGGGAGGGGGTGGATCATTTTTCCCTTTTAAACCCCCCTGGCTGGGGGAAAAGGGTTGGGAGCAGTGTCAGGGCCCTATTCCCCCCCCGGGGGGGCCCCACCCAGTTCCTTTCCCTTTTGGTGGGGGGGGCCAAATT
>CM031600.1:12723271-12740771 GCA_018398815.1 Conus ventricosus | reverse complement strand
ACTGACACAAAAGTTTACAAGGTTCTATCAGAGATCATTACTTTGTTTTGAAAGCAAATCAGAAAAGACAGCTTCACGGGAACTGTAATCATGTAATGTACATATGCAGTCAAAAAATATCATTCAGCATAATAAACCAATGTGTTTTTTTGTTTTATCTTCAAGCACTACAGATCATCCAGTTAGGCCATATTTTTGTTTCTTTTCTGCTTTCTCCTTATATCATTTCATTCTCTTCCCACTCCCCTTTGTGGATCTCTCCATTTCTTTTATTACACTAAATTTCTCTGTCTGTCTGTCTGTCTGTCTGTCTGTCTGTCTCTCCCCTCTCTCTCTCTCTCCTCTCTCTCTCTCTCTCTCTCTCTCTCTCCAGGATGACATCTCAATAAAAAAGGGTCATTTTAAATGTCTTCAATCACCAATTTTTGTGACAGGACATTAAACTAGATTCCATGCATCCATCCTCCTTCAGCATCACTCTTTTCCAACAGCACAAAGAAAAAAGCTGTATCATTATTCATTTGATATAGTTACAGTTGTTTTCTTTGTGTGCTGTTGCACAGGTTCTAGTTCAAGGAACACTTTTTTCTTCACTGATGAGACATGTTCATAAGAAGTGTCTTCTTTTTGTGGCCAGTAGTACTGCCCACTGTTGTTGGTTTCAGCCATGAAGCTTAGCCCAACCATGTCAGTATGAGTGGCACTATCAACATGTGTGTACTCAAACCTTTGCCACATACTCTTTCCCATGCCAGTCAACAATATAGAATTCTCCAATATCTATGTCTTGCACATTTTCCATCTTTGGGTTTGATTCTGTATCTCCCCTTGGAATATCCTCAGTGATGGAAGTGCACAATTCATTTGGAGCCCTGAGCCGAATGAGCTGCCAAGACTGCACAAAGCCTTTGTTGATGCAGTTGTCTTTGTCATCCTGCAGACAAGAAGGACAGAAACAGGCCAGTTTACGGACTTCCAGGACATTGCGATCAGCTTTTCTCACCGCATGCAGCTGAAGAGTGCCAGGTAAAGTTTTGAGTGATGCAGAGGAAATGAACCTGTTGATGTCCTTTTTTGCAACCAGCCTGAAAGATCTTCTTGTGTGGCAACATCTGATTGGATCATCGGAGGATGGCGCCAGAGTTGTAGTGAGTCTGGCAGTGAGCATACATTGCTGCTGCATTCTGAATGATACATTCACTTTGAGCGAATGTCCTCATCCACTGCCCTCTTGATCACTCCACCACAGGCATCGCAGGCGCTTTTGCCATGGCCGCTCCAAAGAAGTATCTCTCCATTCTGATGGGATTGCTTGCATTTGCAAGATGAAAGAATGGAAGTTTGCTCCTATACTGAGCTGCACAGCCATCAGAAAATCCCGAACAGTTTCTGGAATTTCCTGTTCATGGCCTCCAGATATCTGTTTGTGTCATCAAAGATGGTTTTTACCATATTGGCATCATGGGTGAGGTCATCTGAGATAGATTAGATAATCCGTCACCATCTCAGGGCATGTGGGACATTGGTAGTGGAGGACTGTTGGATGGACAGTCACTTGCCTGTATCCCCCAATGGCCCGACTGAACTTCATCTTGGCTTTTGCACAGAAAGTTCTCAGAAAAATCACAGATGGCAATGGCACACTGTGATGGAAGATTTGCTTTCGGGGTTTTGAATCCCAAGAACTGCCATCTGAACACAAACAGATGTTTCGAGAACTTCTGGAGATCTTTCATCAGATCTTGGAGAAGATCTTCCACAGTCTTGTTTTTTTCAACAAGTTCTCTTCTTCTGCCTGTTTCAGTCTTGACCAAATCCAGCTTTTCCAAGAAACTGCTTCGGATGAATGGTCGCTTCAGATTGTCATGAAGCTGGTCAATGAACTTGTCTACTCCACAAAGACTGCATTCCCGATCTAGGCATGCCAGGGTTGGTGTTGGACAAAGAGTGCTTTCTGAAGCAACATCTCTCCCATCAACTGGCAGCTTAGTGATGGTGTTCACCACATCCAACTTTAAATCAACATTGGCGCATGTCTCGCAGAGGCACTGCCTGTATGTCAACTTGCTTGATGACAGAATATTGGATGGCAAGTGACGATAAAAGGTGCTGAGGCTGGTCTTGTGCTCAGGGTGTTTCTCCCTGAAGTCCCTGTGCAGCCTCTTCATCTTTTTTGGGAGTATCTTCTTCTGCTGAAGTGTCCTTTTGGAAATGGACCTCTTCCCTGGCATGTCTACAGCAACATCATCTAGATATTCTATGCTGCTTTAGTTGCAGATTTTGTCATCTTCCTTTTGTATATTTTAGACGTTTCTTCTTCTACCTGATCAAATTCCTTTTCAGGAGTCAGAATATCTAAAAAGAGCCTTCTTGCATAAAGGCACTTTTTGCTTCTTTTACTCTGAAGCATGCCTATTTTCTTATAGAGTGCAGACTTCACACTCTTTGGAGAGGGTGACAGAGTGGCTGGCTTTCTTATTTGGGCGTGATTTTGGACTCTTTTTCATGCTGTCCAGCAACTTTTGCAGAACAGAAGCATTCAATTTCTGCAAGTACTTTTTAGCTCTGTACAGAACTTTTCGCTCTCTTTCCTTGGTGACTGGAACACGACTATGATTTGGAGTGGACTGACATGTAAAAAGACTGAGGAAGACAGAACAGGTTGCTTCGTAGGAGAGGGTGAGGTAAAAACATCTGAGGGGAGGAAGACAGCTGTCCTTCCTGAAGTGTTGACTTCATCTGAGGGGAAGGAAGACAGCTGTTCCTTCCTGAAGTGTTGACTTCATCTGTAGGGAGGAAGACGGCTGTCCTTCCTGAAGTGTTGACTTCATCTGTAGGGAGGAAGACGGCTGTCCTTCCTGAAGTGTTGACTTCATCTGTAGGGAGGAAGACGGCTTGTCCTTCCTGAAGTGCTGCTGTCTCACAGTTTTCGGCCCTCTTCTTCTGATCTTCATCTAAAAACAAAAAAAGTGAAAACGCGCGTGTGTGTGTGTGTGTGTGTGTGTGTGTGTGTGTGTGTGTGTGTGTGCGTGCGTGTGTGTGCGTGTGTGTACGTGCGTGCATGTCTGCATGCATACATATGTACATGCATACATGCACACATGCATGCATGTGTGTGTGTGTGTGTGTGTGTGTGTGTGTGTGTGTGTGTGTGTGCGTGCACGGCGTGTGCACATTCGAGTGTATCTTTATGCGTGTGCGCGAGCACACGGGCGCGTGCGTGCGTGTTTGTAGTGTGTGTGTGTGTGTGTATTGTGTCTGTGTGTATTTACGCGCATATTCGAGCGTATCTTTGCGTGAGGCTATTTGTACTTTCAGTGTAGATTTGTGCTGAAACTTAAAAATCATACTATTTCAACTTGAAGAATGAACATATGCTATATCACAAGGTTGAACCCATTACAATTGTGTGTAATTGTATTGAAACATTTATTATTATTTATTTTCAATTAGGACCATGGTCTGATCATTATCACCATTTTTATCAATGTAATTTCCCTTGAACATTGCAAAGTAAGTTGTGAGCATTGAATATGATAATATGAACAAGCAAAACAACTATAGCAGACATACCCAGCAGATACACTGATTCATTATGTTCAAGCTGTTTGTGCCTGTCACCTCCTTGTCGCTATGATACACTTTAGGATTCTAGTTTGAATGCTGTAAAGAAGAGGACTCACTGAGCTGTTTCTGCCTGTTTTTCTCCTGGTATTGTCGTCGACATTTTTCCCTGTGGCGTCGCCATTTCTGGGCTGTCCATTGCTGACGCTGCAACGTCTTCTGCTGTCTCCATGCCGCTCTTTGTTCCATAATGGCATGTGTAGTTTTGGCCTTGGTTTAACTGTATTACTGCTGGTCTGCTGTGCTTTCTTCTTCTCTCTGAAATCAAAATCCAGAATTTCAATAAAATAAAGAAGTAGAGGAGTATTAAAAACTAAACTAAACAACACAAAACAAACAAAACAGAAAAGAACCCTGAAATCTTTGAATGTTATATTCTTGAACCAACATGAGGAGACTGTTTAACATCTTCTAATACTTAAAAAAAAAAGGACAATAATATGGGATTTTTTCAAACAGGTTTCCACTGTAACTGTTTAAGTCAGTATATAAAAGAAGTTAGACTGTCTGGTTTCTTTCAAAACAGGATAACAAAACAATGGAGAGAGAAAAAAAACTTCGAACCCACAGGAGAGATGAGGAATTGAGTACTTCCAACTCGTAGAGTCTTCAAAGCAAACAAAAATTGTTGTTTGCTTTGAACATTCTACGAGTCGAAATACTCAATTCCTCATCTTTCCAGTGGGTTCGAAGTTTTTCTTCCTCGGTTGTTTTGTTATCCTGTTTCAGTCAATTTGATCATAATGTATCTCATGCAAACTTAACTTGAAAGAAATATGAACAAAATAGCAAAAGGAAAAGAATACCTGAAAATGTTTCAGAAAATGCAGAACATTACTTTCAACATGTCAGGTTTGGAATTTCTATTCAACAATCAGTTTTCCTTTTTGTGCGGACTTTTTTTGCTTTTACCTCCAGACCACAGTTTAACTATAAAAAAATAAAAAAAACAACAAAAAACAACACAACAAACACACACCTGTACAGCTTGCATCGCTGTCTGGATTTTTCTCGGCGTAGTTGCAGCTCGTCTTCAGTGTGGCCACGATAATAGTTTCTACGGCTCCGTGTGTTGTCCTTTAACTTGTGATCTGCCCATCTTTCGGGATCCATCTTGAGGGCAGCTCTGTAGTCCCTGCACTTCTGTGCATTGCTCTTGCTTTGTTTGCAAGGCTTGGCAGGAGTGATCAAGTCTCGCAAACTTTAAAAAGATGTTAAATGCAATGTTAATGAAAAGGATGTGTGTGTGCATGTGTGCGTGAGCGTGCGTGCGTGCGTGCGTGCGTGCGTGTGTGTGTGTGTGTGTGTGTGTTTCTGTGGTGGGTGTGAGAGTGGCTTATGGATGGAATGAAATATTACTCCAGGAGTTTTAGTTGAATGAGATATTAAAAAAAAAAAATGATAATGATAACAACACACAGAATGCCTTGAATCTGATTTCAAATTAAAAGCGTGTTTTTACACTTGATCTGTCATTCTAACAGTTATAGCGGTTAATTTATATCAAATTCTTACTTTTCACTCAACATTATGCATGATGTGATGCAACATCTTTATGAAATGATACACTTTGAACAACACAATGCTAAAACTTTAGCAAAATATTCACAACTGACCGTGAGTTTACAATATGAAAATAACTGACCATTGAGATGCCCCCTCTATCACAGTCAGAAACGTCATAAAGCATAAGAAATAAGCAAATCTAATTTGTATCGCTTATGATCGGTTTACTTTCTTACACGTAAAACGAAAGTGTCAGATGTGGTTTCAGACATTTCCTCGGTGGGGTCAGTAGTTGCAGTGGAACATGACGGAAATTACACTGAAGTGGTGGGAAACGAAGCCGTATTAGAATATCTGCTACGTGCCAACGTAACGGTTGGCACTTTCGTGTTCAGCAGTGTTTCGCACATGTCTTAAAGCCAATTATCGTTCACCACGAGGTCAATAAAAAATGGTGTCAGTTGTGTCGATGTAAACAGCAGTGGACATTAATAAACACTTACCGGTTCTTCTCCTTTCTAACATCGTCTGCTCCAGGTTCGTTTCCGTTTGAAAAACACGTGACTGGCGAAGGGATACAAATTGCAAAGGGCTGGAAACAAAAAGTCCGGTAAATTTTCATCCCCAAAAGGTCGGTGATGTCGATCGGACATGAACCCAGTGCACTGTAAATTTGTTCTGTTTTTGTAAAATATGCTGACAAACCGCTAAATCAGTGGATTTAATGTGTCAATGACACACTTCGGTTTTCGGAATACGAAACGTTGGATCGGTCCCGGTAAAACAGAAAGCAATAGTGAAATGTTAACGGGCATGTTCCCCAGGACATGGCAATCCACATCCGACAAAGCATTCTTTTGAATTCGATTTAAACTTCACCAAAGAGCAAGTGAAAGTGATTTCAGGACAAAAAGGTTGACGGAAATTTTGTTTCATCATTTCAAGTGTTCAAGTTTTCGTTACGACTCTGCAACGGCTGTAGGGACATGTTGTTTGCGGTATGTCGGCGGATGTCCCATTTCGGCATGGCCGATTTCGATTGTTTTTTTTAAATAAAATTCAGTTTTATCGACACGATACATTATATCACCCTGATATTGTGGCAATTGTCTCTTTAAGATGCACGCAACAAAAGTACACCCAAACAAAGAAAAGAAAATGTTTTGGATAGTTTATTTCTCCAATCAAACACACAAGGGTATGCCAACACGACGTTTTGTCACTGTCACATGCAGAAGCCCCCAAAGTCAAATAGTTACAGCATCTATCTGCAGGACTTATGGCCATTGGTTTGAACTGCTGGTTGGATTCAGATTCCCCCCACTGAGCACTACCATCAATCCACCATAACCACTACCGTCACAATATATCATACCACTGCACACAACCAGCTACACAAGATACAAACCCCTCTGTCGTTTCCGTTGGCGGCCATTTTATTTGGGTGCCGAATACATGGAAAGATAAGTCACTCTTCGTCCTTTGTTTGTACTGTCCTAAATGTTATCTGTTTTCGCCTGAAGAAGACCCAAGAGGTCGAAATGCATTGTGTCTTGTCCTGTGCTTTGTTTGTCAATGTCCTAGGCGGTAACTAACCCCCTCTCTTTCTAAATGTAGCCGGGTGCTAACAGTGTATAATATTTCTTTTGGTTACCTTTCGTGGTTGAAAATGTTTGTTCGAGAGTTATCTTCCCCTTACCTCCTTGGTCGAACCTCATTTTTTATTATTGTGTAAATTCTTAAAATCATGAATACTTCAGAACCTACATAGTTGTATGTACGTTGCTAAAGTCACAAAAATTAATGTATTTGATTCATTACAACCGTACTGGGCTGAGAAGCCCATTATTTTCTCTAAACTGTATTTCGCACGAGCAATCTTGGCGCCATTTTCAATTGTCTGTCGAATGAATATTGAATAATTCTTGATTTTACAAAAAGTAAGAGGAAAACCGAAGAATCTGAAGATGCACGTTAAAAGTAAAGTCCATAAGCTTTCATTTCGTATATCGCATGCCTATGATCTTTTCTGTACAAGCTTGCGACTATACGAAATGACTGACAGCGCCGGTCCCTTTAGCGAGTCGCCTTCTTTGTTTACTGTCGGAGTTTTGATCCAAATTATCATTCTACGAAATTCGGACTTCCCGATTGAAATCTTGCTAATGACTCCATTTCTGTTATGAATACGACTGAAAATGTGTAGAATTTATTATTTAACAGACCGTTTCAGCAGAGTATTTTTCAGTTGAAAATTGTGTCAAAAATAGGCGCCGACGGCCCGACGGAGTGAAAAGTCAGCTGTGTTTTCTAGTAATTTTTACAACAGAATTCTCCACTTAGATACTATCTCGGAAAATGAAGTTTATATGTATGAAAAGAGCGAAATGCCAGCTATTCATTCATTGTAAAATTATTTCACGCTCTTCAGTATTTTTTATTGAAATAGAGGAAAATGTGACGTAAACGCGTTAAAAGTGGCTTCACTCTAGGACATTAATCAGCAATGATTTAATACAGAAACAAAATTGTCAAATGTGACTTACTGCATTTTATTCCTCGTGTTCTGAGGTTTTCATCAATAGTAAAATATGTGTTAATAGTCTGAACGGACAGCGAGCCAGACAACACTGAAGCCGCGATAGAAAACACAAATTTATGTTGGTTCCGGCCTCGCGAGGGCCGTTTCGTCTCCGGCACTATGTCGCTGGCTTTGCGGTCCGGTACATGCTTATAAAAGTAGAGCGTTGTGTGAGAATGAGGCGGAGAGTGTTCCCCTAGAGTTCCATGATGTGAGCGACTGGCATGAGAGGCAGAGAGCGCGCTCAGTGCACTGAGTGCGTTTCCTGGTTTGAGCTCCTTGCCATGGGAGAGAAAAATAAGAGAAGGGAAAACCTCCACGTCGTCCACTGCGTCTTCTTGACCGGCTGCTGTCCCTTGGTTCCTGCACTTCTCACCATCTGCCTGTCTTCACCTGCACACCCCTTACCCCTCCACACCATCACAACTGGATGTGCGAGCAGGATTGAAGACAAGGGACCAAGGAGACACAGCCCAAGAAGACCGGACACCATGGCCAGCCAACTACATCTGCAGTCCTGCATCAACCTTTGGGCTTCCTTCCTGGCCTCTTCAGGGGTGGTGGTGGGATGGTTCCGGACGAAATACCGGACATCCTTGAGTGCTGCTTGTCGTGGGCCACGGGGTGAGGGCGTCCCTGGGTGTGGTTGCTGGCAGTGGTCCATCCCCAGCCTGGTTGACTTTCCGCCGGAGGTACTGGAGATGGGACCCTTGCTCGGAGATAGTCTCGTCCTGGCCCTGCTGCCTGGTGGGAGACGCTGTAGCCGGGGTGACCACATCGCGCTGCTTCTCCCAGTTCTCCAATGTGCTACTGGCCCACCTACGCCAGACCCACGGCGGCCTACGCGTCTGGTAGGGAAACCAACAAAAAGGTATGACTCAGTGCCTGCCTGGATGACCAGGAACTCTTTCATTTAACTGACTCGGTCGGATGTTACACGAGACAGTAAATATATTCCTGGACTGATTTATGAAGATCGCTGAATACCTCCTTTTGGGAAGAGGTGCTGTGGACTGGTTGTTAACCAATTATTTGTCTTTTTTTGCACAAGCTAGTATATATGTTGATTGTTCTTCAGGTTGGATAATGTATGCCACGGTTTTTCAGAAGCCAGCAGTACTGGCTAAGGATTTTATAGCAAATTCTGTTTGCCATTTTGTACCGGACTTTATGGAATCTTGTTCAAATAACAAGCCCATTGTTGTCGTTTGGTACCCAATCCCTGGAATTTAACAAATCCATTCAAAGTATATTTTGTTCCCGACTTTCTTGGAATGTTGTTTTAAATAACAAATCCTCTCTAAGTCATTTTGGTATTTGACATTTTGGAATTTTGTTCAAATAACAAGTCCATTGTTGTCACTCGGTGCCTACCCAATGTGCCCCTGTTTTGTGCTAACATTAGTTGTGAAGGAACTAGGTTGAGTTTGACTTTTGGGGAAATTTTGTTCAAAATGACAAAACCCAGCCAAATCATACCTTCCTGGGGACTTGACACAAAGGATTCTATAGCAAAATCTGTTTTTGCCACTTTATATTTGACTTAATGGAATTTTGTCATTTGGTAACCAATACTTTGGATTTAAAGGAATCCTTCCGAGTATATTTTATGTCTGACCTCTTGGGATTTTGGTTCAAATAACCAAGTCCATTATAGTCTTGGTGCCTACCCAATGGTGCCTACCCAATGTTTTGGATTTTTAACAAATCCTTCCTAGTCATTTTGGTACTTGACATTTGGAATTTTGTTCAAATAACAAGTCCATTGTTGTCACTCGGTACCTACCCAGTGCTTTGGGTTTTTAACACATGTTCCTAATGATTTCTGATGTCCGACTTGGAATTTTGTTTTTAAATATCAAGTCCAGTTTAGTCGCTTATGTACCCAAAGTCCGGGTTTTGTTCATGAAAGGAATCCCTTGTCATTTTGTATTTGACTTTTCGGAATTTTTGTTTAAAATACATGTCCATTTTAGTCAATGTGAATCCTGGCTTTCAGACACCTTGTTTAAAAGAGCAAGCCCTTGATAGTCGGAATAATGTGAATGCAAAGAATGAGAGGGAGAACAAGATGTTTTGACGTTTTGATGTTTTGATGCATTGATGTAAGTGTTTTGTTTTGAAGGTAGCCATGCCTCTAAAGACTTGATGGCTGAAGCTTCATTTTTTTTTTCCATTGATTGATTTTCGCACTCCTACTCGATAACTCTTATTTTCATGTCATTTTATGCCAGCGAGGACGCTGGTTGTAACAGAGTAGGGGGGGATGTAGCCGGGTGCTAACAGTGTATAATATTTCTTTTGGTTACCTTTCGTGGTTGAAAATGTTTTGTTCGAGAGTTATCTTCCCCTTACCTCCCTTGGTCGAACCTCATTTTTTATTATTGTGTAAATTCTTAAAATCATGAATACTTCAGAACCTACATAGTTGTATGTACGTTGCTAAAGTCACAAAAATTAATGTATTTGATTCATTACAACCGTACTGGGCTGAGAAGCCCATATTTTCTCTAAACTGGTATTTCGCACGAGCAATCTTGGCGCCATTTTCAATTGTCTGTCGAATGAACATTGAATAATTCTTGATTTTACAAAAAGTAAGAGGAAAACCGAAGAATCTGAAGATGCACGTTAAAAGTAAAGTCCATAAGCTTTCATTTCGTATATCGCATGCCTATGATCTTTTCTGTACAAGCTTGCGACTATACGAAATGACTGACAGCGCCGGTCCCTTTAGCGAGTCGCCTTCTTTGTTTACTGTCGGAGTTTTGATCCAAATTATCATTCTACGAAATTCGGATTTCCCCGATCGAAATCTTGCTAATGACTCCATTTCTGTTATGAATACGACTGAAAATGTGTAGAATTTATTATTTAACAAACCGTTTCAGCAGAGTATTTTTCAGTTGAAAATTGTGTCAAAAATAGGCGCCGACGGCCCGACGGAGTGAAAAGTCAGCTGTGTTTTCTAGTAATTTTAACAACAGAATTCTCCACTTAGACACTATCTCGGAAAATGAAGTTTATATGTATGAAAAGAGCGAAATGCCAGCTATTCATTCATTGTAAAATTATTTCACGCTCTTCAGTATTTTTTATTGAAATAGAGGAAAATGTGACGTAAACGCGTTAAAAGTGGCTTCACTCTAGGACATTAATCAGCAATGATTTAATACAGAAACAAAATTGTCAAATGTGACTTACTGCATTTTATTCCTCGTGTTCTGAGGTTTTCATCGATAGTAAATATGTGTTAATAGTCTGAACGGACAGCGAGCCAGACAACACTGAAGCCGCGATAGAAAACACAAATTTATGTTGGTTCCGGCCTCGCGAGGGCCGTTTCGTCTCCGGCACTATGTCGCTGGCTTTGCGGTCCGGTACATGCTTATAAAAGTAGAGCGTTGTGTGAGAATGAGGCAGAGTGTTCCCCTAGAGTTCCATGATGTGAGCGACTGGCGTGAGAGCAGAGGGAGGGCGCACTCAGTGGGCTGAGTGCTGAGAGCGAGAGAGTTCCCAGGCTGCGTTCCTGGTTTGAGCTCCTAGCCATGGGAGAGAAATAAAAGAAGAAAAACTCCACGTCGTCCACTGCGTCTTCTTGACTGGCTGTTGTCCCTTGGTTCCTGCACTTCTCACCAACTGCCTGTCTTCACCTGCACACCCCTTACCCCTCCACACCATCACATAAATTTTGCTTCATTCTCCGCCCTCAGTCATTTTCAAACTTTTCTTTTCTTGTTTCTTTCTTTTATGTTTTTTTTCCTTGAAAACCATGTTGGTCCATCCAGCAGCAAATGTGAACCTAATTCAGTTCAGGGAAGGTTGAAGGCAAGTGGTGAAAGATGAGCCTGTCTTCTCTCAGGCTGTGCCTTAGACATGGTGAACCTCCAACAGTTCACGCCCCTAGCGGCCATCAAGCTCTGGGACTGTATAATGTAACTTTATGGTCAAAACAAGTCCTGCAATGTAAATAAGCATGCTGCATATGAGACCTGAATTCAACATCTCAGCTGAAAGACTAGCATTCTTACTACCAGTTAATGTCGGGTGAAAATAGGGAGGGAAAAAAAACTTCCCAACACAACATTCAAATCAGAGATTCTAAGTGCTATGTCTTCCGAGGAGAGCATGTTGTCTGTCAGGCCAGTTTTCAGCCTTTCCATTGGGGTAAAAACAACCAAAAAAAAACCCCATTCACCAACAACACAAAGGCAAGCAAACAGCAGCAGAAACAACAACGCTTGGCGTGACAGAAAATCCATAATTCACTTCATGTAAAGAATACTTCTTGAACAAATAATATAGCAGTATCTGACATTATGCTTTTGTCTCAAAACAAAACCACACTCTAAACAAAGCAGCCAACTAAAAACTCACCATGTCCCATGTCTTTCCTTTTTGTCCCTTCACTTCAAGCTGCCAGGGGACGTCTGTCCCATGATGACTGAAAAAAAATCTGAGGCTCTGAATACATGTGTGTGTGTGCATGTGTGTGTGTGTGTGTGTGTGTGTGTGTGTGTGTGTGTGTGTGTGTGTGTGTGTGTGTGTGTGTGAGTGTGTTCCGATTTTTTTGCAGTCAAAACTGAATTTTGCTTCTCCTGAAAGTATATATGCATCACAATATCAAAACTGCAGTTTTGCTTGTGAACCAGTGCATACACACTCATATGAAACAATGGTGGGGCTGCCACTGTGGTACCATGGTTAGTGTCATAGACTTATAACGTTGGGATCATGGATTCAAACCCTATCACGAACCATTTCATACTTGTGCTTCTGAGATTTTCCCAACCAGAGAAACTATTACAGAAAACAAACAAAAAAAAACACAAAGAAAACCACCAGGGCTCACATTCCAGATTAAAGTGCTTTCAAAATGTTCAAATATCCTCACCAAAGCTTCATGTGTTTGTATTTAATCAGCCCTCTCATGTTGTCTAGGACCAAACTGCAACTGATTTTTACGCATGATCGTCCTTTAATTGATCAGCGTAAATGAGAACACTTCTTCTTCTGCGTATGCAGGCCGATACACCTGCAGACACTCCCTGTATAGACAGGCAGGCATTAATCTTATCTGCTCAACAAAGGGAGTGGAGTTTTGTGTGTATGACCGCTTTTTAATCCCGCCATTAAGGCAGCCATACTCCATCTTCGGGGAAGGTGCATGCTATGAGTAACGTGTCATCCATGCCAAACTGGGCTTCTCTTCCGAAAGTTGGTGACAGGATTTCACATGTGTGCAAGATGTTATGCGTGTGTTCACACTCAGAACCTCGGTTTATAGTCTCATTCGAAGGACTGTATGGGAAATGGAGTCGGAACCAATGAAAAATCCCCCTGTACCGAAATGGCCTGGTGAAGATTTGAACCCACAACCTCTGGATTATGAGTCCGGCGCTCTACCAACTGAGCTGTTCTGGCCCCCAATAAGAACACAAAAATAGCAGGCTCTACTGCACTTTGCATGCTACTCACTTGGTGACTCCAGTTTCATTTCTCTTCTTCGTCGATGTCTGTGATGAGTTTCTCTCCAGATCTTTGGCGAGGGCAAAATCATCTGTAGGAACTGCTGCTGGACGGATGTGCTGGTGATTCACCTTCAAAAGGGGATGCTCACTCAGCATGGCTCTGTGACCAAGCAATTACTGTTATCAGTAGTGGAGTTTTGTGTGTGGAATCTGACCAGAGCTGCATCAAAACAAACACAGCTCAAGACTACTGACGCAACTCAGCAGCATGGCTGTGTCTTCTCTGAAGGGTGACCATGAGGTGAACTGTTACTGACAGCTTCTGGTGAACTGGCACCGGCACTGTGGCATGGCATGTCGGAACATGGTTTTATATTGAAACCCGGAAAGAATACTGTGCGAGTGACCTCTCCGAACGAAAGGACACTAAAGATGGGGCAGAAAAAGGTCAGTTTTCTGTAAAATATACCCATCTCCAAACTTAAAAACCATACCGATACCAATAGTTCAAAAGCAAAACAACATAATGATACACACCAACACTGTTAAGATGACAAGAAATAATGAATTCAAATAAATCTGTGAAAAAAAATCTTTAAGATATATATGCTACAGACAACTTCCACATGAATTATATGTGTACAGGAAATCACACTGCATTTTCCTGTTTGTTGGTTTCTGAACAGCACCCACAATGATGACAACTGTATCTAAACGATCATACTGGGCTGAGCCATAGTTCAGACATCAAAATACCCATATCAAGGACAATAACCACATCACACTAGGCAAAAGTTTCACATATGCTGATTGTTTCCCTTTCACAGCAAGCAGGTTGGATTTTTCTTTCTCCCACCTGTTTTCACCTTTATAAAAAGTAATCCTTTCTAATTTCAACTTGAGGGGAAAAAGTATATGAAAATCAAGTCGCAGTCGAGAAGGAGACATTTATCAAGTTATTTAAAGCATTTGTTAGACCTCATCTCGAATACGCTAATGTAATTTGGAGTCCCCATCTCAAGAGACAGTCAAAAATGATAGAAAATGTACAAAGGCGAGCTACTAAAATCCTGAAAGAATGTAGGAATTTAAACTATAATGAAAGATTGCACTATCTCCAATTACATTCACTGAAAGGAAGGAGGATCAGAGGAGACCTGATCCAATTTTTTAAAATATTCCATAATTATGATGATGTCAATGTGCATGCGCTTTTCAAATTCTCAGAAGTGGATTGCACAAGAAATAATGAAGGCAAGATTTTTATTAGGCATTGTCATACTAACAAAAGAAAGTCTTGTTTTACCTTGAGAATTGCTAAATATTGGAATGCACTGCCTACTAACACCAATATGCACCTGATATCAACAGCTTTAAAAAACTCCTAGATGAAGACCCTAAATTGAAAGATGCTTTCTATAGTGTGGATTGAATATAATGTTATTTATGACAGGCATGCAACCAGACCGAACTTAAATTGAAAAATAATGAGGGGACGCAAATAGGCCGTAAGGCCTAAGGCTAAAAAAAGCCGGTCCCTATTACTACTACTACTACTACTACTAGTATGACTTTCAAATATTGACACTGATTAAATTTGCTGAATTCAGTATGAATCAATACTTTCAAGTGTGTGGAATGCATGAGGCTGTGACAAGAAACAAAACTAAAATGACCTCTGTTAAACTGATGTGATGTGGAAGATGCTCTCATGAATTGAAGATGCTTTCATGAATTGTTTTCACGGAAAGATATTTCATCCGATGTTGTCATGGATGACAAGACAGGTTTGCAGAATTTCCAAGAACGGATATGCAGCCCACAGAAAAGTTACAATTGATGCACCAACAATGACTGCCAATCAACTGGTTTTGCACTTCATTGGTTAAATAATAATAATAATGAGGACAATTTCTATAGCGCCCATCCTAACAACGTTGGCTACAGGGCGCTTTACAAGTTTTAACAATTCAACATCTAAAAAAAAAATATATATAAGCAGAACACACACACACACACACACACACACACACACACACACCCTGACACACCAATACTGACAAATAACAAATACCTTGACAAGTCAGCTGCAAATATCAAGTGAAAACAGCACAACTACGATTCATGACTACCATCAAGGGGAATAACTCTATGTCGAACACTTTGAATGCTGGGAATGAATATGCTCCTAAATGAGGGTCTGTCACCTTGTTACATTATGGGGGAAATGAGAAAGCTTGTTAAACATGACACTTTATCATGCTTTCTTTTCCAATAGGAAATCCTTGTGCTACTGGTTTGAAGTAACCATACCTCAGGAACCTACAGAAAGGATGGTGATTCACGAGTTCCCTTTCAATCTGTGTCAGCTGACCTTTCACACCAAGGGGTTTGACAGCTGAGTAGTAAACACAAAGTATGCATGGTTACTATTTCTCCCAGTCTAAATGCTCAGATTACAGCAAGGTTCAGCAGTTATTCCAGAAAAGGCAGGAACTGATGACAACGCTATTGGCCTGGGCCTGAAAATTGAGCAAAACATTCTACTTGGGGGAAAAAAAAAGAATATAACACAAGTTGAACATCTGTTCCCACACAGAGGATTTTTATTTTCAAGCTGTCCTTGTGGCAAAAGCTTGAAGATGAAAATCGTCCCTGTGGGAAAAGATGTTCAACTTGTTTTACTATTCATTTTATTCAAATATACCTGCTGATGTCGTTTTGTTGAGGCACGGTGTGAGTTTTAGTGAGAATTTTTACCTGTGAAATTACACACACACACACACACACACACACACACACACACACACACACTTATACATATGTAGATAAACAGATTGATCGACAGACAATTGGATCACCATTAAAAAAAAAAAGCATACTAGCAACATGGATAGTTTTTGGTGAGTCAGAGTAAGAGAACAGAGAGTCACAGAAGAAAGACAGCATGTGTTCCATCCTTCCTCAGTGGCAAAAATAGTATGTAACTTGAGCTGAGTCCACCAAGGCACTTCCATTACTGCAAAGGCATTTGGTGCACTGATACTGCAATACATGTTTTTTTTTCTCTACTCTTCTGAGTAGTCACTCTCTTCTTTGGTACCTCTTCAGATCTACTTAAAATATTGATCAATCCTGAGCAAGATTATCAAACGTTGATATACTGGCTTCAAACTTGTCAGTAAGACAGCATTACTCCACAACTAAGCCATAAAACTTCATTTTAAATTCATCAAAAAGCTAACACACCAAACCAGTCTATTACAGCATATTCAAAACAAACCAACAGTCAAACAAGTAAATAAACACAAACAGCACGTTGAACGTTCTGATTGAGTAGGACGTGCCATAACTCGGAGAGTCTCTTCGCTTGACAGTCCTTTTCATGACTCACACACACACACACCAACACACACAACACACACACACCACACACACACACACACACACACACACACCGTCACACATACAACACACCACACACACACACACACACACACACACACACACACACACACACAACACACACCATACACACCCCATACACCACCACACAGACACACACACCATACACACACCACACAGACACACACAACACCACCCATACACACACCACACACAGACACACACACCATACACACACCACACACAACACACACACACCATACACACACCACACAGACACACACACAACACACACCATACACACACCACACAGACACACACACAACACCATCACACACCACACAGACACACACACACCAACACTACACACACCACACGACACAGACACACACACACACACACACACACACACTATAACACACACACACACACACACCACACATACACACACACACAACACACACACACATACACACACCACACAGACACAGAACACATACACACACACATACCACACACACACACAACACTACACACACACACACACACACACACTCACCACACACACACACACACAAACACACACACCACACACACACCACACACATACACACACACACACACACACACACCACACACAACACACACACAACACACACACCATACACCAAAACCACACACACACACACACACACACACACAACACACATACACCCACACACACACACACACACAACACACACACACACACACACACACACACACCTTCCCATCTTCAGGCTTACAGCCCCTTCTCCATCTTCTCAGGCAGCCTGCGCCTGACCACGCTCTGGAAGGCCAACACCAAGGCCAGATTGATGAAAAGACCCACGGCCACGGCTCCATAGGTGCCCCACAACGTGGGCGGCTGGCT
>CM031600.1:12645771-12715771 GCA_018398815.1 Conus ventricosus | reverse complement strand
GTGGGGGTGCTCACTCATATTAAAGAACAGGCAAATTGACTGAGATATGGCAAACACAGCCACAAAAATCATTTTTCTACAATGGAAATGAAAAATTATGATATCACCTTTTGTTTATCTTTCAATCACAAAAAAGTGTGGGATACTTACTTCACTCTGTACAATGCTTAAATTATGTATGCAAGTCTGCATCTACACCAAAGATTTACAGCTAGCTCATCTTTCTTTCAACAATCATGTGAAATTATGAACATGTACCTATTAATATCTTCTTGTCATGTTTCAAACATCTTGAACTATGAAGGCACTGAATACACAGACATCTTTGATATCAATGAACTCTTCCAGTGGTAAGTGGTCAGTTGGAAATCTTTTCCATGTGCACATATAAAAAAACTAATATAAGTGTCACCTTTTTCTGTGTGTGCGTGTGCGTGCGTGTGTGCGTGCATGCGTGTGCGTGCATGCGTGCGTGTGTGCATGTGTGTGTGTACAAAACTGAGAGAGAGAAACAAGTTTTTATACCCAACATTTTTCTGTCAAATGAATGTTTTCATCTTGTAATCTTTTGAGTGCAAACAAATCTGCTATGTAAAAAATAGCAAAATATACCAAGTCAGTAAAAAAAATTGTCTAAATATGTTGTCCATCTGTCGTTCAGGGTTTTCTTTTTTTTTTTTTATACAAGAAGCATGGAGCAGTTTTTCAACAGGTTGCTTTGTGTTAACATTTGCGTAAATTGAACGAATGGTTATCCTCCATGCCCTAACAAGGCGTTTAAGAAATAAATACTTTTTATTTGTGGATAAGGGGGTGCATGCGCACATGCATGTGTGTGTGTGTACGTGGTGTGTGTGTGTGTTGTGTGTGTGTGTGTGTGTGTGTGTGCATGTGTTTGTGTGTGTGTGTGTGTGTGTGTGGAGGGGGGGAACAGGAGGGCAGTGGGCACCTATGTGTGTGTGTGTGTGTGTGTGTGTGCGTGCGCGCGCGCGTGCGCATAAAAACATGTATTTGTATATCTTGTTTCCTCCTTTGCTCTGAAAAACCCACACACTAGAAATTAACGGTGACATACATAAAACTTAGACACTGAACCCTATTTTGTGAGAAATGTGCTCCAGTTTAGAATGCTTACATCAGGACTTCCAGTTTCAGTACTACACAGGAAATGGCGAACGCTGTACATATCCCCAAGACACAAACTGACAAAAGGACTACAGACTGTTTCACAAATGACACAAATAAAACAGTCACTGACTGAGGGGATTATGCCAAAATGTTCACAGGGCTTCTTGTTCCCACACCAAGTGATAAGAGGGATTCTGTGTGCCCCAAAACTAACTGAGCAAATGGTGAAGTGAAACAGGGACCCAGACAGGGAAGTGAGAACTGCTCAGGAGAAGAACCCACTGCCAACAGGACACTTACCATCACAGCAGTTGTGAACAATGGCTAGCGCAAGTCAACATGGGCCTCTCCAAGAGGAAAGCCATTTTCCTGAAGGATTTAACTTTGCTGATCTCAAATCCATCATTTCGGAGATGGAGGATTCACAGGCCGACATCTATGTGAGTAACACAGACAGGGTGTCATTTTGTCAATACTTTCCTTCCTGTATATTTATCTTAACACACTATCAAGAACGAAGCTCTTGGTGTGTGTGTCTGTGTTTATCTGTGTGTGCTTGTGTCTGGGTGAGTAAGCATGCACAGGCAATACTATGATGACAGGATGTGCAAATGACCAACTGCAAAGTATGCAATCTTTTTTTTTTTGGCAAGGCCATTCAGATTGTGGTGAGCATTTATCTTCACTCCATCCATATACCTTCTTCATTTCACTCCATCCATATACCTTCTTCATTTCACTCCATCCATATACCTTCTTCATTTCGCTCCATCCATATAGATTCTTCATTTCACTCCATCTATATACTTTCTTCATTTCACTCCATCCATATAGATTCTTCATTTCACTCCATCCATATAGATTCTTCATTTCACTCCATCCATATACCTTCTTCATTTCACTCCATCCATATACCTTCTTCATTTCACTCCATCCATATACATTCTTCATTTCACTCCATCCATATACCTTCTTCATTTCACTCCATCCATATACATTCTTCATTTCACTCCATCCATATACATTCTTCATTTCACTCCATCCATATACATTCTTCATTTCACTCCATCCATATAGATTCTTCATTTCACTCCATCCATATACCTTCTTCATTTCACTCCATCCATATAGATTCTTCATTTCACTCCATCCATATACCTTCTTCATTTCACTCCATCCATATACATTCTTCATTTCACTCCATCCATATACATTCTTCATTTCACTCCATCCATATACATTCTTCATTTCACTCCATCCATATAGATTCTTCATTTCGCAGAATGCTTTAGGATTCTGGCCTGAAACGATCTTGACAAGGAATCAAGACTAGAGGATCAATGAAACAGTTGAAAACAGGGACTGAACAAAACTACCTTTATTCCTTTATTGTGATAACTTCTGTATGCATGTTAATTTTTTTTTTTTTTTGCTGTAACATACATGCTACCATAAATGTATACATAGACAAATTGGAGGGGGGGGGGGGGGGATAAGGCAATGGCTGGGGATGAGGGGGGAGGGGGATTAGAAATCTACAAACTGTACCCTCTTGCACAAGTTTTTGTGATCAAAGATTTGAATGCCATCCTACATTTATCAATGCCTGTGCTGTCCTCAGAAACAGCAGCCAAAACTTTTTGTTGTTATGACAAAGAGTTATAACTTTACAAAGTAAAAAACAAAACAAAAAACAAAAAAAAAGAGAAAAAAGCAACAACAAACAAATGAACACACCCCAAAAAATCTCAGAATAGCGTAACAAGAATGCTGATGACGCAAATCCTGTAGTTCTTGGACATTACATTTAGGGACATCATAACCACCAAACGCCTGATCTGAGACAGCTGAAAGTGAAGGCAATGGTGATAACTTCATATGTTGTTGTCCTGCTGGTGCACCACAGTTGAATACTTCACATATGCACAAATACTTCACATATGCACAAAGCGCCAAGCTAATTTCCTTCTGCCATTTTCAGAGGACTCAAATGAATTCACGTCTTGGTCATGGTCATAGATGTTGGCCACACTATCTGTCTTTATTACCAACACTTAACTGTAATTCTTAGAGGAGATGAACCTGTTTGCACAGCTCAATACAAACTCTCTGCTACTTCTTCTTCACCTTTTATGTAATATGTAGCACCATCATATTGATGGTTTTGAAAAATGTATTCCAACAGGTGGGTTAGGGAGGTGAGGGTTGACGCTGTAGAGCTGTAAGGAACGAAGTGTAGAGCTGTAAGGCACGAGGTGTAGAGCTGTAAGGAATGAAGTGTAGAGCTGTAAGGAATGAGGTGTAGAGCTGTAAAGAACGAGGTGGAGTGCTGTAAGGAACGAGGTGGAGGGCTGTAAGGAACGAGGTGTAGAGCTGTAAGGAACGAAGTGTAGAGCTGTAAGGAACGAAGTGTAGAGCTGTAAGGAACGAGGTGGAGGGCTGTAAGGAACGAGGTGGAGTGCTGTAAGGAACGAGGTGGAGGGCTGTAAGGAACGAAGTGTAGAGCTGTAAGGAATGAGGTGTAGAGCTGTAAGGAATGAGGTGGAGTGCTGTAAGGAACGAGGTGGAGGGCTGTAAGGAAGAGGTGTAGAGCTGTAAGGAACGAAGTGTAGAGCTGTAAGGAACGAAGTGTAGAGCTGTAAGGAACGAGGTGGAGGGCTGTAAGGAACGAGGTGGAGTGCTGTAAGGAACGAAGTGTAGAGCTGTAAGGAACGAAGTGTAGAGCTGTAAGGAACGAGGTGTAGAGCTGTAAGGAACGAGGTGGAGTGCTGTAAGGAATGAGGTGTAGAGCTGTAAGGAACGAGGTGGAGTGCTGTAAGGAACGAGGTGGAGTGCTGTAAGGAACGAGGTGGAGAGCTGTAAGGAACGAAGTGTAGAGCTGTAAGGAACGAAGTGTAGAGCTGTAAGGAACGAAGTGTAGAGCTGTAAGGAACGAGGTGGAGTGCTGTAAGGAACGAGGTGGAGAGCTGTAAGGAACGAGGTGGAGGGCTGTAAGGAACGAAGTGTAGAGCTGTAAGGAACGAAGTGTAGAGCTGTAAGGAACGAGGTGGAGTGCTGTAAGGAACGAGGTGGAGTGCTGTAAGGAACGAAGTGTAGAGCTGTAAGGAACGAAGTGTAGAGCTGTAAGGAACGAGGTGTAGTGCTGTAAGGAACGAGGTGGAGTGCTGTAAGGAACGAAGTGTAGAGCTGTAAGGAACGAGGTGGAGTGCTGTAAGGAACGAAGTGTAGAGCTGTAAGGAACGAAGTGCAGAGCTGTAAGGAACGAGGTGGAGTGCTGTAAGGAACGAAGTGTAGAGCTGTAAGGAACGAAGTGTAGAGCTCTAAGGAACGAAGTGTAGAGCTGTAAGGAACGAGGTGGAGAGCTGTAAGGAATGAGGTGGAGAGCTGTAAGGAACGAGGTGGAATGCTGTAAGGAACGAGGTGGAGTGCTGTAAGGAACGAAGTGTAGAGCTGTAAGGAACGAAGTGTAGAGCTGTAAGGAACGAGGTGGAGTGCTGTAAGGAACGAGGTGGAGTGCTGTAAGGAATGAGGTGGAGTGCTGTAAGGAACGAGGTGGAGTGCTGTAAGGAATGAGGTGGAGAGCTGTAAGGAACGAGGTGGAATGCTGTAAGGAACGAGGTGGAGTGCAGGGGTGTGGGGAGAGGAGGATCTGTATTAAATGAGAAAATTTCTGGAAAAGGAGGGAGGGGCAGACAGACTGAGGACAGGTGTGGATGGGTTCTCATACCCAGGATTTGAAGCTTGTTACTGTGGCAGGGACACTGCCTCAAATAGAACACACTTTCACCAACTGTTGGCATCATGTGCATGAAAAAACAAACATGACACCAAGCTGTTTTGTTTTCAGTACTGGTTGATCAAGACGAAAATGTAGGGCCAGATGATGATGATAAAGGTCTGTTCAGCACTTTTTCTTTGATGAACTCAAATTCATCAATGTTTCAGATAACTAAAATCATTTTCAAAGGACATAAATGTAATAATCATATCTGCAAAATGAATTAAACTATGTCACATATAAATGTTAACCAGACAAACTCCACAACTTGCTGCACAAAAATATGACAACACACACACATGCAACCACACATGTGCATACAAATTTCAGACTGTTTTAGTTCACATGGCAGTTTTGACCGATTCCAAACTCCCTCTCTCTACATTTATATACATATGCATTTACAGTTAGTAGGTTACCCACTTAGTTTGATCTCAAACTCAGAAAGAACTCTTTTTCACCTTCAAACAGGCAGTCAGCCTTGATTGAGACAATACACAGAAAAGCAACAATACTTTGTACAAAATATCAAAAATTATATAGGTTGAGAAAGTTAAAAAAAAATTTTAACTTGAAAATAAAACTGGGAGAACATTATCTCAAATTGTCAAAATTTGCCCTGGAGGTCCATGGTGCAAGTGTTTAGCATCACAGACTTGTGTTCTGAGAGGTTGTGGACTGGATTCCTATCAGAGGCCTTCATTTGTGGGATTATTTGGCCATGGCCAACTTCTGCCCAGACTTGCGTGTGCTTTGGGGTCAAATGGGAAGGCTGGAACTCTTAAATTCAATCATGATCTAGATACATCTTTGATTCTGAGTGAGCATGTTGCTCATACTTTCAGCCCAGATGCTGGTGTCCATATCTCTAGAGGCCCTGTTGATGCCAATAGGGGGCTTGGTAGGTTGTGTCCAGTATACCTATAGGAAAAAATTGAAGGAGTGGGGGAGAACAAGTGGAGGAGGGGGGGGGGGGGCACCCAGAACCCCACCCACCTGGATCTACTCCTGGAGTAAGGCTTCACAACTAAACTTGAATCACATGATAATGATCTTGGACTTCAGAAGTCTGACAGCTAATCTTATTCCTGCCACAATAGATCTGATTCTTCTGCTGTGTGTTCGTTCTCCCCAGACCCTGTTGTCCAGGAGTTTTCGACTACGCTATGTGAGTACATGATGATACAGCATGCATAATCCTTCAAACCCACAGGTGTGAGTCTACGATGCCGCAAAGCCTCTGTTACTTAATTGGCTGCCAGTTCATACTTGAACTGAGCATAAAAGGGTCGCTCTACAACTGATGCCCTCATAATCTTGCCAAGACCCAAATACCTGTCACACTCATTCATGCAATATATTGCCAAGGCCCAAATACCTGTCACACTCATTCATGCAATATATTGCAAGGCCCAAATACCTGTCACACTCATTCATGCAATATATTGCCAAGGCCCAAATACCTGTCACACTTATTCATGCATATATTGCCGAGGCCAAATACCTGTCACACTTATTCGTGCAATATACACTATCTAGATGCTTCTGTTCAAGACTCTGGTATTGGATTGTTTCTTGTTTTCCTGGAGATATAAGCATCTTTCCGTCTGCACTGTTTTTAAAAAAAAACTATCTGAGGCCCTTTGAAAAGCACAAACTCTGTCTGCTTTTAAATTCTTCTGTAACCTTCCATATACCAGTCATTAACCAACAAATTTCTGCTGCTCCTGTTCTGTGCGGTGTGTGTGTGTGTGTTCTTTCTGTTATGAACATTGGTCTCTTTTTTGTTGTCTGTCCTCCTCATTAAAATAATTGCTCTACCCTACTCATAAGTCATGCTGAGTAGTAGAAGTTAAAGGTTAGGCTGTTGTGTGTGTGATTTTGTTGGAATTTCTTTTTTCTCTCTCATTTTCATCCACGTCATGTAGTTCGTACTTATTTTGTGTCTCACACCACTGAAGTGTACTTTTGCTATGTATTGTCACTTAGTGATACCTTGTGGGACTGGTGTCACTCACCTTACCTGATCTTCTATTGAAACTTGATGATCTGTTATTATCATTACGCTATAATCATCATTACTATTATTGTTATTATATCCCAAACGGTCGGGAAGTGATGGTATTTGTGTTGGCTTGACCCAGAGCACAGAAAGGAGGGCGACTTTAATAAGAACAGAACTGCACTTTCGTCGAAACTGTTTGAGTTCATCACCAATTAACTCTAAGAATCTGTTGACCACAGTAACAGCTGATGGATTACAACATTCTTACTTGTGTTGATTTGGTTGAGACTATGATTCACGGTTCGACCAAGTTGAGCCGAGCTGACACACGTGTTATTCGATTAGGCTAATGATGCAAACTTTACACGTTTTGCTGTTCCAGTTTCTTTCAGTCGCCGCCGGAAGTGTGTAAAAAAAGTAAGATTTGTGCAACCTACTTTCTGAAATTTCATAGTTGTTGTTTTCAGATAAGTGTTTATTTCTGTAACTAATTACACGGCAAAAAGAAATCATTTAAAATACAAACTGTAACAACTGAACAGCCTTTCCATCACTTGCTCTCTGTGCACTGTAATGGTAAACATAAATCCGCAAGGCGGCGCTGTCTGCTGTGTTGTGTGTCAGGTAGAAAGTTCAATGAAACTAAACAGTTGTAGCAGCCGACACATAAAACTAAAGTGATCATTTTACTAGCTGAATATCCAGCGATTGCTACATGGTTGTTTAAAGCGGTGTATGATCAGTATTTGAAATTAAGTTAGCGATTTCAAGGACGGTTTACCGCAGAAACTGGGAGATTGATCAGAACAACTTTAAGAAACTTCAGGAAGCAGAAAACAGGTAAGTTTGTTGATATTCCACGGGCGTGTTTGCTTCTCAAAATAATAACACACGAAGTTGCTCAAAATCTTACGGTTTGTCCGATTTTTTTTTTCAGTAAAGATGACTATTTGGGTATGTGGACACACACTAATGATGTCTCAGGACAAAGCGATTACTGATTCAATTGATTTTCAGGGAATCTCTGTCGTTGTCGATCGTTACTGTCTGCAAGCTGTGCAGTATGCCTGTGCTGTGCACGTTTGCGAGTTTTTGAATTTACCAGAATTGCTTACACAGCAAAAACATTAACGCTCCGCCCATGTCTCTCAAGATTTTCCCCTTGTTATCAAACCGTTGGATGGGTGTTTGATGTGTTTGAGCACAATCATCCCCACTTAAAAAATTGAAGTGAACGTTGCTTACTTGGCCATCACGGTGATTGAGGCCAAAGAAGACTAGATCATTGCAACTTGACAACTTATATGTGTGGCAGTCTAGTTGTGGCAACTGGAGTAATACAAGGATGGGAAAGAAGCGGGCAGTGAACTTAAAGCCTACCATTGAAAGCACTGACACTGACAGAATGGGCACTAACCACATTATGTGGAAAAACTGTAGCAACCATTCTTTGGGAGAAATGTTGCAGCTCAGTTTTAGCCTGCTTTAGAGCTTAGTCAACTTCAAAAGGTTGCCCCTGGTAGCCTAGTGGTATCTCTTGCCTGATATACTCAAACCAAGGCTGTCCATTCAACAGATGCCACAGAGGTCATGTCTCCCTTCCAGGGATGGCAATATGAGAGTTGCAAGACATTCTGGAAAGAGCTTGCCCTTCAGAAGGAAATCAGCTGGGTAGCTGTATGCTGAACATTCCCTGTAGCCCTCAGGAGTTCCTCGAAAACGCTGAAAGACAGAGCAGTCATATTTTAAGACTGGTCTAACACCATGACTTGTAGAGCTGCACAAATGCCCTCTCTGTCATGTGGTTGAAAGAACATTTCATTTTCCCACAAATGCAGTTGGCCTTTGCAGTAGCTGGTGCAACATTATTTTTTTCATGCCAGACTGTTGTTAAATCACAATCCCCAAATCTTTCTCAGCATTATTTACTGCCGAGGACTGAATGCAGCATTGCCCAAGGTTGTTTTTGCCATTTATCAGTAATGTCTAGTAAGGTAAGGTATTGTTGCTTATAGCCCAG
Source organism: Conus ventricosus (assembly GCA_018398815.1). Lineage (NCBI taxonomy): Eukaryota > Metazoa > Mollusca > Gastropoda > Neogastropoda > Conidae > Conus > Conus ventricosus. The sequence goes on along the minus strand of CM031600.1, from coordinate 12,706,840 downwards.
CCGACTGCAAAGGGCCATATCAGGGCTGTCACCATGTTGAAGTCAACTCACAAGTCATTCATTCACACAATCCTTTAAAATACATCTTCTAAAAACGCACCCAAAATTTTGTTAAAACCTTTCCACTGTAAAATCTCAGATCAGATTACGTAATGTCTGAGTGTAATCTAAACTGACAGTATACAAAAGTGTTATAGAAATATCACATCTTATATTTTTTCTCTTTTGCAAATATTGTTCTATTCCAATTGTTTTCCAATGAGTTGAAAATGAAGTTGAGACGTTTAAGAGGATTGTTTTTGTAATACTTGTTTCGCTTGAAAACTCGTATATTTTTTCATAATTGATTTCCTGTTCAGGAATTCTAGGTGGGCAGAGGGTTTTGAAAATCTCACCATACCAAATACAAATAAACTGGAAACAAAAATTATCCACTAAGTATCATCGGTCAATAAGACTATATCATCGGTCAATAAGACTATCTGCAAAATCTATTCAGGGGCTGAAGGAAGAATGGAGTTGAAAAGCTGTTAGTTGTGCTTCATTAGTATCATAAACTAGATCTCTATAATGATTTGAAAGATGAATCGGAAGCTGTTATCCCATTAGAAACTTCACAGCTATGTTCACCTCCAAGAAAACTTCTTCAAGCAAAAGTAAGTGTACTGATTAGTTTATTATGAGGATAGCCTGATCTACATTGTCAGCAAAACTAGTGAAGTCTGTGACTAGTTATGAAATGTTTGCATGGATTCAAGTCATGTAAAGGAAAGAGGAGCAGAGCTTTTATTTAAGAGCAAGGAGCCGGGGAAAAACTTAACAGAATTCAGTATTTTGCTGTGGCAGAGTCTGAAAATTGTTTTTATCATATTCTTTTCTGTCACAGTAACATGCACACAAACACACCAGAGTACATACATGTGTACATGTGCACAGTCATACACTGCGTATGAGATGCATATATATAGCAGAGGTCAAAATGATGGTGAAAAGAGTTCCATTGCATCATACTGAAACACATTTTTTCTGTATATCCTGTCAGTTCTGTTGAGTATGTTCCAATCACTAGATCAAAATCACTGTTTTATGTTTAGCAGAAGACTGAAGGAAGCAAAAAAGAACTATTTTCATAGATATGCATATGAAGTCAGTTGAAAAGCTAACAATTTCCTGGTTCTGAACAGTATTAACACTTGGTTAAAATAGAGACTCAAAAGGTCTACTGACATTTTGTCGACCAGGCATCATTGAAGAGTTGTCATGATCAAGTCTGTGAATAATAGCAGGCATCCTCATCTTGCCACATCACATTCAACATCATTGGCTAAGTAGATGAGCCAGTTTTTGTGACAGAAAGGTGTTTTCATTGACTTACAGTTTTTCAATGCCACAGGTGTACACACATTCCTAAATAAAATAATTTGCCTTATTTAGGTAATACAGTATGCTGACAGGGGTGCTTTTTTATTGTTCAGGCTGACTGACAGAAATTCTGGAAAAAAAAACATAGGTTTCTGTTGTTGTTGTTGTTTTGTTTGTTTATTGCTTCTTTTTTTTTTAGTCTCAAAGTGCCATGTGGAATCTTAGGGCTCAGACAGAAAGGTTCATGTTGTTTTCTTTATGTGAGAAACTGTGTGTGTGTGTGTGTGTGTGTGTGTGTGTGTGTGTGTGTGTGTGTGCGTGTGTGTGTGTGTGTGTGCCTGCATGTGTCTGTATGTGGACATGTGTGTGTGTGCCTGTGTGTGTGTGTGTGTGTGTGTGTGTGTGTGTGTGTGTGTGTGTGTGTGTGTGTGTGTGTGCGTGCGTGTGTTGGCATTGATCATGTGCCTCATGTGCATGTGTGGGGTGCATGTGCATTGTCTGTCATTTAGCCATGAGAAATGAAATATTAGTTAGGCGAGACCACTGTTCATGATAACAGCAGATAGAGTAATATAAAAGGCTGTTGTATATAATGACACTTGACAGTCAATTTGATCTTCAGATTCCTTAGTATGCAGCAGATAGAGTAATATAAAAGGCTGTTGTATATAATGACAGTCAATTTGATCTTCAGATTCCTTAGTATGCAGCAGATAGAGTAATATAAAGGCTGTTGTATATAATGACAGTCAATTTGATCTTCAGATTCCTTAGTATGCATCTCTCTCTCTCTCTCTCTCTCTCTCTCTCTCTCTCTCTCTCTCTCTCTCTCTCTCTCTGTGTTTAAATTTCATTTATTTGATCCTTTTTTTTTCACTTCAGTGGTAGCTTGTCTGGATCATCAGTGCATACTTTAATCAAAATCAAGATGAAGATGTAAAGCTTGAATACTTAAATAGGAGCCTGAAAAGAAGCTTACACAGTGAAATAATCTGTTGCAAACACTGCACTTGTGAGTAATGATGTTAGTGCATGTGGGCAAAACATACAGTGAGACAGCATACACTTTATTACATGGATGGGTTGTTCATGTCTTAACATTCATCCGCTTCTTTTAATGAAATATCATATCAGAAGTTGCCAAATGCATAGTCATGATAAACTCATCCCAGATGTCCTTAAAAGCGTAATAACATTTGTGGTAAATGCCCTGTTTCTAGTATAAATCTGTGTTTTACTTTTATGCGTGTGTGTGTGTGTGTTGTGTGTGTGTGTGTGTGTGTGTGTGTGTGTGATGGTCAAATATGATGCGGTGGCTGGAGTGGATAGATAAGAATTGATGTGGAAATCAGTTAATGTCTGCATATTATGACTCGGTTAATGTTGGCACACAGCAGGGAAGATGAGGAAGGAAAGATGAAAGGCTTCAAGAGGTGTTGTGATGAGGCAGCTAGAGTGCCAAGTACCTGCTCTGCAGAGATGGTCATGCCGAAGGTCTGGAAGTAGAAGTATGATAGGTGGATACTCTGTGAAATGTGTCTGCTTGGCTTTTGCTCAGTATTATAAAGGAAGAAAAAAAGTTGTTAGAAAGTAACTGGATGCGGCAGAGGAAGTTGAGGGGAGACCCAAGGCAAAACCCTGTTTGTGACATTTAAAGACCGATACTATAGTAATGGGAAAGAATTTTGAGTCTGAACGGGTTAAATTGATATGCTTACAGTTACACTTGCATGCCAGCTGTAGTTGGCACGCACACACACTTAAACACATGCATAATGATACATGCATGTGCGAACATGCACACGCGCATGCACACGCATGCACACGCACATGCACACACGCACAAACCACACACACACACACCACACACACACACACACACACACACACACAGGAACAAGAACAATATTTTTTCCTTTTATTGGGTATGGAGGAAGGGTGAGTTTAAAAGCAATAACAACAAAAGGAAAACAAACAAGCCAAAATAAAATATAAATTGCTAGTCAATGCTGACATCTATAGACCAACAATTTACAACACATGAGATTTTCTTTCTTTCCTTCTGTGTATGCAGGCTGATACTCCTGCGGACACTTCCTGTATGGACAGCCAAGGATTAATCCCATCTACCCAACAAAGGAGTGGGTTTTGTGTGCAACACTTGAGATAATCTGATATACTTTGACAATAGTTCAGCATGTTGTTTATCGATTAGTACACACACACACACACACACACACACACACACACACACACACACACACACACACACACACACACACACACACACAGACCCTACTCTCTCTCTGGTCTCTGTCTCTCCTCTCTCTGTCTCTCCACACACACACACACGCACGCACGCACCGCACGCATGCACACACACACACACCACACCACACACACACACACACATATATACACACTCACATACAACTTGGGACCAGTTTCCATCATTTGATTATTACATACTTATCTTATTCTGTCTAAAGTCGCACTAGTCCACATAACTGAGGATTTCTGCCCTTTTTCACCCAGTCCTCTATCTTCTCCAAACATGAAGTAAAACTTAGAGGTTTGCATACAGAACAATAATGTAAAAACAGAGGAGGATTTGGAGAGGTTTTATACATGTATGAACACTTTTCTGCTTGTCTGTGTCTCTTGTTTGTATAAACGACTTGATTGTGTGCAAGAAGGAGGGGGTGAGGTAGGGGACATATCCTTTTGTGGCTGTTTATGAGCTTAGTTATGTTGTATTCTTGTATTTCTTCTGTTGACTTGTTATTTTAAAAATCTGGAAAATGTACACTAGGATAAAATAATGTTGCTTATAGCCCAGCCGACCGCAAAGGGCCACATCAGGGCTGTCACCACGTTAAAATCAACTCACAAGTCATTAAAAAAAAAAATAAAAAAAACAACCTTTCACACATCTCTTTAAATGACATCTTCTAGAAAACACACCAGAAACTTCGTTAAAATCTTTCTTCTGTAAAATCTTAAATCAGATGAAAAATGTTAATCTCTCTCAAAAACTCAAGGATCACGTCAGGCGGGACATCCCTGAACAGGGATCTTCATGGACTCCGCTGTAAAATGTTTGTGTCTCACATCGTGCAAGTCCCAACACTCTAAAAGAACATGTTTCATTGTGAGTGGCGCATGACATGGAATGCACCACGGAGCTTCTTCACTCTTTAAAAGGTAAGAATGGGTAAATACGAATGGCCGGTGTGCAGCCGGCACAGAACCGTTTCCTCTTTACAACCACCAGACGTAGATGGAGGAACTCCTTAAGGTTTGGGCGGATCTGAAAGAGTTTGTTATCATCTGGGTATTCAAATCCTCCTGCCAGAGGTCTCTCACATAATCATTAATTATGTGAGAGACCTCACATAATTAATGATTATGTAAGATCATCTTACCTAAAACACTTGGACCCTATCCACCATCAAGGGCTCATCTCTGTCTTGGAGCATTCCGCACCACACCCTGTGTACAGCCTGTACGCAGAGGCAGGTGAACCCTCACTGTCCAACCGCAGGCTGAAAATGTCTCTAAATTACTATATCAGACTGTTCTCAGAACCGCAGAATCCTGCCTATGACTGTCTTTGACCCTCAGTTTCAAAACAAATTAAAAAACAACCCTAACTGTATTCCACCGTTTGGTCTTCGTATGCAGCCTCACGTGCGGATGCAGGTCTAGACCTAGGAGTTGTGTCGGATTTTTCCAAGTTTCCAGATCAGCCTCCATGGACCTTTTTCACACACGAGATTCGTTTTGATCTTGTACTTTTCGCAAAGAGTTCTACCAGCTCTCTGGCATACAAGGCCTTGTATGCTGACCTCTGTTCAAAATTCCCGTCTTCTCAGAAAATTTTCACTGACGGTTCCAAGTCTGAGGATGGAGTGGCCTGTGCAGCCTATTACCCTGGGGCTCCTTCTCAGATACTGTTAGAACATATTCCTTCGGATGCTTCTGTCTATTCCGCTGAACTTACTGCTCTGGTTCTGGCGCTGAGGATAATCTCACAATCCACTAAGAGGGACTTTCTGGTTCTGTCGGATTTGCTGTCAGCTTTGGAGGCCATAGCTGGCCGCAACCTTCAGCATCCAGAACTTTACATTTCTTTGAACTTTTTAGCAAGTTGAAAGTGGATGGTTACAAACATTACTCTAGCTTGGGTTCCTGGTCATGTTGGCATCGGAGGGAACGAAATGGTTGATCGTTTAGCCAAGAATGCCACAAGAGAGAAATTGTCCGACATATATATCCCCTGCTCAGATCTGAAACCCAAATGTACACTAGAAATGCCACAATAAAGCAGTACTGATAGAAGTGAAAAAAATATCCACTGAGAAAAATTTTCTTTTTTTAATTTTTTTTACCAAGAATGAAAATAAAAACAAACCCAAAGAACTTGGAGGTTTGAATGAACGAAGGAAAAGGAAAGAACTTGGACATTTGCTTTTCACATGTGACTTTTATCATGACATGAATATTGGGAAATCAATCAGAGGTAGAAAAACATTGTTTGTTAAAATTATTAAGAAAATGAAGAAAGAGAATTTAAACTAAACCTGTTTCATTGGGGGGTCCATATCAATTTAATATTTTTGAAGTTTAGATCAGATGCAAACTGAAAGTTGTTAAATCAATCCAGTGTTTTATTTCTGTTTAAAATAAGTTAACTAGCGGTGTTTATAATTCATTGATTATAGACTTTTTTCTGACATGGTTGCTATTTGTATTGAGTGAAACTTGAGCAACTTTTTATCTGCATCAGTAAGATCTGTACTGTTCAGGGCATGTAAGTTTGAATGAGGTCTCATGTTGTACTGAGCTACAGAGGTTGTAATTCCATATCAGTTTAATGGTTTGCTTTTCTTTAAATTTTTCTGCATTCTTCTGATTCTTTGTAACTTTTCTTTGTACCTGTTCCATCATAGTTTTAGTGAAGGTCATTTCTGTAGTTTTTGGGTCATGTAAGAATCAAATAATTTAGAAAGCCTTTGAAAAATGAACGAAGTTAACAAACAGAAAGAACAGAGGGAAACAACAAATTAAACACTGATAATGTTCATCCTTTTAATGAATAATCAAATGTTGTGAAAACAGTCACACTGAATACTCTTACTTTGATGTGTGGGTGTGTATATGAATGTGTGCACATGTGTGCGTACACACGTTTTTATGGTGTGTGTTTGTGTTGTGTGTGAAACTTAGTCAAATTAAACAGAACAAACAAATGAAAAAAAGATCCACAAAATAAAACATTTTTTTAGTTGATAAAAAAATGTGACTTGGGGATTTTTTTTGCTGGTTTTGAGCTATGTTATTAATTAATTTAAGTTGCTTGCAACCCCTCAGTCCTCTCACCTTGCTTCCTCCCCTCCCCAGTTTCACCTCCCACATTCCCACATGTGTGTGTGTGTGTGTGTAAGAGTCAGATTATGTAGAATTTTACCTCTTGAAGGAAATGGTAGACCTAGCCATACAGGTGCACTGTGTGACCTGTACTCTGACTGGGTAAAAATGGCAGGGAAATCCGATCGGGCTGCTCATCAAGCCAGGTGAAGCCTGGTACGTAGTGCGACTTATCTCATCAGCTAGTGACCGTAACGGTGCAGTTCCACCGTGCATCCTGCCTCCCAGATAGACCCCCTCCCCACCTCCCTGCCTGCCTCCCTGCTTGCTGCTTTGCCTACTCCTGGGTAACCCACAGCCTACCATGATATTGAACGAGGCAGCAAGCCAAATCACCCTTTTCAGTAGATTCTGACACCCCGCCCCCTGCCCCCCCCCCCCCCTCTTCCTTCCCTTCCACTCTACCCTCCATCGCCTTATCCTCCAACCGTGGGCTGCTGATAAGTTCCGATACCTTCCCTTCTGCATCGCTTGCTGTACTCCTGTCTCTCTACCCTTCAGCTTCCATATCAAAAGACGAATTACGGGAGGAGGTTGGAATCTCGGTTGCCATGGGGAGAAGAGGAATATTATCTGTTATCGGGACACTCAGAATGTTTTCTGTGGAGTGGAATCCAGTTGGCTTCACTTGCTGCCTTGGGCTTCAAACCTGCAAGTTGACTTTCCATCGGGGATCGTTCGGCAAGGGGAAAATGGGTGTGTCAGTTCGGTTCTGTGCGGCTTTTCCTCTCGCTAGAAAAGAGCAGGGCTTGAGAGGATGTTTCAGACAGAGAAGTGTGGGTGTTTTTGTCAGGTGAATCACGCCAAATAGCTGTGTTTTTAATGTTTTATCAAACAAACCATTCGTTGACGTTTTGCGAAGTTATGATTCAGTGCATTGAGCTAAACCTTTTGTAATAGACATAGTGGTTTGATAAAACATGACATTGTTTATCGAGATGGTTTAGAGAAACAAACAAAAAAACAGTCGTCCACCTTAGTGTCGGTGAATGTAGCTAAAGCTACACTGCTTGATCACCAACCAGAAAGCCTGTCGCTTACCTGATATGCAGCAAGCATGGAGGCTGCTTTGCTGTAAAGCTACTGGGAGCTTGGTTTTCACGATTGATAGCGAGATGTTTGTTCATCAGATCTAAATACTTAGGTCATGAGTTATCTGCTTCACGCTTCCTGAGCGTAATGATTAATCACGCGGCCATCAAGGCAGGAGAGAAAAACAAGCTTGTATCTGGTTGGCAGAGAGATTTGATTAAACTGGAATGAGCGTATCATTTCCTCAAGGTGTTGTCAGTCTGAAGATTAATTCGGTGGAAACTATGCTGCGCGGTCACCGAGTCGTTGGTTCCCCCCCTGTGTCTCCCAAGTCGCCGACTGTTCCCATCCGACAGAGGGACAGACCTTATCCTTTGCAGGTAATGTATGTTCCAAAGTGCCTACGTCTTTTTTTCTTGCAGACCACCCCATGTGGTGTCAAGCTGAAAAGTGTTTTGACTTTGCATTGTAGGTTTCGACCCTCGATGTATGTTTAAAATATACTTCCATGAGGTAAAAAAAAAAAAGGGTCTAATCGATTGGTTGAGCTTGCTGGCAGTGATGTAAGCCCTTTCTTAATCATACGTTACTTGAATTTCTAAGTAAGCATTTACGTTTTGAAAAATCTTATATATCAGGCAAATGATTCTCTCTCTCTCTCTCTCTCTCTCTCTCTCTCTCTCTCTCTCTCTCTCTCTCTCTCACACACACACACACACACACACACACACACACACACACACACACACACACACACACACACACACACACACAACGTTTGCTGTTGTTTTGAGAGTGAAGGTGGAACTTGGAGTCGTCATTTGTTTTATCTCAGTATTTTACATAAAGACAGTCCAATAAGATTACCGTCGAAATATAATATATAGGCCTAGCCAGTGAGGGCGGCTTGTTGTACGCAACATGTTATGACGTGAGGGTAGGGATGTGAGGAGCTCGTTGATGTGAGATATTTTGAATTTTGAGGGGAAAACCACCCTTGTGCCTTCTGTCTTCCCGTGCACACACACAGGTACACACATGTTGCCGTCGGTTGCAAATAGAACCAGTTCGTTGAACGTATTCAGACAGGTGTGTTTGATAGACACTATCTCACAGAGCCGAAATAACACATTTTTTTCATGAAACAGAATTGGCATTTCTTGCATGGATAAGGCTTTCCGCGTTCGCAGTTAGTCCGAATATGGCCTCATGATGTGTCTTGGAGCGGGCTTCATAACCGTCTGGAATAAATATGCTTAAATAGGATATCCATTGCTCTCTCTCTCCTCTCTCCCCTCTCTCTCTCTCTCTCCCCTTTCCATTTAGTGTGAGGACGAATAGTGTGCTATGTGGAGGCAGGTGTTTATCCAGTTGTTCGCATCTAATTTTACATTCTGTTGACTAACACGTGTGTGTGTGTGTGTGCGCGTGTGTGTGTGTGTGTGTGTGTGTGTGTGTGTGTGATCGAAAGAGACCTTGCATCAGAATTTACAGACATCACGAAATCTCACTTTGTCTCACTTTGTCTCTCAGTCTCTCTGTGTCTCTCAGGCTCTGTCTGTCTGTCTCTCATCTTTCTCTCTCTCTTCCTCTCCCTTTTCCTTTCCCACCCCTCCCTCCCCCCCCCCCTCTCTCTTTCGCAGAACTCACTCCCCCCTCTCTCTCATTCATTGTGTGAGCCTGTGCGCACTTAAAATTCTTGATATGCCTGCGCCCTCTCTCTCTCTCTCTCTCTCTCTCTCTCTCTCTCTCTCTCTCTCTCACACACAGACGCGCGATTGCGCGCGCGCGCGTGCGCACACACATACACACACACATGAGCGCGTGCGCACGCACAGACGTCTTGGGGTTCATTAAAAAATTGTCCGGAATAAAATTATCCCAGCTTGCCAACTGTTAATGTGTCATTGCCTGAACAGTAAAACTCGAAAGAAAACGTGACTTTGTTTAGAGCAAGGAGAAGGGGGTGGGGGGAGACCATCTTCAGTCCCCCCCCCCCTCCCCCCCCGGCTTTTTTTTTCGTTTTTATTTGTTTTCTTTGCCTTCCCTTTTTGTACGGTCTGCGCTAGTCAGTAGAACATTATCGGCCAAATTCGACTGAGGGTGTGAAGCTCATTTCCCGCATGCTGTCCGTGTCACAAACAGTCTGTTCTGTCTCCTGTGTCAGTAACATCCACGCCTCTCTTTTGAACACGGGCAACCCTGCATTTTCCGGTTATATAGCGTCGTCGGACCCTCGAAGTCGACGCCGGCCGGACCCGTCGAGAGAAGTGAGCAGACTGGAGGATTAACAAAGCCCAAATTTACAGTGGGTTCTCAAGTGTGCGGGAGACGTCGCCTCAGACACACCAAGCCAACCAAAGGCCAAGGCATTGTGTATAGATCGAGTAAAAAAACATGACTCATTCAGTGCTTTGTTTTCTTTTTTTTTTCCCCAAATTTTCAAGGGGTGGAAAGTAGGGAGTGCTCTCTCTCTCTCTCTCTCCTCTCTCTCTCTCTCTCTCATCTCTCTCTCTCTCTCTCTCTGTTTTCGCATTCTGTCTGTTTGTCAGTCTGTCTGTCTCTGTCTCTGGGATGGAAGGTACGGGAATAACTTCCTCACTTCTCTCTCTCTCTCTCTCTCTCTCTCTCTCTCTCTCTTTCGCGCGCGCACACACACACACGCGCGCGCGCGCTGTCTGTCTGTCTCTCTCTCCCTTTCTCCGTGTGTGTGTGTGTGTGTGTGTGTGTGTCTGTGTTTTTCTGTCTCTACCCCCCCCCCCCTTCCCCTTCTTGCCGCACATACCCGGGCTGTGTTTTTGAACGATTATTGTCGATTCGTCGTTTGATGGTATTAGAAAAAGTAGCCCTACTTTTTCTGATGGTACCCCCCGCCCTCTCTCTCTCTCTCTCTCTCTCTCTCTCTCTCTCTCTCTCTTTCTGCCCCCCCCCCCCCCCCCTCCCCGTATTGTGATGTTAGTAGTGCGCAGCTGTGGAAGTGGAGGAACGGTATAGAGTTGACTAGTGTGCGACGCAACCAGACCGACCCGCCTCGTTCGGCTCTCATCCCCCCCCCCCCCCCCCCCGTCCCAGTCTGAAGAGACAAAGCCTTGATGTGACTGGGGCCGGTTGGAGAGAGTCTGACTCAAATGTCACACGCGGCTCGCTTGTTTTCTTTTTTGTTTTTTTTTGTGTGTGTGCGTTGGTCTTGTTCTGTTTTCCTTTCTCTTAGCTTTGCTTCGAAAGTTATCGCTGACATGTTGTCGATGTGCCGCCCGGATTCAGGCGTGTATCGGTGAGGCAGAGAACGCACTGATTTCGGTGGTGATAACTCACCGAGTTTCCCAGTGGGACTGGTAGAGAGAGAGAGAGAGCGAGACCTCGAGGAGGAAGGTAGGTAGGTCAGCATGGGCTACCCCCCGCTGTCGCACGCCCCTGCCGCCGCCCTGGCCGTGGGGGAGGAGAACCTCGCCGTCCACCACCACCCTCCGCTGCGCCGCCGTCCCTGGTCCCGGCCCCGGGGTGCCTGAGCCGCCTGCAGGAGTTTGTGTCCGCTTCCGTCCAGCGAGTGGTGGAAGGTGTGCGCGCCATGGGGGGGGTCAGCGGCGAGAGCCACACGGCTGGACCAAGGAGGATGACACAACAACGGCAGAGCGGCGGTGACGCGGACACCGGGATGAGGAGGCTGGGACTGGCCCAAGAGGCAGTGGCAGTGTCGCTCCGCTCTGCGGCCGACCGAGGCTGGTGGTGGGGAGGGAGAGGGCGGTGGAAGCGGCCCGGGAGTGGCTGTGTCTGCTGTCAGTACTGTTTCTGCGGCTCGTGCCTGAGTGTCTTCAGCTTCAGCCTGGGGGCCCCGTTCCCGGGAGGCATGTGACCTATAGGTCCACTCAGGTACACCGGATTCGGTTCCTCGCTCTGTCTGTTTGTCTTGTCTGTCCGTGCCTGTCTCTCAGTCTTTCTGTCTGTCTGTCTGTCTGTCTGTCTGTCTGTCTCTCTCTCTCTCTCTCTCTCTCTCTCTCTCTCTTCTCTTCAGCCTGTCCCCGTTTGTGTTTTAATAAACAGCATAGCGAGTTTTCAAACTTCATGCCTCACAACTTACATTTTAGCTAAACAGCATGGCGAATTTTCAGACTTCATGCTGTACTATAACTTACATGTTCCTCTTAAGTCAGTCTCTCTTTGTCTCTGTCTGTCTGTCTGCCTGCCTGTCTGTCTATCTGTCTGTCTGTCTCTCATTTTTTAGGCAGGTGGTTGAAGTGTGATGATCTTAGACACTTAACACACCAAAATACAACCACTTACGTTAGCATTGTAGTTGTGAGTTCGAAGACTGTGTGTGTGTGTGTGTTGGGAGGGGGGGGGGGGGGGGGGGGGGGGGGCAGTTCAATGCCCTCACAGCGTGCAGGCGATGGGAACTTTACATTCAGTTTATTCCATGATTATTCGCACTGTGTTAGAATGAATAGTCATAGTGCAAATTCAGTTTAATCCACTGTAGTTGCTCTGAAAAAGGGCACGCCGACTTCACATATATCGGTGATGGTATGTCAGAAGTGTTATCAGATATTTCCAGGTGATATGACAGTTGCGGATATCTGGTCGTACGTACATGTAGAACAGAGCGAGGCTTTCAACACACAGTTCATTTGTGTTCAGGACTGAAACGGCCTTTGTGGTCAGCTGGATTGTCGACAACTGGAACGGCGATGTCGTAGGGTCGAGCTGTGGACGATGAGTCAAACCTGATACAATTAACAGGATAACATTTACAGCTGTAATCATTCTGCCACCACAGCCTGGCTCTAACACAACAGCAAGTAGAAAGGGGGAGGCCATAGCAAGGTATTAATCCTCTTCGGCTAGTTTGGGTGGAGAAGGGTGGGACGCGGGGCGTGGGGTCATGTCTGCAAAAAGCCTCGGGGTTTATTTGCACTCTCGCTCATTGAAGCGACTTGAAGGGATTGACGGAACATGCCTTTCTGGGCTCAGCGGTTGGCCGTCGTCGTCGTCGTGGCTGTTTCCCGCATGGTGGGCGGCCAGGATTGTGTGGTGGCCCTGACTGTAAGAGGGAAATCGGTTTTGGTGGGCCCAACGGTTTTATGCAGCTTTGCCTCGTTAGGTCTCTGCTGAGGCTTGTGGGGCTGCTCGATCGACTTGACCCATGGCCACTCAGTTCAAGAGTGCACGCCGGCCTGATTGTGGGGATTTACTCTCATAACATTTGTTCTGCTAACACATATTGGTGGGGGTTGTTGGGAACTCTCTCTCACACACACACCCCACACACACACACACACACACACACACACACACACACACACGCACGAACACACTCACACACACACAACACACTGAGGCAGAGGACTCCGGAAAAAAGGATTGGTCAGACACCGTGAGTCTCATCAGTCACCCGCGCTAACAGCAGATAACGCACTACATAACACTAAAACCGCGGCGGAGCGGCGAGGAGGAGAGTCGTTTTCATTGAGAGGTTTGTTTGCAGTGCTGTCGTCATGCTTGGTTTCAGTCTGACATCTGTCCGTCAGGGCTGACAGGACGAAGTCGTAACTTGACTTTTGAAGGTTAGCCGGTTTTTGTGCGGTGAAAACAAAGTCGGCCTCAGTGGCCACGGGATAATGGGCCCATTGGCACAGTCCACGAGCACGTCATGTCAGAGGTGGCGCTGAGTGGGACTACTTTTCTAGAGTGTTAGGGGTGCTTCATATATCCTGATGGGCTAAAAAATAAATAAATAAATAAATAAAATTGAACGCTCCTTCAAATCATTTTATATTTAGAGAGAGGGAGAGAGAGAGAGAGAGGTGCATAGGATGGGACGATGAAGTGTCTGAGTTTGTGTTTGCAGAAGAAATTTTTTTTTTCACTTTTTTGTTGTTGTTGTTTTAAGTCATTGTGTTATTGACACGACTCGGAAAACTCCAAATGCATGAACCGTTGCGGGGGGCTCTTATAACTAAAACGGAAGAACATGGCGTTCATTTCTTTTTTTTTTTCTTGCACCCTGTGGAGGAATGCCCAGATGCATTGTTGTCATTAATTTATTTTGAAGCTTTTGATGTTTGTGTTTTTTTTTGTTTTGTTTTGTTTTGTTTTTGTTTTTGTGGTCAGTGCAGCTTCGTTTGTGATGATCTGGCCTGTGGACAGCGGGAAAAAAGCTGCTGCACACACACACACACACACACACACACACACACACACACACACACACACCCCACTCACACACACACACACACACTCACGCACACACACACACACACACACACACACACACACACACACTCACACTCACACACACATTTCTTTCTTAAACGTTAAAAGAAAACCTGCAAAAAAGAAAGTTTGTTCACTTACTGTTGGTTTTTGTAGGGAAGCCAAGATCTCCAGCTGTTAACAGCCAAAGGAGGCATACAATTGTTTTGACCGCATCTTCCCTAAATCTCACCCTCACCCCCAACCTACGTTCATTACTCACAACAGACCCACCCCTCCTTAATAAAAATCGTTTTTTTTTTCTTCTGTTCTTTTTCTTTGGTTTGTGTTGAAATGGTGTGTGGAGGGAGAGGGTGGCAGGGGGAAATGTGTCCTGTTTGATAGCAGTCTGATTCTCTCCCTCCTCCCCCACCCCCAATAATCTCGACTTGAGCGTGATGACACTAGTTGCGAGGTCATGGAGGTCGTGTCCAAAAGCCGACAGCAAGGGAGAAGGGTCCATTGTGACACGCGACAAGCTTGGGAGCGGCACTCTGGGCCATAGATTTTATATGTGGAGGGTGTGCGCGCGCGCGGGCTCATTAGGTGTGTGTGCGTGCGCGCGCGTGTGTGTGTGTGTGTGTGAGTGAGAGAGAGAGAGAGAGATCCCTGGATGTGTGTGTGTGTGTGTGAGATAAGAGAGAGAGAGAGAGAGAGAGAGAACGATCCTTGGATGTGTGTGTGTGTGTGTGTGTGTGTGTGTGTGTGTGTGAGAGAGAGAGAGAGGGGGGGGGGGGGGCAGACAGAGAGAGAGAAAGATCCCTGGATGTGTGTGTGTGTGTGTGTGTGTATGTGTTATAGGTGATGTGTATTTATTATACATGTATGCATGCAAGTTTTACGTGTGGGCCGTGCAGGTGGTAACAATTAACAAAGCACTTGGGTAGCCATGCGGAACTTGTGTGGTGCATAAAAGCACGCGTAAAATTGATGAGTGAGGAGTGGTGATTGGGGAACCCCACGCGCGTGCATAGACATTGATTAATTCGGGTTCGAGTCGGGGAGAGAGAGAGAGAGAGAGGTCATTTTTGAACTGAGTGTAACACCAAACCTCAGTCTGGTTCTCTAATTTAGTCGTTTTTGTGGACGTGTGTTTTATCAGTAAAGGCGATGAAATCAAACCGTTGTTGGATTCACCATCAGCGCTTTTCTTTTCTCTTTGAATGAGAAGCTTCTTAAGGATCTTCTCGTGGGAGGGGAGAGGGAGTCAGACAAATGATAATGATAATAATGATGATGATGACGATGATTGGTAGATAGACAGATAGATAGATAGATGAAAATTGAAGTGAAACAGTTTTAAAAAGGCCATCTTTGAATGACTGATTTAAGGAATTCTTCATGACACAAAAAATTCTACTTTTAGCCAAAGACCGTTTAATTTTCCCTCTGATACAAAGGAAAACCAGTGTCAATATGTAGACACACCTTTAGTTTGTAGCCTTGCGTCACTTTTACACGTTAATGTGAGAAGAGCGCGCGCGAGCAGGTGTGTGAGAGAGAGAGAGAGAGAGAGAGAGAGAGAGAGAGAGAGAGAGAGAGACTTTTAAATTGTATTTGGAATATTCTTTTATCTTGAAATTCAGAGCATTCTACCGTTTGGAGACGTGTAATTTCCAAAGAAGTCGTCTGACAAGATCTTTCCCTTTTTTTTTTCTGCCGATCAATCCAGAGCAGAAAGTTTGATGTTAAATTCGCGGTTTTGATGAAAGAGAAATTCGAATTGAACGACATTTCAGATTATGAAGAAAAAAGAAAAGAAAAAAAGTAAAATACACCGAGTGTGTTATAGGCAACACGCTTTCTGCTCTAACACAAACACATTGTGCTTGAAATCCTCCCTTTCCCCCCTCCCTTTTCCTCCATGTTCATCCCCTAAGTCCGTGGGTCACCATGCGCTGACTGAACTCAGGACGTGCGCCTCCGTTCAGTGAAAGGCTTTTCACCCTTGTTGTTGGCCAGTTGGAAGTTGGGAGGAAGTGACACTGCGTGTCACAGCGGCCACGATCAGTGGCGTTCACATGGCGGTGCTATCACATCGACCCACTCACTACAGTCACCACTGACAGTCTTTCACCGCTCGGTCAGTAACCATAAGAGCAGTAAGTGCTGATGCTATGCCCGCTTCTTCTGTATACCACATACCTGTTCAGGTTATATTCCTTAGAACGGAGAGAGAAAAAACTTGCTGACGGTAAGAAACCACCTGCCTGTACAGAGGGCGATAGTTGCACAGCGCTCGTGGCTCCGAGTTGAAGTGGGCCAAACAAACCCTGGTGACGTTTCTAGTCAAGTGGGTAGAGGCGGCGGCAGTGTCGATTACAGATTTTTTTTTTTTTAAGTTTGTTTTCTTCTTCCCCCCACCCCACCCCACCCCCACCTCTCAAAATATCAGGGGTCGTTTGTACCGTCTTATCTTCACAGGTGTTTTAACCGAGTTTTTGTTTTTGCTTCTTCACCAGTTTGCCCAGCTCTGCTTCGTCTGTCTGTCCGTCGTGTGTGTGTGTGCGTGTGAGTGATTGCGTGTGAGCGCGCGGATATGTGTGTGAGTAATCGTGTGTGTGTGCGCGCGCGCGAACCCCATTCACTCACAGGATCTCCTCCACTCCTTTTTGTAAGGCTGACTTTTGGAACGACACATGCACGCACGATGACAATCCACTGCTGGTAAAAGCCGCTTTTCTGCCAGTGAAGCAAGCAAGTCAGGCCTCTAACGAAATGTGGCGAGTAGTGGCAGGCAGAGTGAAGCAAGCAAGTCAGGCCTCTAACGAAATGTGGCGAGTAGTGGCAGGCATGCAGAGTGAAGCAAGCAAGTCAGGCCTCTAACGAAATGTGGCGAGTAGTGGCAGGCATGCAGAGTGAAGCAAGCAAGTCAGGCCTCTAACGAAATGTGGCGAGTAGTGGCATGCAGAGTGAAGCAAGCAAGTCAAGCCTCTAACGAAATGTGGCGAGTAGTGGCAGGCATGCAGAGTGAAGCAAGCAAGTCAGGCCTCTAACGAAATGTGGCGAGTAGTGGCATGCAGAGTGAAGCAAGCAAGTCAGGCCTCTAACGAAATGTGGCGAGTAGTGGCATGCAGAGTGAAGCAAGCAAGTCAAGCCTCTAACGAAATGTGGCGAGTAGTGGCAGGCATGCAGAGTGAAGCAAGCAAGTCAGGCCTCTAACGAAATGTGGCGAGTAGTGGCATGCAGAGTGAAGCAAGCAAGTCAGGCCTCTAACGAAATGTGGCGAGTAGTGGCATGCAGAGTGAAGCAAGCAAGTCAAGCCTCTAACGAAATGTGGCGAGTAGTGGCAGGCAGAGTGAAGCAAGCAAGTCAGGCCTCTAACGAAATGTGGCGAGTAGTGGCATGCAGAGTGAAGCAAGCAAGTCAAGCCTCTAACGAAATGTGGCGAGTAGTGGCAGGCAGAGTGAAGCAAGCAAGTCAGGCCTCTAACGAAATGTGGCGAGTAGTGGCAGGCATGCAGAGTGAAGCAAGCAAGTCAGGCCTCTAACGAAATGTGGCGAGTAGTGGCAGGCAGAGTGAAGCAAGCAAGTCAGGCCTCTAACGAAATGTGGCGAGTAGTGGCTGGCAGAGTGAAGCAAGCAAGTCAGGCCTCTAACGAAATGTGGCGAGTAGTGGCTGGCAGAGTGAAGCAAGCAAGTCAGGCCTCTAACGAAATGTGGCGAGTAGTGGCAGGCAGAGTGAAGCGGGTCGGGGTGGATGGATGAACGGGAAAAAAAGGGTTAAGGAGGATGGGGAGAGGAGAAGGAGGGGGTGGAGAGGGGGAACTGTCGACACTCGACTGTATGTCACAGTCATTATCACTGGGCAGTGTTGTGGGTGGCAGGCGTGGTGCTTGTTATGGCTAGGAGCAACCTGGCCGTCCCACCTTTCAAAACAAGGATCATGCTTGATGGTGTGAAACGCGCGACTTGTTACAGGGACGCGACTTGTGAAGGGTGCCGGCTGTCGGATCGGGGAGACATGTCAACAAGAAGTGACATGCCATGCCCCTCCCGTGTTGTCATAGTTCACTGAGGAACAGTGTTGTGATCAGGAACTGACATTTACAGACGCTGCAGTCGCGTCTTATTTCTATCTCTTTCTCTGTCCGTCTGTGTGTGTGTGTGTGTGTGTGTGTGTGTGTGTGTGTGTGTGTGTGTGTGTGTGTGTGTGTCTCAGAAAGAGAGAAAGAGGGAGAAGGTGGAAAGGGATGAACATCCAAAGGAGATCCCCCAAATGTCAGTTCAGCCATCAGGAAGAACTGGGAGGAGAACAAGAATGGGGTCACTGAAAGCACAGTTGACATTTTTCTTTGGCCTTCATGAATCGGAGCGCTCCGCCTGTTTCCTTTGGGGGGAGGAGGGAGGGGGGGGGGGGGGGGGGGGGGGGGGGGGGGGGGGCGAGCCAACAGAGTGAAAATAATCGTGTTAAACTCCAGTGCAGCCTGCGTTGTGTGTGTGACTTTGTTTTATGACCAGTTGTTGCAACCCCATTTGTCTCAAATCCCTTTTTGGTCCAACCGGACAAATCGGGTCTCCTCTCGCTGACAGGAGATGGTGGCGGCAAAGAGGGAGAGAGTAGGATGGAGCGATGCAGATTGGCAGGGACAGTGAAAGACGAACGGGGGAGGGGGGGGGGGGGGGGCGAGAGAGAGGGGGGGGGGGCGCGGTTAGGGAGAGTCAAAAAGAGAGACAGACAGGCAAGTGACAGACGGAACGAGGAAGAAAGAAAAAGATGCAAACACAGACAGAATGACATTTTAGTTTTAGAAAGATTAAGACATAGGAATATTACGAGAGAGAGAGAGAGAGAGTAAGGGGGGGGGGGGGGGATGGATGGAGACTTGCAGGAAGACAGAGGAGAGAGACAGAGCGAAGGAGACAAGAGGCATTAACAGATGGAGACGAAAGATAGAGACGATGTTGAGTGCGATTCAGAATTGCGTCGATCTGACAGAAACACGAGGAACAGAGACTATAAGTAAAAGATAACGATGGAAATGCGAAAGGAGCAATCTGCACACACACACACAGAATAAGAGAGAGAGAGAGAGAGAGAGAGAGAGAGAGAGAGAGAGAGAGAGAGAGATATCAGATTCAGATGTTTTATTCTTACAGGCCTTGGCCCCTCAGAAGGGGGATGTACATGGAACATAACAAAGTCGCATTGTGATACTGATAATAATGATTACAATGCACAAATGCTTCTCTGTTTGAAAGCTTTGAATAAAAATACTGCGAACTGCTTTACAGTATTTTCATTTGCAGATGACATTAACAAAATAAGCTTGAATTAGCAAGGTCTTGTATAGAAAATTTTAGGAATAAACTCTTTCTTATATCTTGTAACTCTGGACAAGTGAATGCAAAATGCACTTCATCTTCTCTTGACTGTCGACATGACGGACACAGCAGATCAGAGGCATTTACTTGTCGATAAACGGCAGTGATGAACAAGAATATCAGAAACGCCCACTCTAAATTTTGTCATCACAAACTTCAAGTGCCTGTCCATAGTCGTTGACATATACCTTGGAAGAGAATGCATAATATTGAATGTTCTATAAAAACTAAACCTGTCACTGTTTTGAACATGAAAATTCCAGTCTTGCCACCTACAGTCAGTTAGTCTTCCTTTGAAGGTGCGAACGAAAGTGTTCATATCTCCGACACCTTGGTTAAGCCATACGTGCCCGAAACCATATTTATATAATTTTGCTTTAACACGTGACACCCAGTTCATCTTGCCTCTATTATCTAGTTCTACTAACATTTTATAAGCTTTATGGGGTAATCTATGTTCAGCCATCTGCGTTAATTTGAGCCAGTACTTGATACATTTAACAGTGAAGTGCAAAGATATGGGATATCTGTTAGTCTCTCCATACACAAGATCATTTGGGGTTCGTGGCGATGCACCCAAGAACTTTTTCAAAGCAAATAAATGAACCTTTTCGCATTGTGCGGCTCCAGCATCAAGACCCCACAGTTCAGCCCCATATGGTTAGCATAGGCAGGATTTGAGCGTCAAACAATTTCAAAAACAAAGGAAGAGATTCATTATTCAGCTTCGACAACTTTATCATAAAGCATAGCAATGCATTTTTGGCTCTGCAAGCAATACCTTTACATGCGAAAGTGAAACTTAATTGCGTAGAGAAATATACACCTAAATATTTATATACATTTACAACAGTTATATTTGTCCGATCATATGTCCATTTTTCACGAGAGGAAAGGTAACCCCTTTTCTGGAAACGATCATATTACTTTTACTTAAATTGACTTTCAGCTGGAGTGAATTAGTTGCCCTATGCAAACTCAACTGTTTAATTGAGTTTGGAGGCCTATTACCCTCTCAGACATTAATGCAACGTCGTCGGCGAGAAGTAGAATGAATATTTCTATATCATTTACAAAATGGGCACCATGTCTTCCAGAGTTTATCACCTCCAAAGTCAGCTCATTAATGAATAAAGAAAACAAAACTGGGCTGCATACATCACCCTGCTTAACACCTGATGTACAGTTAATATAATCAGTTAAAGCAGCCCCACATCGTACCTCCAGAGAGAGAGAGAGAGAGAGAGAGAGAGAGAGAGAAGAGAGAGAGAGAGAGAGAGAGAGAGAGAGAGAGAGATTGATCGGAAGTCCGAGAGAAACAGATTGCAGGGGCTGAGATATGAAGAGGGAGTGAGAGAGATGCATACTACCACCCCCCCCCCCCCCCCCCCCTCCAGACACACACAGATTGAGAGAGAGGCACACTCGCAAAAAGAAACTTTGAAATTAGACTGTTCAATGTCTCAAAAATGACATGCAAAACAAAAACGTTTGTTGTTTGCAGTGTCAGTTTGTGAAGAACGATGTTCGGCTATTTAGAAAGCCTACTGATTGATTAATCGATTAATTAATCAAGTACTTGGGAGCTCAGTAATTAATCGATTAATTAATCAAGTACTTGGGAGTTAAGTAATGAACTGTGTGGCGGTTTTCTTTCTTTGTTTTTTTTCTTTCTTTCTTTCTTTCTTTCTACATTCTTTCTTTCTTTCTTTTAATCCTTTCATTTTCATTATTGCTGAAGCGGTCAAGCTTTTGCTGAAAACACAGAAAGCTATAATTTGGATGGATTCAAGAAAATGGTTGGTGTAGGGAGCGTTGATATGTATAAATAGTGGTTGGAATCGGCTTATAACCGGAGACAGAAAGTCTGTGAGCGAGTAGCTAGGCTGTGAACAACTCATTCCAACGCTGAAACGGGTCACCGATTCTCGGTGTTGATACCAGAAATGATGCCAGAAATAACCCCTCCCCCACTACTTCCCCCCCCCCCCCCCCCCCCCCCCGCCCTTGACATGTCTAGGGAGGGATATAAAGTCAGATTAATGTTGTTTGTCCCCTTAAGGGAATTTTGTTGATTTTCATGAGGGAGAAAAAGTTACTAACTTTGTGTACAGACGGTATGATTTGTCGATGGATGTCTTCTCGTGGGGAATTATGATATTTGGAGGTCAATAAATGAAAATTTTTGTTTAATCTTCATTTTCCACAGTATGCCGCCGCTGCCGCTCCCCCCCCCCCCCCCCTTTTTTTTTAAAGACACTTTTTTCTTCGTTACCTTTCCAGCTAACGAAGTTACCTTCAGTTAAAGAGGAAAAGAAAAGGGGGGGGGGGGGGGGGGGGGGGGGGGGGGGAAGGTGAAGAAAGAAAAGGAAAAAAGTTTGTCAATGTATATACTTTGAACAAAATAACACAGTTGGCATTCAAGTACTGCGAAGGAGTTGCAGTATCGTTTGACTCGTGGGGGGAGTATGAAGGCGTGTCGAATCCGGAAGAGGCGGGGGAAGGGGTGGGAGAACGAGGAGGGGGAAATGTGATGAGGAGGAAGGTAAATGGTGTAGGGTGTGAAGCAGGTAAGGCGGTTCGTTCGTTCCTTCGTGTGGCAGGCCTGGCGGACTGGTGTTGTTTGGGCTGAGAGGATCAAAACAAGGCATTCTATATCGCTTCTCGCTTCTCACCGACATCCACGACACACATGCCTCTACCCTGACTCACGGTTTTGCTGGCCCTTCCACCCTCCCGCCCCCTTTCACCCTCCCCCCCCCCCCCCCTTTTCTCTCTGCCTCTGTCTGTCTGTCTGTCTCTCTCTCCCACCTTTGCATTGTTCACATTTTCTCTGTCTCTCTCTTTGTCACTCTGTCTTTCTGCCTCTGTGTGTGTGTGTGTCTCTCTCTCTCTCTTCTCTCTCTCTTCTCTCTCTCTCTCTCTCTCTTCTCTCTCTCTCTCTCTCATTAACATTATCGCACTGAAAATATGACAGTGTGTGTGTGTGTGTGTGTGTGTGTGTGTGTGTGTGCGTGCGTGCGTGCGTGCGTGTGTGTGGTGTGTGAACGGATCAGTTGGAAATTGTCGGCACCACAGACTCTCACGGTGCGTTGGTTTCGGGCGGTTGGTTCAGCGGAGAACTGGCGGGCTTTGGGTCTTCCCTCCCTTTCACTGGGCATGGTATGGTTGACTGATCGGGCTTTGCCGTTGGCCGCGTGGGAGGGTGGGGCTGGGAGTGTGGGGTCTTCTGTCTCTGATGAATGGGCTGGCTTGTACGCTGCAGCTGTTCCTCTTCCCTTCCCTCCCCGCCCGCCTTTTCATCCCGTCCACCACTCCCCCACCATTTTTTTCTGATACATTCATTCTAGCCACCACCACCCCCCACCCCCTCCACCACACCCCATATGACCCGAACTCGCTCTCTGTTCAGCTGATTGCCTCTTGTTTGCTCTTCTCTCTCTCTCTTTCTCTCTCTCTCTCTCTCTCTCTCTCTCTCTCTCTCTCTCTCTCTCTCTCTCTCTCTCTTCTTATCCCCCAAACCCTCCACACACATACGCACTCCATGCACACATGCACAGCCTACACACAATGTTTAATGTATACATGGGAGGAGAGAACAGAGAGAGGAGACGAGAGAGAGAGAGAGAGAGAGAGAGAGAGCATGTGCGCATGCATATGTGTTAGTGTGTGTGTGTGTGTGTGCGCGCGCGTGCATACGAGCGTGTGTGCGCGTGCGTGTACGCGTGTGTCACTCTCTGTATAGAAGTAATTCAGCTGTGATGAAAATGTTGGCATGCACTTTGGAGTTGTCTCCCAGTTCCACGTCATGCCTGTGCCCCTAGATCTATACTAGTTCTCCGCTGGCCGGCACGATATCTCAGTATTTCTCTTCTCTGCTCAATGCAGGCTTTCCATAGGTAGCGTCAGATAGAGTATATTCCGACAAGTATTTAGTGTGCAAACGTTTAAAGATTTAAACAACACACACATACACAGCGCGCGCACGCACACACACACACACACACACACACGCACGCGCACGCCCCATACAAATCATACACTCCACGGACCGGCCACCTTCGCAGCGCGCGCAGCCGAAACGATAGACATCTGCATTAGACAATATGATTATACAGCTTTCACTACATCCTATAAACCATACCATCTCACACACATCAGCAAGTGCACACACATTCACACATGACTCCATACAACTACACGCAATACACAATGCAATAGATACTAACAGCACGTACACACACACACACACCACACACACAACACACACACACCAAATACACACACACACACACACACACACACACACACAACACCACACAACACACACACACACACACAAGCACTCCGCAACACTAACCTACAAGCATTGCGTTTCCTGCAGAACAAGAAACGTTGGGTAAGAAAAGAAGAGCAAACAAACAAAAGGCGAAACGAAGGTTGGACGTTACGAAACATGTTTGGGACACCCGGACATGAAAGTAGACTTTATCGTCAGTTTTCATTTCTCGGTGGTTTCGCACAGTATGCACAACTGACAAATGTGCGGAATAATGCATTCTTGCATACATGGCCTTCAGTCGAGGTCAAGATTGAAACGATTATCGTTTGTACCCATTGATCATAAAATCGCCATCGAATTCGGTCCTATGGTGTGCGAGAAATTGCAACCCATGCACGCGTACACACATGCACACAAAACCGAGCTTATTAGTGGCATCAAGTTTTGTATTGTTGGGTTTTATTAATTTCCTTTTTTTCGTGTGTATTTCTTGTTTCTTCTTCCTTTTTTTTTTGTTCTTCGCCGAGCAGAGAAAAAAAAACGTCCAGTATTACTTGCGGCAATCTGCAAGCACATTCTCTCTCTCTCTCTCTCTCTCTCTCTCTCTCTCTCTCTCTCTCTCTCTCTCTCTCTCTCTCTCTCTCGTAAAGCGTTGGCAATATTTTACTCCTCGTTGGCGTTTCGTTTTGATAGCCAAGCTAATATTGACCGACCTTGGCAGGCAGACATTAATGTGGATAATGCACAATGGAGCGGGGAATCAGTTGGCCAAACGGTTCAGTGCCGCAACGCGCTGTTCCTGGAGCAGGGCGAGGAGGAACCGGGCCTGGGGTCAGTGGGCCGGTGAGGTACAGTGTGGAGAAGGATGAACACAGTGTCAGCTTAGCTTTGGCTCCACTTTGGATTTAAGGGCAGTTACGTTGCCACCTGCGAAGTTGACATTTGAGTCCGTGTTGCTGTACCTGTTAATTAACTGTCGTATTTTATTGAGATTAGGACTCTAGATTTTTGTGCTACTGCTAGAAAATGGGGGGGGGGGGGGGGGGGGGGAGATCGTGTGGAAATGATCCTGTCTGCCTCTACTCCCACCCCGTTTCACTTCTCTCTCTTCTCTCTCTCTCTCTCTCTCTCTCTCTCTCTCTCTCTCTCTCTCCTCTCTCTCTCTCTCTCTCTCTCTCTCAAACCTCAGCAGCAACTGTATTGAAGAAACGTGTCAGTCAGTCATGGACATTTTCATTGTTCCATTTGAGGTTGGTGTTACTGTATGCTTTTTTCTTCTTTTTTTTTTCAAAGATATTTTTTCGATCTGGTTAGTAACTTACATTGTGGTGTATTCATGGTGCAGTGTTCATTTTGAACTGCAGGTTAGCAGTTCATGTACTGTGTTGATTTTCAAATCTGTTTAATTTCCATAGCTGCTTATTTCTTTTTTTTAAATTTTAAATTCAGTAACTCATCTGACATGATAGCGTAACATTGTGGCACATAGGCAATAATCAGAGTCTTGCGCAAAATTTGCCTCTGATTTCTTTTTTTAAAAATAAAACAAACAAAAAAAAACCCAAAGAAGCAAGCTTTTCTACCCGCTGAGTATGAAATTAATCAAACGTGCATGGCGCGCGCGCGCGTGCACGCACACACGAATACACACACACACACACACCACACACACACACACACACACACACACACACACACACACACACACACACACAGAGTCAGGAGCTAGTGTGTGTGTGTGTGTGTGTGTGTGATTATGGAATGGTGGAGAGAACCGCTAGGAGGTGGGTGGGTGATGGAGGAGAGATGACTTGACAGAAGAGGTCAAGGGGTAAAAGGAGGGAGGGGAGAAGTGCTGTTGTGCCGAAATAGCACTTTGTAGGATGAGGGGAAAGGGCGAGGAAATCAGGGGGGGGGGGGGGGGGGGGGGATGAAGTGCCAGAGGAAGGCAGCAGTCGGTCCGAACTTATCGGTGCAGTACAGCAGGTCTGGGACCACGGCGGGTCCAGACAGCGGCATCGCCGCCCATTTGTTCCTGCTCTTTGATGGCTGTGCAGAATATAGAAAGGCCTTTCTACTATCCTGCTGTTGCCTGCTGGTCTGTGTTGCCAGGCCTTGCCAGGGAACCATCCTGTGGCCATTTCAAAGGACTCCAAGTTGCTGAAGACTGCATTGTATTCCGGAGTGCCTTCTGGCTCTTTTGTAACTGGTTGATTCTTCTGCTTGTCATCTCGGTGAGAGGGGTGGGTGGGGGTGATGAGCCACTAGCTGTGCGTGAAGCGATGATGGCGGTGACATTATCAACATAGGGGTACATCATCCGACGTCATTGCTAGTGTTGAAACTAATAGAATGCATTGTGTGGCGCTGAGAGTGTTGGATGTTGAACTCGTAGGGGAAACGCGCGCGCGCGCGCGCGCACACGCACACACACACACACACACACACACACACACACACACACACACACACACACACACACACACACAACACACACAGGAACAAAACAACAAAAAAGGTAGACGAGCAGGTTAACAGAGCGTCAGTCAACCGTGTAAAAATTCGATACTTATTAATATTCCTATGAACATTTACTCACGGGGGCAAAAAAGATCACGGCCACACGCATCTGCATTTCGACCAGTTTTGCGGGTGGATATTTTCAGCGATTTGAACAGGAACTGCTCACAGTTCCCACACAGCCAAATCCGTCAGTGGCATTTGAGAGTGCAGCTTCGGTTTATCTTGGCTTGCACATCTCGGCACTGACTAGTGTTGTGAGAACAAGACTGGAGCTGTGTGATGATGTGGGGCAACAGTAGAGAGAGGTGTTGAGTCAGAGGCGTGGTGAGAAGCAGCAGCGGTAAAGGTTCAGTCTATCACTGCATGAGATCAGTGGGTCTATATCCTCCATCAGGGCTTGGTCTGTTTTCATACACTCCCCTTTTTTTCCCCCAACCATCCTCACTCTCGCTCTCTCTGGCTCCGTACACTGGGACATTCGCCATTTGCGCCAGTGACGCAGCTACTACTCCCTGGTAAAGGCGTGCAGCTAAAAACACGACGGTGTGTTTCCGGAGTTTAAAATGACAGAAGCGGTTTCGTTTCGTGTCGAACGGACTGACCTGGCATCTTTTTTGTGTATGTGGGATGTGTACAGCGTTGGGCATGCCAGTAGGAGAGGCCATTGAGGCTTACTATAATGTCCTTTCTGGCAGTTCAGAAGGGTAGCCAAGTTCTTGAACTATACACGACAGTTAGCTGGTACATCGCCAGTTGGAACAGGTTGCATTGAGTCAATCGTGTCGTGGGTGGTGATTTCGCAGCTTCGTTGCCAGTGAAAAGGGCATTGTGGCTGTGGTTTCCGCGGTGTACAAAGTTGAGAGATTCATTGAAGGAAAGGAATCCCTTCGAATTTTTCGACGATCCAACTTCGGCAGTGGAAAAGAAAAGTAGGCGTTATTTTGATGAAGTTGGGTGTTGGGAGTACCCCACTGTCCCAAAGTTGAATCAAGAAACGTGAAGCATGCACTTGTTAAATCTAAAACAAATGACGGGAACAAACATGTAAAAAAATATTCTTCAAGCATTCGGTGAGAAAACGATTTTGGCACAAGGACGCCTATCCAACATGTGTTGATAGCCTACTTCTTTTCTTTTCGTTTTCTTCATCCCCCCCCCCCCCCCCCCCCCCCCCCCTGCTCCGCCCTCATTTTTTCCCCGACGTTGTGGCGTATGGCGATGAATAGGGTCCACCTGTGTGCCGTCTGAATTCATTGTGTAACACTTGCAGTATTAGAAGTGTTGTTTTGGCTGTCTCAACTTTAGAGGCATTGCACTCATGCCGCTCGTTCCGTTCCTCCGTCCACAGCTGCTGCCTAGCTCGTGTCGCCACGAAAGCCCCGGAACCGGCAGTCCACGGGAAGCAGTCAGCGTTAAGTTATGGTGAGGCAACCCGCCCGAGGACACTCTGCACTGCTGCCCAGTCACTTCGGTAGTATTCAGCGGTGCCTGTTGTGATCCAACACACGCAGGACACCACTTGCTAAGCCCCCTACTGGTGACAGTGATTGCTATATCGCGGAGCCAGCGTGTGTGAGCTCTCCTATGGGACGGCGCCACCACGTTTGTCCAGCGACTGTCCTTGTAAGTTTGCCGATATCGATGACCCCGACAGAACCAAACCAAGGGCAGAGACTTGGAGAGGTATTCGTAAGTGGGGTGACCATGACAACAGGGCATGGAGAGCCACAGAATTTGAGACATTTAGTTACGCTGATCGATTAGGATGAGGAAGGTGATGCTACGACTTCCCATTCAGATCGAGTTACACACGACAGAGTTATACTCTACGTTCACTTCATAGTGTATTCGAACAAGCCCGAAAGATAAGAGCCCTGCAGTGTTGGTCAAGAAATTTGAGCAAGATTTCCATAGATGCATCCACTAGGTGGATGAAACTGGACTGTGTGGTCTCAGTCTTCCCAATTGAGTCCATAGCAGACTCAACTCTGGGTAAGAGCCTGTCGGGGCAGAAAAAAAAATCCCACAAACGAATGGCTCTGAAGGAATCGAACTCACTACCTCCAAGCCGGGAGTCTACGACGCTAACCACTTCGTCACAGCGGCTGTGGCAACAGAGAATTTATGAATCAGGATTTTTATTCGTAGCGAACTTCCACTGTTGAAGCTCTCGGACCAGTTTAGCGCAAAATTCGGATTCTCCACCAATTGTTCTGTGTCTGTGAACTATTGATTTATTCGTGTCAAGAGAAATACTCTAAACGTCCCTGTTTGTGCACAGAGAATAATCCCAGCTTAGGAGTGGCCTGGGACGGTGATACATGAAGTGTGAATTTGAAATCCAGCCAGTATACTGTAAAGCTCCAGTGTTTTAAAAAAAAAAAAAAATCACATGGTATATACACCGATGGTGTTGACGCAGCCGAAACGTGGGAAACTGTACACGTAATTATAGCACATGATGAATGCCAAACATCTTGAACTTGTTCATCATTTTGCATGACAAATAGCAGCCTACCTGAAACGAGTGGTGGTTTCTATTTCAGTTTTCAGTCGAAGTTTTGCCTGCGCTGCGGGCTTAAAGTTTTGAAAGCCGAGGACGACTGATTTCATCTCCAGTTCAACGTGCTGAGTCTTTTTTTTTAAATTTTTTTAAAATATATGTTTTTTAATAAGGTCTTTAAACTGAAGTTTCAGTCAACAGTGCGTACATTTGTAAAGTTTTACTCAGCAGGATCCAGTCGGTGATGGCTTGTCGTTTGGATTCAGCACACCCCGGAGGCTATGTGGAAAGGGAAACGGAGACGGTCTTGCTGGTGAAGGGGAGCAATACTGGATGTGTTTCTCGGGAAAGCCCCCCCGAACAAGAGTTGGCTCCCATGTGATGCACTTTGATCAGCATTGAACGTTGAGCCGTTACCGGGGACGAATTGAGGGAATTATAAAGCAAAAGACCTTGCAGAAAAGAAACATCTTGTGATATCAAGGGAGGGAAGAGTCGTGACAAAAAAAAAAAAAAAAAAAGGAAATGCAGGTGGAGGCGGGAAGCTGGTGGGCTCCTGTGCCGAGTCTTTACTTGGCCCCCACAGGCAGGGTGCTGCCCCACACATACAGTAGTGGCCACCTCAAAGACAAACAGACTGCCACTTCTTCGCCCTGGCACAGGGTAAAGTCTGCTGTTGCTTCTTGTCTGCTTGATTTTATTTGGTTCTTCAAGAACATGTTAGATCTAGTAAGCTCGTTCACAGCCTCTAGTCGTTTTGTGGTTCTTGCTACCCTTTTTTGTGTTTGTCAAATCATATAGCTGCTTGTGTTTGCATGCTTGTATGTCTGTGCCTCTCTCCTCTCATCTCTCTCTCTCTCTCTCTCTCTCTCTCTCTCTCTCTCTCTCTCTCTCTCTCTCTCTCAAAGTGTCAAAAGTGTGTATGGGGGGGGAGGGGGGGGGGGGGGTCGGTGTGTGTGTGTGTATTCATCTCTTTTCTTTCTCTATCAGTCTCTGTCTCTGTCTCTTTCTCTCTTCTCTCTCTCTCTCTCTCTCTCTCTCACCCCCCCCCCCCCTCTGTGTGTGTGTGTGCGTGAGCGCGCGCGTCCATCCACCTTCAAAGAGGTAAGAAGCATCTGAAGTCATTGGAGCCTTGCATTTACCGATAACTTGCAGCAAAAAAACAAACAAACAAAAATGCTAAGAGCAGGGCGGGGGGGGGGGGGGGGGGGGGGGGGGGGAGCAAAGAGGGAGAGTGGCAAGGTAGGAAAAGAGGAGAGGAGTGGGTGGATTAGAACTGTCTGACCAAACACAGTACGCCCTACGAGAGGACATGTACTGTCTGACTTTTTGTGACAGCTTTCTTTGCACTAAGCTTCTACGGTGTGTAATGTGCTTCGTTTATTCACTTCTGGTGGTAGGCGCTGCAACTGCTCCTTCTCAACAGTAAATTAGTTGTACCAACCAGTCCTTCCTCTAGCTTCTCATCACCCCAGAAGTGGATCTTCTAGCACGTGAAAATAAGAAAACCATCCAAGTCATGATTTCCTTCCCAGCAGGACATCATTGTTACTCACAATAGTTTGTTTTAAAGCCACGCACATACACACCCACAGTCATACACAGTCACACACACACACACACACACACCACACACACACACACACACACAGAATGACTCTCTCTCTCTCTCTTCTCTCTCTCTCAAGCGTAGGCTTTTATTCCACTCAAACGGATACATTCACGTACATGATCATATTCTTTCTTTCTTTCTTCAGTTGATGCACGGCAAGACGTGGCCTGCCTGTGAAGGATATGTGGGTGGAGGTGGGTTGGAGAGTGACATGGGAGGAGGACAATGAAAAAAAATGGGGAGGAACAGGGCAGGAAATGAAAAACTCCCGGAGGGGGATTGTGCCCTGTTTGAATCTGCTCACCCAGGCGTGCATGAATAAGAGTCGTAGTGGAGCATGTATGCGCGCCATGACAGTCCGGACGAATTTACAGTTTCCTTTTGTCACGCCTTCAACGGCGAAAGGGTAGAAGAATTTTTTTTAAAAAGAAGAAAAAATTCATTGAGGAGTCGGGAGTCATGTATGTACATGAGTGGCACAGTGCAGAGTAGACGACACCAAGAAGCATTGTGGCCAAGTTTGGTAGACGTTTGGTATGGGGTGTGCTGAGTGTAATAGGATCAGCGTGGCTGCTCCCACAGGCAGAGCAAATGAGGTCAAGATCATTCATAGCCAGGCGGAAACAGATCGGATTGGCAAAACATGTCTGAATAGGGTGTAGCGATTGGAACACCAACATGGACGGGCTGTAATAACTAATCGCAGACCTTCCAGTTCTCGCACGCTGTTTTGTTTTGAGTCGCAGGTTGTTGACAGAACGTTACGACTGTGAAGGGTTTGGTTTACTTCTCTGAAGGTTAGTAAAATTTATGAATACGGCTTGTTATAAGAATGCACGTGTTGACTAATTTATCCTTCGGCGGTCGTTGGGTATTAGAGTTGTTTAGGCTTTCTGTTGGGGTTTATATGTTTCCCCGAATCACGAATGTGTATGTGAAAGCCTGTTTGGTAGGTGTTCCGTCCTCCGATAACTACGCTAGGAAAGTCAACGTGCGTTCATGTTTTTGTCAGAATTTGAATCGGGGAAATTTGTAATGAAAACAAGGGCTGCCTACTGTTAAAATTTCATTTTCCGCTCAAACTCTCTCTCTCTCTCTCTCTCTCTCCTCTCTCTCTCTCTCTCTCTCTCTCTCTCTCCTCTCTCTCATGCGCGTGTGTTGTGGTGTAGCCTATAAGAAATCGTTTTGAAGTACATGCTACTCGCACAGGGCGTTCTCATAACACTTCGGTCGATTCTTACCACTGTAGTGGCAGTTTTTGGTTTGTTTCTTTCTTGATTTCTTTTTCTACCCGTCCACGCAGTCGATGTTGCGGTCACGAGATAGAGGCGCCGACTATTCACAATAACCGCCAGATCCGTAGCCCAGTCTGGCGCCGATGCCACGCGCGGGGTGTGATTTATAGGCCTACCAACTGACTACAGACCGTACAGAGCTAGCTTGCACGTTGGCTTACTATATTGCCGTGGCTTACAGCTATACTGCAGTCTGCCAACTCGCCTTCAGCAGTCCTGCGGCACCTTAGCGTGCCTCGCATCAGTGCCTACTCCTGCCTCTGCTTGCCTCCCACTCCTCCCTCTCTCTTCTGTTGTGTGCCTCCTTCATACTACCCCCCTGCTCTTTGTGTGTTGTGTGTGTGTGTGTGTTGTGTGTGTGTGTGTGTGTGTGGTGTGTGTGTGTTGTGTGTGTGTACGATCTGTGTGTGTACGTATCTGTTGTGGTGTGTGTGTGTGTGTGTTGATCTGTTGGTGTGTGTGTGCTGTGGTGTGTGTTGTGTGTTTGTGTGTTGTGAATTTGATTTGGTAACATGGATGTCTGTCTAGTGGCAGCTGCCAATGTTTCCATATCGTATGTGTATATTGGTTAAATTTCCCCCTTCGCTGTTACCTTCCCCTGTGTTTGTGTGTGGCAACAGCCGCAATTATTGTCCCATGTTTGTCGCGCGGTGTTAGTGTGTGTGTGTGTGTGTGTGTGTGTGGTGCTGTGCGTTCGCACGCACTTTACCGTCCGCTTGTATCATCTTACTCTGCGCGCTGTGTTGTGTGTGTGTGTAGTGTGGTGTGTGATGTGTGTGTGTGTGTACAACCTTAACTCGCGTGCGGAGTGCGCGCGGATCCGTTTACTGCGTACCGCTGACTTCATCATAGTTTGTCTGTGGCATTGCTTTTCTAACGAGGGATGGGAGGGACGCGAAAACAAAAACGGGTGGGAAGGCACGCTGTATGTCAAGCTCCCCTCCGCGTAGTTTCCCCTGCTATCACTCTGAAAGGTCTGGTTCTATGCAGGCATTAGGCCAGTCCGCTTCTTTCCTCATCTACCCGTCCCTCCAGCCAAACCCATGCCAGCTATGCTGTTCCGAGTCCCTCCCACCCTTCCCCCGTCCATCCCTGCTACGCTTTCTTACCTGCTGTCAACCTTCACCCCATTCCACCTTCGTCTCTCTCTCTGTGCTTCTCTCGTCTCTTCTTTCTCGTGCTCGTTGCTGTCTGTCGTCGTTTTTCTCGTCTCTGGTGGTCGTGGTCTCCTCCCACTCTCTCTGCTCTGATGCTCACCCTTCGAAACGATGCGTCCTCCACCACCCACACTCCATACCCTCACACCTTTTGACTCGTCTTTACAACAAAGGGCGCTACTTCGTTTTAATCACCTGATGCGTGGACGGCGTGTGTGTTTTGTGTGGTGTGTGTGTGTGTGTGGTGTGTGTGTGTGGTGTGGTGTGGTGTGGTGTGGTGAGGTGTGTGTGGGGTGTGGTGTGTGAGGTGTGTGCGTGTGTGTGGTGTGTGTGTGTGTGCTGTGTGTGTGTGTGTGTGTGTGTGTGTGTGTGTGTGTGTGTGTGCGCCCGCCCACATGCTTTCGTGCATGAAAGTGAGCAAAGCCATGTTCTCGGAAACCGCAAATGCCAGAGGATCCAAAGTTGGCCGTGTGCTAGATTGTAAACAAGATCTGTCCCATTCCAGACATTCTCATTATTTTCTGGTGGAGTTTGAACCAAGACCTAGCCTGCTTCAGGCACTCCCACTATTATCTCCTCAGGGTTAAAAGAAAAGACATTCCGGACACTCCCTTTGTTTTCTTGTTGGATTTGAACACAACCTATCCTGTTCCATATGCTCCCATTATCATTTCTTTAGATTTTGAACGAGTCTCTTCTCGATACAGACTCTCCCATTATAATCTCATAATTTTTTTACAAGACCTAGAATACCCCCGATACTCGCCATTATTATCTTGTTGCACAACAGTAGAGCGAATGAATCCTCGATGAACAGTTCCTGAATTAGTAATCCTCCCAGACTCCCCTCAACCCCTCCCCTATCTCTTTCTCTCCCTCCCTCCCCTCACCCCCTCCCTTCCCCCTCTCTCTCTCTTCATTCTCCCTCTCGCCGAATTGAGAGAGAAAGAGTCGTTTAATTATGTAACAATTGCCTGCTTGTGTTGCCACTTGAAAAATGACGTCGTTACCCGCTGCTGTTGGCCGCAACCTCCTGTTTCCCCATTCCCCCTATCACCCCCCCCCCCCCCCCCCCCCCCTCGCGTCCTCCTCACCTGCAGTGTCTCTCACCACCCAGCTGAACTCGTTTCTCGGTACGCCGTTTTTTCCAAGGCCAATTAACAAAGGGCTGATAGTTTACAAACTGCCTTTGTAACACCCAAAATTAGGTTGATGACAATGAAATAAAAGAAGTTCAGTTCCGCGCATGATCCAGACGAAAACGGTGCCAGGGAGATGATCGGGCTATGTCGCATATTGAGGGCTGGGAGGTTGTGGGTTCGAGTCGCACCAGAGGCATGTATGTGTGGGATGTTTCAGCCTGTGCCGGCCGGAACCTCCTGCCCCACAGTGGAGTGTGCTGTGGTCGAAGGGGGGAAACTGGAACCGCGCAGTCGAGTGTCGTTCGCTTTAGCGGATGCGTCTCTGAGACTGTGGCCTAGATTGCCTGATCAACACAGCGTTATCTCTCGGGTTCTTTTGGAAGTGTATGTTATAAAAGAAGGCGTAGACCTCTAGATAGAGCTGTATCGGGTAGTCTCTGATCAGAGTGGCACTCTGTTGCATCCTCTTGATCATCCTCTCCGTCAAGATCAGAGTGGAACTCTGTTGCATCCTCTTGATCACCCCCCCCCCCCCCCCTTTCTTTCCCAACCTCTTCATTGATCGTCACGATTTTTTCTTCTTCTAAATATTCCAAGTTGTGTGACCCCCTGCTCTTACGGTGACCTCAGTCTCCATTTCCTCTCCACGCACATGCCCGTGGTGAATTTGTGAAAGTCCCTGGTATCTGCAAGTTCATGGGCATTGGTCCATCGTTTGATGGGCGTGGCCCCCCACCCCGCACCCCCCTCTCTTTCTCGCTGGCTTCGCGTCTTCCAAACTATTTGACATTACGGGAATTAATAGGTGGTGTACTTCGTGCTGAACACCGCTAAAGTGACTCGGCTGTTGTTCGGTGTCTCCTCTGATGGGTTGGTAGTCTTTCGAACGACCTGATGGGGGCCGAATAGCTCAGTTGGTAGAGCGCTAGACTCGTAATCCAAAGGTTGCGGGTTCGAATCTCCGCCGGGCTGTTTCGGTACAGGGGGATTTTTCCCTCGGAGTTAACATTATTTCTGACTCCATTTCCCATACAGTCCTTCGAATGAGACTATAAACCGAGGTTCCGTGTGTGAACGCACGCATAACATCTTGCACACACGTAAAATCCCATCACCAAGTTTCGGAAGAGAAGGCCAGTTTGGCCGTTGGTATGGATGACACGTTACACATAGCATGCACCATCCCCGAAGATGGAGTATGGCTGCCTTAATGGCGGGATAAAAACCGGTCATACACACACAACTCCACTGCCTTTGTTGGGTAGATAGGATTGATACTTGTCTGTCCATATAGGGAGTCCGCAGGAGTATCAGTCGGATGAGTGTTCATTTCCAGTCAGAATGACAAATGATGAGACGGGGAACAGAAAACAAACAAACGGAAACAAAAAGAAAAACGCAGCAAGCTACCAGTGTCCGTTAGAATGAATCCTGTTTGCCCTAATAATGATTTCCAGTGACACGAGTGTACATTCAAGACGTTGACTTGTTCATGATTCATCTAGTCCATGGTGCGTCAGAATCAATTCAAGTAGGGTAGACAGTAATGGCTGGTTTGGAAATCGTGGTTTGTTAGTTTTCCTTTTTCTTTTTATCGTAAAACATGTAGTTCGTGTACTGTTATGAACGACTCATAGTGTGCTTGCGTCTTTTATGAAACAAACATCACATTAAACCGTTGTGTGTGTGTGTGTGTGTGTGTGTGTGTGTGTGTGTGTGTGTGTGTGTGTGTGTGTGTGTGAGAGAGAGAGAGAGAGAGAGAGAGAGAGAGAGAGAGAGAGAGAGAGAGAAATCATGAAATTAGAATAGCGCGGGAGTTGATTCATTCACGTCATTCGGGTGCGTCTGAATGAGATGGCCGTAACATCGGTTTACACTGATTAATCTCACTGCTTCCTCCCCCTCCCCACCCCCCTCTCTCTCTCTCTCTTCATCTCTCTCTCTCTCCTCCTCTCTCTCTCTCTCTCTCTCTCACCCTCTCTCTCTCTCTCTCTCTCTCTCCTTTTCTCCTCACACCTAGCCACATTATTGATGAGCAGGTGACCTGCCTAGAGGTGAGTCATTGTCATTATGTTCTGCCGCCCGTGGGCAGCGTACATCGGATTTCACTAGCGAAGAAGAATGAACAGAGTTCCCGCGGAATCCCATTAGAGACAGCACAGTCAAACCATGTGGTACTTCCCCCCACCCCGTTTACCCCCAGCGTATTTGTCTGAATTATTTACAGAATATCAGAATACCCCGAATGTACGTCCAGAGTCACGTGGAAGATTCATACTTTGGATTTACATTTTTTGTTTATTCTTGAGGCAAGTCTCGTTAGATCGTAAAATACGGAGGGGTGGGAAGAGGGGTGTCCTGAAAGTTGTTGCGCTGACACAAGGATCACTTCATTATTGATTAGGGTTTTTTTCCCCCGGACTTAAAAGGAAAAAAAGAAGAAAAAAAGTGACTGCCTTAGGTGCTCCATTGGATGATCCGACAACTGATGTCACAAAAAAGGGTAAAAAATTAGTGTTTTTTTTTTCCCTTTTTATTTATTGAGAACACGTTTTGTTTGCATCAATATGCCAAGTAGGAAAAAAAAAAGTATGACAGTAAATAGTCGCCAGTGACTCTGGCTTGTCATCAAACTCGTTCCGGTAAACTGAGACTCTAAGAGTCGAGAACTTTGAAGGTTGCCTCCATGTCGGGTTCATGAAGGTCAGTTTAACACCATGTTAAAGACAGAGGCCTGCAAGCTGTGAAGTTGTTGGCGTGAAGGTCAGTTTAACACCATGTTAAAGACAGAGGCCTACATGTAAGCTGTGAAGTTGTTGGCGTGAAGGTCAGTTTAACACCATGTTAAAGACAGAGGCCTGCAAGCTGTGAAGTTGTTGGCGTGAAGGTCAGTTTAACACCATGTTAAAGACAGAGGCCTACAAGCTGTGAAGTTGTTGGCGTGAAGGTCAGTTTAACACCATGTTAAAGACAGAGGCCTACAAGCTGTGAAGTTGTTGGCGTGAAGGTCAGTTTAACACCATGTTAAAGACAGAGGCCTACAAGCTGTGAAAGTGTTGGCGTGAAGGTCAGTTTAACACCATGTTAAAGACAGAGGCCTACATGTAAGCTGTGAAGTTGTTGGCATGAAGGTCAGTTTAACACCATGTTAAAGACAGAGGCCTACCAGCTGTGAAAGTGTTGGCCTGACCAAAGACTGTCCGTAGGGCGAACTATCTTTGGCCTGACTGACTGAACGTTAAGGCTTGCTCTGCTGTTCCGAGCGACCGCTCCGAGCCAGGTTGCCTGCCACTGGCGAACCCAACCCCCTCCAACCCCCTCCCTCTGCACTCTGACCTTGAGCTTCAGTGAAGTCAGGCCCTTGAGTTATGAGTGCCCGTCTTCGGTGCATGAGTTGGTCATTTTTTTTTTCTCTTCTTCTTCCAAGTCGCTCATGTGTGTGCCTTTTGACGAGTATTGGCACGGATAGTTGAATTGTCTCCTTGACCTTGATGAAGTGTCAGGGTCAACATCATCTAGGGTTTGTGTGTGTTGTGTGTGTGTGTGTGTGTGTGTGTGTGTGTATGCGCGCGCAAGTACGTGCGTGCGCGTGTGTGTGTACGTGCGTTGGTGATAGTGTGTGTGTGTGTGGTGTGTGTGTGTGTGTGAGAGAGAGAGAGAGAGAGAGAGAGAGAGAGAGAGAGAGAGAGAGAGAGAGATCTATGGTGTTCATCTATGGATTCAGTCTGATCTAGACATATAACTGCACGCGCTGCGCACATATGCGGAGAAACATAATGTACCTTCACAACACACACTGGTCTTCACACGAAGTTCAAGACGTGCGTACGAATATTCGCGACGCATATCTCCCCTTTCGTAACCTTTCTTCCCCCTCCTACCAGTTCATCTGAATCGGTGAGTTGGACTGCAAGTAGGGCCGAGAGGCTGGTAGTGAAGGGAGACAAGCCAGTGGTGGCTTAATTCGCCAATCGATGGCCCGGGAAGCTGGACGCGGCAGACGGGAACCCATCAGCGAGTGATGGATGTGTTGTTATGCTGCCAGTCCTTTTCAGTCCGCACCACTTGTTTTTCAGCGTCGTGGGTGGTGGTGGTGGGGGAGGGGGGCGTACATCGAAGGCAAGGGAGAGGAGGAGGGGATGGAGCGAACGGATCAGGACATATGCGCGTGTGTTTGCGCACGCACATACACACACACGCGCGCGCACACATACGCACGCACGCATACACATATGACATACACACACCACTTCACATTCCAGGCAGAACAACACAACACACACACCATCAATCACACCAGCAACACACACACACACCACAAAACAGACAGACACAACCACAAATCATCTACTGAACACCAACACCCGACACACAGACACACACACACACACACACACACACACACACACACACACACACACACACACACACACACACACATCGGAGAAAGAGACGTAGTTATCCACACACAAACGAAAGAGACAGACTGGGAAAGAGGTACAGGCCAAACACAGCGACTGTAAGAGAAGTAAGCATCCGACGAAAGTGGTGAGACTTAAGGGGGGGGGGGGGGGGGGGGGGGGGGGTAATGGAGGAGATGGGAAAGAGGATGGGGAGAAGGGGGGGGGGGGGAGGAAGAATAGTGGAAGTTGGCTTTTAAAGCCCCATTTTTATCTCCCCCTCTTTGAGAAGGGAAGGGAATAAGGGGTGAAGGAGTGGTGCCGGTGAAGCAGGTTTAATTGTGGGTTGAGACCTCTCCACCTGTCAACGCATTTTGGGGAAGGAGGACGGCTTGGAGTGATTAGCGCTCCTGGGGGCTCAAGCAGCGGCTCCATTTTCATTAGGCGGGCCCTTCATCAGTTTAGCTGTATACCACCTACATAATATATTTAATGTGCCCTGGCCTGAGGCTGGTCTGCTTCCATCGCCGTTGTGTTCGGACTGGAGGATGGTGAGCACCCAAAGACTTTTGAAGCTAAATTAAAAGCGGTAGATTGTCGGGAACTTACTTTAGCATCGAGTCTCGTTGTTCTGTTCAAGAAAAATCGTGATCGAAAATCGGGTCGATTTTTGTTAGGCTGCTTGAGGAAATGGCTGTTTTTTGTTTACTTCAAGTCTCTCTCTCTCTCTCTCTCTCTTCTCTCTCTCTCTCTTCTCTCTCTTCTCACACACACACACACACACACACACGCACACGCGCGCGCGCGCGTG
The DNA here is from genome assembly GCA_018398815.1 of Conus ventricosus. Lineage (NCBI taxonomy): Eukaryota > Metazoa > Mollusca > Gastropoda > Neogastropoda > Conidae > Conus > Conus ventricosus. The sequence continues at coordinate 12,667,718 of CM031600.1, read as the reverse complement.
CACACACACACGCACACACCGCACCACGCACCACACACGCACACACACACACAGAACAAATGCATATAGTGTGTGTGTGTGTGTGTGTGTGTGTGTGTGTGTGTGTGTGTGTGGGCTATCCTTCCCACATCTGTCTGTCCACTTATCTGGCATTATCCCAGTTGGGAGAGGGGCGTATTGGGAGGCACAATTTATGCCGCTCGACCAGTTTTCTGCATTGTGGTTATAGATTCGCTACAACACACACACACACACACGCACCACACGCACGCACGCTCGCTCGCACGCACGCACGCACGCCAAAACCACACACACACACACACACCACACCACACACACTATGCAGGCATGAACACTTTAGGATGGTACAAGGTCAGTGTTATTGGCGTTTGGTTATTTACAACAACAACAACAACAAAAGGAGGGGGTGGGGGTGGGGGGCAACTTGTTGAACATTTTATGGATTCGGCATTGGTATTATTAAAACAGCTTTCTTGTTCTCTCTCTCTCTCTCTCTCTCTCTCTCTCTCTCTCTCTCTCTCTCTCTCCTCACATCTCCCCCCACACACACACACACACACACACACACACACACACACACACACCGCGCGCGCGCGAGAGTGAGCGAGAGAGAGTCTTACTTTTTTATGTTGTGAAATGCAGTGAAAAGAATACGGCCTAACCAGCAGCTACAAGTCGCTCTCAAATGACATTACTGGCATTGCCATGTATTAGTGTGGAATTGGTGCATCCCGAGCTCTTTAATGGAGCCTCGACGACTTCTTGAATTTGAATGTCTGGGGACATTCTTCTGGATCGCGTTTATCACACTTATGTGAGTGCAATTAATTATTCGCTGGAGGAATGTACAAATATCAAAGTGTGTATGTGTAATATTGGACCACTTGGCTGTTGTGCACAACTTCGCTGTGCCAGCATTTACGGATGCGAACGAGCTAGAAACCATGTACCTGGCAGAGGCTTTTTCATTTCAGAGGAGTGTTTTCAGTTCTGACTGTAGTTTTCACGAGAAAGGCATGGCCTTTGTGAACACTGTATCTTTTCAGGTGGGTATAACCCACATTTTGCGCTGTGCTTACGTCATCTTGGATTCCCTGACAAAACGTATAATCATTCAGTGTATAGCTGACCTAGTTTCTGCCCTTGGACACTCCCTGCCTCTCTTGCCGCCCATACTGACGGAGGGATACGTGAAGATGTCATTTAAATGAAGGCACATTTTGTGTGTGTTGACTCGTCGTTTCGGCAGCGGAAACATAAAACACATGACCGTTGACCTAACCCTAATCCTCTGATCTTCATGCTGGCTAGTCGATCGAACGACACTCGTATACATGCGAAGAGCGGGGGCGGGAAATTTGGGACGGATAAAAACTGTCGTGAGAAGCTAGGTCTTGACGTTTCTGTTGTTCTTTTATCAGCTGTGAAATATGTGAGGGATCTCTCTTTTTTTACGCTGTGTGCCCACCAAAGTTGACGCATGCTTGGCAGGCGGTTTCGCACGCTGACATGGAGAGAATGTAACAGTTTGTCAGGGTTTTTTTTAAAATAGTTTTTGTCAATGTGACGTATGAATCTCTCTCTCTCTCCCCTCTCTCTCTCTCTCTCTCTCTCTCTCTCTCTCTGTGCCCCCTTGTGTCTGTTTGTCTCTGTCTCTCGCTGTCTGTGTCTCTCTGTCTCTCAGTTTCTCTGTCTGTCTTTCTCTCTCTCTGTCTGTCTGTCTTCTCTCTCTTTCTCTCTCTCTCTCTCTGCCTCTCTCTCTCTCTCTCTGCCCTCTTGTGTCTGTCTCAGTTTCTCTCTGTTTCTCTCTCTCTCTTGTCTCTCTCTCTCTCTCTCTCTCTCTCTCTCTTCTCTCTTCTTGTCTGTCTGTCTTTGTCTGTCTGCCTGTCTCCTCTCTCTCTCTCTCTCTCTCTCTCTCTCTCTCTCTCTCTCTCTCTCTCTCTTCGTTTTTCTCACACGTCATGCTGCCTTCATCTTTTTCATTAATGCATTCTCCGTACCCCCCCCCCCCCTCTCTCTCTCTCCCCCCCCCCCCCCCTTTCTTTAACACACACAACACACACACGCACACGCACACACACCACCTTCAATATCGTCCAAACTGACCGAGAAAGATTCTCCTTGTCGAAGTGAGTGGAGGGGGGGGGGGGGGGGGGGGGGGGCTTCTTTCCGTAATTAGCTCCCCTGCCTTTCTGAAGGCCTGTACGAGTAACTTCCTCTTTCCTGTCGTTCTCTTCCACTCTGCTTTGGTGGTGTGTGTGTGTGTGTGTGTGTGGTGTGTGTGTGTGTGTGTGTGTGTGGTGTGTTCTTGTCTGTTTTCCCCCGTCTGTTATTTTTTTGTGCTTTGTTGGCCATTAGCTTGGCTTTCCTTTTTTTTTTTGTATGGTCACAATTATTTTATTTGTTGTGATCATGCAAGTACATAGTAAACACTGTGCACAATGTTCAGAGTGGACACTGGCCTTCCATTTGAGTGTCTGTCCTTACGGCCATTTTTATGACAGTTATTCATGTATTTGTTTGTTCTTGATGTTTGTGACATATTGATGTTTCCTAGTGATTTGTTTTTCAATGGACGTCCCAATTGAAGGGGAATGCCGGGCGTTCCTGGCACAGCCTGTCTTCCTGCTGGCCTTCATGGAGTCAGTAGTTCAGCTGAAGGGGAATGCCGGGCGTTCCTGGCACAGCCTGTCTTCCTGCTGGCCATTCATGGAGTCAGTAGTTCAGCTGAAGGGGAATGCCGGCGTTCCTAGCACAGCCTGTTTTCCTGCTGGCCTTCATGGAGTCAGTAGTTCAGCTGAAGGGGAATGCCCCGGCGTTCCTAGCAAAGCCTGTCTTCCTGCGGCCTTCATGGAGCAGTAGTTCAGCTAAAGGGGGAAAAGCCGGGCGTTCCGGGCACAGCCTGTCTTCCCTGGGCCTTCAGGGAGCAGTAGTTCACTGAAGGGAATGCCGGGCGTTCCGGGCACAGCCTGTCCTTCCGCGGGCCTTCATGGAGTCAGAAGTTCAGCTGAAGGGAATGCCGGGCGTTCCTAGCACAGCCTGCCCTTCCTGCTGGCCTTCATGGAGCAGTAGTTCAGCTGAAGGGGAATGCCGGCGTTCCTGGCAAAAACCTGTCTTCCTGCTGGCCTTCATGGAGTCAGTAGTTCAGCTAAGGAACGGCGTTCCTGGCACAGCCGTCACCCGCTGGCCTTCATGGTCATAGTTTGACAGGGAATGCGGGCGTTCCTGCACAGCCTGTCTTCCTGCGGGCCTTCATTAGTCGTAGTTCAGCTGAAGGGAAATCCGGGGCGTTCTGGCACACCCTGTTTTCCTCGGGCCCTTTCATGAGTCAGTAGTTCAGACAACAGTAAACCCTCCCTGCCCAACCACCCTCTTCGTGTGGGGTGACAGCCTTGAGGAGGTCAGTGTGGTCACAGCAGATGGAAACGTGAAGGCAAATAGAGGAGAACAATTCCGTCTGCTCTTACCAGGGGCAAAGAGAAGAAAAAAAAAGGGGGGGGGACCATCTAAAACTCGGGGGGGGGGGGGGGGGAATTCGGACAGTTCTTCACAGAACTCAGCTTCAACGGTGCTACTTTCTGCTGTCATCTGTTGGCTTTGAATGTTGGTATCAGTCGCGTCCGAAGGCACGCCTGGTGAGTAGGACACAGAGTAAATAGTCTGAAGATGTCCCGTTAGGTCCTTGAAGGATGGAAGAAGCTTCATTTACGACCAGTGCTCTCGGTTACCTTGATCGCTGGCAAAGAAATCTTTTGAACGCTGGGAAAGAACAATTGGGGAGTCGGGTTTTTGGGTTGGTGACGCTAAGAAGTCTTGTTTCCGTGGCTCCCAAACAACGCCTTTATAAGAACACATCTGGAGGGGTGTTTCTTAAACAGAGAAGATAAAAAAAAAATAAAGTTAGTTCCCCTTCCCCCCCCCCCCCCCCCCCAAAAAAAAAAAAAAAAAAAAAAACCCCGGTGGACGATGGTTGAAAATCGATCAATCAATCCATTACAAACATGGTCGTCCGCCGAGAGTCATTGTCACATCCATAATTCAGTTTGCTTGTTCGTTCTTCACCCACCCTTCCGCTCTTGTCGAAGAACCGCGATAATGCGTAGGCTATTTTTTTTTTTTTAATGTTTGGGGGGAGGGTTTTTTGCAGGCGTCATGGGGCGAAGACCTGGTCCTGGGAAAGATTTGATTGATCGTTCTTTAGCTGTGCCAAAGGTCTCGTCAGAGCCCGAGACCTAAGTCTGTAAAACCCTTGTAGGAGAACCGGGGGGTTGTGAACACGTTTGAATGCAGGAGACAGGGAGTAAGAGAGACTGCTCAGACCGAAAGTGAATTCGTTTAGATGTTTGAGGCACGAGCATTGTCAGGCTTAGGCACTGTACAGGACTTCGTTTTCATGTCTTGTGTAGCTTTTTGGTTTTGTCAGATATCGGTGTGGTTTTTTTGTTTTGTTGTTTGTTTGTTCTTTTTTATTTTTTGTTTATTTGTTTGCTTTTTTTTTTTAAAAAGGGCTTGCTTTGTTTGTTTGTTTGGTTTGGGTTTTCTGTTGCTGTTTTGTTGTTGTCGTTAAACTTGCCGAAGATAACTTTCCACATGCCATTCATGTTTAGCGGTAGACCTTGGCTTTTTTATGCTCGAGAGAATGATCACAGAACCCTTGACGTGACCATATGAACCCTTTTGTGGAATACTGACTTGTGTGTGTTAACTGTTATGTTGACCTCAGCCTCTGTAACACCGTGTTTGGTATTACCTCCAGCAAGGAACTGTCTTTTCACTCCCCCCCCCCCACCCGGTGTTGGTGGGTGTGTACGCTGTCGACAAGATCTCGCAACAACAAAAACCCCTAAAGGAACCGATTTTAATTAAAAACGAGGGGGCAAGATGGAATTGGCCCACTGACAACAAACCCCGTACATATACGTGCGATCCGGACCAAAGCGATCCAGAATCCGTTTTGACCTTTGGGGGGGAGGTCTTTGCTGTCCCAGTGGCCTTCTAGTCGTTCTTTTCTTTCTTTTCTTTTCCCCCCCCACCACATCTTTGCTGGAGTTCATAGTGAAAAGCCACGTCAGTTGGAATTCGGGGAAACGTTTGTGAATGCCATCAAAGTTTTTCGTGTAAAACCATGCACGTGCTGCAGCAGCCATGTTGCGCGCTGCCGATGTTGTCTGTACCCCCCCCTCCCTCTTTTTCCCCCCCTGCCCCCCCCCCCCCCCCCTCCCTCCCACTCCCCCACCTCAGCCCACCACCCACCCCATCCCCCGCGCCCGGGTTTCCCCTCTGTACAACGCTCGTTTTCTTCCAGCGTTCTGTGAGCACCGTTTAGGGAATTTGGGACATGTGTGGCACGGCGGGCCCCAGCCCCCACGTTGCGGGGGCCCCCTTTCTCACGCAACTCGCCGCCCACTCCCTTGTCTCTTCGCTGAGCCCGGACAGGGCTAAATGTTGCCTGCCTGCCTGCCAGTTGTATTGCCTCAGCACCCCCCCCCCCCCCCACCACGCTCTTTCCCTTCCCCCTCTCCCTACACCATTCCCATCCCACCCACCCCCACCACCCCCTCATATTCCTCCCAACATGCTTGTTGCACGCATTTTTCCCCCCATGTTTGTGATGTCTGTTTGTGAGGTTGTGCGCAGTTGAGTGCGCGCACGTGCGTGTGTGTGTTTGGTGTGCGTTTGTGTGTGTGTGTGTGTGTGTGTGTGTGTGTGTGTGTGTGTGCGCGCGCGTAAGAGAGAGGAGAGAGAGGGGGGGATAAGCATGCATATCTTTCTCACTCGCAAACTACTCTCCTTCCTACCCCCGACCCATCTCTCTTCTTCCTCCAGATACACAAAGGAATTCAGTCATTCCTGTGTCTGTGTTTTTGTGTGTGTGTGTGGGTTTTTTTTGCACTTTAGTGGATCTTGCTGAAAAGCACTGCGTGGACACACGATATTTACATGAGGGTTTGAATTATCCTTGCTGTTCATTACGCGTGTTGTACTAGAAATATTGATTTAGTTTGGAGAATCAAACGCGCCGCGCGCGCGCGCGCGCGCGCACACACACACACACACATACTGTTTGTGTATGCATTCGATCGCACGTACAACACGCACACAAGAAAGACATGCACACGCAACTACACACACACACATACAGATCTCTACACACACACACACTGGTTTGTGTATGCATTCGGTCGCACGTACATACACGCACACAAAGAAAGACATGCACACGCAACTACACTGACACACACATACAGAATCTCTTACAGACACACACACACACACACACACACACACACACACACACACAACCCCCACATACTGGTTTGTGTATGCATTCGGTCGCACGTACATACACGCACACAAAGAAAGACATGCACACGCAACTACACTGACACACACACACACACACACACACACACACACACACACACACACACACACACACACACGTCCGCGTGTGCATTCGGGCGCACGTACATACACGCACACAAAGACAAATGCACACACAACTACACAACCACACACACACACTCGACTCTATTTCTCCCCCCCCCCCCCTCATCTCCTCTCTCTCTCTCACGCGCGCGCGCGCGCGGACTCACGCACACAGGAACGCGCGCGTGCGAGCACACGGGAGAAAAGGAGGCAATACCCACTCGTAATGACGTAAGTGTTGATTTTGATTTCCTTGTAGTACTGGTTCTGTGCTCATTGGTCAGTGTGGAGACTGAAGGGGCTGGAAATCCTTGATATTCAGTTTACTACGTGCGTGTCTCTGAACAGTGACCATACTTTTGCCTCTCACACCTCTCGCTATCCGTGGTGCATGCGAGTTTGGTGAAGTTGTCAGATGCTCCCTCCTATCCCGCCCCACCCCCAGTGATTCAGTATGCCCCCTGAACCCTTCTCTGTCTGTCTGTCAGTCTGCTTCTCTCTCTCTCTCTCTCTTCTCTCTCTTCTCTCTCTCTCTCTCTCTCTCTCTCTCTTTCTTTCTCCACCCCCTCTCTCTCTCTCTGTCTCGCTGTGATATAAACCGCTGTTTGGATGGGGGAGGGAGAGGGAGTTTTTTGTTGTTGTTGTTTGTTTTGTACTTGTTGTTTTCCACTTTATTGTTCTTCCTGTCTTCGAGGTCTTCCTCAAGTTTCCGTTTTCCGGCCCAAACATTTGTGCACCTCCACCCCCACATTTTCTCTTTGAAATAAGGCGGGGGTGGGGGTGGAGGTGGGGGTCCTCCCACCTTTTAGTTCTACCTGAGCGCGCACAGGATGTGAGAGTTTACTTTCTTGCGGTTCTTCTTGCCATTTTGAGTGGGTCGTGCCTCCCCGCCCCGCCCTCCTTTCTTTTTCTTGTTTATCAGTTCTGTCTGTTCATATATATTAAAATATTGAAAATATATTATTTATAGTGTCAAACCTTGGAGCAAACATTATTAAAACAAGTTAAACATAGGAATCTTAAAAGATCTTACTACACAAATTTGTTTCGAGCGTGTTGCGCTGTCATCAGGATGTTTTTGGTTTGCCCACCGCCGATGTTATATAGCGTGTGGGTTCCCGTTTGCGGTTGTTTGCACGTGCGGGTTGGCTGCACGTGTTTTTTGGGGCTTTCAGGTTTTTGTTTTGGGTGTGTTCACTAACAACGATTTCCATTTATGCCTGCAGTTGTTTACTATTTCTGTTTTGGTGTTTAAAGTTGCTAAGTGTGGTTTGCATAGTAGCTTAGTGTAGCAATGACTGCAAGAAATATTCAATTATAAACAAAGCTTGCTCTTATGTCTTAGATTGAAGAAATAGGGGGAGATAAGCATTCATATCTGCAGTGGTAGATAATTCTGGCTAACTAACAGTATGTGCTTGAGTGGGTGAATGCGGAAAAATGAAATAAATGCTTCTCAAAATGAGCCTTCAGCAAGCTTATAGTCTCCAAGGGGGATAATATGTGTGTGTGTGTGTGTGTGTGTGTGTGTGTGGTGTGTGTGTGTGAAAAACTCAAAACATTGACAAATTAATTTCTCGGCAATCACAAATGGTAGAAAAAGTAGTAGTGACAGGATCACAGATATGAACAGGATCTTTCCAGTCAGTGTGACCAACTTGTTCCTGTCCAATGAATGTCACATCGTGACGTGATTTATTTTGTCAATGAAGAAGAAAAAAAAAAGCCTTGGAAGAGCTGAGCTCAGATCTTGGCTACCTTCCTCGTTAAGTATAGTGACTAACTGTTTAAGAAGAGCACGAATGCTCAGGAATTCTGAACAAGAGCTCCAAGGTCAAAGTCAAAACATGGCGTAGCACAGAAAGATGGGGGTCTTCCGTCCAGTTTTCGTCCAAAATGGACGCCTATACTCTGCTTACAGTTATTGACTACAAATTACCAGTAGTCTTGTTATGAAGAGTTCTTTACTGCGATAGCGACGCTGGTGTTATGACCTGGTCAGGGCTTAGAGATCTAAGTCTCAGCATGTCATGTTTGAGCTGCTTGGATATGCCTGATGTGACCGAGCGTACAGCTTGGAACCCGTCCAATTCAAATGACAGCACAGTTATACGTTATGACCAGAACGAGAACACTATTGGAAGTCAAAAGCAACAGCAAAAAAAGAAGAAGAAAAAAAAGAAGAAAAAAAGGTCAAGGTCCCGGAAGGGAGAGGTGGAGGGGCGATACCACTCAAAGCCTGTCACATTCCCCACCCCCTTCCCCCTCAACAATAAAGATTTGTCATTCCCTGTGGTCCAATGGTTGAAGCTTTTGCCTGCGGAGCGGACGGTCGTGAGTTCGAATCACTCATGGGTGGGGTTGGATTTGTTTCTGCTTGAAAATCTCTTCTGCCGTCCTAGCAGAAAATGGGGACTTTGATGCAGTTCAGGGCCGGAGGGTTAAAGGTGGCAGAAGGAGAGGGATGGGCTCGGCCTGTCAGTCTGCCATGCCGTGCCCTACACACGGTGAATCTAGGACAGCGTACCAGCCCACACAGCCAGCAGGCTGTAGGAACATTACCTTTTTTTTTTCCCCTCTTTGAATCGTATTTAGAAGATGTCACGTCCGCGACTGGAGACATCTTGTCCCTCTTGTTTTCGGGAAAAAAAAGACTGGGAGTTGTGCTGCATGTCGGTTGTACTTGAAATATGAAATGCGATTTTTTTAAGTTATGTGCGTACACATGCCCGCTCTTGCACATGAATTGAGCTACAAGTGTGAAACTGGCCCAGCAATGAAAATAATCCTTCAGTCACACACACACACGCGCGCGCGCGCACACGCACGCACGCACACACACAGACACACGCGCGCGAGAGAGAGAGCCGCGTATTTATTTGATTTCAGTTTTACAAGAGAGGAGGGCCCGAAAGGCATCCCCCCCTTAAAATATTCTAGGAATCTTTCTCACGTGTATTTTTTTGGGCGCGTGTGTGTGTGTGTGTATGGGGGGGGGGGGGGGGGGTGCTGCAGGCACTCGGCAATTGAAAACCCACCTGGGATTATACGTATTACCTATCTCCGACCCATCTCCTGTCAGATGTGAAGAGCTGAAAACAGGAGAGCTGGGGGGAATTTGTCCAGATGGTTGCGGGAGACCCAGGCGCTAGACCGTTTCTCCGCCAGCCACACATGCATGCCATGATTCATCCACCTATGTCATGCGAGAGGTGAGATGCGGGAAGGGGGCTCGACTCGGCTCGGGGGGCTTTCAGCCTGCGGTCGCGCGTGCGCTCACTCACTCCTCTCTCTCTCTCTCTCTCTCAACACACACACACACACACGAAGGGAAGAAAGAAGTAAAAAGGAGGATGGGTGGGGGAAGACGGGGAATTGCAGAGGGCGGCGGAGGAGAGAGAAAAGCAAAGGTTTTCCCATCTGTTCAAAGCAGGAAGAGGTCAGCTTACCCTGGTGTTCACACAGGGCGTGTAGCCTACATGCAGGAAGGAAGAAGAGGGGCGGAGAGACAGAGAGGAAAGTTTCTGTCCCTTGCACAAAGGTTTCAGTTCCTCTCGGCTCTTTCCTCGGGACCCGTTTGCTCGTGCTCCGTGACCTGTGGCCCCTTGTTTGCTCGCGCCTCCCGCTCAATGGGGGTGGGAGTGACCTCTCTTCCTGATCCGTTTGTCGTGGCGCCTGTCCCGTTTTATGACGGTTGTCAACGGGTGAGTGGGCCTCCTGTCACGGCCGACCCCCACCATCATAGTGCCGAGAGCTGGAGCCCAACGCGGGAAGTAAACACCGTCTCGTGTACTTTGTTCTCCACTGCTCTTGCAACGGACCAGAAGTGATGATAGCTGGGGCCACGTAGGGCCTGCTGATAAATGGGCGGTGCGGTCTCGATGGGAGTGTTTGGACACGGATTTATCGCGGGGGATTACACGATTCAGCGGCAAAGCCAAACAAGCCGGTCCTTTAGTTTCGTGGCGACCAACCACGACTCCGTCCTGCCGGTGTGTGTGTAACGTAGCTGATGATTTTCACAGGGGACCTTGAACGTGTGAAGAGACTCACCTTTAGATGGTCTGACCCTTGGCTGGCAGAATCCAATGCTTCCTTGTGGGAATGGTTCGACGTCAGCTTTGGGAACCTTTCGATCTCCTACAGGTCGCCGTGTAGGGTTCTGGTTTGTCGTGTTCTTCCCCGAGTCGGAAGTGGAGTGAGCGGCCAGTGATCCAGAACCTTCGTCATGTAAGGCGGGCCGGATCCCATCTCTCCGGCCCCGCCTGTGTCACCGGTTCAGTGACAGCCTGGATTAGGCTCGCCAACCCGGCACGTGCAACAGAGGCTGTGTTTTAATAGTGTTCACGCTTACCATTGATTGCGTGCCCGCGCGACCGCGCTTTGCCGGCGTGGCGTGTTGTGTGTTGTAGAACGGTTATTGATCAAACCCCCCGTGTGTGTGAGAGTGTGTGTGTGCGCGTGTGATCAGGGCAGCCACAGCCGGGCGATACAACAGGCACGCCGGACTCGTTGCTTCATTCAGTGGGAGATGCGGCTGTTGTCGTGTGGGTGAAATCTGCACGGAGTGTGGTGTGCAGGGGCAGCACGGAGACAGGGGGGAGAAAGGAAGAAAGAAAGAGCAGCAGAATGAAGTGTTGGGAGCGGCGACAGGCAGCCCGTGTGTTCCTCGTCCCCAGCTGCTGCCAGTCTTGAGTCGCGTGTCTTTCGTCTGTCCTCCAACCAAGCCTCTGTCAGCGAGTGGTTGCTGTCCGCTGTTGGTCGTGTTAATTCCACCCGCTTTGGCTTTCATTCTTTCTCTTTCTCTCTCTCTCTCACTCTCTGGCCCTTTCTCGCTGACACCATGGAGTACCAGTTCGACGACCTTGTTTCGACCCACGGTCAGGCCAACGCCAGGCGTCCAGTATGTCTTTGATTACAGCGCTGGGATGCTGGCAGCAAATTCCCGTAGGTGTTCGTGGACTTTTTGGTTGGTTTGCTGGTTTTGTCTGGTCCTGTCTTGCACAGCATATTGTGAGCCATTGTTCTTGTGTTATAAAAAAAATGGTTCACATTCATGAGCACGTTCTTGATACACCAGTGAGTGCACATGTTGCTGTGTTAATTGACTAGTATCCACGATTACGTAAGTGTACATACACTGATGGTGCTTGTTTTGTGTACATGTTCATTGAGATGTTAGTGTGTTCTGATATTTATGTGACCGAGCATAGGTGAATTGAAATTGTGCGTGTGTGTGTGTGTGTGTGTCACTGGTGTGTGTGTGTGTGTGTGAGAGAGAGAGAGAGAGAGAGAGAGAGAGAGAGAAGACAGACAGACAGACAGACTGACTCACTCGCACATTTCACCAATACCTACCTACCTGTAGTTAGCGCATACATGTCACGAAGTCTGGTTAAATCACATGTGAGACTTTAAGGCTACACATCTTACCTGCTCCATGTTGTTACAAACGAAGGAATAACTTGTGAACATTTGTCTTGTCCGAGATTTGAAGCGAGAAACATGCGGCGGCAAAGCCGATCGTCAACAGCACGGGCAAGAAAGAGTTTGTTGCCAGTTCAGTGTAGTCGACGTGTCTGTACAAGACAAGTGCACTTGCAGAGAGCCTCCTTTATCCTGCTGTCTGTCTGTTGTTCCTCCTGTGCCAAACTGGGGTCAGCCCGCATATTGCGCGCGTGGCCCGCTATTGCGCGAACAGTTAAGGGTTAGGGTTAGGGTTGGGTTAGGGTGTTAGGATTGGGTTAGGGTGTTTAGGGTTAGGGTTGGGTTAGGGTTAGGGTTAGCCGCGCAATAGCGGGCCCACGCAATAGCGGGCCGCGCAATAGCGGGCCCGCCCCGCCAAACTCCTCCACGTGCAGCCCGCCTTGCCTCTGTGGCAATGACACACCCGTTCTGCCCGATGAGTTGTTCATCGTACAAGGAGGCTTTGTCGTCACGGGGATCGCTTTGCAGTAGTAAGAACCAAAGACAGCCTGCTCCGTAGGACAGACTGTCTGTGAAGAATTTAACCATTTTGGTAAATGTGGTGTTGCTGGCTGGCGCGCGCGCGTGCACACAGATAGGCATGCATGCGCGCGCACGCACACACATTCTCGGTCTGTCTGTCTGTCTCTCTCTCAAGCGCGCACGCACGCACGCACGCACAGCACACACACACACAACCACACACACACACACACACACACAACACACACACACGCGCGCGCGCGTGTCGAAGGTCTCATAGAAATAATGTTTTTGTGTATAGAGTCTAAAGTACCCGTTTTCATGCTTTTGTGCGTGTACGTGCGGGCGTGTATGCAGGCTTTTGTGTGTGTGTTGTGTGTGTGTGTGCGCGCGCGCGTGCGCCCGTGCGTGCGTGCGCGCTCGCGTACATTTGTGTGTGTGAGAGAGAGAGAGAGAAGACAGAGAGAGAGACGTGAGCGCGCGCGCAATTTTTTTTTGTGTTTAAGCATGTTTCATGCCTGTTCTATCAGATTCAAGTTTCTTCGGGTAAAGAGCTTCAGCCACCCCATCCCACCCTCGTTTCACTCCTCTGTCACTATCGCCCCCACTCACCAAAGCTGCCCCCCCCCCCCCCCCCCCCCCCCCTTCACCTTATACCCGCGCAGGGACTCTTCTCCGTGTGTTGGAGCCGTTGTGGAGGTGGCCTGGGGCTGGCCATTTCCGCTGTTTAGTGGCCGAGATTAAATCGATAGGATTGTATTGCGCACCCTGTTACCAACATTACCCCTGTAGTGGGGTACAAATCTGTTTACCAACTCTCTCTCTCTCTCTCTCTCTCTCCTCCTCTCTCTCTCTCTCTCCCCCCATTTAAATGTTTCATGTTACAGGTTGTTGAAAGTGTGCAGGGTGTCCTTTTTAAGAATCTGAAAACGGGGATTACAATCATTCCGATAGATCACCTCTTGAAAAGCAAACTCTCTCTCTCTTCTCTCTCTCTCAGCTCTCTCTCTCTTTCTTTCTTCTTTCTCTTCTCTCTCTCTCTCTTCCCTCTCTCTCTCTCTCTCTCTCTCTCTCTCTCTCTCTCTTCTCCTCTCTCTCCTCTCTCTCTCTCTCTCTCTCTCTCTCCTCTCAACTCTCTCTCTCTCTCCTCTCAACCTCTCTCTCTCCTCTCTCTGTCCCCTCCTCTCTCTCCTCTCTCTGTTCCCTCCTCCCTCTCTCCCTCTGTCCGGCCCCACTCCCCCCATCTCTCTCCCCTCTCTCCCCCCTCTCTGTCTCTTCCACCCCCACTGTCTCTCCAGCCCCCATCTCTGTCTGTCTGTCTGTTCTGTCTTCTCTCCTCTCTCTCTCTCTCTCTCTCCTCTCTCTCTCTCTCTCTCTCTCTCTCTCTCTCCTTCTCTCGCACCTACGCGCACCCCACTCTGACATACACGGCACACTCTCCAACGCACGCATACGCATATATATATATGCTCTCGTAAACTGCTCTTTGTAAACTTTGATCACCCGTGTGTGTGTGTGTGTGTGTGTGTGTGTGTGTGTGTGTGTGTGATACAGTCATACGTGAAAATCACGTCTCCATTCTAACAGTAATCTATCTTGCGGGGAAGGGGGGCCGGGGTCGGATGGGTGAGTGGGAGGGGGAACTGACTCGGAAAGATGGAAAGGGTGGGGGTGGGGGAATAGTAGTGGGATGGTGGTGGTGGAGTATATATCAAGAGTGAAGTCTGGGACTGAAAACGGAAGGTGTGTGTGTGTGTGGTGGTGTGTGTGTGTGTGTGTGTTCTTGCGAGCTTGTATGTGTGAGTGTGTGTGGGTGGGTGGGTGTGAGTGAGAGAGAGAGGCGCGCGCGCACGCACGCACGCGCGCGCGCGCCCACACACACACACACACACACACACACACACACACACACACACACACACCACTCACTCACTCAAGATCTCAAGTAAGATTCGGAAAGATTGAGTAGTGTACATGTGCGTGGGATGCGAAACGAAAGCCAACCGTCCCCCTCGCCCCCCCCCCCCCCCCCCCCCCCCCCCGCCCCCAGTGCTTCGGGATAAAGAAAACGTGCGTCATCATCGTGCTTAGAAAAAAGAGAGAGAGAGAGAGAGAGAGAGAAGAGAAGAGAAAAGAGAAAAGAACGGTAAAACAGGAGTATTGTGCTTTTCTTTTACGTTGATCAGCATTAGTGTGTATGTGTGTGTATTGTGAAAATAGCATTTGGTAAGCGAATGTGTTATGCGTTACTTGCGTACGTGTGTGAGAGAGAGAGAGAGAGAGAGAGAGAGAGAGAGAGAGAGAGAAGAGAGATGTAAACTGGCTGTTCTGATCTGCGCTTGAGCGTAAGGGAAGTCTGCGTCATCCTCATAGAATGCACGTTGTGACTGAACGTAGAGGTTGCCATTTTTTCTGTATTGATTGAAGTGTGTGTGTGTGTGTGTGTGTGCGCGCGTGTGTGTGTATGATACACACACACACACACACACACACACACGTACACACACACACACACATGACATATATATATATATATGTGTGTGTGTATATATATATATATATATATTCCACATATGCATTCATAATTACATCTTGGAACAATACAGATCAGCCTCCTGTCTTATCGTAAACTTATGGTCTGGTTGCGTGAAAAGAGTATGGACGATGTGTATAGTTCCCTGTCAGTCGCGGACTAACTAGCAGTTAATTTGGGACAAATGGAAGAAATGCAGTTGCGTTTTTCGACCGGAGCCAGGGCAGAAGAATTGGACGTGTTGAAATGAGTGAATCCGGAAAAAACGTCCCAGTTTCAGTGGATGGACGGAAAGACCGTGTAATCGCAAGTCGATTTCTCAGTGGTGATGAGGTCAACCCAGATCTGAAAATGACAACTAGATATTGATTGGCGTTGAGAGACGGCAATGGCAGAAAGCTGCCCACGTATTCAATGTTGATTGATTACAGTTTTTCAGTGCTTTTTTTTTTTTTTTTTTTCGTAGATGGTGCGCAGGGGAAAAGAACCATGTTTAAAAGATACTTAAAGGAAAAGAAGGCAGACACAAGTAACGGGATTAGCTCTGCTGGTGGACCCCTAAAAGCAAGTTTAGATCTCCCCGCCTCCCGCAGCCCCCAACCGGCGATCAAGATCAGGAAGAATGGAAAAGGAAAGCCTGGGTTTGGAAGGGCGGGGCAGAGTGACAGCAGGACGAGCAAGTCCTAAGATGGAACGACTTCTTTGGAAGAATGTTCTGTAGCCAGTGTGGGTCATCATCGATCTAGTGTCTGTCTGCCGGCAGTGGCCAGTGTGGAGGGCCTCCTGGCCAATTCTTGCCGCATTGATAGAATCTGCTATCGGCGTCTTCCCGGATCTCTCTCTCTCTCTCCTCGTGATATCAGGGTCCCAGTCTACATGGGGGCGTTGTCTCTGTGAAAGGGAGCTAATGATCCAGAGGGAGGAAGCGGCGGATGGGAAGGGAGTGAAGGAGGAGGTGGAGGGGGTTGCCATCAATCTTTGTTGACAGAGAGAGAGAGCCCCCCCCCCCCCCCCCCCCGGTCTTATCTCGCAGTCCGTCCGTCGGATCATCACTTTGTCATCCATCTCTTGCGTCTGACTGACACAGTAAACCACCGCACTCCACTTCTATCTCTCCCTCTCTCTCTCTCTCTCTCTCTCTCTCCTCCCCTGATCACCCTGCACTCTTCCTTTAGGGCAACCCTCACTCTCCCCTCCTCCCCCCCCCCCCCCCCCCCCCCTCTTCAGCCGACCTCCCTCGGAAAGGGTGCCGGATTACATGGGATGCTGCGTCTGTTTAGCGGAATTACAAACACGAGGAGTATAACCAGACAAGATAACCGCTTATCGAAAGTGAAGCCCGAAGATCGAGTCAAGCACACTAAGCGAATTACTGGTATTTCAACGTGCTCTGGCATCGGCGTGTACGCCAGGAGCGGCCACAGAACGTGGCGGTGATGATATCTGATGCCGGGCCGTTTACAGGACTCATTAGAAACCCATCGCTCATTAACTGGCACCGGCTTTGATCATAGATCAGCTCATGCGCTGCAAGATACACTTAGCATCAGAATCTAGAGTGGATTGTCTGAGTGTTGGGATACTTTTGCTATTCTGGTTTTTTTTTTTTTTAGGAGTCTGTGTCAGATTGTTGCTGCCTAGGTCCCGTACATAATGCATTCATATCACACAGGAATATGCACACAGTCTGCCGCTACCCCCCTCCCCCGGTGCCGCTACCACCCAGCTTCTTCAACTTGCACCTCTTGTACATGTACACGCCCCTGTCTCTCACTGTCTGTCCGTTTGTGTTCTTTCGCACTCTTTCGACCAACCGACTACCTTTCCCCCTACACTTTATTACACGCATACATATGCAGGCGCGTGCGTGCGCATACGCACACACACATAGTGACACACACACACACACACACACACACACACACACACACACACACACACACACACACACTCACATGCACACATGCACTCACGCACTCACACACGTACACACACACATACACACACACATATTCTCTCTCTCTCTTTCTCTCCATCTCTCTCTCTCTCTCTCTCTCTCTCTCTCTCTCTCTCTCTCTCACACGCACGCACGCACCGCGCGCGCGCGCCACACACACACACACACACACACACACACACACACACACACACACACACACACACACACCACATTTTCTCTCTCTCTCTCCCTCATACACACACACATATACACACACGCACATACACACACACACACCACGCACGCACGCACGCACGCACGCACGCACGCACGCACGCACGCACCACGCACACACACACACACACACACACACACACACACACACACACACACACACACACACACACACACACCACACACACACCACGCGCGCGCGCGCGCTCACACAACACACAACACAAACACACACGCAAACGCTCGCACAAGCAAGCTTTTTCGCGGAATGCCTATGTCATGCATCATCAGCTCTGACGATTTTCTGTGTTGACTTTGGAGGAAAAACGTTGACCTTGGGGAGAAAAACATGGTCAGAAATATGGTCAGCAGCCTGGAATAATTGCAATTGCCGGTTCTTTGCTCACTGGCCCTTCTACAGGCGGTAACCAGACACCGAAAGATGGAGGAAGGGAGAGGGGGAGGTGTTGGTTAGGGTGCTGGAATGCGTGGTATGTCAAGATGTAATTGTAACGACTGAAAATGCCGTTCTTTTGATGGTGTGGTTGGATTGCCCGCGAAGTTCCGAGTCACAGACAAAATATTGCCTCATATATATATATATATATATATATATATATATATATATATATATATATATATATATGCAGACAGAGAGAGAGAGAGAGAGAGAGAGAGAGAGAGAGAGAGAGAGAAATAGACAGACAGACAGACAGAGATGCATATGCGCGCACGTGTGTTTTGTGTGTGCGTGTGGTCGCATAAAGATGGGACTGTACTGCAGGGTTCTAAGGAATCCCAGTCCGCTACTAGAAGATTAAAACAGACAAATACAGAGACAGGCACTCTGAATTACACACGCCCTCCTTGATTTGGTGTATTGTAAGAAAAACTTTTTTTTTATTAGGGGGGAGGGGGGGGGGGTGCTTTCACGAGTGAGCGAGCTCCATAGGATATCAGTGTTGTTGTTGTCGTCGTCGTCGTTGTTGTGCGTTGATTACAGTAAAGTTAATTTGTTATACTATTTTCCCCAAATGTTTCTACTTCGCTCGTTCAGTAAGTGGTTTCAAGCTTGCAAATTGTGACTGATGTTGCACACTTGTATACAGCATTTGTCTGTGCGTGCGCGCGCGCGCATGCACGCGCACACACACACGAACACGCACACACGCACGTACATGTACATGCACAAACTGAAGCAGAAGCATGAAAGTGCTTTTTTTTTTAAATCCTTCTGATTCACTTTCTTCATTGGTAGCTTCACAACAAAAACTGATACAAGCCCCTCTAAACCAAACCATCGTTTTGCTCCCCAGCTCATATTGGCATGGAGCTAGCCAGGAGCTATGATTTTCACAGGTAACACACACTACACTCTGGTCTGAACCAGTCCTGTCCCATTATTCCCAGTAATCTAATCAAGAAGGACAGCAGCTCGACGGAAACGAGATTTATGCTTGCCCATGGAGAGTCTTCAGTTCCTGTGAAGCGAACGCTGACGTTACGTGTTGCAGATCGCCCGATGGAGTCGCCTGTGGCGCTTCATACATGAGGGGGAGCGAGGCACCTGCACCGACATCATCCTCGACCAGGACCTTGACCCTGCCTCGGAGCTCGACCCCCGGGTCAACAAGTTCCTGATGGACAGGTCCATCCTGAAGGTGCACCTGCCCAATGGGGCTTCAACATGGTCAAGTACGGCGACGCCACGGATGTCAAGGTGAGGGAGCTTGCCCGGGATGTCTTTGTCGTTCTGTCAGGACTGCCTCCTCCCGTGCCTGCAACTCTTTATGTTGTTGTTATTGGGTTTTTTTGTTTTGTTTTGTTTCTTTGTTTGTTTATTTATTTGTTTTACCTGCCTCTATCAGTCAATCATTTGATTTGCCCTCCTCTTCTTTACTTCAGCACTTTCTGTCTATCTGTCTGTCTGTTTCTGACTCTGTGTCTATCTGTCTGTCTGCTTGTCTGTCTGTCTCTCTTTGTCCGTCTCTCTCTCTCTCTCTCTCTCTCTCTCTCTCTCTCTTCCCCCCCCCCCCCCTCCTCTCTCTCCTCTCTCTCTCTCTCTCTCTCTCTCTCCCCCCCGTCTCTCCCCCTCCCCTCTTTTCGCCCATGTTTCGCCCATGCAATGCTGCGCTTATCACGTAACTATGGCCGTTTGTGTACCGCTGTTTATTTACGGCTACGTGCTTCCGTGCTGGCTGGTATACTATCCGCATCTCCATTTTTCCTGGGGGTTACAATGGGAGAAAGCGCCATCCAGAACCTCGCCTTCTGCCTCTACCCCCCATCCGTCCAATTGTCTGAGATCGCTTTATTTTGGCCGTTTGTGTCCCTCCGTCGATTTTATTTCTGTCTGATTCCATGCTGCCTAGTATAATACCCGCATCTTGGTGTTTATGTGTGGAAGAAGATGCCAGTTTGAATGGAGTCAGCACGTGCACAAGTACCAAACGTTTCGGGGAGGGGGGGGGGGGGGGGGGGGGTAAGGGGGTACTCAAAGGATACGGGTACCAGCCGTACTTTGACTGTTGGAACCGCCTGACTAGGTTGGTCACGCTGGCATTTCTCTGGCACAGGCGTGTGTTTGGGTTGGCGTCCGCGTGCGGAAATGCGAGTTGTAGTCATCAGAGGGAACGATTGGAACCAGGTGGGCGGCAGGCTGGTAGGGGTGGGGTGGGGTGGGGTGGGGTGGGGTGGGGTGGGGTGGGTGGCGTGTACTGGGAATGAGATGGAAGTTGTCAGTGGGCGGCCAGCCATGCTGCATTTTGTGTTTGTTTTTAGTTATTTTGTTCGTTTGTTGTTGTTGTTGTCGTCGTTATTGTTGTTGTATTAGCGTGTCCGTGGTTGGGGTTTTACCCGCTGTCGTTCTTGTGTTTTTTGTTGGTTGTTGCTTTTGTTGTCTCACTGTCTGCCCTTTGTATGGTTAGTGCGGTGTTTTGTTGTGGTGGTGTCCGTGTTTCCCTGAAATGACGCTTTGTTTCTTGTTACCTCGGTGCGTTCTGGGACCGGGCTGCACTGATGTTCATCTCGTGTGTGTTTGTTTTTGTTTGTGTTTGATATGTGTGGTCATTGTGTCTTGAGAAGGGGCTGGTTTCTTGTTTGGCTGTGTTTGATATGTGTGGTCATTGTGTTTTGAGAAGGGGCTGGTTTCTTGTTTGGCTGTGTTGGGTCTTGGGCTGGGAGGCACGTCGTCCCGCCTTTTTTTGTACTCCCAGTAGAATGGGAACGAAGAAATGCTGTGTGTGTCTGTGTGTCCGTGGTTAAAATGTGTTCTACTCGCTCCAGACAAAACTACTGGGTCGATCTTTCTGAAAATGTGTAGGTATGTTCATTATGGGTCAAGGATGATGCCTGACGTTTTAATTTACCGTTACAGCCGTTATTAACGGCTGTAACGGCCTGTAACGCTTTTTCTTCTTTATGGAATATCTCAGAAAGTACTTGACCGATCTTTCTGAAAATTTGTAGGTATGTTCATTATGGGTCACGAATAATGCCCGATGTTTTAGTTTACCGTTATAACCGTTACTAACGGCTGTAACGGCCTGTAACGGTTTTTCTTCTTTATGGAATATCTCAGAAAGTACTTGGCCGACCTTTCTGAAAATTTGTAGGTATGTTCATTATGGGTCACGGATGATGCCTGATGTTTTAGTTTGCCCCGTTATAGCCGTTACTAACGGTTGTAACGGCCTGTAACGGTTTTTCTTCTTTATGGAATATCTCAGAAAGTACTTGGCCAATTTATAAGCGGTTTGGATGATCTTGTGACAAATCGGATCCTCTGTCCATATGTAAGTGATGTAATGCTGAAAATGGATTAAACAACCGTTAAAAAACCGTTATTCTGCCGTTATTTCTTATATATAGGTGGATTTGAATGAAATTTGGAATATAGAAAGGTTATCACACATAAATGGCACTTCTATATAGTGTTTTAAAATTTGACCGTTAAAAACCGTTATTCTTGACATATTGTCCGATTTGGATTAAATTTGATATGTACACAGGCTTTAGCCCAGTGAGGACTAAAATACCGGTTTCAAAAGTGCATATCGGTTATATAACCGTTAAACCGTTATTTTGCCGTTATTTTTTATATATTGGTGGGTTTTAATGAAATTTTGTATATAGAAAGGTTATCACACACAAATGGCACTTCCATGCAGTGTTTCAAAATCTGACCGTTAAAAACCGTTATTCTTGACATATTGTCCGATTTGGATGAAATTTGATATGTACACAGGCTTTAGCCCAGTGAGGACTAAAATACCAGTTTCAAAAGTGTATATCGGTTATATAACCGATAAACCGTTATTTTGCCGTTCTTTTTTATATATTGGTGGATTTTAATGCAATTTTGTATATAGAAAGGTTATCACACACAAATGGCACTTCCATGCAGTGTTTCAAAATCTGACCGTTAAAAAACGTTATTCTTGACATATTGTCCGATTTGGTTGAAATTTGGTATGTACATAGGCTTTAGCCCAGTGAGGACTAACATACCAGTTTCAAAAGTGTACATCGGTTAAATAACTGTTAAAACCGTTATTTCGCCTTTATTCTTATCTCATAAAGCACTTGGCTGATTTATAAGCGGTTTGGAAAACTGGGAGTACGTTTATATGCTTCGCATCTTGTTTTTCTTTTTTCTTTTGTTTTTGTTTTTATTTGATTTCTTTTCTTTAAATGCTATGTCCGTGTGTCTTCGGGTAAATGCTGCGTGAGTATGTCTTGGGATAGAATTCTTTGTTTGTACTGTTTATGTTTATGTCCCGGCATAGGACCTTCCCTGGCCTCCACCTACCATCTTCCTTCCATTCCTTCCCATCCCCTCTC
>CM031600.1:12635771-12640771 GCA_018398815.1 Conus ventricosus | reverse complement strand
GGTTGATATTAAGCACTACGAATTAACGGTGTTGATTTGCTATGCAGTGGGCGTAATTAGAATGACATTATGATCAAGTGCTACGAATGGTTGCCAAGGTTGATTGAATGATTTTTGAAACATCGTTTTCCTTTTAAGTATACAGGCAACCAATGAGCAATGTTGGCACTAGCAGACGTTTCCAGTGAATGACATGGATAGTGGCTGGTAGTAGAGATGCCCGCATTTTATGAAACACAATACGCCTGTATTGGCACAAAGATGGCTTTTGATACATCCTCAGCCGACGACTGCGCGTGAATGTTATTTTCAGAGTACTATTGTGTTTTGTAGATAATGTCGTAAATTCAGTCCGTCACCACGGAGAGTGGATCACTTCATGAGGGGACTGAGGATTTCCCGTCAGGTCTCAGACCCATTCATCGAGAGATCAATACTGTCATGCCATTGTTCTCTGCGTTGTTGGCCTTTGTACTAGCGGAATCAGAACGACAGAAAACAGGTATTGACTTATATCCGTGAACAGAAGCAGACGGGGGTCTGCTGTGGAAAAGGCGCTAGTTTCCAACGTAGTTTTGCATAACGATCCACGCCTGATGTTCACGTGGCTTTTGGCGCCTGTGAGTCATGTGAGCCGTTTTCCCCATGCACAGCCCCCACCATCCTCCATCCTCTTCTTCCCTCTGTCTCCCCCTACTCTCTCCCCCATGCCCCACCATGCCACTGCCAGTCGTTTGTTGCACCATGAATGCGTGCAAACAGCTCCCAACAGCTAATGGCTCGCCCTTTTCCTACCCACTTCTTCGCATGGGAAAGAAATGGGGGGAGGAGATGGACCGACAGTGTTGTTGAGGGGAGGCGAGAAAGCAAGAGAGATACACAGGGTATCATTGTCAGTGGTTTTGTTTTCTTCTTCGGCTTGCTTATGCCGGCTTGACTGCTATCTGCCAGATCGATCTGGAGGTGGTGCTCGTTCTCGTGGGTTTATCACTGCTTCTTGTGTGTGTGTGTGTGTGTGTGTGTGTGTGTGTGTGTGTGTGTGTGTGTGTGTGTGTGTGCGCGCGTGTGTGTGCGTGTGTGTGTGTGTGTGTGTGTGTGTGCGCGTGTGTGTGCGTGTGTGTGTGTGTGTTGTAACATTATCACAGGGTATTTTCTATTGGTATCGCGTAATGATGTTATTGCGTGTGCCTGCACTCAGTAATATTACATCCCTTATGTGCTTGTTTTCTTGTCTGCACCCCTCCCCTCCCCGCCCGCAGTATCCCCTCTCTCCGTCCGTTCTCTCTCTCTCTCTCTCTCTCTCTCTCTCTCTCTCTCTCTCTCTCTCTCTCTCTCTCTCTCCTCTCTCTCTCAGCGTTTGCAGTTTTGAGAGTGAAGGTGGAACTTGGAATCGTCATTTGTTTTATCCAAGTATTTTACCTAAAGACAGTCCTATAAGATTACCGTCGAAATACAGCCCTAGCCAGTGAGCTCGGCTTGTTGTACGCAACATGTTATGACGTGAGGGCATTCATTCATTCATTCTCTCTCTCTCTCTCTCTCTCTCTCTCTCCTCTCTCTCTCTCTCTCTCTCTCTCTCTCTCTCTCTCTCTCTCTCTCTCTCAACCATCCCCTTCTCTGTATGTCAGTCACGTTGTCTGTAAGTTGAAATAATCATACATTGAAGCAGTACACACACACACACACACACACACACACACACACACACACACACACACACACACACACACACCACACACGCACACACACACACACACACACGCACATCTTCCCACCCCCATGTGTGTGGCAGAAATCTTGCTGTTTTTTGTCCCACTTACTCCTGGGCAGTCGGGGCTTGACCATCGCGGGTCGGGCATCAGCTGAGTCTTGAGCGTGAGCCCAACGTTTTCTGTTATGTATGCATTTTGCTGTGGACCCTGTACAGTGTGTTGCTCCATGGCGCCGATGGTAGTACACATGCACTAGCATGCATGCAGTGGTGCATCTCTCATGACATTATAAGAGCTGGTAAGAGAAATGGGAGGGATGCTGGTGCGTGCTCCCAGCACACACCATCGACTCCAGAAAAGCAGACAGTGTTTCTGGTTGATGACCAAAATACGATGCTGTCACATCCGTTACAGCAACATTTTCCATATGAGCTTTTGCTGATGTAATCCCCCACGTTAAACGCTTCATGTATCCCACTTTCTCCTGTTGTCTTGAGAATCGCGCTTGTTATCAATTTATCGTTTTTACTTTCAGCTAATCTGGGTATTGCTGGTAAAAGGCGCCTTCAGGGTTGTGCAGCGGGCGCTAATGGACTTGAGGGAGGCGTTTTCGTCTCTCTGGGGTGGGGGGTAAACTTGTGTCCACTATTGATTAATAATTATCAGCGTGACTTCGCTTCCCAGTCATTGTTGGGACTGCGGAGCATCGGAGCATCGTGGCTGCTAGAATGGAGAGAGCGAAACCGCTGCTGTGCATTGGCAGGGAGCCATGTAACTGTCATTTTTCATTGCAAGGAGATCGAGGTTGTCAGCGGTTATTTTCGCTGAAAGTTGTTGTGAAGACAGTGCTGTGTTGTGTCGTTTTGTAACACACGGTTCATAGTCTGTTGTTGTTTGTTTTGTTATTCTTTGTTGAAAGGGGTGGTCTGTATTAGTGTCATCATCATACATGTCATTCAGGGGTCGTTGTGCATGGTTCCCTTCACTTGGGCTGACGGCCCCCACGTGAATGCTGTGAGCTCTTTCTGAACAGTAATGACCACCCCGTGGAAATGCCTGGAGGTGGTTTTGGAACTGTAATGATTCCCGTGGAACGCCAGGAGCTCTTTCGGAACAGTAATGATCCCTGTGGGAATGCCAGGAACTGTTTTGGGAACAGTAATGACTCCCATGGGAACGCCAGGAGCTCTTTCGGAACAGTAATGATCCCCGTGGGAATGTCAAGAACTCTTTTGGAACAGTACCCCTGTGGGAATGCCAGGAGGCTTTCAGAACAGTAATGACCTCCCCATGGGAATGCGAAGAGCTCTTTTTGGAATAATAATGACCCCCCATGGGAATGCCTGGAGCTCTTTTGGGAACAGTCATGACCCCTCCTCCCGCCACCACGGGAATGCAATGAGTTCTTTTGGGAACACTAATGACCTCCCGTAGGAATGCCAGGATGTCTTTGGGAACAGTAATGATCTCCCATGGGAATGCCTGGAGCTCTTTTGGGAACACTAATGAACCCCCCCCCACCCCCACCACCACCACCACCACGGGAATGCAATGAGTTCTTTTGGGAACACTAATGACCTCCCGTAGGAATGCCAGGAGGTCTTTGGGAACAGTAATGATCCCCCATGGGAATGCCTGGAGCTCTTTTGGGAACACTAATGACCCCCCCCCCCCCTTCCCCTTACCACCACCACGGGAATGCAGTGAGTTCTCTTAGGAGCAGTAATGACCCTCCACGGGAATGCAAAGAGCTCTTTTGGGAACACTAATGACCTCCCGTAGGAATGGAAAGTTCTTTTGGGAACACTAATGACCTCCCGCAGGAATGGAAAGAGCTCTTTTGGGAACAGTAATGAGCCCCCATGGGAATGCAAAGAGTTCTTTGGGGAACACTAATGACCTTTCCCCATCACGGGAATGCAAAGAGTTCTTTTGGGAACACTAATGACCTCCCGGAGAAATGGAAAGAGCTCTTTTGGGAACACTAATGATCCCCCATGGGAATGCAAAGAGTTCTTTGGGGAATACTAATGACCTTCCCCCCATCACGGGAATGCAGAGAGTTCTTTGGGGAACACTAATGACCTCCCGTAGGAATGCCAGAGATCTTTGGGAACTGTAATGACTCCCCGTGGGAATACAAAGAGCTCTTTTCGGAATAAAATGCGGGGGCCTTCAGGAATTTCTACACTATTGATTTCCATCACTTTCTTTGACTCCTGTCTTGCTCTCGTAGTCTCTGCCTTTCAGAAAACAAAACAAAAAAGAGGAGGTTGTGTGGACTTCAATTCACTGTTTTTTGCTGCTTTTGTAGCCCTTTCTCCTGTTTGTGTTCCAGAGAGTGACACTTTTTTTTTCTGGTTACAATTTAAAGCACGCCAGCTTGTGTGTGCCTCTCTCTCTCTGTCTCTCTGTCTCTCTCTCTCTCTCTCTCTCTCTCTCTCTCTATTTCTGTGTGTGTGTGAGAGAGGAGAGAGAGAGAGAGAGAGAGAGAGAGAGAGGAGAGAGAGAGAGAGGAGAGAGAGAGAGAGAGAGAGAGCTGGCACTAGGAAGTGAGGCAGTACACAATGTCCAAAGAGGATACTAGCTTCCCATGTTCGGTACCGTACCCGTTTCCTCGTGTTGCTTTTTTTGTTTGTTTGGGTTGCTTTGTTTTGTGTTTTGTTTTGCTTGTTGTTTTTGTTAGTTGGGTTTTCCATTTGAGAAGGGGGGGGGGGGGGGGGGGGGGGACGAGGGCGAGTATATAGATGCCTATCATTTTTTTCTTTAACTCTTATTGTATTCAAGAAGTGAAAAATGAAGCAGAAGGATTGATACAGTCAGCTCAGCCCAGTTCCATGTAAAGAATGTGGAGAGTTCAGCTACTGTGCTGTCATTTGGAGTAAATGTAGCTAATTTCATCTTTGTTGTTTGCGTCTTTCTCAGGATGGGACCTTTTCTTTCTCTCCCAACATTGTGTCAACCCTAACATGACTGCGTAGTTGGCCGGGCAATAATGAATAATAACACTCAACTGAAGAACCTTGGGATAATTGGTAGTGTGGTGGTCTTGTCTTGCTGGCTCCCCCAACTTTCCTTTTTGAATTGTTTAGGGAATAAAATGTCTTTGGCTGCTTGTGGATGAATGGTTGAGTGCGGAATCGCTGCCCTTGGCAATATCTTGTCGAGTGGGAAGAGAGAGAGAGAGAGAGAGAGAGTGTGTGTGTGTGTGTGTGTGTGTGTGTTGATGTTGCATGTTGTTGTTGTAAATTGATACGTTATGCAGGCGCCACACTGGTATGCCCAGAT
>CM031600.1:12623271-12630771 GCA_018398815.1 Conus ventricosus | reverse complement strand
ACTGATTTAATTACAAGTTCATCATCTGATGATAACACGACAGCAACATTTTGTCTTTTCGCTATATCTAACTGGAAAAGTGAACAATTTGTCCGCACTTCATCATAAGCAGTACAGTGGAACAGAAAGTGTTCTTCGTCATCAATAATGTGTCTACATGCAGGACAAGGAGATTCTGTGGATGTTTCACATTCAAACCATCTTTTGTTCGCATTAAAACCTAAAGTTCTCAACCTAAATCTTGCGTAATTTATTCTGTGCCAACTATCTGTTATGACATTGAGAAACTTTTCAGAATGAAACACATTCTTAAATGAGAAAAACCAGCGATATTTTTTCTTTACTTTCCATATCTGAGTGCCAATTTTGTTTAAAAGAACAAATAAGCCTGTCTTTAAATTCCGCAATAAACTGTTGCTCATTCCCTACTTCCTGGGCCATCCATACTATTCCAAAACCCTGTTCTGAAAGGACTTTCTTTACTTTTATGAGCCCAGTTTTCTTTACCTTTTTTCCATTTCTAAAAGCATCATATCATAGGCTTGCCTGCTCAAACGGGTCTGAGGTAGCTTCAAGATCTTCAACCAGTACTTAATACATTTCACAAATGTACTTATGTACAAAGGGTATCTGCCCATCTCTCCATATAAAACGGTGTTGGATGAATGAATAGGTACTTGAAGGAAACGCTTCATAGCATACATATGTACTTTTTCAATCATCGAATTTTCATGTAAGCCCCAAATTTCAGCTGCATATGTAAGAAGAGGTTTTATCTGTGTATCAAACATTTTCCAAAATATACTACAGTCTGTACAATTCAGTTTTCTCAGGGATTTCAGAATTTCAATAGTACCCTTTTTCCCTTTTCTTAGATATTCTTCCCATGCGTAACGGAAAGTTAATTTTTGTTGAAAATATCATTCCAAGATTTTATATGGCATTTCCATAAGACCATTTTTCACACACTGATAGGTGGCCACCCATTCTAAAGACCACTATGTTTGTCTTATCCAAGTTAACTGATAAACCATAGCGATCTGCTTCTTCTTTCAATACATTTAGTTGGTTTTGCAAACCTACAACTGTTCCGGAGAGAAGAACAACATCATCGGCATACAGTAATAAAACTAATTCAACTGCTCCAGGTATTATCTGGATACCATGTCTGCCTTTGCGGGACAATTCCACAGCCAGTTCGTTTATGAAAAAAGAAAACAACTGTGGACTCAACAAGCATCCTTGTTTTACTCCATTTTGACAATCAAAATAATCTGAATACTCGCTCTTCACACGCACACATGCCAGCACTGAGTTGTAGACCCTCTAATAGCCATGTACAATTTACTATTAACACCACATTTACGGAGTACATTCCACAGAGCATTCCGATTTACCGAGTCAAAGGCCTTCTTGAAATCTACAAATGCAATATAGAGCTTCGACTTACAGAGTAGATGTTTTTGAATCAAAGAATATAGTGTAAATATATGGTCTGTGGTGCTGTAACTGGTTCTAAAACCTGCTTGTTCTTCCACAATTTTTTCTTCAGTTTCAGCCCATTCAGTTAATCTTGTATTTAGTATGTGAGTGTAGATTTTACTTAAAATGCTGGTAAGTGATACTCCACGATAGTTGTCGGGATTGTTCACGTCTCCTTTTTTATGAATTGGTACAATAATTGATTTAGCCCACTCTGATGGAAAGATACCATTATCAAAAAGTTGGGCAAATAAATGAACAAGGAAATCGATTACAGTTGTGTTTGCATTCTTCAACATTTCTGCTACGATTCTATCTGGTCCTGCACTCTTTCCTAATTTTAAATGTTTAATACCAGCAACGACTTCTTCACGGGAAATAGGTTGATTAAATAATGGCTCAATTTCATTCTCTTCTACCACACCGTCAAGAGAGAGAGAGAGAGAGAGAGAGGTCATTTTAATGCCATTGAAGCCAGAAAATGTTTAAGCTTGGTGTAAAAATAAGCGTTCGGGACAAAG
This sequence comes from Conus ventricosus, assembly GCA_018398815.1. Taxonomy (NCBI): domain Eukaryota; kingdom Metazoa; phylum Mollusca; class Gastropoda; order Neogastropoda; family Conidae; genus Conus; species Conus ventricosus. The sequence goes on along the minus strand of CM031600.1, from coordinate 12,628,768 downwards.
AGCGTCTGTGCATGTATTCACATATTACACAGACCCACTCGAACACACACACACACAGGGACACACACACACACAGACACACACACACACACACGCACGCACGCACGCACGCACGCACACGCGTGCGCGCTCGTACACACAGACAAACACAGAGGAGAGAGAGAGAGAGACGGACAATACATACACTTAATTTGCCATCGAGAGCATCTCTAACTCAGACAGTAAACTTTGATTTAACTATGTTGTTTGTGAGGTGTCCAGCCGTGAGAGGACCCAGAGTGGCTTACTTGTGTGTGTGTGTCTGTGTCTGTGTGTTTGTGTCTGTACGCACATGCACACGCGCGTGTGCTTTGATACATGTGTTCGGGAGGTTGCGCATGTATGCTTATATGTCTGTAGTTGGGGGAGTGGGGGTGAGAGGGAGCATATGTGGATGTGTTTGTTTTTTTCTTAATGACAATTTCGTCGAATGATGTGTGTGTTCTAAATGTGGATGAGTTGAAGCTGCAACTGCTTCGACGGTGTGTGCGTGTGTGTGTGTGTGCCTGTTGAGGGTGTTCTGCGGTTATTACATGAACTGTTGGGGTTGTTTGTAAACGTGAGCAGCATAGTGTGAGCGACCTGTGACACAGAAGCCCGCAAGCGTGAATGTCAGCAGTGATGGAGTTGTCGCGTCTCTGTGGTCTCCGCTGATGACACGTGACTACCCCCTCCCCTCCCCCGGCTCCCCCTCCCGTCGCCAACCCTCCATCCCCCAACCCCACCTATCCCACCACCTTTCCTGTCCCGCACCTATTCCCCTCTCTCCACCACTCCTTGCTGTCCTGACAGATGATACCCCTCCTCCACCCCCATCCCCCTCTTCCCTCCCCGCTCTTGCAGGCCGGCAGTGTTGGGCGTCAGTGAAACTGTCACGGCTTGACGGTGTCATGTTGCCGTTTCCTTGCCTGTCTGACCTACTGCTGCCGTCTCCTCAGTGTGCCGTACAGTACACAGCTGAGTCAGGAGAGAGAGAGAGTGTGTGTGTGGTGTGTGTGGTGTGTGTGTGTGTGTGTGTGTGTGTGTGTGTGGAGAGAGAAAGTGTGTGTGTGTGTGTGTGTTTGGAGAGAGAGAGAGAGAGAGAGAGAGAGAGAGAGAGAGAGAGAGTATTATGCGTTCGGTGTTCATACATATTCTGATGTGCGTAAGTGTGATTATTGCGCTAGGTGGGTTATACCAGAGATACTACTATCTCTGGTTATACCAAGTCGATTTGTTTATGCGTTTCATGCGGTTTTCTCATCTCTTTCCTTCTTCTTCTCTCTCTCTCTCTCTCTCTCTCTCTCTCTCTCTCTCTCTTCTCTCTCTCTCTCTCTCTCTCACACACACGCACACGCACACACACACACACACACATCTCTCTCTCTCTCTCTCTCTCTCTCTCTCTCTCTCTCTCTCTCTCTCCTTTTCTGCGCCAGTGGATAATGCTTTTTAAAGTAGCCGCTCGGCAGTATTCTCATTTTATCGCAGCTACGCAGTGAACTGCCGCTGTCTGTTCAAAACATCTTGGTGTTCACAGTCCCCACTCCGGCATCAGATCGGCATTGCAACTGCCTGGTACCCAGCGTCTCTGTTGCACGCCACCCAACCTGATTTCGGTGGGCACTTGTTTACGTGTGCCAGTCTGGCGCTGGCTAATAAGTGGCCAGTGTCCGACGTTTCGTCGAACGACATTTCGTCGAACGACATTTCGTCGAATTTTCTTGCAGCCTGCGAGGGTTGAAAGTCAACGGGAAAGAAAGTCAACGGGAAAAAAGTCACGGAGGGACCCAGTCTACTCCAAAGCAGAATCGATGGTCTTTAGATTAGAGTAGGGCGAAGCCCGAGAGAGGACGAAGGACGAATGAACGAAGGCCGTTAGGCCAAGTCGTGCTCATTCGACGAAATGTCGTTCGACGAAACGTCGCGGACCTAAGTGGCTGCCTGTTTGGTTCCAGACCCCAGCAAGCTATACAGACACTGTACCTTGGCACTACAGACCTGACTGCTGGGGGGGGGGGGGGGGGGGGGGGGGGGGGGGGGGGGGGGGGGGGGAGAGGAGGGACAAGGGGGGGGGGGGGGAGAGGAGGAGATACTCGCCCAACATTGAACGCTTTGTTGGCAAACTGTACTCGTATAAAGTGCTTTTTGCTGCTGCCGGAACAGAAGCAGGGATGTATACCTCCTCCCCCGTCTTCACTCCCCTTCAGTCCCTTTGAAGAGCGGTGCGATAGGAAAACAAACGGCGTCTGGTCTTTCCCGTCTTGTAAACTTCCCATTACCTTTAGAAAGCACGAACCTTCTTTTGTTTTTAAACGTTTGGCTATTTTGTTTTGTTTTCATTCCGTAACCTCTTTTTTTTTTTTTAAATCCTCTGACCATATTTGTTGTTGTTAACATTTCAAGTCACATACTTGGAGGCTGCATGTGTATGTTGGGGTGGGGTGGGGATGGAAAAGGTGTGGTGAGAGGCGCAGTCAGATTGGATTCCAACACATTTACAGAGTAAATCTTGCATGTATCACGGTATATCCCCCCCCCCCCCCCCCCCTCTCGTTTGACAATGCGTTAGTTTTGTAAGTACTTACTTAAGGTCTAAAAATGTCATCACTTTTTGTCATCCACTGTAGAAACGACCTTATAGAATTCATGAACACAGGCCTGACTGTTTTCATGTCACCTTATGAACAGACGGACAGACCAGACAGGCCTTCAAGACCTCCCCCCCCCCCCCCCCCCCCCACCACCCCCTTCTGAAAACAAAGAAAGACAGAAACTTTGCCAGTCAGTGTTGAGTATGAGTCCTTCAAGAGAGTCCATGAACATGCCAGGGAGGCGGAAGTTGATATCCTAACGGCCATCAGCAACAATAATCTGGCACATCGGGGCGTGGCCCGTTCTGTGGACTGATCACTAGTATCATCTTTCCCAAGAAAGGAAATAGCCGGCTCTGCCTGTACCAGGCCTTCTGCACCGTCAGTTTGATCAGCCAAGGCTGCAAAGAAATGCTCAAATCATTCCGAACAGGTCACAGCTGCAAACAGGAAACTATTATTGCTGAAGCACATGTTTAATCATAATAGATAGACAGATAGTGTTGCTCATAGCCTAGCCGACCGCGAAGAGCCATATTAGGGCTGTCACCACGTTGAAGTCAACTCTTAAGTCAGAAGAGGAGGGTAGGGGGGCAGAAGAAGAAAAATGGTCAGGGAAGACATCCGCGGAGACCCAAATCTTTGCACACAACCAACCGAGAACGGGAGGAGCTGGCTGAATCGCTCTAGAGTGTGGTGCCTTGATGACTTCCCACGGAATTCAAGGTGAAGAAGAAGGAAGTCGTAGATGATCAAAGGGTAAGTACTTGACCCGTTGGCTGTCGAGCTGACCCAATGTGTGAGTCTCTCCCGCTTTGTTTAGCAACACTTTGCTACAAAGTGACTGACTGACTGTTGGTCTTTACGTCGCTTATTCTTTGACCCTAAAGACACACATCCCACCCACCCCCCCCCCCCCCCCCCCCCCCCCCCCCCCCCCCACCCCCACACACACACACACACAGCACCATCATCGTCATGTTGTTTTATCTATCGACCCTGGCTCTATCGACCTGGGATCTATCGACCCTGGGATCTGTCGAGCTGACCCCATTGTGTACTCTCATATACCCTTCATGACCCCAGCGCTAACGTTACATAGCCTTCACAGATTTCCCACGCCGCATAACTTCGTAAAATTCTCCAGTGCGAACAAATGAGCCCAACGCCTGTTTGCTGCAGCAACAGCACCAGAACCAGACCATGCCAGAGATTCTCCGTCTGGTCGCTGACTTTCTTCCTTAGCATCCCAGTTCCTCCATCCCCACCCCATTTAATAGACAAACGGACAGTAGTTTACGCTGTCGGTGCCCGGTTATTTCTTCCAGATGCTAGACATGACTAAATGCGTTTGCGAGCTCAAAACACACGGTAGCCAGGCGCTGGGTGTTGGGTTGTGACTGTGCTCAACATTGAACGGATTGTTGGCAAACAGGAACAGTGCTCCCGGCGCAGAAGCCGTATGCCGTTTGTTTGGTTTTTTTTGTTGTTTTTTTTTCCCTCCCCACAAGCTTTTCTCTCCCACCGCATCCACCTTGACTGAAGAGGTGGCCAGATTGTAAAACAAATGGCTTCTTGTGTGGATTTCAGCCCCCTTGCTTATTGGTAGTAGACTACTGTTCTCTTTCATTTTTCTTCTCTTTGGTTTTTTTTTTTTTTCTGTTTTGACTTCTCACTTTTCATTGTGGGAAAAGTTAGAGGTGTTTGTAAAAGGCAGGTATGAGTAGGACTTGTTCTGTGGCGCATGGCATAATCAACCAGATTGTTTGCAGGGAAAGGTTTGACAAATGTAACGTTCTTTTTTCTGTTTGTTTCTTTGGTTTCATGTCTGTTGACTTCAGCCTTACAGATGGGCGTGGATTCCATTGGACAAACAATTTTGAATAATATGAACAGCATTAAACAAAGTGTTTACAAGCTTTCTTTAGCAGACAAGCATAGCAGTCATTACAGTGTTGATAACAATACAGAATACTGTGAACAGTACCATGTTTTTCATCTGTTCCCCTGTTGTTGGGTTTAAAAAAAAAATAAAACAACTTCAAATGACAACAAAAATAACTGGGGAAGGGCATGTTCTTGGCTTCTTTCGCTATCTCAGACATCCATAGTCTATTGTGATTTTTAGTGATCTCAACTGTTTTCTTGCTTCTGCCTGCGACAGACTTTGCACATTTTGTCTCATCCTTTGCCCAATTATTGCTAAATAATAAAAAAAATAAAAAAAAGATTAAAGAGAAAAGATATACACCTTCCTGACAGTGTTCCCACGCCAGTGTTTGTTTCTGCAGCCCAAGCTTTTCTTTCTTTCTTTCTTTCTTTCTCTTTTTTTTCTTTTTCTTTTCTGGTGCCCAGGTCAAAGAGATACAAGAGGGCTATAAATCCGGCCAGACAGCGCATTATGAGGCTGGAATCCTAGGAAGCCCAGGAAGGCAGAACCATCCCAGACCCCCCTCCCTTCTCCCAGACCCCTTTTATCGGCCTGTTCCCTTTTCCCTAATCATGAACTGCCAGCCAAATCTAACAAATGAAGGTTTGAGAGAGGAGAAGTGTTGGAGGGCAGCTGGCTTGAGTGAAATGGGAGCCTTACAAAAACCCATCTGATCCATATTAAAACTGGGTAGATAGGGGGGAACAGAGCATTCTAGATTGATCATGTTTCATGCATTCAGTTTCATCATTTTCTTGTGTGTGCTTTGGATTATCTGTCTGGTATGATGGATTGCTGGGGTTTAACATGTGGCTCATGGCTGAAGCATTGTGTGGAATGTACTTGTGCGATTTCAGTTGCTGCAGACCAAGGCTCTGAACTGCTTGTTTGCATGCTGACATAGCACGCACGCGCGCACAGACACACACACACACACACACACACACACACACAC
>CM031600.1:12610771-12618271 GCA_018398815.1 Conus ventricosus | reverse complement strand
CAAGAGAAGGAGAGCTCATATCTCTTCATCCACTATGGGGTGGGGGGGTGGGGGTGGGAGGTTCATATAAATGGTGTTGTTTAAAAAAGTGAACAATGCTGTGGGATGATGTTCATTGCAACAGGTGAAATAATGTGTTGGCATCAATATGGTGATGTTTGTTGAGAGAAGATAGCAGTGATCAATGAAAAACAGGGTATCATGTGTTGCACACACACACACACACACACACACACACACAACACACACACACACACACACACACACACACCACAAAAGAAAAGGTGGGGGGATGGGGGACCACATATAAACATTGTTCTGGGTGAGTTAAGATCATGTGATCATAATGAGACTAACTGTGGAAATTTTTCACACACATATTTACTCGCACATACACTCATTCACACACACACACACATTTAAAAAAAAAAAAAAAATTATTATCATCAATCAGTCACTGATAGGTGATGATCATATGAGATCAACGGTAGTGTAGGAAGAGATTCTTCTCCGTTCCGTTAGGCAGGAATGGTGGAGGTACTGGCAAGGGCTTCTGTATGGTGAAGGCTCTCCAGTGGTCAATAAAGTTTTGCACTCATCGGTGTGTTGGCAGGCCAGGATTGTTCTTTTGGTGGTGTTGGGAATATTCTGTTTGAAAACAGATGAAAAAACAAATGACATTGATATGTACACACATACACGTAAAGAGAACGTAGTGGGTGGCACAGTTCTGTGAGGATTGGATTGTCCCAGTGAGCAGTCTGTGGTGATTGGCTTGTCCTAGTGAGCAGTCTGAATTTGTTTTCAAAGGGAAGTCTGCAGCGAGAAAGAGGATGGGCAACATGATACAGTGAAAACTATGTGTGTTCCAGGTGAGGTCTGACTACATGAAGGACTTGGCAGAGCAAGTGGATACTGATGTGGCCATCAGACTAGGCTGCATAGAGATGAGGTCAGTTCTAGGGCACCCGCAGAAACAGGTTGAATGCTAAAGCAAGCAGACAACAAGCATTGATTGATGGTTGTGTGAGTGACTTACCTGACTGTGAGAGAGCCATCTAGGCAGCATGGAGATGAGGTCAGTACTAAGATGTCCATAGAGACTGGGTCCGGATTCCTGTAAGGAAACAAGATTCATTAGATGATGTCTCTGTCTGTGACTTGCAATATTCTGGGCATGATTGGACGGCATAGAGCTTGGGCTGGTTTAAAAAAAAAAAGAAATCTAAAAAAATAACTCAAGGCACATGAACCATTATTTTTTAGGATGAAAGTGGTCTTTCTGAAAATTCAAGGCTGAAAAAGAAAAAAAAGTTACAACTGTCTGGGTCTAGTTATTCAATAATAATTGCATTCAGATAATGTGTGTGAATTCCCTTGTCAGATGCTTTGATTGTTGACGTAAAAGGCATGAAGTTTGTTGTAAACAAATATCACTATTGAATTTACCCCAACAAGCACAATAGATTTATGCTTTTATTCTGTTATCATTACTTTGCTTTTGTATGTTTTATCAGGGTATAGGAGGGAAAGGAGTTGGGGGAGGGGTGGGATTGTTGGAGGGGGCTGATAGTGGCCAGTCTACCACAGTGAATATAGATCAGTTTCTGTCTGCTGAATATATTCCACTTATTGATCCACCATTTGTGGGTCTTGCTGCCTCATCTACATCTACCATTTTGTAGTACTTGCTTATGCTGACGTGGCATTGGGTGGTAAAACAGAGACACTGAAAAGATTGATATGCACTGATGATTGATGAGAATGCTACAGGGTTGCTTGAATGACTTGAGAGGAATGACACGTAAAAATGTTGGTCAAGTGAATATTCGTTTCAACATTCAGCTGAAAGTTATCTGATCTGTGCAGAGACAGTACAGTGTTTTGGTTGATGCAGGGAGAGCCAAGTATGGACTGAAACCTGCATATGACACACACCTCACTCTGTAAACTGCAGCAACATGGATAAATCTACAAAGACAGATTAGGTATCTGGGGGGATGGGTGATCTCATATTTGAGTCTGTTGGACCAGCTTGATAGGAATGTGTGACTATTGAATGATAGACATGTGTGCACAACAAATGTAAGATGAAAATAATCATCTTGATCCTATTGTTGTCCTGGACAAAAGGCTTTGAGAATGGGTAACAGATGGTACATTGTCAGATTAAGGTCAGCTGGCAAGCCAAACAGGACTGAAACAAGCATCCAGTGTTCAGTGTCTGGTCTGGGGGTCTCTACAACCTGAATCCTATTAAACCATTCGATGGTGACTGATAACGCATTGATGCTTACTGATAATGCATTGATGCTTACTGATAGCGCATTGATGGTGACTGATAACGCATTGATGCTTACTGATAACGCATTGATGCTTACTGATAGCGCATTGATGGTTACTGATAACGCATACTCATCAGTAAGAGACTAGCATATGTGTGATGGGATGGGACACACCTCAAGCTGTCAACCTCTGTTTGTCGTGTTCTTTTTGACATGGGACAATATGAATTTATGCAAGTGAATCTGTGACAGCTTGAAGATCTACACAACATACAGTTTGTCTCCTTTAGATATGTAATACTAATCTGCTATCTGTGGCATGCATTGTGTGACAGGCGATTCTTCAAGGACATGCCCCAGGTGGCTCTGGACAAGAAGTCCAACTTTGAGTACCTGGAGAAAGAGGTGGGCTTGAAGCGCTTCTTGCCCCGCTCCATCATTGACAGCATGAAGGTCAGTACCTATCCTGCCCCGCTCCATCATTGACAGCGTGAAGGTCAGTACCTATCCTGCCTGCTATCATTGAAGCAGTCGGGTCGTGGGCATGATCTGGTGCACATGTTTAGCCGTTATGTAAATTCAACTAGTGGGCATGGGGAAATACGGAGTTCTGTTTATCTGCAAAGGCTATACATGATGCTTCTGATAATAATACCATAGTTTTCTACAAATACACAGTGCTTGATGATTTGATAAGTTTTTGTTCATTGAGTAATTTTTCAGTAAAATTTCAGGACTTTTTAAATGGATGAGTTTATATGAAAATAATCCTCCTTCGCTGATCATCATTAAAACAGAAAAGCCCATTCAAATTCTGTGGTGCTTCATGCCCTGATCTCATGGTTGCCTCAGAGTCGATTTCTTTGTGATGTCCATGCTCTTGGTGGCCCCATCCAGAGGCAGGTGCTCTCTTAGTCTGTCCTGGGGCTAAGCAGTAATGGCCATCAGTTGGGGGCTGAGCAGGTGGTGTCCTGCTTATGAAGGATCAGGGAACACCACCAGACTGTGAAGGCAGTAGTGCAGGGCCTTCTCCTGTGGATTGTGTCATGACTGGCTGTTGACTGCCTGGGCAGGGGTGTAATGGAACAAAGCATTGTGTGGTGTCAGTGGGGTGGCCAAAGTAAGGGGTGTGGGAGTAAAGACTTACAGGATATGGAAAACAGACAAAGAAAAAGAAAAGATAACATTCAGATCGGATGAAAAGAGAGAAAAAAAGGATGTAACTGGGAACTGTTTTATGTTATTAGAAAGAGAGAGGGTATTTTTCAGGTGCATTCTTTGTATAGATTCATTGACATAGCAAAAAAGTAAGCATTGATGACTTGATAATGGAAAATAATCCAGTGCCTTCAGCACCAAAGTAAGAGGATTAGAATTAATTTCTTTTGGTTTAGCTGGTTTCCGGGGAAAGCTGCTGTGAACAAATCTAGAGCATGTACTGTCAGGTGTGAAAGTTATGTGCTTAGATACCTGTGTCATTTAATGTTGTGGTTCACAGTTTTCAGTTCTTCCCATTTTAACTTGGTCACATAACTAGGCTGCTTTTTTTTTTTTAATCAGCACGTAAAGAGTTGACAGTCACACTGTTTATCTTTTTTTGTTCATAATGTCTATCAAAGTTACCTTGATGTTCCATATTAAATTTTCCATGGTAAAAGCAGGTCAGACACAAATTAAACTGCACATCGACAATAATCATGAAATCATGAACAAGCATCTAAGTGATGTGACAACATTGTATGTAACACTGCCAGGTGAGTCATGTACAGGACGTATTTAGTTCAGTTCACATTGCTTACTGCCCAGCAGACTGCAGAGGACCATATCAGGGCTGTAAATAACTCTACATGGATTGGAGAAAAAAGACGAAGTGTGGGGCGAGGGAAAGATTACATTTAAATGTGTATTATGACAAACACACAGAGGTATGACTTTTGAAGTTCAGTTGTATTTCATTTTCAGTCATTGGGTATGTTTGCATTGTTTTGAAAACTTTCCATGTATACTCATGTTTTATGTAAATATTTAGCAAAGCTGCTTAGTGCATTGCATGTACAGCAGGTGACTTTTATTATAGAGTGCAAAGTAGACATTAGCCTATAAAGTTAAGACTGTTCTGTCTGTGTAATAAAAGATTTTGGTGCTCAGTCTGTTTAATGCTGTCTCTTTCATCTGTACATTCTGCATTTGACCAAATCAGTAGAGGAGAGGAGAACAGTATCTTGCCTGGTTTTCTCACCATTCACCTTTGCTTCAGTCCTGTTCACTCTGCCAGCTTTTTGTTTTCTGCTGTAAAGCTACGTCAGCCTACTGCCTACACGTAGGCTTTATGAGCTGTTGGTTCACCATGTGTGTGTGCTGCAATCATCGTAAGTGGGCACTCATTTAAGAGTGAACAGGAAGTAGACAGAGCCAATCCGACCTACAGGAACAGGTGAATGTGTTCAATATGCACAGTGGAACTTCAACTGTCGAAAGACAGACAGTTCTTGTCCCCTCTACATCTCTGATTTGACAAAGTTCATCAGGTTTGAAGCCTGTATGAAAACAATCTTTCCCACAGCTGCGATTTGCCTCGTTAGACTTGTTTTCATCTTTGCCCAGTTCTGGTGGCTAAGGCACTGTGTGGATGTTTGGATTTCATTCAAGTCTGACTTGCAGTTTGATTTGCATGTTTTGTGTGCAGCCCAAAGCCCTGCGGAAACTGATTCAGAACAACTTTCGACAGTACGCCCAGCTGAGTGAATCGGAGTGTGTGTACAAGTTTTTTTGAAACCCTGTTCACGTGTGTAGCTTCAACCAGGAGAGATTCAAGTGTGCTCTGGGGGTAAGTTCTGTCCATGGATGATTTCATGTGTGTGATGTTTGAGTGGCTGGAAGAGGTGGATCTGAGGAACAAGTGAATCCCATTTTGTTACACAGTGTGTCAAGTTTTGAAACTTAGGAGGCAGATGGTGGGGACCGGAATAGCTCAGTTTGTAGAGCACCAGACTTGGGATCCTGCTAGTTGGAATCTCCACTGGGCTGTTTCAGTGCAGGGAGATTTTTCTCTCAGAGTTAACATCGGTTTTGGCCCCACACTTCCAAAGTCCTTCGAATGAGACATTATAGAGGTTTTGTGTGTGAACAGACGCATAACATCTTCCACATGTGTAACTCTATCACCAGCTTTTGGAAGAGAAGGTCAGTTTGGCTGTTGATATGGATGACATGTAGATGCATAGCATGCACCCAACGAATGAAGATATGAATGAAAAACTGAGTGAATTACAGACTGAATGACACGGGAAAACAACTGAATATAGCATCAGCATTCAGCTGTTAAGTCTGCTTACCCAGGTAGGTAGCCTGTTGTGTAAATAAGAGGTTGATTATAGAGCACTTACAGCTTGGGCTGTAACTAAAGATAGGCACTATGTAAGTATTTATAATAATAATGATGATAATATATGATTGTATTATACACAGGGATGTACTTTTTTTCATAACCAGTGTAAATATTCATAAGAACAATGGTAACTGAAAATTTTGTATTATCAGTGAGACAGTATTGGTAGATTGATTGGTTTAAAGAGCGTCTGAAGTCTGGGTAGAGACTTGGTATTTCGTGTGTGTCTCTTTTTTTCTTTTTTTTTTCCGCAATTGTTGGTGATATTGTATTGTCAGACAGATGTGAACTTTGAGAGAGTCTGAAGTCAGGCAGGAGATTTGTGTCATTTTTAATAGGCAGCAGATTATGTTGTTGGAATGATTGTTCCACAACATATACACACACTGCACATAGTGGACTATGAACATTCAGACAGGATGTCTATGAAAGTGTGATCACATTGTTTCTTAAATGTGGTGAGCGTTTTTGGTGTTTGTAAAGCTTTGAAACTGATTATCACAGGAATGGAAAAGGTGGCACCTTGATGTTGATATTGTGATGGGAATGTAATAGGAATTTTTATTATGTTGCAGTCTGGCTGGAGTATAGACGTGGAAATAGTGATTGGGCCTGATGTTGGCATCAGCTACCTCACAGGGAAGGCTTCTTCTGTAAGTCGGCTTTTGTTGGTCCCAGAGCTGTGATCACTTGCTTAACTCTGAAGTAATAAGAACACATTTCTTATCGTACAATGTACTTCTCCCACCCTTCTTTGCCTCTCTGTCTCTGTCTTGGTCAGTCTGTCTGTCTGTCCGTCTCTCTCTCTGTCTGTCTGTCTCTCTCTCCGTTTCACATACATTTTACACAGAAATGTGATCTAAAACTTTTATTGAACATGTTCATTTGCATGGAAGGACCAGTTTGTGACATTGATAAATGATTTTTCTTGTTTTGTGAATATGAACATATTTACAGCCATATGATTATATTTAAGGTATAAGATACAGGCCTGAGCACCCATACACTTTTGCTGTGCCCTTTTCATATTTTTTTTATACATAGAAATGCACTGTACATACCACATTGTTTGAAAGAGAGAGAGAGACTATATTGGAATGTGGTGGTGCTGGCATTTACAGTTGATTTGCTGACTAGGTTCTCTTTATTTCCTTGATGAATGCTGTTTGTTGCAAAATTGCTTGCTCTCTCTCAGTTGCTGTAAGCATGCTAAAGTGCAGCTTGTCTTCAGATTTGAACACTTCAGTTTTCTATGAAAAAAAAGATTTTTAGTTTAAAAAAAATAACAGTTAAATTTTCAGTTGGGAAAAAAAGAGTGCAGAGGCTTCTAAAATACACCAAATATCAAGATAATGTTGTAATTTTTTTTTTTAATCCAACAAAGAATTTTAAGTATACAGGTCTCAGCATGATGGTGGAATGTATGGTTGTTGAATGTTACATTTAATTCATTTATTTGAAATTATTTCAGCATGCAGACTTCCTACCACATGTTTGAAGATTTCATAGATTATATTTTGGCGTCATATACTGTACCATGTCAGACAATAGCATTCACGGCAGTTAGTCTGCTCTGCCAGGCCGAAGTTTTTGTGTGGCTAATGCAGTGATAAGACAGTCACGTGGTGCCCAACCCACTTCCGCCGCCGGAAGAAGCCAGTGTCAGTCTCCCATACCTCATTTTCTCTCGGCCCTGCGTCCAGCAAGATAAGTCTTGTGCTCTGTCTCGCCTTCTCTTTGCCGTTGTGTTAAGATAGCTTTGTGTTTGCTTCTTTGCTTATTTGTTGTGGCTTGCGCGCTTCACCCTTTCATTCTTTACGGTGGGGC
>CM031600.1:12541417-12609771 GCA_018398815.1 Conus ventricosus | reverse complement strand
TTAAATTTTTTGTTAGTGGTTAAAGTTATTGTTGCTTAGATACCTGTTGTCATTAATGTTGTGGTTCACAGTTTTCAGTTCTTCCCATTTTAACTTGGTCACTAACTAGGCTGCTTTTTTTTTTTAATCAGCACGTAAAGAGTTGACAGTCACACTGTTTATCTTTTTTTGTTCATAATGTCTATCAAAGTTACCTTGATGTTCCATATTATAATTTTCCATGGTAAAAGCAGGTCAGACACAAATTAAACTGCACATCGACAATAATCATGAAATCATGAACAAGCATCTAAGTGATGTGACAACATTGTATGTAACACTGCCAGGTGAGTCATGTACAGGACGTATTTAGTTCAGTTCACATTGCTTACTGCCCAGCAGACTGCAGAGGACCATATCAGGGCTGTAAATAACTCTACATGGATTGGAGAAAAAAGACGAGTGTGGGGCGAGGGAAAGATTACATTTAAATGTGTATTATGACAAACACACAGAGGTATGACTTTTGAAGTTCAGTTGTATTTCATTTTCAGTCATTGGGTATGTTTGCATTGTTTTGAAAACTTTCCATGTATACTCATGTTTTTATGTAAATATTTAGCAAAGCTGCTTAGTGCATTGCATGTACAGCAGGTGACTTTTATTATAGAGTGCAAAGTAGACATTAGCCTATAAAGTTAAGACTGTTCTGTCTGTGTAATAAAAGATTTTGGTGCTCAGTCTGTTTAATGCTGTCTCTTTCATCTGTACATTCTGCATTTGACCAAATCAGTTAGAGGAGAGGAGAACAGTATCTTGCCTGGTTTTCTCACCATTCACCTTTGCTTCAGTCCTGTTCACTCTGCCAGCTTTTTGTTTTCTGCTGTAAAGCTACGTCAGCCTACTGCCTACACGTAGGCTTTATGAGCTGTTGGTTCACCATGTGTGTGTGCTGCAATCATCGTAAGTGGGCATCATTTAAGAGTGAACAGGAAGTAGACAGAGCCAATCCCGACCTACAGGAACAGGTGAATGTGTTCAATATGCACAGTGGAACTTCAACTGTCGAAAGACAGACAGTTCTTGTCCCCTCTACATCTCTGATTTGACAAAGTTCATCAGGTTTGAAGCCTGTATGAAAACAATCTTTCCCACAGCTGCGATTTGCCTCGTTAGACTTGTTTTCATCTTTGCCCAGTTCTGGTGGCTAAGGCACTGTGTGGATGTTTGGATTTCATTCAAGTCTGACTTGCAGTTTGATTTGCATGTTTTGTGTGCAGCCCAAAGCCCTGCGGAAACTGATTCAGAACAACTTTCGACAGTACGCCCAGCTGAGTGAATCGGAGTGTGTGTACAAGTTTTTTGAAACCCTGTTCACACGTGTGTAGCTTCAACCAGGAGAGATTCAAGTGTGCTTTGGGGGTAAGTTCTGTCCATGGATGATTTCATTGTGTGTGCATGTTTGAGTGGCTGGAAGAGGTGGATCTGAGGAACAAGTGAATCCCATTTTGTTACACAGTGTGTCAAGTTTTGAAACTAGGAGGCAGATGGTGGGGACCGGAATAGCTCAGTTTGTAGAGCACCAGACTTGGGATCCTGCTAGTTGGAATCTCCACTGGGCTGTTTCAGTGCAGGGAGATTTTTTCTCAGAGTTAACATCGGTTTTGGCCCCACTTCCCAAAAGTCCTTCGAATGAGACATTATAGAGGTTTTGTGTGTGAACAGACGCATAACATCTTCCACATGTGTAACTCTATCACCAGCTTTTGGAAGAGAAGGTCAGTTTGGCTGTTGATATGGATGACATGTAGATGCATAGCATGCACCCAACGAATGAAGATATGAATGAAAAACTGAGTGAATTACAGACTGAATGACACGGGAAACAACTGAATATAGCATCAGCATTCAGCTGTTAAGTCTGCTCTACCCAGGTAGGTAGCCTGTTGTGTAAATAAGAGTGTTGATTATAGAGCACTTACAGCTTGGGCTGTAACTAAAGATAGGCACTATGTAAGTATTTATAATAATAATGATGATAATATATGATTGTATTATACACAGGGATGTACTTTTTTTTCATAACCAGTGAAATATTCATAAGAACAATGGTAACTGAAAATTTTGTATTATCATGTGAGGACAGTATTGGTAGATTGATTGGTTTTAAAGAGCGTCTGAAGTCTGGGTAGAGACTTGGTATTTCGTGTGTGTCTCTTTTTTTCTTTTTTTTTTCGCAATTGTTGGTGATATTGTATTGTCAGACGATGTGATCTTTGAGAGAGTCTGAAGTCAGGCAGGAGATTTGTGTCATTTTAATAGGCAGCAGATTATGTTGTTGGAATGATTGTTCCACAACATATACACACACTGCACATAGTGGACTATGAACATTCAGACAGGATGTCTATGAAAGTGTGATCACATTGTTCTTAAATGTGGTGAGCGTTTTTGGTGTTTGTAAAGCTTTGAAACTGATTATCACAGGAATGGAAAAGGTGGCACCTTGATGTTGATATTGTGTGGGAATGTAATAGGATTTTTATTATGTTGCATCTGGCTGGAGTATAGACGTGGAAATAGTGATTGGGCCTGATGTTGGCATCAGCTACCTCACAGGGAAGGCTTCTTCTGTAAGTCGGCTTTTGTTGGTCCCAGAGCTGTGATCATTTGCTTAACTCTGAAGTAATAAGAACACATTTCTTATTTTACAATTTATTTTTTCCCCCCCTTTTTTCCCTTCTTTCTTGTCTTGGTCAGTCTGTCGGTTGCCCCGGGCTCTCTCCCCTGCGTCTGCCCTCTCCCCTCCGTTTCACATACATTTTACCCCAAAAATTTTGATCAAAAAACTTTTATTGAAAAAGTTCATTTGCGGGGAAAGGACCAGTTTGTGACATTGAAAAATGATTTTTTTGTTTTGGGGAATATGAACATATTTACCCCCATAGATTATATTTAAGGTATAAGATACGGGCCTGGCACCCAAAACACTTTTCCCTTGTGCCCTTTCATTTTTTTTTTATACATAAAAATTGCACGTACATACCCATTGTTTGAAGAGGAGAGAGGATATTTTGGGAATGTGGGGGTGCTGGTTTTTTTACAGTTGTTTTGCTGACTAGGTTTCTTTTTTTTTCCTTGATGAATGCGGTTTTTTGAAAAAATTGCTTGCCCCTCTCCCCTTTGCGTAAGCTGCTAAAGTGCAGTTGTCTTCAGTTTTGAACACTTCGGGTTTTCTATAAAAAAAAGGTTTTTTTATTTTTAAAAAAAAAAAACATTTAAAAATTTTCATTGGGAAAAAAAGAGTGCAAGGTTTTAAAAATACACCAAATATCAAGAATGTTGAAATTTTTTTTTTAATAAAACAAAAAATTTTAAGTATAAAGGTTCAGCATGATGGTGGAATGTTTGGTTTTTGGAATGTTAATTTAATTCATTTATTTGAAAATTTTCAGCTGCAAAATTTTTCCTACCACATGTTTGAAAAATTTAATAGATTTTTTTTTGGGTTTTTATACTTTTACCTGCCCAGAAAAATAGCATTCAGGGCATTTTGTCTGCTCTGCCGGCCGAAGTTTTTGTGGGGCTAATGCAGGGTTTTAAGCAGTCACGTGGTGCCCAACCCATTTCCCGCCGGGAAAAGCCAGTGTCAGTCCCCCTCCCTCATTTTCTCGGCCCCTGCCGTAAAAGCAAGAAAATTTTTGGGTGTTTCTGTTCGCCTTCCTTTCCCGTTGTTTTAAGATAGCTTTGTTTTTTTTTTCTTTTGCTTATTTGTTGGGGCCCTTGCGCGCTTCACCCTTTATTCTTAAAACCGGTGGGGTTTTTGGTTTTGGGTGTGCTTTATTCTTTTGGTTTAAACCCAAACGCCATCCTGCTTTCCCTTTTTGTCTCGGCACCCCGCGACCTCCCCTTTCCCGTTTCTTTTCGATCTTAAAAGGGCGGAACTCCTTTCCCCGGTTTCCCCTTTTCCCGGGTTTTGGGGCCTTTCCCGGCCCCCTTTGGTTTAAAACGAATCCCCAGCCCCTTTCTCCTGCCTTTTGGGACTCCCGTTTCGCCTAACTTCCCCACGTGCCCACCGGCTTCCATTTCTTGCCGGTCGTTCCGCCATTTTTTTTGGGCCCGGAAAAAACCCGGTCATTTTTCGATCGACCTCCCCGATCAAACCCACAGATCTCGTTACTTTTTCCTACACTTTCAGTGTTTTTCCCCCGGGGGTTGGGTTTTGAGCTCTTTATTTTCCTCGATCCACCTCTTTGTTCCCCTTTTGCGACGTGGTTCCGTGTTTGTTCCCCCCCCACCAGTCCCCAAACATGGGGTAAAGGGAAAAACAAAACGGCTCGAGGCGCTCCACTTTCGGATTTGGGGTTTCTCCCCCCGGGGGGGCCCGCTTTGTCGATTCCACGGGAAAAACCCCTTACGAAAACACAAATGAGCTTTAACGGTGGGTGTAGAGGAGGGTTTTCCGCGCAGGGGACGCGCGACCTCTTTTCCGTTTCCCCCTCTCCCCGCCCGGCGGATCCACGTTTCGTCGCGACCCGAAGCCCAACAGTCAGTCCCAGTCGGATGGAAAATCGGCGGGCATTGCCGACTGTTTTTCTTTTGTTTCCCTTTCCCTAACCCAAACCCAAAGGGGCAAGGCTCCATGAAAGGACCGGGCCCGTTCTAAATTTTCCCCGTTCCCCCGACGGGTTTGGGGCCTGTTCGACTTCGACCGCTTTAAGGGGACCCTATTATCATCCCCCGGGGCCGGCGATCATGGGCCCCCCAGGGGACCCTTGCCGAGCCCCGGGAAGGGCCCACGGGTGGCGACTGCGGACGGAATAAACCGCAGTCCCCGATTTTTTTAGACTCGTGACGTTTGCCCCCCCCAAACTAACGTCCCCCAATTTCTCATCACGCCCCCCCCCAAACCGGCCCGGGTTTCGCCACGCCCCCGGAAAGGGGGAAAGCGTCAAAACCCCGGTGGAGGGGCTGTGGCCGTCTTTGGGGGGAACCCCCCCCACTGACCAAAATCCCGGGTAGGTGCAGGCATGTTTGCCCCGTTCTCCCGCCCTCACCCCGAGGGTTTCGAACCCCCCCGTTCGTTTCGTTAAATTTTCCCTAGGGGTACAGGACGTTGGGGAGCCGACTTTTTCCGCCCCCCTTTATTGGGCAACGCCCCGGGGGCCCCGTTCCCCCCCGGGGGGGGGATCGCCAGCGGGCCCGGGGGTTAACCCTTTTTTTCCGTCCCTTGAGTTTTTCGCGTCGTCTCGCCATCCCCGTCCGCTACCACAGGGGCCGGGAGGTCGGCGATCGAACACTCCCCCGGCCCCCCTGCCACGCGGGGGGCCGGCGCGGACCCCACCCAGGAAAATGGGGAAAGGCAGTGCTCCCCCTGGGTGCGCAAGGTTCCCGGGGGGTCCCGAGGAGACTCTCCCTCTGGGCCGCCACAGCCCTCCTTTCCCCGGGGGGGGACCGGTGGTTCTTTTCCCCCGGGGGAATCAGGGGGTTGTTTGGACTTTTCCCCCTGATCCATTTTTTGGCCCAAAGTGGCATGGGCCTCCGAGCTGGATCGACCGGGGGCCCCCTTTTCCTTTTCGGGCGCGGGTCCGATCGGCGGCCCCCTAGTTTTCAGCCGTTAGGGAAACCCAACGGGGGCCGTCCTCTTTTTCCCCCCTTTCCCCAACGAGTTCACGCCCCCCAGGGCCCCCCGGGCCCGGGGCCCTTTCCGAAGGGGGAAACCTAACTTCCCCTTTCTCGAACTTTACTGACCCAAAGGGGAGGAGGGGTTTGAGGATTTCCCCCCCCAGTCGGGGGCCCTTTCCTTTTTGGGGAGAGCGGGCCCCCCTGATCTGTTTTTTTTGGGTTTTTCCCCCCCTTAAAAAACATTTTCCCCCTTTTCCCTTTTCCCACGGGGGTCACCCCTCCCAGCGATCAGGGCCCAAGGGAAATAGCCCCCCCAGCCATCATCCTTTTTTGGACAGATGGGCCTCTCTCACCGGGGTTTGCACATCCCTTTCCCCCCACCGGGGATTGACTTTTATCACCCCCCAACGGGGCCCCCAGTTTGGGTTTTCCCTAAAGGACTCGCGTCGGGGCCCCCCCCAGGGTCTTTTCTCTCTTTTTGCAATCGGCACCAGGGAGATTGCCATTTCCGGGGGTGACCTCAGCTCATCCCAACGCCCCCCCCCCACATCCCCCTCTCTTTCTATTAAAACCCTGATAAAAAGGGGACAAAATTCGCCGGGGGCTGGCATTCTCCCAACCCCAAACCGCGGGGGCATGCCCTCATTGACATTTTCCCTTACAGCGGGGGGAAAGGAACTCGGGCCCAAAAAGGGGGGAAGGCATTTTTCCCCGTTTCAGCCCGGAGGACACTGAGGGGGCCCCCAACCCTTTTTTGTTGCCCCCCTTATGCGTTTTCTTGTCAAAGTAGCGCACCACCTTGGGGTGCGGCGGACAGCGCAGCCAGGAGTAAATTTAAACTCCCTTTCTGGCTTGAGAGACCCGGGCTATCACGGGGCCCATCTCCCCCCAGCGCTAAAGGGCGGCCTTACGCTGCTTTCCCGGGTCGGAGAAGTCGCTTTTCGGCGACTTTCCCCTCTGGGGGAAAATTACCCATCCCCGTCGGGAGCGAAAAACGGGGCCCCCTTTCTTTTCCCCCCCCCAACCCCCTCGTCGGCTTTGCCCTTCTGACCATTTTTTTTGTCGGGGCCCTCCCCACACCCCGGCCCCCAGCCATCCCCCAAAAGCACGTCCCTCAAGGCCCCCCCAAAAACACCCAAAGCCCAAACCAAAAAAACCCAACAGAATTTTCGGTTCGGAAAAACAGGCCGGCCCCGGAGGGGGACTAGTGGACCCCCCTTCCGGGGGCGGGAAATTTTCAGTTTTTCCCGGGCCCCACCTGGGCCCCTCTCCCCCCCTGGCAGGCAGTCTGTCCCGGCTTGCCACCATTTGGCGGCGCTTGGGTTTTAAACCCCCTGGGGGGGTTTCTTTTCCCGCAGGGGGGGTTTTCCGTTCCCCGGGGGCACCAAACGCCCCCCCCCTTCTGTCCTCCCCCCCTCCTTCCCCCGGCGACCCACCTCCCCCCCAGGCGGAGGCCCTTCGCCTGGAAATCGGGAGCTTCCCCCGGAAAAGGGGCGCCTCCCCGGGGGGTACCACCCCCAACCCCCGGGTTTTTTTACTCTGGGTCTCTTTTTTGCCCCAAAAAGGCCTCGGGGGGCTGGAGGCCCACCCTGACCTTCCCCTCTAAACAGATTCCTCGGGCCCCCCAGATTCAAGATGGAGCCCCCGGCCCAGATCAGGGACTCCATCCACCATCTGGACTGGGCCCCCTTATAGTTTCGGGAAAGTGTTATTTTTCAAAATCCTCACCCAAACCCGTCCACAGACGATCCCTTTTTTTTTCGTCGGGGGGGGCCCGGGGTTTCAATTCAAGGCCCCCCCATTCGGACTCCCCTGGCCCCCTTCCTTTTCACAAAGGTATTTCAAGGAGATGGCCCCCCTTTGCCAGACAGGAGGACATTCGCTCCTTGTCCCCCCTCGCGATTTGGTCGTCTTGGCTCCCTTTTCGGGGCCCTCCCCAATCCCCCCCCCAAGCTATTTCCCTTCTTTGCTCCTCCGGGGGTTTTCGTCCCCAAACCCCTAAAAAATGCGAGCTCTGGGCCCATCAGAAATTTCATTCCTGGGCATGGGGCGGGGGCCCCACCCCATGGTAGTCCCCCCGACCCCGGAGGGGGCCGCCGCTAGGGGGATCTCTTTTCCCCACCTTCGCCTTTTCCCCCCTCACTTCGGCAAGGCCCACTTTCCTCCCTTTTGGGGATGAGGGAAAAGTCCCTTTCTCCTTCTTTCCCCTAGGAGAGTTCCAAAAAACGACAGCTTCAGAGGGGAGGTTTCCCCCGTCGTTGGGCCAGGCCCCGAAGCTGGAACCCACCCTCCCCCCCAGGGCCTTGGTTTTGTTTTGGGCCAGGAAGGGGTGGCTCAGCCATCCACCCCGGCCCCCCGGGGGTTCCCCTCTCCCTCCCCTCCCAGGCCCTGGGAAATTTTTCACAGGGGCGCTCCCAATCGGGCTGGGGGGCCCCTTGGAGAGCAGTCACGCCTCGGGGGTTTGGGGGTTCCCCTTTACTGCTCGTCTTCACCTTTTAAAATTTGGAAAAATGGAGGCGGTCAGGGTGCCCTCCTCCAATTCCCGTCCCTAGTCGCCCACCGAAATTTTTTCTCCTTTTTACCCGGGCAAAAACTTCGGTACTTGTTTCATCAACCCAAAGGGGGGGGGGGGGGCCAAAAACCCTCGGCCTCCCCCCTCCCGTACAGAGGGCCCCCCTTGCTTGGGGTTTACACGCAGGGGGGCACCCTTCGCGGGACACAAGCGGGACCCCCACAAAATCCTGGCAGGGCCTCTCGCCCATCCAAATTTTGTCCTCCACCCCGGAATGGACCCTCAGCGGTTACCCTTTCAAAACCTGTGGGAACATTGGTTAACCAATGATCGACCCGTTGGCCCCCCCACGGTTTCAACCATTGTCCCGCCAGTGTTTTGTGTCCCCGGTCCCCGGCCCCCAGGCCCTTTCGCCATCGGGCGCCCGTCCCCTTTCCCCGGTCCGGGGCCCCATGCTTACGCCTCCCCCCCTTTTTCCCATCCTCCCCAAGGTGATCAGGAAGGGGAGATCGAGGGGGCCCAAAGGGTCCCTTTCCCTAGGGCCCCCGGTGGCCCACTCAGTCCCGGTTCCCGGGGCCTCAAGTCCCTCACCCCACGAACCCCCCCCTCCAGTTGAACACCAGGGGGACATTTTCCCCAGGCAACCCCCTTCGGGGCCCCCCTCACGCCAATCCCCCGATTCTTCATCTTCCCGCCTGGTTCTGTGTCAAACCCCGGGTCGGGAAAAACCAAATCCTCCTTCGAAAGGACAGGTCCCGTTCCGTCCCAATACCCTCCCCATCGCCCGGGGCCCCTCAGGAACTCCCAGACCTTTGCCATGTCCTCTCGCAGAAATAGCACCCCGATCCCCCTTTTTTATTTCAGATGGAGGAAAAAGGGTTTTCCCTGGTGCCCAAAAACAATTCTGTCCCCCACAACGCCCCCCCCACAAACCAAAATAGGAAATTTCCTGTCCCCCTTAAACCTCTCTGCTAGCTCCATCCGGGGCTACGGTCGGCCATCTGCCGGACCATCCGGGCCCAAAGGGGCGGGGGCCTTCCTTGAGAAAGATTTCCCCTTTCGAGAGATCTCCAGAGGGGTTCTCTTCGGGGGCCAAAACCCCTACCTGTTCCCCTTTGGGACCTCTTTACTGTTCTTGGGCGTCCTCCAAAAAAAAACCCCCTTTGGGCCCTTTTTCCCCCATTCCTTTCGACCTTTTTTTTTTTATGAAGACTACCTTCCCCCTCACCCCCGCTTTTAGCCCGGGCGGAGGGCGAGAAACCTTTCCCCTTTGCGGGGGAACCCCCGAGCATTTTCCCTTCCCCAGAGACGGCTCCCTCTCTCTTTAAATTTTCCCTTTCCCCAGTTTCCTTTGCTTAAAAAACCCGGAAACCCCGGCCCGTCCCTCCCCTTTTCCTCGTATCTGCCCGGGGGGGGATACACTAGGGGGCGACCCCCTCTTCGGACATAGCCCTTTTCCCCCTCGGGTGTCTTAAAACCCCCTACTGGGGAAAAGCTCCCCCCGCCCAAAGGGGCGTTCACAAAAAGTTTTTTTTTATTTTTCCCTCAACCCCAAAATAAAACGAAAGGGCATTCCCCCCCGGCACGTCTCTAGGTGGGGTCTCCCAAAACGGTAAGGGAATGCCTTTCCCGGCTTCCCCGGGGCCTCCCCGTCTTGTCCCCCCCCGGGCCCCTGAGGTTCCCGAGCGTTTTCCACTTCGGCAGCATTCCAGCCCCTCTGTTCCCAAGCGCCCCTCCCGGAGGCCCGCCTTTTGGCGTTCGGAGATCCCTTATAAAATTTTTTTTTGAGGGGACACCGCATGACCAGGGGTATGGTTCTAAAGGGGGTAAACCTTTGTGGGGGCTAAGGATCCATATCGGGTAACCCCCGGAAAAACTAGGGCACTCGCCCCCCTCCCTTTTTCTATGAAAATTTGCTTTTTGGTTGGGCATGGTACAGTATATGACGCCAAAAATGGGGAGTTTGTATTTTTACTCCCTGTTTGGTTTGTATACTTACCATGGGCAGACTCTAATGGGCCCGCCCTGCCTTCCCCACTAGCGCCCCAAGGGTTTTTGGGGTTACCTTGCGCGGGAGGCCTCGATGAATTTAGGTAAAGGGGAGACTGACACTGGCTTCTTCCGGGGCGGAAGGGGTTGGGGACAGGGGCTGTCTTATCACGGGATTAGCCACACAAAAACTTCGGCCCGGCAGAAGGGAGACTAAAATGCCGTTTTAAAGCTATTTTTGGGGAAAGGTAAGTATTTTAGCCAAACCCGGGGTTAAAAAAACAAACCCCCCATTTTTTTTTGTCATGATTCGAAAAGTTGTAGAAAAAAAAAAAAAAAAAAAAAAAATGATGTCAGACTGGGTTTTTGTTATTTTTGAGAGACAGGGGTTTTTTTCCCCTTTTTTTTCCAAATTTTGATTTAATGATTTTTAAGTTATAAAGTAAATAACTTGAAGAAAACAAAAATTTGGAAAGGGGTTAATTGTCTGGGGGTTTTTTTCTTAACATTTACGGGCGATTTTTTAAACCAACCACTCAGAGGGGTGTTCAGTGTTTTTTGGGTGTGGCTTTTTGGGAAAAATTATGTACAAACTGTTTAAGGGGCCCTCCACCCCAGAGATGTTCCGTGTTTTTCCCGGGTGGGGCTTTTTTAAAAATTTCTGTACCCAAAAAACCCTTTAAGCCCCTCCCTCAAAACTGTTTTAGTATTTTCCCGGGTTTTTGGGTTTTTAAAAAATTACTGTTTCAAACCTTGAAACCATCCAAATCAAAAACGTTTTGTATTTTCCTGGGTTGGCTTTTGGAAAAAAAATTACTGTACAAAACCCGAAAACCTTTCCCCTCAAGACTGTTAGTTGTTTTGGCCTGTCTTTTTCAGCCCCCCCACATGGCGGGGTTGTCCCGGTTTCAGTCCCTCCGGGCGTGTTTTGGGGGATGGGGCAAAGGGTTTTTCTGCGCTGGGAAAATTTTCGGAGCCACAGAGGGCCCCTTTACAAATTGGGCCGTGCCTCCCTTGGGGCACCCCAGAGGACTTTGGGTGACCTTTATTGCGGTTCGCCTTTTGGGGCATTTATGTGGCCAAGACGCTGTGGAGGGCGGAAAAGGGGAAAGGAAAAAGCCCCCAAAAGTCTTTTGGGTTAAGATGAGTGTGTGTGTGTGTGTGTGTGTGTGTGTGTGTGTGTGTGGAGGACAGAGAGAGAGGGGAGATAATTTATGTCATTTGCACGAGTTCTTTAAAGAGAGTGCTTATGTTTCTGAAATAGCGTGAGGGGTGTGTGTGTTTTTAATTTGAAAAGGTATAAAAAAAAACTTTTAAAAAAACAAAAAGGAAGGAAAAGGTAATTTAATTTGGGTTTGGGTTTCCCCATACACACATGACCTTTAAAAGACATGTTGGGTTTCATTAATTTAGTTATTAAAAAGTGGACAGAAAGGGCTTTTTTGTCCGGATAAGTAGTAAATAAGAACAAAAATTTTTTTTTTTCTTTGGGAAAAAACCAGCGATGTTAAAAAGGAAGTGCTTTTCCATTTAATTGCCCCCGACCTGAGTGGAAACTGTTGATTGTGCTAAAATTCTCCTCCCCACCCGGGGGTGTAAACTAAATTTTTCTTGTCTCAGTCTGTGGGACTGTCTGTCTGCCTCTTGTTCTTTCTCTCTTTGTCTCCCTCTCTGCTTGGGTGTCGTCTCTTTCTCTGTTTTTTTTTTCTTGATAAGTAGAATTTTCCCCAACCTAGATTCTCCCGGTTGGTTTTTTTCCCGTAAAGAAGAGTTAAACTCGGACCGTTCCCTAAATTTGCGTTTTTTTTTTCTTCAAAGTTTTCATTTTCAAATTTTAGATCAGTTTTAAAAATTTTTTTTGTTTGTATTTGGGAAAAAAAAAACATTTAAAAAAACACTTTGATTTTTTTTTTTGTTTTTTAGGGCCCAAAAACAAAACCCACACACCCAAAAATAATGGAAAATAAAGTTTATTTAAAACAATTTTAAGGGATTTTTAATACATGGGTGCCCCAAACCCAATTATGAAAATTTTTTACAAATATGTACCGAGTGGGAAAAAAAGGTTATTTAAAACAGTGCAGAACAGAAAAGGGTATGTCACAAACAAAAAGACCAAAAAATGCACCCCCCAAAAAATGCCCGCAAAAGGTCATAGCCCGATTGGAATGAATTTGTTTGGATTTTTATGAAAATTTTTTGATTTAAAAATTATCCTGTTTTGGGGCTGCATAGCAGGGGTCTCCTCTTGCCCTTTTATGATTTCTAAAAGTTTCTTTAAGCCCTTTAGTTTCAAAATGATATGCTATTTGGGGGTTTTGTATCAAGGAAAGGCTAAAAACATGAAAACTGTAGTCAAAATGTGTTTAAATTTTCTTTTAGCTTTTTATCGAAATTTTTTAGGTACGTTCTTAAAAAAATGATGTGATTTTGACTAACTGACGTGATATGTCTGACGTTTCTTGTTTTTTTTGCTCTTTGCGTTTAAAAATGTTTTTTTCTGTCATTTGAAAGAAAAACAGTTTTTATTAGTAAGAACCCAAAACTAAGTGTGAGACTTGATTGCATTCATTAAATTTGGGAGAAAAAAACAACAGGAGAATTTTTTTCATTTTTTTTTTAAAGGGTGCTGGGACCCGCATGGCCAACTTTAAAAATTGGCTTGCCATCACATCATCTTTGGACAACAAGGAAGGTTTTAAAACCTAAAGTTTGGACCACAAGAAAGAAGGGGAAGGGGGAGAGAAAAAAAGGAAAAAGGGAAAGGGTGTTTATTTAGCAAAATCACGTTTTTTGGGCACTTTTAAATTTCTGAAAAAAGGACTTGCCCGTGCCGGATATGTGTGTGTATGAATGAATTTTTTTTAGTCCCCAGGCGATAATGTGTGTGTTTATTTGTTTGGGATGAAATGTTGTTTTTTTTGGAAAAAAGTCAGATGGATATGCAAGTTTTTGGTAGTGGTAAAAAATGAGAATGTGAGGAGGGAATTGTGATGGGTGTGGTGGGGCGTGGGGTTGACAGCAAATCTTTATCCAAAAATTTTCGTGCTATCCGTTTCTGCAGAGTCTTTACCACTTTTTTATTGTGTAGGCCTTAAAAAAAAAGCCACCCAATTTTGTTGAGGGTTTATGGAAAATAGTTTGTCATTGAATGTTTCCAAAAATGCATTTTTCACTCCTTTTTAAATTATCTTTTTTATTTTACTTTTTATTTACAGATGTGGTTTTTTTGGTGTGGTGTTTTTTTTCTTGCTTTTTCGTTTATGTTTTATTCTTTTCGTTCTTTTTTTTTAGTTCCCCTTTTTTTTTTTTTGTTTTTGTGATAAATTTTTGAAAAAATTTTTTCTGTTCAAACGTTGTTTTAAATTTTTTTTAGAGATTATTTTTTTGGGAGTCCCATTTTATAAAATGTTCCTCACGACACCCAACAGAGCCGTTCCCACAGTCCTCGTCACTTTATCATTGTTGTCATCATGTCAATAGTCAGTTTTACTGCCCCATACTGTTGTTTCAAGCTTTTTTGGAAAAAACCCAAAGTAGCAGGGATCTTTTCCCTTTATTGGGAAAATCATTGAGGGGGTTTTGGGACATGGACGGGTTTTTACGAAAAGCAAGAAGCAAAACCCAAAGGGAACCCTTTTTTTTTGTGACCTGACCCGGGGACTCCTTTTTTACCCCGCACAGGGTGATTTTATTTTTTTTTCCCCTGGGGCCCCCTTTTTGGGTTAAAACCCGTTCACCCTTGGGGGGCCCCCGTTCCCTTTCCTTAGTCTAGTTGGGGGAGTTTTTTTTCGGGGGGTTGGGTTTTTTTTTACATGGAAATTTCTAGTTTAAACTTTTTAAAAGAAAAAAAAGTTTTTGTCTGCTGTCTGTCTGTCTTGTCTTTTTTTTGGGGGTGTGTGTTCTAAATAAAAAAATGTTGCCCAAAAATTTCCCGCCATTCCCCTTTTCCCCCCCGAAGAAGAAAAGTTCATAGAAGGGATTGTCAAAAAGGGAAAGGGTATGTAAGTATCCCGTTTATTTTCCCGCCCCCCTTTTTGGTGTCCTAGGGGGGCCGGGAGTATTGCAAAAATTGTTTGGACAGTATGTTTGAAAAATTTTTAAAAAATTGGGGCAAAAAGCAACAAGAGAGGTTTTCGAAATTTTTAATAGGTTGGCGGAAAATTTAGGGGCAGGTTGGATTTTAGATTTTCTAGTAGTAAATCTATCAAGTTAGGGAAGGGTTGGATTTTAGGGTTTAAATTTGTGTCAAATCTATAATGTTTTATTTTTTCCCTATTTACAGAACCGCACTTTGGAAACTTTGTATCATTAGGAAATTGTTTCTTGTGGATGGGGGGGAAATTTTTGTTTCCCTTATTAAAGCT
Source organism: Conus ventricosus (assembly GCA_018398815.1). Lineage (NCBI taxonomy): Eukaryota > Metazoa > Mollusca > Gastropoda > Neogastropoda > Conidae > Conus > Conus ventricosus. Next base: position 12,595,299 of record CM031600.1, on the reverse strand, counting down.
GTTTTGATGCCCGGGCCCCTTTCATTTTAGTTAAAAAGGTCATGATTTCTGGAAATTTTTAGTAAAAGAAAAATTTTTTTGGGCCCTCAGAGACGTTTATAAAAAAACCCCTTTTTTTTCCCCAAAAAGGGCCTTTTTTACTTTTCAGTCCCCAGTAGTGTGGCTTGTTACATGCATGGGATGATGATAATGATCACTGTTTTAACAGTAATGGGGTGTTTTGGGTTTTTTTGTCTGCATTTTCTTTTCTTCTGAAAGTGGCTTACCCGCTGTAAACACTGCTTTATCCACACAAAAACTTCGGCCTGGCAGAGCAGACTAACTGCCGTGAATGCTATTGTCTGACATGGTAAGTATACTAGCCAAACAGGGAGTATAATACAAACTCCCCATTTTTTTTTTCGTCATGATTCGAAAATGTTGTAGAAATGAAAAATGAAAAAAAAAAAAAATGATGTCAGACTGGTTTTTGTTGATTTATGAGCAGACAGGGATTTTTTTCCTTTTCTTTCCAAATTTTGATTGAATGATTTTGAAGTTATAAAGTAAATAACTTGAAGAAGACAAGAATTTGGCAGGAGTTCAGTGTCTGGGGGTTTTTTTTTCTTCAACATTTACTGTACGATTTTTAAGCCATCCACTCAGAGACTGTTCAGTGTTTCCTGGGTGTGGCTTTTGAAACAATTACTGTACAAACCGTGAAGCCATCCACTCAGAGACTGTTCAGTGTTTCCTGGGTGTGGCTTTTGAAACAATTACTGTACAAACCTTGAAGCCATCCACTCAAGAACTGTTCAGTATTTCCTGGGTGTGGCTTTTGAAACAATTACTGTACAAACCTTGAAGCCATCCACTCAAGACTGTTCAGTATTTCCTGGGTGTGGCTTTTGAAACAATTACTGTACAAACCTTGAAGCCATCCACTCAAGACTGTTCAGTATGTTCTGGCCTGTCTTTTGCAGCCCACCCACATGGCTGAGTTCGTCCAGGTGCAGTCCATCCAGACAGTGTCTGGAGATGAGGCAAGGGTCTTCTGCAGCTGAAGATTGCTGGAGCCACAGAGCCCTTGACAGTGACCTGTGCCTCCTTGGACACCGCAGAGGACATGGCTGACCTCATTGACGGCTACTGCCGTCTGGTGCATGATGTGGCCAGACGCTGTGGAGTCGGAAAGGTGAGGAACAGCAAACGTCTTTGGATTAAGATGAGGTGTGTGTGTGTGTGTGTGTGTGTGTGTGTGTGTGTGGAGAGACAGAGAGAGAGAGAGATAATGTTATGTGCATTTGCACAAGAGTTTCCTTCAAAGAGAGATGCTTATGTTTCTGAAGTAGCGTGAGGGGTGTGTGTGTTTTTAATTTGTAATGGTATAAAAAATACTGTAAAATATCAAAACGGAAGAATAAGGTAATGAATGGTTGGTTACCTATACACACATGACTGAAAATGACATGTTTGTTACATATAATTTAGTTATAATGTGTGACAGAAGGACATGTTTGTCTCGGATAATGTAGTAAATAAGAACAAAATTTTTTTTTTTTAAACTGGAATAAACCCAGCGATGTAATAAGGAAGTGCTTTTCCATTTAATTAGCCTGACCTGAGTGGAAAACTGTTGATTGTGCTAAAATACTCCTCCTCTGTCTGGCTGTGTATCTATTTGTCTCTGTCTCAGTCTGTGCATCTGTCTGTCTGCCTCTCTGTCTCTTTCTCTCTTTGTCTCTCTCTCTGCTTGACTGTCTGTCTCTTTCTCTGTTTTTTTTTTCTTGATAAGTAGAATTCCCACAACCTAGCTATTCTCTGGTTGGTTTGTATACAGTAAATGAAGAGTTAAACTCAGGACAGTCATAAATTTGCGTTTTTGTTTCTTCAAAAGTTTACATTTTCATTTCAGATCAGTTGAAACTTTTTTTTGTTTGTATTTGCAAAAAACAACATAAAACAACACTATTGATTTTTATTTTGTTTTTGAGGCCAAAATACAAACACACACACAAAGCATAATGGAAACTAATGTTCATTTAAAAACAATATAAGGCATATTTAATACATGATGCCAAACCGAATTATGAATTTTTGACAAATATGTACCGAGTGGAAATAAATGCTTATTTAAAACAGTGCAGAACAGAAATGTGTATGTCACAAACAAGGACCAAAAATGCACAAAACAATGCCCGCAAGGTCATAGCCAGATTGAGAATGAATTTGTTTGGATTTTGATGAACATGTTTTGATTTAATATCATCCTGATGTGTGCTGCATAGCAGAAGTCTCTCTCTTGCCGATTCATGATTTATAAACGTCTTCTTTACGCCTCTTAGTGCAAACGTGATATGCTATTGTTATGTATCAATGGAAAGGCTAAAACATGAACTCTGTAGTCAATATGCTGTTAAATGTCTTGTAGCTTGTATCGAAATATTATAGGTACGTTCTTAAAAAAATGATGTGATTTTGACTAACTGACGTGAATATGTCTGACGTTTCTTGTTTTAAGCTTTGCGTTTAAAAATGTCATTTCTGTCATTAGAAAGAAAAAACAGTTTTTATTAGTAAGAACCTAAAACTAAGTGTGAGACTTGATTGCATTCATTAAATGGTTAGAAAGAACAACAGAGAATTTATTCATTTTTTTTAAAGACTGGCTGGCACCAGCATGGCCAACTTGAAAAGTTGGCTTGCCATCACATCATCATGGCACATCAAGGAAAGGTTTTATACCTACGTTTGAACCACAAGAAAGAAGAAAGGGAGAGAGAACAAAGAAAGGTCATGGGTAGTTTATTTAGCAAGATCACGTTTTGGTCACATTGAAATACTGAATAAAGTACTTGCCTGTGCCAGGATATGTGTGTGTATGAATGAATTTGTTTCAGTCCTAGGCTGAATAATGTGTGTGTTTATTTGTTTGCATGAAGTGTTGTTTTGTTTGGATAACAAGTCAGATGTATATGCAAGTGTGGTTAGTGGTAAATAATGAGAATGTGAGGAGAATTGTGGATGGGTGTGCGTGGAGCGTGCTGGTGTGACAGCAAGTCTTTATCCAAATTGTCTAGTGCGTCATCCGTTTCTGCAGAGTCTTTACCACATTCTTATTGGTAGGCTAAACATATGCCACCTACATTTTGTTGACGTTGATGGAACTAGTTTAGCTCATTGAATGTTCCAAAGTGCATTTTTCACTCCTTTCTAGTCTATCTTTTTTATGTACTGTCTATTTACAGATGTGGTTTTATTGGTGTGGCTGTTTTGCTTGCTTTTTCGTTTATGTTTTATTCTTTTCTGTTCTTTTTTTTCAGTTCTCTTTTTTTTTTTTTGTTATCGTGATAACTTTTTGAAAACTGTATCTGTTCAAACGTTGTACTTAAGTTTTTTGAGAGATTATTTTTTGGAGAGTCCCATCATAAAGTGTTCCTCACGATCACCTAACAGAGCCAGTTCCACCACAGTCCTCAGTCACTCTTATCATTGTTGTCATCATGTCAATAGTCAGTTGACTGCCCGATACTGTTGTTTCAAGCTTGTTGAATAACCGATGTATGCATGTATCTTCCCTCATTGAAGATCACTTGAGCTGGCACATGTACGATTCTGACGAAGAGCAAGAAGCAAGCCAAGGTAACCTTTGTTGTGTGACCTTGACCTGGCACTCTTTTTGACCCTTGCACAGGGTGATTTGATTCTCACTGGACCCCTTTTGGATTAACACGTTCACCTCGGTCCTCGTTCCCTTTCCTTAGTCTAGTTGGAGAGTTTGTTTCGGGTTGTTTTCTTCTACATGACTTTCTAGTTTAATCTTTTAACAGAAAAAAGAAGTGTGTCTGTCTGTCTGTCTGTCTTGTCTTTGTTTGTGTGTGTGTGATTCTAAATCAAAATATGTTGCCAAGAATTTCCAGCCATCCCATTCCCTCAGAAGAAGAAAAGTTCACTAGAAGTGGATTGTCAAAAACGAAAGGATATGTAAAGTATCCAGTTTATTCCTGCCCTCCTTTTTGGTGTCCTAGGGGACAGCAGTATTGCAAGATTGTTCTGGACAGTATGTTTGCAACATTTAAACTATTGACGCAAAAAGCAACAAGAGAGTTACGAACTTTGAATAGGTATGGCGTAAAGTTTAGGGACAGGTTGGATTGTAGATTTACTAGTAGTCAAATCTATCAATGTTAGGGACAGGTTGGATTGTAGATTTACTAGTAGTCAAATCTATCAATGTTTCATTTTACCGTATTTACAGAGCTGCACTTTGGAAACTTAGTATCACTTAGGCAGTTGTCTTCTTGTGGATGGTGGGAAGTTTAGTTTCCATTATTAAAGCTGTTAGATGCCAGAAACCATTTCATTTGAGTTAAAGGCTCATGATGCTGGAAATTTCAGTAAATGAAAATTTTTTGGCCATCAGAGATCGATCATAAAAATGCTTTTTTTTCAAGGGGCTCTTACTTTTCAGCTCACAGCTAGTGTGGCTTGTTACATGCATGGTATGATGATAATAGATCACTGTCTAACAGTACATGAGTGTATGGGTTTGTCTGTCTGCATGTCATTTTCTCTCTGAATGTCATTCTCTCGCAGTCCATCATGGAAAAAGAAAAAGTGGGAAGAATGATTCAGACTGACTGTGTTTGTCTCTTCACAGTGTTCATTTCTGGAGAATAATGGGTGGTTTGGCCCGTCCGTTGAAAAATCAGTAGGCCATCCATCACATGTCACACAAATGGGTTGTTACTGTCTGTGAGTTGAATGTCTAAAACATGCTTGCTTGCACATGCACATGTGCTCACACACACACACACATACACACACACACGCTCTCTCTCTCTCTCTCTCTCTCTCTCTGTCTCTCTCTCTCTCTCTCTCTCTCTCTCTCTCTCTCTCTCTCTCTCTCTCTCTTTCTCTTTGTTACACACTCACACACACATACTCAATCACCAGCCCTGATATGGCCCTTTGCGGTCGGCTGGGCTATAAGCAACATTATCTTATCTTATCTTATACTCAATCACACACACACACACACACACACACACACACACACACACACACACACAGGTTTTTATGCCATTGAAAATGTTGGTAATGCCTTACTTTTGAAGCCCCTGTCTGGATCTGTTGACATTCCTGGTTAGCTGTTTGCTGTGTACACTGTTTGTTTGTGTTTGTTCTTGTCAGTAGCCTTATGGCCCCTAGCTTATTTGGCTTGCTCCATTTCTCCACAGGTTAGCTGTTTGCTGTGTACACTGTTTGTGTTTGTTCTTGTCAGTAGCCTTATGGCCCCTAGCTTATTTGGCTTGCTCCATTTCTCCACAGGTTAGCTGTTTGCTGTGTACACTGTTTGTGTTTGTTCTTGTCAGTAGCCTTATGGCCCCTAGCTTATTTGGCTTGCTCCATTTCTCCACAGGTTAGCTGTTTGCTGTGTACACTGTTTGTTTGTGTTTGTTCTTGTCAGTAGCCTTATGGCCCCTAGCTTATTTGGCTTGCTCCATTTCTCCACAGGTTAGCTGTTTGCTGTGTACACTGTTTGTTTGTGTTTGTTCTTGTCAGTAGCCTTATGGCCCCTAGCTTATTTGGCTTGCTCCATTTCTCCACAGGTTAGCTGTTTGCTGTGTACACTGTTTGTGTTTGTTCTTGTCAGTAGCCTTATGGCCCCTAGCTTATTTGGCTTGCTCCATTTCTCCACAGGTTAGCTGTTTGCTGTGTACACTGTTTGTGTTTGTTCTTGTCAGTAGCCTTATGGCCCTAGCTTATTTGGCTTGCTCCATTTCTCCACAGGTTAGCTGTTTGCTGTGTACACTGTTTGTGTTTGTTCTTGTCAGTAGCCTTATGGCCCCTAGCTTATTTGGCTTGCTCCATTTCTCCACAGGTTAGCTGTTTGCTGTGTACACTGTTTGTGTTTGTTCTTGTCAGTAGCCTTATGGCCCCTAGCTTATTTGGCTTGCTCCATTTCTCCACAGGTTAGCTGTTTGCTGTGTACACTGTTTGTGTTTGTTCTTGTCAGTAGCCTTATGGCCCCTAGCTTATTTGGCTTGCTCCATTTCTCCACAGGTTAGCTGTTTGCTGTGTACACTGTTTGTGTTTGTTCTTGTCAGTAGCCTTATGGCCCCTAGCTTATTTGGCTTGCTCCGTTTCTCCACAGGTTAGCTGTTTGCTGTGTACACTGTTTGTGTTTGTTCTTGTCAGTAGCCTTATGGCCCCTAGCTTATTTGGCTTGCTCCATTTCTCCACAGGTTAGCTGTTTGCTGTGTACACTGTTTGTGTTTGTTCTTGTCAGTAGCCTTATGGCCCTAGCTTATTTGGCTTGCTCCATTTCTCCACAGGTTAGCTGTTTGCTGTGTACACTGTTTGTGTTTGTTCTTGTCAGTAGCCTTATGGCCCCTAGCTTATTTGGCTTGCTCCATTTCTCCACAGGTTAGCTGTTTGCTGTGTACACTGTTTGTGTTTGTTCTTGTCAGTAGCCTTATGGCCCCCTAGCTTATTTGGCTTGCTCCATTTCTCCACAGGTTAGCTGTTTGCTGTGTACACTGTTTGTGTTTGTTCTTGTCAGTAGCCTTATGGCCCCTAGCTTATTTGGCTTGCTCCATTTCTCCACAGGTTAGCTGTTTGCTGTGTACACTGTTTGTGTTTGTTCTTGTCAGTAGCCTTATGGCCCCTAGCTTATTTGGCTTGCTCCGTTTCTCCACAGGTTAGCTGTTTGCTGTGTACACTGTTTGTGTTTGTTCTTGTCAGTAGCCTTATGGCCCCTAGCTTATTTGGCTTGCTCCATTTCTCCACAGGTTAGCTGTTTGCTGTGTACACTGTTTGTGTTTGTTCTTGTCAGTAGCCTTATGGCCCCTAGCTTATTTGGCTTGCTCCATTTCTCCACAGGTTAGCTGTTTGCTGTGTACACTGTTTGTGTTTGTTCTTGTCAGTAGCCTTATGGCCCCTAGCTTATTTGGCTTGCTCCGTTTCTCCACAGGTTAGCTGTTTGCTGTGTACACTGTTTGTGTTTGTTCTTGTCAGTAGCCTTGTGGCCCCTAGCTTATTTGGCTTGCTCCGTTTCTCCACAGGTTAGCTGTTTGCTGTGTACACTGTTTGTGTTTGTTCTTGTCAGTAGCCTTATGGCCCCTAGCTTATTTGGCTTGCTCCGTTTCTCCACAGGTTAGCTGTTTGCTGTGTACACTGTTTGTGTTTGTTCTTGTCAGTAGCCTTATGGCCCCTAGCTTATTTGGCTTGCTCCGTTTCTCCCAGGTTAGCTGTTTGCTGTGTACACTGTTTGTGTTTGTTCTTGTCAGTAGCCTTATGGCCCCTAGCTTATTTGGCTTGCTCCATTTCTCCACAGGTTAGCTGTTTGCTGTGTACACTGTTTGTGTTTGTTCTTGTCAGTAGCCTTATGGCCCCTAGCTTATTTGGCTTGCTCCATTTCTCCACAGGTTAGCTGTTTGCTGTGTACACTGTTTGTGTTTGTTCTTGTCAGTAGCCTTATGGCCCCTAGCTTATTTGGCTTGCTCCATTTCTCCACAGGTTAGCTGTTTGCTGTGTACACTGTTTGTGTTTGTTCTTGTCAGTAGCCTTATGGCCCCTAGCTTATTTGGCTTGCTCCATTTCTCCACAGGTTAGCTGTTTGCTGTGTACACTGTTTGTGTTTGTTCTTGTCAGTAGCCTTATGGCCCCTAGCTTATTTGGCTTGCTCCATTTCTCCACAGGTTAGCTGTTTGCTGTGTACACTGTTTGTGTTTGTTCTTGTCAGTAGCCTTATGGCCCCTAGCTTATTTGGCTTGCTCCATTTCTCCACAGCAAGTTGAAAAATCCAAGTTTTCAGTTTTGATTTCACGCTGACCCTCAGTCTACTTGTGGATTTTCTTGGAGTGGGTGTGGAAGGGGTGGAGGATGGAGAGGAGGGGGCAGTGTGAGAGGGCGTGTGTTGGTAGAGGGCATAGCTCCATAGTTTGCAGTTTTTGTGGATGGGAAACTAGGGTTTGGTTTGAATTTGCAATGTAGACAGTGATTGATTGAGAATGTATATGTAAAAGTATCTGGTCCACTGAAAATTTTGTACAAAAATGCTGAAAAGTTGTGATGAACCAAATTATTTGCCCTTTGTAAAAGCGAATGAAAGGAAATACTGCTTTGAAAAAATATAGAAAGAAATTTATGTGTGAATATGTTTATTTTGCCCCTGCAGATACACTGCTTCAGAGATTATAATGCCTTTTTTATTTGTAATTTGATGTATCTATGACGCAAGGCACACTCCAGAAATGAACACTGCTGTGTGTGTGTGTGTGTGTGTGTGTGTGTGTGTGTGTGTGTGTAGTGTTTCTCCATGACCAACGTACATGTAGATGTGCATGTTTTGGATTTTTCCCCACTGGCTCTGTATTAATCATTCTGTTCTCCTAATCTGACTGGGGATGGAGTGGGGGTTGAGGAGATTGGGAGGGGTGAAGAGGAGAGGTGTTGATGGTATCATATTTAAACAAATCCTTTTTCTCGTTTGAAAATTTTTTTTTATTTCTCTGAATTCATTGTATAAAAGATTCTGATGTTGACCTGGTAAGAAAACTGGGGAAAGATGGGCGGGGGAACCATGGCAGGGGGGTGGGTGGGGTAGGTTTTGGACCAGTTTTTTTTTTTTTTTCTGTAATCATATTTCAAGTAATCCGTCATCACTTGATTGGAAAAATTCATGGTGAATATTTCTGATAGGTGAAAAAGCTATTGAACAAGATTTTTTTTTTTTTTTTTTAAGTTCTTGATTTCTTGTATGGTAGTGTAATGAAACACTGTTGGTGTTAGCTGTAAGAACTTGTCTCTGAAATGTATAGTTGGTGTTTGGTAACTTGTTCTGTAGCTTTGACATTCAGCTGATCACTTAGTTGAATGGCATGCAGGTTACTTTGCATGCTTTGTTCATGCCATTTTCACCCACTTTAACAACAACAAATGTAATCATAGGGGTTGGGTGGGCGCATTCATTGGATTTGTGATTAGCCAGAGTGCCAGATAGGCATAATGCATTGTGTGTGTGTCTGTGTCTCTGTGTGTATGTGTCTGCATATGTCTGTGTGGTCACATATGTTTGAACATGTGTTGTGGACAGAAAACCAGTTGTGAATGTTATTCATGTGTGATAGGTGTAGTTAGCTACATCTCTGATTGAATTGGACTCTAGATTAGCAGTGCCCTCTGGAGTAATTAGGATAGATTTTATTGTTTGGATCATCCTCTGCATAACACATGGTCCATAGTTATATGGTTTAGACTTTTTATATCCCACCCTGACATGTTTGATAGAAAATAGGTCAGTTGATTTTTTTGTTTCCATTCTTTTGTGGTGTTGTCCATTTCCACTGTCTTTTTTGTTTTGATTTGTTTTGAAGTTCATTTCCCCCCGTATACTTTGTGTTAATCTCTGTGAGTTATGGGTAAAAAGAAAAGTGCAGTGCTTCTCAAAGTTTTTTTAAAGTATGAGATGGACAAGACTATGTCTTGATTATGGGGGGAATACAGATTTAAAAATAAAACAAAAAAATCTTAAAAAGGGAGAAGACACTATTTGATGGTCTTAATTTGTTTGAAGGATAAGTTACAAAACAAAAAAGAAACAACCAACCAGATAAAGTAATTAATTTGTAGTAATGTTTGTGATGGTTTCATTGCAGAAACAAGCAACCAGCTATTGTAACAATATTTGTGATGGTTGCATTGCTATTGCCTCTTCGGCTCTTGAGAATTAACAAAGATGAACTGTATGTCCAGCTTTCATACTGTGACTCCAGATATTTGACCCACATTTAGAAAATGTAAAAATTCAGTTCCACTGACTTCTGCGCTTGTGTATGGTCTTTGCTCTGCTTTCAGATTGAATTTGTGATTTTCAGTTTTCGTAAGAGCTAGCCATGAACCAACATTATTTGAGTGTTCAAGTGTTGTAACTTGATTTTACACTTTAGCAAGACTGGGGAAATGTATAGTCATTACTATAATACGTATATAGTAATAACCATACAAAATAAATGGACACTGGTGACTGGTCATCATACCTTTGCAGGATTCAGGGAGGTTTTTTTTTTTTGCAATATGCATTGAATTAACTGGTTACAGTATATGCTTGCAGAGACATTGATAATCATGCGGCTTGTGTTTGATTGGTTGAAATATGATCGTTTCTCCTTTCCAAATTAATTCTCGTTTTCTTCCCCATGCCTTTTCTCCCACCTTCCACCCTCCTCTCTCTCCTTGCTGCTTTTTTTTCTAGTCTCACTCTCTTGGCTTCAGTCTGCTGGCTCCCCCCAGTCCTCCCTGTATCCCCCCCCCTCCCCCCCACCCACTCTCATCCTCCATCTCTCCTCCACAAACCCCCCACTGTCGAACATACATCATCACACATGTTGAACACTTGATCTGGGCCTAATGCCTGTCGGTTTTTTTACACCAGCTGCCTTTCCCTTGTAGCTGTGTGTTTTATCACCCCAGAGTAAGAACTGGCTTGTGAGCTGGACAGCTCTACCCCCTATCCCCCTCCTAAAGCGGCTGTTTGCCAGCGCTATTGATTTGTGTGGAGAGGGGACAACAGGCCTGGATGGGATGTGTGAGGCCCTAATGCATTTTGTGCAGTGTTGTTTGGGGAGTAGGAACTGTTGTTGGGGGGCTCCGAGTATTGGCAGTCTTTGATTCCCCTTCCTTGGTGATTTTTGTGTGTGTGTTTTCTGTGGTGTCAGCATTTTTGTTCCATCTCACACTGCCCCTCTCTCTCTCTCTCTCTCTGTCTGTCTGTCTGTCTGTCTTTGTCTCTGTCTGTCGGACTGTCTGTCTGTCTGTCCGTCTCTCTCTCTCTCTCTCTCTCTCTCTCTCTCTCTCTCTCTGTCTGTCTTTGTCTCTGCCTGTCGGACTGTCTGTCTCTCTTTCTCTCTCTCTCTCTCTCTCTGTTTCTCTTTCTCTCTCTCTCTGTCTTTCTCTCTCTCTCTCTCTGTCTCTCTCTGTCTTTGTCTCTGCCTGTCGGACTGTCTGTCTGTCTCTCTTTCTCTCTCTCTCTCTCTTTCTCTTCTCTCTCTCTCTCTCTCTCTCTCTCTCTCTCTCTCTCTCTCTCTCTCTCTCTCTCTCTGTCTGTCTGTCTGTCTCTCTCTCTCTCTCTCTCTCTCTGTGTCTTTGTCCTTCTCTCTCTGTCTGTCTGTCTGTTGGCATGTGTGTGTGCACTGTTAAAACTTTTTATCCCTAAAAAAGAAAACACATGCATATGATATCGATTCATCGAAGCTGAACCACCACCACACCACCCCTCACAACACCCTGTCCCTGTCTGATAGCATTGGAAGCAGAAGATGAAGACTTTTTATGGTGACATCTGCAGCAGTGGGAGTGGGAGATGAATACTGTTTATGGGGACATCTGCAGCAGTGGGAGATGAATACTGTTTATGAAGACATCTGCAGCAGTGGAAATGGAAGATGAAGACTTTTTATGGGGACATCTGCAGCAGTGTGAGTGGGAGATGAATGCTGTTTATGGGGACATCTGCAGCAGTGGAAGTGGGAGATGAATACTGTTTATGGGTACATCTGCAGCAGTGGGAGATGAATACTGTTTATGGAGACATCTGCAGCAGTGGAAATGGAAGATGAAGACTTTTTATGGTGACATCTGCAGCAGTGGAAGTGGGAGATGAATACTGTTTATGGTGGCATCTGCAGCAGTGGGAGATGAATACTGTTTATGGAGACATCTGCAGCAGTGGAAGTGGGAAATGAATACTGTTTATGGTGACATCTGCAGCAGTGGAAGTGGGAGATGACTGTTTATGGGGACATCTGCAGCAGTGGAAGTGGGAGATGAAGACTGTTTATGGGGACATCTGCAGCAGTGGAAGTGGGAGATGAAGACTGTTTATGGGGACATTTGCAGCAGTGGAAGTGGGAGATGAAGACTGTTTATGGGGACATCTGCAGCAGTGGAAGTGGGAGATGAAGACTGTTTATGGGGACATCTGCAGCAGTGGAAGTGGGAGATGAATACTGTTTATGGGGACATCTGCAGCAGTGGAAGTGGGAGATGAATACTGTTTATGGGGACATCTGCAGCAGTGGAAGTGGGAGATGAAGACTGTTTATGGTGACATCTGCAACAGTGGAAGTGGGAGATGAAGACTGTTTATGGGGACATCTGCAGCAGTGGAAGTGGGAGATGAAGACTGTTTATGGTGACATCTGCAACAGTGGAAGTGGAGAGATGAATACTGTTTGTGGTGACATCTGCAGCAGTGGAAGTGGGAGATGAAGACTGTTTATGGTGACATCTGCAGCAGTGGAAGTGGGAGATGAAGACTGTTTATGGTGACATCTGCAGCAGTGGAAGTGGGAGATGAAGACTGTTTATGGGGACATCTGCAGCAGTGGAAGTGGGAGATGAAGACTGTTTATGGGGACATCTGCAGCAGTGGAAGTGGGAGATGAAGACTGTTTATGGGGACATCTGCAGCAGTGGAAGTGGGAGATGAAGACTGTTTATGGAGACATCTGCAGCAGTGGAAGTGGGAGATGAATACTGTTTATGGGGAGATCTGCAGCAGTGGAAGTGGGAGATGAACACTGTTTATGGAGACATCTGCAGCAGTGGGAGATGAATACTGTTTATGGAGACATCTGCTTGTTAAAAGATAGTGTCTTGTCTGGTACGTCTGTTTATAGAAGGTATTCGTTGTTCTGTGGGTTTTTTTGTCCATCGACTCTTCGCATGCAGTTGTATGTGTGTTTCTTGTTATGTGTTTCCATGATGTACAGTGTGTGTGTGTGTGTGTGTGTGTGTGTGTGTGTGTAAGCATTTGTGTTTAAGCACTTGTGTCCCTCCGGGGGTTGCGACCTTGTCGTGGTCGGAGGGTTTGCGTGGTCCAGTGATCCCTTAGGCTTTGCTGGCGGGGGCATCAATACTTGGAGATAGGCTGTTTTTTTCACACTGCTTCTAGGCCTGAGAGGTGCAGATGCTGTTTGGCCTAAGCGTAACGTGGTAAGGAGTTGATGCCCCTGGTAGGGCTTCCCATGTCAGATAGGCTAAGGGTGAGGATCCTGACTAAGAGTAACCCGCCTTTCTCCTTTTCTTGTTTTCTGCCTCCCTTATTTGGCCCTTTTCTATCTTCGTCTCCCCTTCAAGTCTTCTTTTCCACACTCCTTTTCTCTCTGTGGTCTCCTTAAGATCCGCCGCGTTTGCCGTGCGGTGCGACCTGTGTCGGAGGGGAATGAGATCCTGGTGATTGAGAGGGCCAGCGCTCTCAACACATCACTTTGGCTCGACCTCTCCTAGACAGGGAGTACACTTTGGCCCGGGTGTACTAATCGGCTCCCCTTCTTGGGGTTGCAGAGTTGCCTACCGTTCCTGAGCAGCCGTATTTGATCCGGATCTAAGTAAAAATATCCCCTTAGTCCGGAAAGTACGGTTATCGAAAGTATGCTCCGGAGAAAAAAAATCGCCGTGGAAAATTTCGTGGAGGGGGGGGGGGGGGGGGATTTTGGCTTGCCTTCACCAAGTGTGAGTTCGAGCATGCGCAATGGGAAACGCTTTGTAAACCAAGTTTTCTGATTGGTTGACCCACTTCACTTCACTTCCCTTCAAGCTCGCTGGCTGGCCTAGGCCTAGTAGGTGCAGGCATTCAAGTTTCAAAATGGCCAGCAAGAGGAAGCAGAGCGATCAGTGTGGTTCGTCTGAAGATCGTTCTGAAACTCCACCACGGGATGTGAAAAAAACCACGACGAATGCAGGCTTTCAAAACGGATTATTCCGAGAAGTGGCCCTGTTTAAGACCTGGACAGAAGGGGCAAACATTCGGATTTTGCTCTGTGTGCAAGTGTGACTTTTCCGTGGCTCATGGTGGAAAGGACGACTGCCGTCGGCACATCGAATCGAAAGAACATGCCGAGTATGAGAGCAAAGCCAAGGAAGTGGGCAAATGCCTGAAAATATGGGGATTTTTTCACTTTGAGTTCTTCATCCAGCCCTGATATGGCTCTTCGTAGTTAAGTTGGCTGGACTATAAGCAACATGAATTGAATTTGTGTGTTCATTTATTGTATGTGTATTACAGTCTTAACAGGCAGACGCACTTGAACTGTCTGTTCCTGACAAAAATCCTGTGTTCCTGATTTCTGAGACATTTGTTCCTGATGAGCAAATTTTGGGGTAGGCATGTCTGGGGTTGGGTCAAGACGGGCAGTTCCCCAGCTGGCCAAGTAAACCCCTGCAGTGCTCAGCTCTCTGTTCCCGGGAGTTGAGCATGATCAGGGGGGATAGGGTTGGTTGCTTCTGCTTGTCGTATGTCTCTCCCGAAGCCTGGAAGGGGTCAAGACATTGGTTTTTGGCCCTGGCCCCTTAGTTGGACTCCAAGGTGGGTGGGTAAGGGAGGGATGAAATATACTAAAATACACATGGCTTTTTCAAAACACATCCCCCCAAAAAAGAGGAAGGCAGCATCCCCTATTTCAGGGGATTTCGATTCTGACAGCGATTCGGATATGGAGATACGACAGAAGACAGGTTTCTGGCTTCCTGGCTCGTTATGGAAGGAACAGAGCAAGAAAGACCCCTTTCAGCTTTGAGCCCATTTGCTATCCAAAAGGGCTTTCAAGGTATAGCAGGTGACCCTCGGTCCATCAAGAGGTTGAGGAATGGTTCATTTCTTATTCAATGCAAGTCACACAAACAATCTGAACAGCTGCTGAAAGCAACTAAACTAGTGGACAGGAGATCAGGGTAACTCCCCACAAACAGTTAAATTCATCTAAAGGCGTGATTCGCTGCCGGGATTTATCAGGAGTCTCAGAGGCAGAAATCAAACGGAGCTGGCATCCCAGGGTGTGACGGAGGTGCGCAGGGTGACTGTCAAGAAGGGTGCAGAAAGAGTGGCCACCAACACCCTCTTTCTGACATTCTGCAACCCTGTGCTGCCTCCGGTCATCAAAGTCGGCTACCTGATTGTCCGGGTTCAGTTGTACGTTCCGTCCCCGTTGAGGTGCTTCCGATGCCAGAAGTTTGGCCATGTCAGAGACCGTTGTTCTGGCAGGAGGTGTGTGGTATTTGCTGCAAGGCAACCCATGATGGGCCGTGTAAAGATCCGGCACATTGTGCAAACTGCGGTGGCGACCATCCCTCCTCTTCACGGAATTGTCCTCTGTGGATTCAGGAATCTGCAATACAAAGGGTTAAGACAGAAAAGAAGATCTCCTTTTTTGAAGCCCGCAAGCAGGTTGTGGGCAGTCCGTCGCCGACAGCTTCTTCGTATGCTTCGGCCGTAAAGAAAGTTCCAACAGTTCCAACTCGGTCAGTCTGCTGTCAGACTGATAACTTTACGTTTTCGAAGACATTGCAAGGAAAAACTGTCAGCTCTGGTGGAAGCAGGTCCACCACCTTCCAAACCAAAGTGACTGCCCTGGTGGAGGCAAAAAAATCCGCCACCCCTCAGACTGCCCAGCAGTCTACAACATCTGCTGCGGGGCAGATTAAAAAACCAGCACCCCTCCCTCGAACTCCTCTGTCCAGTGCCCGTGCGGGCAAGGGAGTTCAACCTAGTGTGGAGATGGTGGAGTTGAGGAAAAACCTCCACCGCCCCGCCAAACCCAGACCTACTTCACCTGTTGGCAAGTCTGCCAGCAGGTCTGCAGATAGTCCAGTGAAATTAAGCAACAAATTTACAGCTTTAGCAGCAGATGTTGGGGAGGAGATGACCTGATCTCTCTCCTTTTCGCCCTCTGCACCATGGATAATACAATATTCCATTGGAATATCCGTGGTCTAAATTCCAACTTCGAGGAGCTGCAGCTTCTGTGTCAGTCTCTAAAACCTTCTGTCGTGGCTCTTCAAGAAACTCAAATTCAAAGCCAAAAGACCTTTACTCTTTCTGGCTTTAATATTCTTTCGAAACCTGCACAACCATCCACGTTGGGACTGTCGGGCGTGTTGCCCTTCTCCTACACAAAACTTTGTTGTATAGTCCTGTCACTCTGTCTACCTCCCTTCAGGCTGTAGCTGCGAGAGTCACTCTCCACAAGACTGTGACAATCTGTTCCCTTTATCTCTCCCCTTTCTGTCCCGGTTTGTCGTCAGGACCTTGTCAGTCTGATAGAAGAACTTCCTCGACCTTTTTTGCTGTTGGGTGACTTTAACGGTCACAATCCTCTTTGGGGTAGTGCCGGTACGTCACCCAGAGGTCTGCTAATTGAGGATGTCCTTTCAGACTTGGATTTGTGTTGTCTGAATGACGGATCTGCAACTTATCTCCACTCTTCCTCAGGTTCACTTTCGTGTTTAGATTGTCGGTTTGTGACCCCTCGCTGGTCCTGGACTATGAGTGGTCTGTCCATGACGATCTGCACGGAAGTGACCATTTCCCTGTCCTTCTACAACCTGTATTAACTGCACATGTCTCTGTCTCTCAGCATCTCAATTATAAGAAAGCAAACTGGGATCTATTTGCAGCCACTATTTCCAAGGAGTTCCAGGACACTGATTTTCTTCAGAGTCCGGACCCAGCAGAATCACTGACTAATACTATGATTAAATGTGCTAAAGCCTGTATTCCAGTGTCTTCCGACAAACTTCAAATGCCAAAAACACCCTGGTTTGATTCAGAATGCCAACAAATTTCCAAAGTTAGAAAACGGGCTCAGCGTCAGGTATACCAACGACCTTCGGGTCCCAACGCTCGAGCCCATCAGAAACTCCGTGCTAAATCAAGACACACTTTTAAAATTAGTAAACGTCGGTCCTGGAGAAGCTTCTGCTCCAGGCTGACATCAAAAACTTCTAAGAAAAAAGTGTGGAACATCATAAGAAAATCAAAGGAAGAACACCTGTCCCACTGTGAACCATCTCAAGTTTTCGGATTCTTTAATAACAGAGAAGAAAGCAGTTGCTAATCTGCTTGCTTCAACCATTGAAAAGAATTCCTCCTCTTCTAATAAATCAGTCACTTTGTCAAAAACAAAGCCCTAAAAGAAAAATCACCCTGCAACTTTTCATCCGACAACATGGAAGACTACAATCTTCCTTTCACATTAAACGAGCTGAAATCTGCCTTACTCTCTTGCAGCGATTCCTCTCCAGGTATAGATGACATTCATTATCAACTATTGAAACATCTTCCGCAAGAAGGTCTGAACATCCTGTTACAGGTATACAACCACGTGTGGACTACAGGTTGCTTTCCACCCTCTTGGCGGAAAGCCCTCATTATTCCCATCCCCAAACCTGGAAAAGATCTTTCTAATCCATCTAACTACCGTCCCATAGCTTTGACCAGCTGTGTCTGTAAATTGATGGAAAAAATGGTCAATGCTAGGCTCATGTGGAAACTCGAAACCGATGGCCTTTTGGCGAAAGAACAGTGTGGTTTCCGCAAACATCGTAGTACAGTTGACCATTTGATTCGTCTGGAATCTACACTTAGGAACGCTTTTTTAAACAGACAGCATGCAGTGGCAATTTTCTTCGACTTGGAGAAGGCCTACGATACCACCTGAAGTCGGATATACTTCATGATCTCCACGATCTGGGTTTTTCGAGGTCATCTTCCGCTTTTTATTCAAAATTTTTTTGGCAGACCGACAGTTTCAGGTCCGGGTTGGCACCACTCTCTCTGATGTCCACGAGCAGGAGTTGGGTGTTCCCCAGGGGAGCATACTGTCTCCTGCCCTCTTTAGTATTAAAATCAACAACATTGTGAAATCAGTTCAGCAGGGTTCAGACTGCTCATTGTTTGTGGATGATTTTGCTGTCTACGCAACTGGAAGCCTGTACCCGAGTGTCCAGCGCAGGCTTCAGCTTTGCGTAGATAAAATCCATCAGTGGGCGGATGAAAACGTTTCACCTTTTCTGCTACAAAAACCCAGTGTATTCACTTCCATAATTTCCGTCATTTTTTCCAGATCCTGAACTTCACGTCGGGAAATCTCCCATTCCAGCTGTTAAAGAGGCCAAATTTCTGGGAGTCATTTTTGACCAGAAACTTAACTTTCTCAGCCACATCAAAAACCTCAAAACTTCTTGCCAGAAAGCTCTGAATATTCTGCGGGTCGTAGCGCACACAGACTGGGGCGCTGATAAGAAAACTTTGCTGCACCTCTACAGAGCCCTGGTCCGTTCTAAACTGGACTACGGTTGTGCTGTCTACGGCTCCGCAAGACCCTCTTACCTCAAACTTTGGACCCTATCCACCATCAAGGGCTTCGTCTCTGTCTTGGAGCGTTCCGCACCACCCCTGTGTACAGCCTGTACGCAGAGGCGGGCGAACCTTCGTTGTCCAACCGCAGGCTGAAACTGTCTTTGAATTATTACATCCGACTGTTCTCAGAACCGCAGAATCCTGCCCATGACTGTGTTTTTGACCCTCCGTTCCAAAGTAAGTTTGAAACAAACCCGAAATGTATTCCGCCGTTTGGTCTTCGTATGCAGCCTCACGTGCGGAATGCAGGTCTAGACCTAGGTGTAGTATCTGATTTTTCCAAGTTTCCGGATCAACCACCGTGGACCTTCTTCATGCCAGAGATTCGTTTTGATCTTGCAGCTTTCGCAAAGAGTCTACCAGCTCTCTGGCGTACAAGGCTTTGTATGCTGAGCTCTGTTCCAAATTCCCATCCTATCAAAAAGTTTTCACTGACGGTTCCAAGTCTGAAGATGGAGTGGCCTGTGCAGCCTACTGCCCTGGGGCTCCTTCTCAGATACTGTTGGAACATATCCATTCCGATGCTTCTGTCTATTCTGCTGAACTTACTGCTCTGGTTTTTGGCTTTGAAGATAATCTCACGTTCTTCAAAGAGGGACTTTCTGGTTCTGTCGGATTCGCTGTCAGCTTTGGAGGCCATAGCTGGCCGCAACCTTCAGCATCCAGAACTTTTACTTTTTTTTGAACTTTTTAGCAAGTTTAAGGCGGACGGTTACAACATTACTCTTGCTTGGGTCCTGGTCATGTTGGCATTGGCGGGAACGAAATGGTTGATCGTTTAGCCAAGAACGCCACAAGAGAGAAACTGTCCAACACTTATATCCCCTGCTCAGATGTGAAACCCAAAATTAACGATTATGTGAGAGACCTCTGGCAGGAGGATTGGAACACACAGACGAGTAACAAACTTTTTCAGATCCGTCCAAACCTTAAGGAATTCCTCCCATCCACGTCGGGAGGTCGTAAAGAGGAAACGGTTCTGTGCCGGCTGCACACCGGCCATTCGTATTTTAACCCATGCTTACCTTTTAAAGAGTGAAGAAGCTCCGTGGTGCATTCCATGTCATGCGCCACTCACAATGAAACATGTTCTTTTAGAGTGTTGGGACTTGCACGATGTGAGACACAAACATTTTTACAGCGGAGTCCATGAAGATCCTGTTCAGGATGTCCCGCCTGATGTGATCCTTGAGTTTTTGAGAGAGATTAACATTTTTCATCTGATTTAAGATTTACGGAAGAAAGATTTTAACAAAGTTTCTGGTGCGTTTCTAGACGATGTCATTTAACGAGATGTATGAAAGGGTTTTTTTTTTTTTTTTTTTTTTTCATGACGGGTGAGTTGATTTTAACGTGGTGACAGCCCTGATATGGCCCTTTGCGGTCGGCTGGGCTATAAGCAACATTATCTTATCTTATCTAAGCACTTGTGTGTATTCATTCATCCGTTTCTTTCTTTTTTACTTACTTTCGCTTTAGGTGATATTTGACCAGTGTGTGTATGTTCATGAGTGTATGTGCGAGAGCGTATGTGCACACAAGCATGTGTGTTACTGTGAATGTTTGTGTAGTGGTGGTGGTCATGTTGCATTTTGTGTAAATGTTGTGTTCAAGGAAAAAACGTACGATTTGTGAATTAATATGTGTGTGTGTGCATGTGTGTGTCTGTGAGGGACTGTATACCTGCCGTGTTGACAGTCTTCAAAGTGCCTTTGCTCATTGGCCTTTTTACCAGTGCGGTGTCAGTGTGTTTCTCCCTCTTCACAATTCCTCCTCCTCTCTTTCATCAACTCCCCTTCCATACTGTCAGTGCTTCTCTCTCTCTCTCCTCTCTCTCTCTCTCTCTCTCTCTCTTTCTCTTTCTTTCTCTCTCTGAGTCTGTCTGTCTTCTACTTCCCTTGGCTCCATTTTCTCAGTATGCCTTTGTTGTATCTCCCCACCTCTTTCCCATTTTCTGTTTAAAAGTGTAATTGTGTGTGTGTGTGTGTGTGTGTGGTATACACATATTTGTGGTGTGCTGTTTACAATTTTTTCCCCTTTGTCAGAATGCTTGTTTATTATAGAATTCCTGGAAGCTAAACAGATAATTTCTCTCTCCCCACCTCCCCTCCCCACTTGTCCAATGTCCTCTCCCTTCTGTAGATGAAAGGAGAACTCTTATATAATGACAGGTCTTTGTGGAAAGGCTGTCTGCATTTGTTTCTGGTCTGTTTAGCATGTCAGTGTGTGGGGAATATTGATTCCTCCTTATTAGTGGGCTTGAATGCACAATGGTGTGTGTGTTTCTTTTCATGTGTGTGTGCTGCACATTGTGTGTGTGTGTGTGTGTGTGTGTGTGTGTGTGTGTGTGTGTGTGTGTGTACATATATTGTGTATGGTGTGTGTGTTTCTTTTCATGTGTGTGTGGTGTACAGTGTGTGTGTGTGTGTGTTTGTGTGTGTGTGTGTGTGTGTGTACATATATTGTGTATGTACAGAGTGTGTGTGTGTGCATGCATGTGTGCATACAGACACAAGGTACAAGGTACATGTGTTTATGCATGCATGTGTTGCAGTCCTGCCTCTGTACATGTGTGTATGAGTGGACATTCTTGCCAGTAGGGTGGAGTTTGCTTTAATGTTAACTGCAGTTTCCTTGCAGATTGTGAAGACTTCATGTTCATTTCAGGAAAAGGAAAGGGCTTTATGAATGACATGACATGAAGCACTGCTGATTCCACAGAATAACCGCCTTTCCTACTCCCTGTCCAAAACTTGGCAAGCAGGCAGCTCTTAGTTTTAATTTCCTTCCTTTTTTTTTTTTTTTTTTTCATGTTCTCTGCTCTGCTCAGGCCAAGGAGAATCTCAAAGCACAGGAGAAATTTTTTTTTTAGGAACAAGCTGTGATGCTTTTGCGATTTTACCACTGTTTCTTGGCAACCAGTTCTGTTGGCTGGAATGAATCGGCTGTCTGTTTCCTTTATTTCCTGTTCTGTCACTATCAGGAAGTGATATTGGGAGTGGAGGGGGGGGGGGGAGCTGGGGGCTGGGTGAGTGGGGATGAGAAGGTGCGCAGGAAGGGTGATGAGATACAGCAATGCTGATCGCCTGGTTACGTGACAAAAATCAGTTCTGCTTTCAACGCTTGTTTCAAGGTGACAGGAGGAAGCTGCTCTGCATTTCCATGTTTGGATGGCTGAAATGGCATTCAACAGTTGATCTTTTTTATTTAAAAAAAATTTTTTTTTAGGATGCTTGTGAGAACATGCATGCATCCATATTAATGAGTAGGAATCTAGTTCTTCGCAGGTTTTTGACAAACTTCTGAATTTGAGTGGTTTGGTTTCTAAGATTTGTTTTCAGTTCATAGAATTTAAAAAAAAAAAAAAAAAAAAGTGGACTTGTTTATTTCATCGAAGGAAAGAGTAAGAAAATTGTGAGATAAAACTGTCTGTGTATGTGCATGTGCTTATGCGTACATAAAAGCATAAATGCACACATGCACATGCATACATGCGCACACACACATGCACAAACGCGCAGTCTCTGCCTCTCCCTCGCTCTCACACTCTCGCTTTCTCTCTCTCTTCTGTCTCTGTCTCTCTCTCTCTCTGTCTCTCTCTCTCTCTCTCTCTCTCTCTCTCTCTCTCTCTCTCTCTCACACACACAAACACACACACACACACACACACACACTCACTCACACTCACACTCATACACGCATGCACACACACAAACACACTCTCTCTCTCTCTCTCTCTCTCTCTCTCTCTCTCTCTCTGACAATGCATGCAGAGCTACAATCCCCAAATCCATGCATTTTAGGAAAAGAAAGGAAGAAAACGGTAGGAAGTCTGAGGTGAAGAGATGGACTTTGGAGCATTGCACAGTCAACATTCAAAGGAAAGCAGTATGAACATGATTGTGCACATATGAAGAAAACATGCAGGAGTTTGTGCTTACAGGTCAGATGAACTCCAGGGTCTGGATTCCTGTTGTTCTGATAGCAGTCTTGGCACCAGTCAGTGCTGCGTAGCACCTTGTGTTGGGAGCTTTGTCCCTGGACCACATTCCATCTGTTGATCAAGTTTGGGTAGGAAAGGGTCCATAGTTTTTGCATAGTCCTGCCAGCAGATGAAACGGCAAGCTGGGATGGGTGACATCAACCTCCTTGATAGAGGTCAGAATGTTGTGTAGATTTTTCAGTTAATTGTGGATGGGATTGTACACATACCCATGTTACTATCGGTGAACATCATCTTTGTACTGCTGATTTAGATTTTTAGTGTTGTACTTCAGTTTTTCAAAGCACACTATATCCCATGCCCCATCAATAACAGTAACACCCATAACACTCACCAAGGGTCATGCCCAGCCGTGTTCCAGCTTGTTCCAGCTAGAGCACCCCAGAGGGAGCCATTAGTGTTGGGTTATTACAAGACCAGCAACTAGAAGAGAGAGATACCATAATGCTGTTAGTCCCATCAGTGATGTATAGTGGTGCTAGTGAAGATGGAACACTTGCACGTCACATAGTAAGACCCATACTGATGAATTTGCCCTGTCACAAGTTCAGTCTGAGCAAGCTTCATTTTGTGGAGGGAGACTGTTCTGATAGCCCTCATCCATCATTACTGTCCTTCAGTGATGGGGCCCATGAATCTGCTGACAACTAATACTTTGACTGGAAAATGCCACAGGACTAGATGAAGAGGGGGAAATGGAAATTAAGATGTTCTTCATCGCAAGGTCTGCAGTGTCTTAGACATTGATGATCAATGAGAAAGATACTAAGGGCATCATTTGTGTGTGTGTGTGTGGTGTGTGTGTGTGTGTGTGTGTGTGTGTGTGTGTGTGTGTGTGTGTGTGAACTGCATGTCAGGATCTTACTTTCATGGCCCAGAAGAGAACACCAAAACTGATTAAGTATTTGACTTCATTTTTTGCTGGAAAAAAATTTGTGTTCAAGTGCAGATTATGATTATAAGATTTAACCAAATATACATTTAAATAAAAAACCAATTGTAATTTAAGTACAAAATAGAAAAGCATGCACACAACTTAGACATGAAGAAATATGAATTCCAAAATAAAAGGATATCAATACACAGGCTTATTAGAAACTTTTTTTTTTGGGGGGGGGGGGGGGGGGGGGGGTAACTTTTTACTATGCAGTTCCTCTAGATACAAAAACTAAAGTTCTCAAGAATTGTCTTTACTTTCGCTTCTTTTTCCTCTGCCAAATCAAAGTGAGCAGTATTTTGTTTTCTGCGACAAAACATGATCAAACCTGTCTGGTGATAAGCTGCTGCTGCTGATAATCTTCTTGCATGCTGCTAACAGACTGTAATATTAGATGTCAGTTCCGATGAGAGTAAAGATTTCATTGAGAAATATGTATTTTTCACGTTTAATGGACATAAGTGACAGTAGTCATCTCTAGTAGTCATGACTACTGTCACTTATTTTTTTCCTCCTCTGTGTGTGTGTGCGCATTTGCACATGTGTTTTGTGTGTGTGTATTTGTGTATTGTTTCGTTTTAAAGCAGAACTTTACAAATTATGTTTATTCTAAAACATCTTTCCCAACCTTTCTCCCCATTCCACAACATTTTGGCTTATTTGCACGCACACATTTTTTGCACCTGCACACTTCTTTCCATTAGCATTGAAATCGTTGCTGTGGTGATGGAGGACATCAAGTCATGAAACCAGGACAGCAGCTTCTCAGAGAGTGGCAGTGAAGCAGTCATTCCATATCAAACTGGTTGACAGTGTGCACATTGACAGGCACGAAAGGACTGTGATGTGACACGCTAAAGAAAGGCTGAAAGATTATAAAGCGGTGAATTCTTCTGCCTGACATTTCCTTGAAAGTGATCCTGGTTTCTTGGTGTTCTGTGAAGAATTATAGCTTCGAGAAAAAGAATCTAAAAGACAAAAAAGTGAAAGAAAAAAAAAGAAGACAAGACAAGACATAAAGGGCTGAACGCGTGGAGCGCGCGACAGATGGCAGGGTGGTGGAGATTAAGGGAATGGGCAGGCCTCGTGCCTTCACACATGAAACGGCGACCTGACGGCTCCTCCCACGGTCATTTTTGACAAGGGCAGCGGCCTGTGCGAGACAAAGGCTTCGTTGCCGCCCAGAATATTGATCGATGGCAGTGCAGAAGCTGGGTTGCGCCTTCCCTCTCTTCCCCACCCCTCACCACCCATGATTGCAGCCTCCTCCGTTTCTTTTTCAATCGCCGCGTGGGCCCTCTTCTTCCTGGTCTGTCCCATGTTCTTTCCGGATGCCGTTCATCTCATCGGCATCGGTTTGTTTTGCTCGTCGTCGTCTTTCAGTTGGGGTAGAGATCAAAATATCCCCAACTGGAATTAGCCGGCATTGAGCGGTTTGTTGCTCTGTCCAGCTGTCTTTCTGTGATTTAATTAGATGAAATTTAGGATCCGTCCCACCCTTCCACTTTGGCCAAAGCGGACACTGATGTGTGTGTGTGTGTGTGAAAAGTCTTTCACTGTGTTATTTCTTTCAGTTCTGTTCTGTTCTTTCTTTCTGTTTCATGTTTATCTCTCTTGAACTTCTTCTTGTTGTATGTCGGAGACGCTTGTTAGCAGAATTACTTAAATTAAAAGATTAGTTTTCTTTGAATTTTGGTTTTAAATTGGTGAAGGTCTGAAGGCAGACAGAAAAGTTCCTGGCGGTGGTTTAAAGAAAACTGAATAATCCTGTAGGCTGGCCCAGAGGCTGTCAGAATGGGAAGCCATATTTGACCTTGGATACAAATGATCAGTTAATGGTTGTTCCCCCTATGATTATTATCTCAATAAACATTGATGGATGGAAAGGAAAACGTTGTTTCAGTAGCACACGCATATTCCCAGGCTATCTTTCCCCACTTTCTCACAGTGAGCCAGCACAAACACACACACACACACACACACACACACATTAACGCATGTGCACGTGCCCATACTTCTCCATCTCGCATTTTTTCCATACTCTCGGAGGGGGGGAGAGGGTGGTGGTAATTATTGTGTTTCTTTATTGTGTGTGTGTGTCAGTGTACGGTAATATGGTGTGCAAATGCACATACACTCGCGCGCACGTGCACACTTACACACACGCACACTTACACACACGTACACAGGCACGCACGCACGCACGTATTCACTCACTCACTCTCTCATTCATTCACTCACTCACACGCGCGCGCGCACACACACATGTATTCACACACACACACACACACCACACACACACACACTCTCTCTCTCTCGCTCTCTCTCTCTCACACACACACACACACACACGCGTACTCGCGGGCACACTTAGCATGACCCCCTTCCACACGGTGTGACCTCGCAACAGTGGTGAAATCCAAAGCCTTGTGTTTGGTTCAAAGTTAGTGTCCCCTTCCTGACGCCAGAGAAGAAATTCGGGCCAAGCCGCACACACACACACACACACGCACGCACGCGCACACACACACACACACACACACACACACACACACACACACACACACGCACACACACACACACACACACACACACACACACACATCGCCTTTCCACTTCCTTTTTCTTCCAGCAGCCTTTTGTTGTATGATGAGTGCAGAGTCGTTTCTTTCATACGACCCTCCTGCACTCCAGTTTTCGTGGGTGGAGTAATACAAGTTCATGTCAAATGCGAGGTCTTTACTCTATGGAGCTAAAGCTCGCGACAATCGGACAGCTTGAGTTTCAGACCTATTGTGAATCACTCCACCTCCTCCTCCTAGGGCTGTGCAGGTTCTAGGATCGTGACTGACTAAAATGGGCTGTCTTGGTGGATTGAATTGGTTTTTCATGTCGATTTTGACTAAAACGGCGCGTGGGTTGAATTGATTTTTCGTGTCGTTTTAAATGCAAGCTCCGAGTCCGAGTTCCGAGTCGACATTATTGCGATGGGATACTGGTAGATGGACGAACTCTGGCGATGATCTGCACGTTGCAGTGGGCAGAGGTTGAGGCGGAGGGGGGGGGGGGGGGGGGGTAACTCACTGTTGTAGCCGCACGACCAACCAACCAATCAGTCGATGGCAACGAGAGGTGACGTGGTTAACAAATTGAACCTGAGCGGCACCGGGCAAAGACCCGTTGTAACGACTAATGTGACAAGTCTCTCACGTTAGACTCCCTGTGGCGGTTTGATGGTTTCAGACGTCTGAACAGTTTCGTTTGGAGCAGTGTAGGTGCCAGGATCACAACGGATTAATGAAAATGAGGTACTTCGACAAATGGAAAACCCCGACGCCAACAGCAAAGAATAAAAAAGACAAGCCACTAATCTGGTACGTCGAACTCCTTTCCTCCGGGAATGGTGTATCGTTTTCGGCACCCTGTGTGAGCTTGCGTTTGTGGCGCATGTGTGAGTTATGTTAGTGTCCAGCAGGGAAGCGCGTGTTCGCTTCCTTCGTAACTGCCCTTGATCGGTCAGATAGGCTCCCGATCTCCGGAGAAGCCAGAACCGTCCAGACTGATGTAACGCTCTTCAGGGAGCACATGTTGGCATCAGCGAAGAAAATCCACAGACTGTTAACCTTCATTTTTCTCCCCCCCCCCCCCCCCCCTCCCCCAACATGCCCCCTACCCCTACATCCCTCCTCCGTCCCGTCTATTCCCTCCCATACCCACATCCTTCTCTCTTCTGGTCTGCCTTTCGCTCTTGTTAAAAATTGGTGATGTTGGACTTCGGAGGTCTTGACATCCCCCCCCCCCCCCCCCCCCCCCCGCCCTCAGCTACTTCCCCTACTCTTTCGACCTCCACCTCTCCGGCCCCCATCCTCGGCCCCCTTTCCTTCACGCCCCACATTGACGAACAGCCCCTCCCCTCGCCCTAACGGATCGGCTGCTGGGTGGTGGCTATTGATTAGGTGTTGTGGAAAATTTGCGTCTGGTAATGCTCGGTTAGAGACTGGCCGCCGCCGCCACCACCACCACACACATCCTTGGTGGCCTGGCCATCTCCCAAAACTTTGAAAAGAGGGATTGGAGTGGGTCATGTCTCTGGACCTCCACCCTCACTCCCCTCCTCCTCCCGCCCCCACTCCCCTTCTCCCCCACCCTTGCCCCCCCCCCCCCCCCCCCCCCCCCCCCCCCCCCCCCCCCCACTCCTACAGTCTCTCTCTCCCAAGCTTGTGACCACCCCCTTGGATTTCACCCGTCCTTACTCTCCTTCCCTCTTTCCGTCCGTCTTGACCTCTTGCTGATGGAGGTGAAGCTCTTGTCGGCTTTATAAATGTGTATGTGTGTGTGTGTGCGCGCGCGCGCGCGAGTCCGTGCGTACGTGTATGTGTGTGTGTGTGTGTGTGTGCTTAATGATGGTGGGGGAGAGAACGGCGGGGGAAGGGGCTACGCAAGAGGAGGGTGTGTGTGATCGTGAAGATGCGTGTTGTGGACGTGACCTTGAGATATTAATTATTGATAGAGAGTGTTTGATAGGAGGACTCGTGCTGATCGAATTCGTGATGACATTGTGTGTGCGTGCGCACTGGGTGTTGCTTGAACACACACATACGCACGCACACCCATGCGCGTGCATGCACGCGCACGTGCGCGCACGCACACTCACTCACTCACTCACACGCGCGCGCGCACTGACGCACTCCATAAAAGAAACTACTCCAACCTGATGAGGGGAAGAAACCAAACAATGTAAGATGGAAAGACATGATGGAGAAGAACGAGTCAAGAAAGGGAGGAGGTGACGGGGGGGGGAGATACTGACGTGATTGCGTGACGGGGTGCAGCACGAGTGTTTGTGAGTAGACATCATTTCTTCTGCAGGCCCCAGTATAATGTCAGAGATTAGATGAGGAATAGGATGTCTCTGCCCCCACTCCTCGCCCCCTCCCTATCCGATCAATACGCTCTGTTTCTTGCAACCTGCGGCCTTCTGATCAAGACCATCAGAGGTCTCTGAGTTTTCATTAATTATGTGCCCTGGGTTTGAAGTGCTATAATGATTACCACCACTGGCAACTGCTGAGAGGTCAGTTTGAACGGAGCCAGACAAATACAAGGAATCGAACATCTTTGGAGCTGGTCAGGAAGCGAGTGTATATCCGTCTGTGTATAAGCGTTTGGGTGAGGGGAAGGGATTGGCAACGATTGAGGAGGGCATGAATTTCTGACAAAGAAATTGGATAGAATTACTTTAGTACTTTGGTATTGATCTTACTGTGAGTGGCAGTGAAAATGCACCGGGTGTACTCGCTGGCGCTATTGGCCACTCCGTAGTAATGTTAGCTGCTGATGTGGTCCACGGAGTTAATTAAAGGCTTTATTAGTAACTCCCATAGCAGGGAAGATTCCCCCCCCCCCCCCCCCCCCCCCCCCCCCCGTCCCAGTATCTCTTCGTCGTCCTCATCTTAACTACCCACCCATGCCCTTTACTCTCTCTCTCCCCCCCCCCCCCCCCCCCACCCCCACCCCCAGCCTTGAACTCGGTTTGGCGGCCGTCGACGTGTGTGAAGGTGTGCAACAATTCCACGGTACCAAACAGTGGTGGTGAGTGAGTGAGTGAGCAGCAGGGTCCTGTGGCGCTTGTCGTGTGTCTGGGCCTACCGCTTGGTGCCCATCAAAACCACTTGTGCCTGTGTCGCCATGCTGTCGCCGCCCCGTGTGCCCGCCACTGCTCAGTGCGATCTGGAAGCAGGCGTGGTGTCGCATGACTCCGGGCCTCTTCCCCAACCCCCCCTCCCCGAGTCGGGGAAGTTGGACGTGAGGAAAATTGCCCGTCTACAGGTCACTTAGGCTTTGTTGAGAGGCTGGGGGTGGGGGATAGTGTGTGTGTGTGTGTGTGGGGGGGGGGGGGGGGGGGGGAGCCGTCTGGTCCCTGCCTGTAGTGATGTGCCCCGTCAGCCACCTCTGTGGTGGTTGGTGGTGAGAGGCGTTGTTGTGCTCTGTGTTGCTTGCCAGTCATTGTCTTGCACGCGGGGTCTGGCCGCCGTCCGTGAGGAGAGAGAGGTCGCCTGCTACTTGTCCCCCATGTCTTGGACTGCCGGGCTTTTCAAGTGGGCGTGTTGAACTAGGTCGTGGCCCTCCGGTTCGCATCGGAAGTGTCTCTCAGCGGGCGGTCTTGGCTGTACGGAGTTGTGTTGCTCTCTGGGTTCAGGGAGATGATGATGTTGATGATGATAGAGATGATATTGCTTACTGCCGTTCATCTGCTGCTCCGATGGAGTGGGGTCAGTGGTGCAGCTTATCTGTGGAGTGTTTATTTCAAGGGTTAGATCCACTTCTTTCTGCTGACCGAGTCTCGTTGTTATGGCGACCGAATGGGTTGCATCACCGACGTGATGGTAATCGTTTTACTCCATAGACGGCCAGAGAGAGTGAGGGTGCCGGAGAGGAGGGTGGTGGACGTGTTGTTGTTGTGAGGCGGCTGACAGAGTGGGCTTTGTTGTCAGCGACCCGTGTTGCAGCCCCCGCGGTGCTGTGAACGTATTTCAGTCTTCAAACCCTCCTCTGTTCTTTTTGTTCACTGAACTGCTGTGTCGGCGGAAACCAGAGTGTGTTGTGTGTCACTGTCGGTTCTAGCTGCAACTTGTATGAATAGCGAGGAGGGATTGGGGGGGCGGGGGGGCTCTCTCTCTTAACAGCTGTGTGCTTAACACATAGTGTAAATTGGTTTTCACAGTGACCAAGATGTGGTTTGACACCTGTTAACATAAGAAAATTACCTTGTGACTGTTGGCCGCAGTCATCGGCAGGCCGCAAAGCCAGTTAAACAGCGTGCATCAGATTGTTGTTCATTATTGATTAGGTTAATCGCATCAACATTGAGGTTTATGAACTTAGAAAAACAGCCAGTTAAGTTGATTCTTCAGCTGCTGTCTGATTTGGATTACAGTTAGAAGGACATGCACTGGTTATGGAGGATCTTCACGACAGACCGGATTTATATCGGTGACCAAACTGACCTCAGATACATGTAGTCTATTGAAAGGCTGTGTCACAGTCCTTTGAAAACAATGAATGTGTGTGATGCAACTGAAAGATTTCTCCCTGGAAGAAACGACAACAGCGACAGCAATGATGTTCAGGTTATTGTGCAACCTGTGTAAATTCTCATGCTGCCATCATACTTACTGCATCGCTTCAGACTCGCATATTGTAACGACATTTATTGTTTTGGAACAACTTGCAAGTCATCCTACAGCAATGAGAACAACTTGAGATGATCCAGTAGATCCTGTGTGGTTGATCCTGGCCCTCTGTGGACAGGCCAGAAATGCTTGCAGTCTAGTGTAAAGTGGGTTGTCATAAAAGTAGCAAAACAACAGCCAGAAGCCCAGGGATAATCCTGTTGTCTTCTTAACCTCATAATGGCAGCAGTCTGGGAAGACAGTGATTGTGGACAACAGAACACGTGCAGCATGTGGACAGTTCAGCAGCGGACCGAGGACAGAAGGGGATCTGGAAGCACCAGGCTGTGAGTGTGGTGAAACATCATCATGTGGAAGTTGCTGTTTGCCAAACAGTCTCACAAAGGTTCTTTTTCTCATGTTTCAGACGAGTCCATTCCAAGATTGCCCAGGCCTGGGTGAGTGACAAATTAAACAATTTTTTTCTGCCTTAAATCTATCTGTTCGTGTTTTTTTTTTTTATCACCCTAGTTTCTCTCTCTCTCTCTCTCTCTCTCTCTCTCTCTCTCTCTCTCTGCCCTCTGTCACTTCCTAATCTGTCCTTACTTCCATGATCTGTTCGTGTTTCTTTTTTTTATCACCCTAGTTTCTCTCTCTCTCTCTCTCTCTCTCTCTGCCCTCTGTCACTTCCTAATCTGTCCTTACTTCCATGATCTAGGCATTTTTTTCCCCCAGTATTGTTCAGGTCTGTCTGCCTGTGAATGCTTGTTTCTGACCAGCTGGCTGCCTACTTTTGTGTGTCTCTCTCTGCGTGTTCTGTACTTTCATCTTTCCTGTCATGTTCTGTGTTTTCTTTTTTTTTTTCTCTCTTTCTTTTCTTTTTTCACTTGTGTCCTAGAAAAAAAAGATTTTAACAAAGTTACACCTAAAAAGGCATGCAAATAAGTATGTAGAGAGATGAAACCTTTGACACCTTTGTACTGTAGAACTGAATGTCACATCCACTCCATTCCAGCCCATCCAGCTGCAGCAGCTTGAAAAGGGGAGGCAAGCATGGGCTGGATTTTTTAATTAAATATATTGTAACATTAGAAAGTTATATGCATTTCAGCATCTAACAGTCATGATTGAATTTAAAGACTAAACATACATACCAAAAAAGTACAATATTCATTTGTAGTACAGGCACAGTACACCGAATAATTGTGTCAGTTTACATGACTGGGTTAAACATGCACATTCTTACACACACACACACACACACACACACACACGCATACACACGCACGCACACACACACAGAGGCACAGTACACATAGAATAATTGTATCAGTTCATGTGACTGGATTAAACATGCACATTCACACACACACCACACACACGCATACACACACACACACACACACACACACACACACACACACACACACACACACACACGTGCGCACACATACATACACACACACATACACGCGCACACACGCATGTGCACACACACTCTCTCTCTCTGTCCTCCACATATGAACAAACAGGCATGCATGCACACACACATACATATGCATGTACACACACGCATGCATGCACGCACACATGCAACACACACATGCACACTCACACAATCTCACGTTTGCACGCACAAGCAAGGAAATTGGTAGTCTCTGTTTGTTTGAAAATTCTGTGGTTGCTTAATGTGAAAATTAGACTTGCTATTTGACTTGAAACTTAGGATTGAAGAGTGATGTCTGCAAATGAGACTTTTTACTTTTTTACATTTTGATGAAAATTCCCGTAGCAGTTGTTACCCATTATTTGAGAAAAAAAATGTATGAA
Source organism: Conus ventricosus (assembly GCA_018398815.1). NCBI lineage: Eukaryota > Metazoa > Mollusca > Gastropoda > Neogastropoda > Conidae > Conus > Conus ventricosus. The sequence continues at coordinate 12,563,176 of CM031600.1, read as the reverse complement.
ACACGGGTCCTTTTTAAAAAAAAAAAAAATTTCTTAACAGAACAGGATTCATCAAATGACGTTGGCTTTCCAAATACTCTCTGAAGAAGTGATGGCACCAGTGAAGTAGCTGAAATATGGGAAAGCTGCAGACATCGACAACATCCCTGCAGAACTCTTGAAATACAGTGGAGAGACAGTCATTTATAATCTAACTGCCATCTGCAACAAAATCTGGTAGAGCGCGGAGCGGCTCCCACCTAGAACTTGATCACTAGTCATCATCCTTAAACCTTTACAAGGAGGGACATCTTCAACACTGCTGGAATTTTACCTCTGTCAGCTTGAACAGTTACGCCAGCAGTGTGATGCTCAAAGTCATTCTGAATAGATTACAGCTGCAAGCAGATACCGTTATTGCTGAGGAACTGGTTGGAAAACAAAAAGGCAGAAGCGCCTTCAAACACATCTTTTACCGCCTCCCCCAGACTTCAAGAAGGCATTCCACAGGGGCTGGCATGAGGCGCCATGGGCCACAATGAAAAAAGAAGTTGAACATCAGGCAAAAACCAGTCAACGCCATCCAGCAGCTGTACTCCTAGGCTACTAGAGCTGTGCTCATACACAGTGCCACTGAACAGTGGTTCCAGACTTCAGCTGGAATTCAGTCTCCCACACTTTTCAATGTGTTACTGGAATGCATCATGGCTGATGCATTGGAGGATCACTTTCAGTTTACAGATGACATTGATGGCATGCAAGGCAGTGAACAATAACAGGCTGAGCTTGTTGAAAGCCTGGATGAAACATCAGCAAGAGATGGTAGCGAATTCAGTGTGGAGAGATTCAAGTTGATGGCCAACCACAACATGGCTGTCAACACTGATGTCACTGTCCATGGACAAACTAGAAACTGTTCAACAGTTCACTTTTCAGGGATCTGTTAATAACAGTAAAGGATGCTGACTAGAAATCTGAAAGACTGCACAGACAACATCAGCACTGTCCACACTGAAACTAGTGAAAGTGTATCAAGACAAAAAAGTCACATCTCCATGGAATCCAAGGTCAGGCTCCTGCATGCACTGGTATGTTCCATCTCCCTGTGTGCAGGCAGGACATGGACTCTCACAGCGAAAAGAAAAACCCAGACCACTGAAATAAAATGTTAACAGAAAACAGTAAACATCAGATAATACTGATCATATCATCAGTGAACACGTCCTTCCAGTCTTCAAAAAGCACATAGAACCATATGAAGATCTACTGGCAATTTAGAAAACTATGAGGAAATGGTCATATATTGATATCCAGTGGCCAGGTGAAACAGTCCTGCAGGGAACTGTTGAGAGAGGGGCAGAAACGGAAGACAAAAAACAAACTAAACAACAAAATAAAAACGAAACAAAAACAGGCAATAGACAGTCAACATTGCAAAATGGACAGGGAATTCATTTGGAGAGATTCAAGCTTTGGTATGCAAATAACAACTGGAGGAACCTGGTGCATTGTTTCCATGTGGTGCCCCAGTGATTCCATGGAGCTCCAGGAAAAGAAGACTGTCAGTATTTTGCTCGTGCTCTGGTTGATATTGAAAGAAGGAAAGAAGTGCAAAGAGTTGATGCAGACATCTTACTTTTTTTTTCTGTTGACAGAAAACAGAGAGGGTAAAAATTTCAAAAGGACATATTTGCAACCATCTCTTTGACTTTTTTTTTGTTTTTTTTCCCACCAATATTAAAGTCTGGTTGGCCTTGGTCTTTGTTTTAAAGTTTTTCAGATCCCCCTTTTTTTTTAATTCTTTGTTGCTTAAAAAAAAAAAATGTTTAGAGTAATTCTGAGAGAGAGAGAGAGAGAGAGTGAGTATGTGTGTAGGTGCACATGCTGATGTTTCCACTGCCAGTAATGTGGATAGTATTTGATCCCAAGTGAGTTGTCAAGGCCAAAAGGGACAGTTCAAGGACTACAGTATTGTCTTTGATATGATTTCAGGGGTGGTGGAAGGCAGAGACGAGAGGAATTCATTCCCACAATGAACGTGAGTTAGGCTTTTTTCGCCTTTTTTTTTTTTGCCTCTTTAATTTTTTCGCTTTTGCATTTTATGGCTTCAAGCTGTTAAGAGAGTGTGTGTATGTGTGTGTGCACATGCACACAAAGAGAGTGTGTGTATGTGTGCGTGCACATGCACGCAAAGAGAGTGTGTGTATGTGTGCGTGCACATGCACGCACACTTTCAGTCATGTATGTGATGAGAAAAAAGATTGAGAAAGTATGTGTCTGTATTCATACACTGCCCAGATTACATTAGAGGTCACAACTGATTCTTTATTAATCTATGTTATGTATTTCTGCTGTCTACTGAATACCTTTTATACATAATAGAAGTGAAACTATTTGAATTGATAAGGATTAAAGAAATTAACTTAGCAACGTCCAGACACCTTGATTAAAACTAACTATCTGCAGTGATGCAGAGGTTAGCTGGCGTGGATGTTGGATGTTTGTAGATCCAAGTTCCATTAGAGGTGTTTATTTGTGTTTGTAAACTTTTTTTGCGTATGCTAGCCTCTTATTCAGAATTGAGTGTGTTATGGGTTCAGCTGGGTAGTTGAATTTCATGCAATGAATGAATGTGTCTCTTGTGAGTGTTGTTCAAATTTCCTGAGCACCACTGCATGACTCTTGTGTCTTTCCATCTGGTTGATGCTAGGATATGATATGAAAAGCGAGTGAAGAGCACAGTCCTGCTAGGTGGTCTCAGACCATCATGAAACTCCAAAGCATCATTTTCCTCACTTGCCATCATTGATGATGACAGACAGAAAAAGCCTCAAATTCTATTCCCGTTCATGCCTCGCTTTCATGTTGACCTCAGTTTTGATATCCTGTCTGCATGTTTTAACAATGACCAGTTTGTGTCAGTCTTTGGTACTGGCAAGCTCATGGGGTCTCTGGCTGGATGGACATGGTGGTAAGAAAGGGATACTGTCCCTCCCACTGACTCTCCAACTAAACAGTTACTGTCATCAGTAGGGCTTAGGGCAGGTGGGTTCTGCGTTTGCTGGATCAGTACTAAACAGTTATTGTCATCAGTAGGGCTTAGGGCAGGTGGGTTCTGCGTTTGCTGGATCAGTACTAAACAGTTATTGTCATCAGCAGGACTTAGGGCAGGTGGGTTCTGCGTTTGCTGGATCAGTACTAAACAGTTATTGTCATCAGCAGGACTTAGGGCAGGTGGGTTCTGCGTTTGCTGGATCAGTACTAAACAGTTATTGTCATCAGCAGGACTTAGGGCAGGTGGGTTCTGCGTTTGCTGGATCAGTACAAGCATCCTCAGACACCAGTGAAGTGCCTGGCCAGCAGTGCAGCGACTCCTTTGGGAGGGCCAGCCCAAGATAACGTGATGTGGGTTGTTGACAGTGGACTGTGGCACTGGGGCCATGACAGGACAAACCTGCACGTGGCTGTATGTGGGGAAGCCCTAAAGTGAAGTGAGGGAGTAATACCACAGAACAGGCCAGGGAACAGGAAACAGGGACAGGCTGTGTGGGATGATTAGTTAGGGAAATAGGGTTAACATATAGAGTGTCTTTAGAAATCTTTTTACATTCATCAGCTGACCAGATTCAGGGTATCATATCACTGCAGAAGTGTTAGTAAAGGGTTTACTGGAACCTACACAAAACTTGTTTTGTTTGGCACTCAGCATACCATCATAATGCTAACTGTGTGGCGATTCACATGAACAGAGCTGTGGAGTTTCTTGTTTATTGAGTAGACTTGAACTCACAGATTGATATGAAAGCCATTGTGTGACATGTTTGTGATTGGACATGCACAAGCATGCATGCATATAAGCATACGCATGCACACATACAGACATGCGCACACACACACACACACACACACACACACACGCACGCACGCACGCACGCACGCACGCACACAGACAGACAGACACACACACACACACACACACACACACACACACACACACACACACACACACACACACACACACACACACACACACAGGTATGCATGCATGCGCACACATATACACTTAGACACCCACACATGCACACATGCACATATTCTGTCTCACACAAGCCCACACGTCCGTGTTCACACATACACAAACGCGCACACACACACACACACATACACAACTCACGTTCAAATGCATGCAATTGTGCACATGCACCTATTCACACATATTTAGGGACATAAGTGTGAAGTCAGCCACACATGCGCCTGCACCCACTTACACATGCACCCGCACTTGGCTTGCATGCACACACTTACAATTACATGCATATGCACACAAGTACACATGCATACTTGAGCACACATACACGCGCACCCACCCACATGTATTTGCATGCAAAGGTATAATACACATATGCACATACAGTATGAATGCACTCGCTTATGCATGTGCATGCACCGGAAAAAAAAACAAAAGCACTGATGAAGATAAGGACAAAAATGGAGCAGAAAAGAGAAAGCAGTTTGATGGCTTAGAAATGTTGTGGGTCTGTTCTGCTATGGCTGGGGATAATTGATGACCTGCTGTCTTTTGTCTGTCCCATTGTCGTGCTTCATCATCTCCAGGGATCTCTGACTATGCTGAAATTGTGGAAGAAGAGGGCGACTATAGCACCCGGATGGTAAGACCACATTTCATCTGGAAGTTTTTTTTTTTGTTTTTTTTTAAACTTTTGCTTTTTAAACCGAAGTATGGATTGGTTGTTTACAGTTTTTTGGAACAGGTTCTTTTTCAGGCATGGCAGTTCAGTTTGTTTTCTTGATTTTCACTTCATTTCATGTTTATGATCAGTTCTTCAGAAACGCAATGCAGGGGCAGTTTTTAGCAGCTAGCATTTGAAATACACAGTCTTGTTTTAAAATGCAGTGCCCTATGATTGTTTCTGCCCCTTCCTATATAGTCATCAAAACTGTGAAAGAGAATGAGTATAGCCATACTTTAGGGATGATAATGAGGCACAAACAAGAGGTCCACTTGGTTCCTTCAAGCCCTGCCTGATTCCCTTTGCTAACAGGGAAGACCTGTTGAGGAGCAAGCACATTCTGTCTTCCTGAGAGGCCCCAGACCAATCCCAACTAATGGCGGGCAGCTGTCCCCAACCATCCACCCAGCCACCCCCCCCCCCCCCTCCTCCCCCTCTGTCTGTGATCAATGCCCTATTGTAGTGGTTGCAGCTGTTGCCCTTTGCTGGGGGAACAGGGACCCAGGAGGGGGGGAACACAGACTGAAGCCTGCATAACAAGTTAATGGGTTTTGGCAGCCTCACTGAGCAATGGCCCAATCCTCATGCCTTTGAGGCAGTTCACAGGGGACCTTCAGTCTGAGGTGGTGGTGGTGGGGGTTGATCAAACTGTGAGCCTTGATCTGTTACCTGGAAAATTGGGGGATTTCTTCATCATTCCCTTTTCTTTGTGAATTAGGGAGGATAGAGAGGGGTAGGGAGGGAAGAGCGGAGGTAGAAAACGAGGGCATCAGTACATAACTAGGGAAAGAGGCGTTGTGTGTGCATTTGCTCACTGGTTCCCCTATTGCCCAGCCAACCAGGCAGGGGTCTTTCTATATTCTGGAGAGATGTCCCAATAGATGGGATAGGGACATGTCAAAAGTCCACATGACAACTCTTTGGCAGCATCATAATGTCTGAATGTAAAGTGGAACTTGTCATTCTGAAATCCATTTAAGAGAAAAGAGGTCTTGAAAAAGATGGATTCTCGGGTCAAGTAAATCTGATAGAAGACAGAGTGTCCCAGAAGGAGGGGGTGGTGGGGGGTGTGGATGGGGAGGAGAAGAAATTTCTTTAAGGAGGGAATCGCCATTCAAAGGACTTTTGTCGGGGGGGGGGGGGGGGGGGGGGGGAGATAGCTTGGCTGGTAGTGTGCCAGACTCATGATCCTGGTGATTCTGGAGTCTTAGGTTAGAATCTTCGACTGACCATTTCGGTACAGGGGATTTTTCGCTTGGAGTTAATGTTGATTCTGATTCCATTTCCTGAAAAGTCCTTTGAATCCGACTGTAAATCTGGGGCTTTGCGTGTGAGTACATATGTAACCTCTTGCTTGGAAAATCCCATGATCAGCTGTCAGAAGAGAAGGCCAGTTTGGCTGTTTGTGTGGATGACATTATATGTGTATAAATGGAATGCAGCCTTCAAGGACATGCATAAAGAACAAGTGACTGATTTTCTACTGAATGACATGAGAAAAGTGATTCGTGCCAACAGGCAGCTTTTCAGTGGGGTCTACCCTGGTAGGCAGCCCATTATGTAAACAAGAGGGATTTTACAGTGCTTGATCTCAGACTGATGATGAAAGCACTTTGAATGATAGGAATAATAGCAAGAAAAAGAAAAAAAAGGGGTTGGCACTTTTCTAGCTCAGATTGGAAGTCCAGCCCCTTTAAAAAAAAAAAAAAAAAAACAGAAAATTGCTGCACAGGCCCAGCAGAATTTTGTGGTGTTCAGTTATGGTCTGGAAAAAAGGACCCACCTCCGACGGTTCAGGCTCCAGGAGCAAACCACTTTCAACATGATCCTTTTGTGGGCCTGTTTTTGTCCATTTTTGATAATGATTGAGCTGGGTACAGCATTCCCATTCAGATTGGTCAAAATTTGCTTTGGCTATCATCAGTACCTTTTCTACCTTTTGCAGATTACACTTTCAGCGTGTTTTGATTTAGTATGCTGGTAGTGACTGAGACTGAAGATGTGGTAGCTCAGAGTCAAGCATGATAGTAAGGGGAAGTGGCCATGGCTTGATGAGTGTCATGAGCAAGGAGCTGAGAACAAATCTTGGTAAAGGAGATACCTCCACCCATCGACACAAATGTTTAGAAGATTGAAAATACTGCCTCCCCACCCCCCCATGCAGTTTGTGCTTCCAACCTGGAAAATTTTTAGGATCAGTTTTTTAGGCCTGGAAATGTTCAGAACCAATTTTCATCAGTTCTCCCCTAAAAATCTTTTGTAGGAGCAGGAATTTCATCAACAACAAAAAAAGAAACTGAATTAAAGTAGAAAGCAAAATGGAGGTTTCAGACCAAAAGAATTGTGTAGCAGAGAAAGACACTTTGTATGTGATGTTATTGCGCATCAGTATATAGTAGAAAAATATATCTTGGGGGGGGGGGGGGGGGGGGGGGGGGGGGGGGGGGGGGGGGGGGGGGGGGGGAGTTAGGTTCAGAAAGAGAAGTGGTCGTGTTTTTTTTTTTGTCTGTTGGATCTCATGGAAGTATCGGAAGTGAATCCATTTCTGTGATCAAGGATGTGTGTTATGAGATCTACATTAGCTGGAATGTCCTTTTAGGCGTATTTCTCCATATTACCATCTCCACTCCTCCAAATCTTATACCCCTACTCCTTCCTGCAATTTTTTTTGCATGACTTTTGTATAATTTCCATTTGTTACCCAAGAATTTTGCCTCTTTTGAATCATTGATTTTTTTTGTTTCTCATTTCTGAGACTTTGCTTGCAGTGTTCTGTTTATTTTGGGTTTTGTATGACATACTATATTTGCCTGTTTTTATAACTGGAACTTCTGTGATATGTCTTTTTTAAAAAATTCTTTTCTTCTCTTTTTTTTTTAATGATAATTCAAATTTCTTTGACCCATGTTCTCTGGGTGTTGCAGAGCGAAAATTTTAAAAGTCTGAAATTGAAACAACATTAGTTTTTGCCCTTATTATTCTATGCTATTCCCGTGTTAGATTTTTTTTTTTTTTTTTTTCATAACGATGAATTGGTAGGTTTTTTTCATCTTATGTTACATTTCAGTTTATAATGTTCATGGTGCTATAACAAAGAGATTCAGTTTACTTATTACATAATGGTTTTGATTTACAAAGAAATTTGTGAAAAAAAATTTCATTTTTGATTGCTCTTTAAACCAGCTTTTCTGTATCTGTTATTCTTTTGTTTGTTTGGTGTGTGCGTGTGAATAAAAAGGGAAATTTTACTACTTAGTTTTACCAACATACTCACCTGTCCAAACAAATGCCTTATATCTGCATGGCATGGAACATCCCCGTATCATCAGAAAATGCGGTTTAAAAAAAGGGAGAGCAAGAAGCTCGCTTTTCCCCCATACTCGGTTAGGTAGTAAGAGTGATGGCCCCTTAATGAGTCACTTCATTGTACAATGTTCCGATTATGCTTCCTTATACCAGAAATGAGTGAGTAAGTTCTTTGCAATGATATTCCTCAAAAAAGGTTGACTTTACAGGCCATCCCCCGTGGAGAAGGGGGAAGGGTGAGACACAGGAGGGGGTGGGGTGTCTTGTTGCAAAAAGATCAAGCATTGGATACTACAATCCCCGCAAAAGAAACTTCAGAATTTTGGATCAGACATGTCAAATCATCTCACAATACTCATCTCCTTTATTGCATATGTTACATTTATCCGTTAACTCACTATAGACACCTGAATGGTGAGGGTCAGAGGACATCTAGGCCTCCAGCCAGAATCCTCAGAGGCTGGCCCTTTTGCAGTTGGGACCCAGTGGAACTTCCTCCCAGCAGGATACTATCCAGCCATGAGCCTTGCTGGGGGGGGGGGGGGGAAGCAAGTAACACTTCTCTGATGAAAACACATTCCCCAGCCATTCCTTATCATTTACAAGATGTTGAAGGAGCCCAGAGTGCAGAGCGGGAAGGAGTGATTGTGGCCTGTCACCACAGACCTCCTGGGACCTCTATTATGGTGTCGATGTAGCTGGGAGAAGCAGACAACTCCCTAGCCAAAGCTGGTGGACTGTCTTGAAGGTTAAGCCCAATGACAAACCTGTGAGAATATGCCAGGTTGTGTCGGGATAGATTTCACGTGAGTTGCAAGGAATTAAGTGGGAACATTTTTTTTACGGGATATGAGATGCAGGTCTCTTGTGTGTCACCCCAAAGGCACCACTTGTGGCAAGACGGACAGACCCAGAGTCTGTAGCAGTAGCAGACGGCTGAGAGGATGACAGGGCAGGAGCCAAAGACAGCAGAACCAAATGCTGAAGAGAGGCAGCGACAGAATGTAATTTGTGAGGATTTACAGCCGAAAGGGGAAGGGGCGCATGTTCCACCACCAAGGAAAAGGCAAAACTGAGCTACTTGGAATATGATTGAATGAACTCACTAAAGGCGATCATCTTTACTGCCCAACTAGGTATGGGTGTGAGGTTAGCTCCTTTCTTTCCCAGTGTTGATTTGGGGGAGATCCTAATGATGTGGCCAGTGTTCCATGCCAACGTAGGGATAAGGCATTTTGTTTGGACAGATAAGTGTGAGGAAAAAAGATTTCTTCCAGTTCCATTAAGAAATTGCTCTGACATGGATAACCCCTTCCTGTTCTATTCCCTTTCACATTAATACCTCCTGCAACACAAATAGACTACCTTTTAGTTTAAAAAAAAAAGAAATGTTTTGCAATCTTGAAAAGACTGGTGGAAGACAGCACTGATTGTGAAACAGAAAAAAAAAATGTCATCAATTCCCAAGGATAGGGAATGAGAGATATAAAGAAGGTTGAGGCATTTTGTCATCCCTTCAGATTTATCACTGAACACTGACATAGGAACACAGACATTATTGTGAGTCGGTCGCATTTGAAAATAACGCGTTTTACTTTGGCAGATTGTTTCATTGTTCCTTTGACACAGTTACAATGTAACAAAAACAGATAAGGTGTGGTAGGTGTTTATGATCTGATGCTCTTTAGGAGCATATCAGTGGAATGGGAAAAAATGAAAGTGAAGTCCATATCCCAAAGCTAGAGAATTTAATTTACAATATTGAATTTCTAGACCTCCCGGGGTCAGAGTGTGTGAAGAATTATTCAGGACAGTGGCTTAGAACGTGCCAGCTGGGGAGGGTGTGGCTATGACGACATGAAACATGGTGGTCTGGCAGGAAAAATGGGTCCAGATGTGTTAAAAGCACTCCACCAAAGGAAGGTCTATGCTTGTTGGCTGGCTAGTTTGTGTCTGTTGGCTCCTTGTTGATCATGGAATTATGTTCTTCCTGTGATGGCTGTTCTTTAGGTCTTCCCAACTCACGTGTCCTGAACAGGGAGAAGAGTAAGTGAGAGTGGTCAGCATGGCCCCGAGTATGGATCATTAGCACTCTGTCCAACATAGCTGGCAGTTATGGAATTAATGTTGTATTACTTTGTACACTTAATCTGTTTGGCTCATTTGTGTTTCCACTGACCCATCTGACCAACTGTGCCCTTCCCTTTGGCTGCTGTAGTGAGGATGTTGTGTGTGATTGCTGCTGAGAATGTGTTGCACTGACTGAAGTCTGACACCTGAAGAGTAGGTGAAAGTGGAGTTTCAGAGAGTGGAGACATCTGTTGCATGGATTTGAATGTTGTACTATACTTTTATGAATGGAGAGCTGGTGCTGAACACAACAAAAACAAAAATTGTGTTGTGCGTGTGCGCATAGGTATGGGCATTCATGCCTGTATTCTGTATGTTCCTGTGTTTCGTCATTTGTTCAGTTGCAACAATAACTTCAATAACTGTCGTGTTGGTTTTTTTTTAACCAGTCCTTGCTTACTGTGCTTAATGAATCAATAAAGGACTTTTGACAGGCAAAACACATTAGCCGTATGATATTGTGTCCATTCAGTACGTGCCTGTCTCCTGAAAATTGATGAATTCATCCTTCTAACACATGACTGTTGTTCTCTCTTTTTCTTTTTGTTGAGTTACCTTAATTTGTGGATTACATTTATACATGTGAAAACCAATCTTAATTTGTGGATTACATTTATATATGTGAAAACCAAGAATTAAATATACTGTCAATTTTTTAAGTATTCAGAAACGGACACTTTTATTATTCAGAATATATGCATCTTGTTCTTGTAAAGAAACTCCCCAAAGTGGATGCTGTAAGTCTATTTTTCTCATTCGGAGAGTGCACTTGGCATGTCAAGCAGTTGATTGATAATTATGGGTCAGTATGCTTAATGATTCATTGTGTTGTAATGCTATACTCTATTGATAATTTTGGATCTTCTCTCTCTCTCTCTTCTCTCTCTCTCTCTCTCTCTCTCTCTCTCTCCATCCTTTTTTTCTTCTCTGTCTTTTTTCCCTTTCCTGTGTTGTGTACTTCATTTTTTTTTTTTCAGTTTACACTTCTCTGATTAATATAAATTCTTCATTTGAAATTTGCGCTCCTGTTCTTCTGGGGATGTTGGCTTCCATTAACGTTTGTGCACCAAGTGTATCATGTTCTATCTAAGCGCATGATCAGAGACAGTTCTCTGTAACTTAAAAACTTTTCTGCCTTGAACAGCGTGTGTCTGCTCCCTTGTAATTCTCTTTCAGTGTATGATCCTCATCTCCATTTTAACAGTTAGCTTGTTCTTATTCTCTGGTCTGTTTTGTAACATCAGCAACCCGTGCTTTCATTAAACAGTGAATGATAATGGCATGTGAATGGGTCTAACTGAATTGTAATGAGCATTGAAGTGAAGTGATTTTGTCAGTCAAAATTTTTTCCTAATATGTGGAGGAAAAAGGTTGCTCTAAAAGATCATCACTTGAAGATTTGTTAAGTTTAGATTTGGAAACAGAGTTGGGTTCTTGTAGATGCAGACTCCCACTGCTTACATATGAGCACTCATGAAGGCGCATATGCACATAGTACATGCACACACACACACACACCACACACGCACACACACACACACTCTCTCTCTCTACTTTGTATATGTATACTCACAACTACAAGCATGCATGAGCATAAACATGCAAGGACAGACACACACACAAAACAGACATACATTCACAAACACTGTATGTGTGTTTTATGTGTGCGCACATACTTGAAGTATTACTTATGCACAAACCACATGAATATGTACTCAGAGGGGAAAAAAACAATATAAGGAAAGTTAGTGTTGCCTTTTCATGATGTTCCCATCATGGTTTTAACCCTTTAAAGATATCAGAGAATATTTTCTTATTATTTTGATATTTGTACTTTAGTGTGAACTGGCTTTATTTTCTTTTACACACACCTGCACACACAGACACACACACAGACACACGCACTCTAAGACTATGGTGTTATGATCATTTATGTTTTCCACATTAAAGTAATGATAAATGAGAGAAGAATGTAGTGACTCGTGCCACTAATCACGACACTATCCAGAACCATTATTCAGGGTTTATTTGTGTGTGTCCATTCCGTTTTCCTCATGCATGCCTTTTTCCTGTTGGTCTAATGAAAGAAATAAATGTTCGCCATGCAATGAAAATAGTGATTCTTGTTATTATGATAACTTTCCCCACAGCTGTTCACCGTTTCCTTGAAAGGCGTTCAAGTAGTTTTACCAGTTTCCTTAAAATGTGATTCCATTTGTATGTAGTGCCACCCACTTTGCACTTTGTGTAAATGTACAGATTTTGTTTGCCCTTTTCCATCCAATTTCATTTGATAGACAGTAACTGCATCATGCACTGTTTTTGTTCCCTGCAGTTGATACACTATTAGGATGTCAGAAATTCTGCTGAAAAGAGCGAAAGGTCAGAGTTGTCCAAAGCTGTGATAGTTCTGATGGGGATATTTGACGCCCTGTTTGCAGCGCGAGATTACGAGATTCAGCGTGACCACATCAAACTGGTGGAGATTCTTGGGGAAGGACAGTTTGGCGATGTCTACAAGGGCATGTATTTTGACAGGGTGAGTTCCTGAGGGGTTCGGTTACCACACATTTGGGTGAATAGTTTGTGTGTGTGTGTGTGTGTTGAGTGTGTGTGTGTGTACCCTCTTTAGTTATTATTCTCTGTTTCTCTTCCACTTGCTGTGTCTGTCTGTTTCTTTTTTTTTCTGTTTATTTCTTTGATTTGTATTTGAATAAACCCTCCTTCTCTAGCTGTCCACCTGAAATTATTTATGTTGTTCTTTCTCTCTCTCTCTCTCTCTCTCTCTCTCTCTCTCTCTTTCTCTCTCTCATTTCTCTTCCTATCTTTTTGCTCTGCTCCATTTTTCCTTTCTTTGCTCATGCATGCACTCTAGCAGACACACACATGCGTACGCGCACACACATACCTACACACATGCATACACACATGATTACTTGCCTGCACACACAAGCACGTACACAGGTACACATACATCATATAAAACACACACACACATGCACATTCACTCTCACACCTACACACTTAGTCGACGTACATAGTAAGAAGAAAACAATAGCACAGGAGATCTGAGAAAGAATATGATTTCCCAAATGGTAGGGTAAAGACAAGCCTACACGCAAAAAAACCCACATGCACAAACAATTTCACATGAGAGACCGTCATTCTGCCAATGCCAGTTAGGTGTTGCATTCCTTGTCCACATTCAGTTCATGGGTTCTTTCCAGTGTTCACCTTCAGATGAGACTCTCTCTTTATGTGTCTCTTTCTCTTAGGAAGGAATGCAGGTACCAGTGGCTGTCAAGACATGCAAAGAGACCAGCGAGGAAACCATGACAGAGAAATTCCTGGAGGAAGCATGTGAGTCCCTCCCTTAATGTGTGTGTGGGCTTTGGGGTGTTTTTTTTTTTGTGCTTCCATGCCTGCTGGACCAGTTACTGTGGAGGGAGAGTGTTTCAGCATTGACTTTCTGTCATGAAGATAGAGCAGTCTCAGATCATTGAGGTTTAATTTTTCTTTAAACAAATGTTTATTTTCGTCTGCTTGCGAATGTATGTATGCATATGTTTCTACCTCTGTTTGACTCGCTCTCCACTACTCCCCTTCCACCAACCTCTCTCCTTCCTCTTTCCATCTTTCTCACATTCCTGTCTATGCTTTCATCCTTGCTGCCTCATTTCTGACTCTCATAAATCAGATTATATCATTCTTGACCCTCTCTCATCAGTGATAGTCCATTGTGGCCATTGCCATTCCAGCCCTGATGTGGCCCTTTGCGGTCGGCTGGGCTATAAGCAACATTATCTTATCTTCATTGTGGCCATTGTTAGTTACTCTGTTGAACATTCTCTGCAGCATGTGTGATAACTTTCTGTCCCATGGATCTGTTTCCCTTGTTTGCTTGTGGGTTTTGAATCACATTGCCATGCCTTTCATTCCTGTAGATGGGTCAGTGATCGTGTGTTGAATCACATTGCCATGCCTTTCATTCCTGTAGATGGGTCAGTGATCGTGTGTTGAATCACATTGCCATGCCTTTCATTCCTGTAGATGGGTCACTGATCGTGTGTTGAATCACATGCCATGCCTTTCATTCCTGTAGATGGGTCACTGATCGTGTGTTGAATCACATTGCCATGCCTTTCATTCCTGTAGAGGGGTTTCAGTGATCGTGTGTTTGAATCACATTGCCATGCCTTTCATTCCTGTAGATGGGTCACTGCGTGGTTGAATCACATTGCCATCCTTTCCCATTCCTGTAGATGGGTCAGTGATCGTGTGTTGAATCACTTTGCCATGCCTTTCTTTCCCTGTAGATGGGTCACTGATCGTGTGTTGAATTCACATTGCCATGCCCTTTCATTCCTGTAGAGGGGTCCCCTCCGGGGGTTGCGCCCTTTGTCGTGGTCGGAGGTTTGCGTGGTCCAGTGATCCTTTAGGCTATGCTGACGGGGCATCAATACTTGGGAGATAGCTGTTTTTTTCACACTGTTTGTAGGCCTGAGGGGTGAAATGCTGTAGGGCCTAAGCAAAACGTGGTAAAAAGTTGATGCCCGGGTAGGGCTTCCATGTCAGATAGGCTAAGGTGAGGATCCTGACTGAAGTAACCCCGCCTTTCTCCTTTTCTTGTTTTCTGCCTTTTTTTGGGGCCCTTTTCTATCTTCGTCTCCTTTTCAAGTCTTCTTTTCCACACTCCTTTTCTCTCTGTGGTCTCCTTAAGATCCGCCGTTTTTTCCCGTGGGGGGTGCGACCTGTGTCGGAGGGGAATGAGATCCTGGTGATTGAGGGGGCCAGCCTCTCAACACATCACTTTGGCTCGGACCTCTCCTAGACAGGAAGTACACTTTGGCCCGGGTGTACTAATCGGCTCCCCTTTTTTGGGGGTTTGGGTCAAGACAGACAGTTCCCCTACGGGCCCAAAGTAAACCCCTGCAGTGCTCAGCCTCTGCCCCCGGGAGTTGAGCATGATCAGGGGGGATAGGGTTGGTAGTTTCTGTTTGTCGTATTATCTCTCCCGAAGCCTGGAAGGGTCAAACATTGTTTTCTTGGCCCGGGCCCCCTTATTGGACTCCAAGGGGGTGGGTAAGGGAGAGATGAAACATACTAAACTAAACATGCTTTATCAAAAAACACCCCCCCAAAAGGAAGAGGAAAGAGCATCCCCTATTTCAGGGGACCGTTATTCTGATAGCGATTCTGACACGGAGGTACGACAGAGAACAGGTTTTGGCTTCCGGGCTGTGGTAGAAGGGACAGAGCAGAAAGACCCCTTTCCGCTCTGAGCCTTTTGCTATCCCAAAAGGGCTTTAAAGGGCTTAGCAGGTGACCCCCCAGTCCGTCAAAAGGTTGAGGAATGGTTCGTTTCTGGTTCAATGTCGATCAAGAAAACAATCGAACAGCTGTTGAGGGCAACAAAATTAGTGATAGGGAGATCGGGGTGACTCCCCATAAACAGTTTAAATTCACCCAAAGGTTTGATTCGCTGCAGAGATGTACGGGTGTCTCAGAGGCAGAAATAAAAGCGGAATTTTGCGTCCCAGGGTGTGACGGAGGTGCGCAGGGTGACAGTCAAAAAAGGTGCAAGAGAGTGGCCACCAACCCCCTCTTTCTGACCTTCTGCAACCCTGTGCTCCCTCCGGTCATCAAAGTGGCTACCTGAACGTCCGTTTTTCAGCTGTATGTCCGTCCCTTTGAGATGCTTCCGGTCCCAGAGGTTTGGACATGTCAGAGACCGCTGTTCTGGGGAGGTGGGGGCGGTGTTTGCTGCAAGGCAACCCATGATGGGCCGTGAAAAGTTTCCGCACATTGTCCCAAACTGCGGTGGCGACCATCCCCCCCCTCTTCACGAAACATGCCCTCTTTGGTTTCCCAGGAATCCACTATCCAACGAATTAAAACTGAAAAGAAAATCCCCTTTTTTTTGAGGCCCGTAAACAGGTTGTGGGCAGTCAGACGCCCCACATCTTCGTATGCTTGGGCCGTAAAGAAAGTATCCACTCGGTCAGTCTGCTGCCAGACTGATGAATTTATCTTTTAAAAAAACACTGCAAGGAAGAAACTGTCGACTCTGGGGGAAAAGCAGGTCACCACCTCCCAAACCACAGTGAATCCCCCTGGTGGAGGCAAAAATCCGCCACCCCTCAGATTTGCCCAGCAGTCTACAACATCTGCTGCGGCAGTTTAAAAAAAAACCAGCAATCCCCCTCAAAATCTCCTGTCCAGTGCCCGTGCGGGCAAGGGAGTTCCCCCCCAGTGTGGAGATGGTGGAGAGGGGAAGAAACCCCCACCGTCTCCCAAATCCAGACCTTCGCCTGTTGGCAAGTCTGCCAGCAGGTCTGAAGAACAACACAGTTCAGTGAAACTTCAAAAAAATTCACTCTTTAGAAGCAGACGTTGGGAGGAGATACCGATTTCTCTCCTTTTCGCCCTCTGCACCATGGATAGTACAATATCCCATTGGAATATCCGGGGACTAAATTCCAACTTTGAGGATTTTACAGCTTCTGGTCGATCTAAAAAACCTTTTTGGCGTGGCTCTTCAGGAAACTCAATTCAAGCCAGAAGACCTTTATTTCTTTCTGGCTTTAATGTTCTTTCAAACCTGCACAACCATCCACGTTGGGACTGTCGGGCGGTGTTTGCCCTTCTCCTACACAAAACTCTGTTGTATAGTCCTGTCGCTCTGTCTACCTCCCTTCGGGCTGTAGCTGCGAGAGTCACTCTCCACAAGACTGTGACAATCTGTTCCCTTTATCTCCCTCCTTTCTGTCCGGTTTGTCGTCAGGACCTTGTCAGTCTGATAAGAGAACTTCCTCGACCTTTTTTGCTGTTGGGTGACTTTAACGGTCACAACCCTTTTTGGGGGTAGTGCCGGTACGTCATCCAGAGGTCTGCTGATTGAGGTTTCCTTTCGGATTTGGATTTGTGTTGTCTGAACGACGGATCTGCAACTTACCCCCAAATCTTCCACAGGTTCACTTTCGTTTTTAGATTTGTCGGTTTGTGACCCCTCGCTGGTCCGGGACTATGAGTGGTCTGTCCTGACGATCTGCCGGAAGTGACCATTTCCCTGTCTTACTACAACCCGTCATAACTGAACACGTCTCTGTCTCTCAACTCTAAATTACAAAAAAGCAAACTGGATCTATTTAAACCCACTATTTCTAAAGAATTCCAGGACACTGACTTTCTTCAGAGTCCGGGCCCAGCTGAATCATGACTAACCTGTGATCAAGTGTGCTAAAGCTTGTATTCCAGTGTCCCTTCCGATAAACTTTAAATGCCAAAAACACCCTGGTTGATTCAGACTGCCAACAAATTTCCAAAGTTAGAAAACGGGCTCAGCGTCAGGTGTACCAACGACCTTCGGGTCCCAACGCTCGAGCCATCAAAAACTCCGTGCTAAATTAGACACACTTTTAAAATCAGTAAACGTCGGTCCTGGAGAAGCTTTTTGCTCCAGGTGACATCAAAACTTCCAAGAAAAAGTGTGGAACATCATTAAAAAATCAAAAGGGGAAAAACACCTGTCCCACTGTGAACCCTCTCAAATTTTTTGGATTCTTTAAAAAACAGAGAAGAAGCAGTTGCTAATTGCTTGCTTCAACCATTGAAAAGAATTCCTCCCTTCTAATAAATCTGCCACTTTTGTCAAATACAAAGCCCTAAAAGAAAATCACCCCGCAACTTTTCGTCCGACAACATGGAAGACTACAATCTTCCTTTCACGTTAAAAAGAGCTGAAATCTGCCTTGCTTTTTTGCAAACGATTCCTCTCCAGGAAAAGATGAAATCCATTATCAGCTGTTGAAACATCTTCCGCTTAGAAGGTCTGAACATACTGCTACAGGTCTACAACCATGTGTGGACTACAGGTTTTTTTTCCCCCCTCTTGGCGAAAAGCCCTCATTATTCCCATCCCCAAACCCGGAAAAGATCTTTTTAATCCTTCAAATTACCCTCCCATAGCTTTGACCAGCTGTGTTTGTAAATTGATGGAAAAAAAAGGTCAATGCTAGGTCATTGGAACTTGAAACCGATGGCCTTTTGGCGAAAGAACAGTGTGGTTTCCCCAAACATCGTCTAACCGTTGACCCTTTGATTTTGTCTGGAATCTACATTCGGAAAAGCCTTTCTGAACAAACAGCATGCAGTGGCAATTTTCTTTGACTTGGAGAAGGCCTACGATACCACCTGGAAGTCGGGGATACTTAAAGATCTCCACGATCTGGGTTTTCGAGGTCATCTTCCGCTTTTTTTTTCAAAATTTTTTGCAGAACGACAGTTTCAGGTCCGGGTTGGCACCCACTCTCTCTGATGTCCACGAGCAGGAGTTGGGGGTTCCACAGGGGAGCAACTATCTCCTGCCCCTTTAGTATTAAGATCAACAACATTGTTCAATTTAGTTCAGCAGGTTCAGACTGCTCATTGTTTGTGGATGATTTTGCTGTTACGCAACTGGAAGCCTGTACCCGAGTGTCCAGCGCAGGCTCCAGCTTTGCGTAGATTAAAATCCACGGTGGGCGGGATGAAACGGTTTCACCTTTTCTGCTACAAAACCAGTGTATCAAATTCCATAATTTTCCGTCAGTTTTTTCCAGATCCGGGAAATTCAAGTAGGGAAATCTCCCATTTTCCCGCTGTTAAGGGCCAAATTTCTGGGAGTCATTTTTGACCAAAAACTTAACTTTCTCAGCCATATTAAAAACTCAAAACTGCTTGCCAAAAGGCACTGAAATTCTGCGGGTGTAGCACACACCGTGGGGCATGATAAGAAAACTTTGTTGCACCTCTACAGAGCCCTGTCCGTTCCAAACGGACTAACGGTTGTGCTTGTACGGCTCCGCAAGATCATCTTACCTCAACTCTTGGACCCTATCCACCATCAAGGGGTTCGTCTCTGTCTTGGAGCGTTCCGCACCACCCCTGTGTACAAACCCTGTACCAGAGGGGGTGAACCTTCACTGTCCAACCGCAGGCTGAAACTGTCTTTGAATTATTACATCCGACTGTTTCAGAACCCCAGAATCCTGCCTATACTGTGTTTTTGACCCCCCGTTCCAAGTAAAATTTGAAAATAACCCGAAATGTAATTCCGCCGTTTGGGCTTCGTATGCAGCCTCACGTGCGGAATGCAGGTATAGACCTGGGAGTAGTTTCCGATTTTTTCCCAAATTTCCGGATCAACCTCCATGGACCTTTTTCACACCAGAGATTCGTTTCGATCTTGCAGCTTTCCGTAAGGAGTCTACCGCTCTCTGGGGTACAAGGCTTTGTATGTGAGCTCTGTTCCAAATTTCCCATCCTATCAAAAAGTTTTCACTGACTGTTCCAAGTCTGAGGATGGGGTGGCCTGTGCAGCCTACTGCCCTGGGGCTCCTTCTCAGATACTGTTGGAAACATATCCATTCGATGCTTCTGTTATTCTGCTGAACTTACTGCTCTGGTACTGGCTTTTAAGATAATCTCCATTCTTCAAAGAGGGACTTTCTGGTTCTGTCGGATTCGCTGTCAGCTTTGGAAGCCATAGCTGGCCGCACCTTCAGCATCCAGAACTTTTGCATTTCTTTGAACTTTTTAGCAAGTTGAAAGCGGACGTTACAACATTACTCTTGCTTGGGTTCCTGGTCATGTTGGCATCGGCGGGAATGAAATGGTTGATCGTTTAGCCAAGAACGCCACAAGAGAGAAACTGTCCAACATTTATATCCCTGTTCAGATGTGAAACCCAAAATTAACGATTATGTGAGAGACCTCTGGCAGGAGGATTGAACACACAGACGAGTAACAAACTCTTTCAGATCCGTCCAAACCTTAAGGACTTCCTCCCATCCACATCGGAGGTCGTAAAGAGGAAACGGTTCTGTGCCGGCTGCACACCGCCATTCGTATTTTACCCATGCTTACCTTTAAAGTGAAGAAGCTCCGTGGTGCATTCCATGTCATGCGCCACTCACAATGAAACATGTTCTTTTAGAGTGTTGGGACTTGCACGATGTGAGACACAAACATTTTACAGCGGAGTCCATGAAGATCCTGTTCAGGGATGTCCCGCCAGACGTGATCCTTGAGTTTTTGAAGAGATTAACATTTTTCATCTGATTTAAGATTTTACGGAAGAAAGATTTTAATGCAATTTCTGGTGCGTTTCTAGACGATGTCATTTAATGCGATGTGTGAAAGTTGTTTTTTTTTTTTTTTTTTTTTTTTTTTTTCAAATGACTGGTGAGTTGATTTAACGTGGTGACAGCCCTGATGTGGCCCTCTGCGGTCGGCTGGGCTATAAGCAACATTATCTTATCTTATCTGTAGATGGGTCAGTGATCGTGTGTTGAATCACATTGCCATGCCTTTCATTCCTGTAGATGGGTCAGTGATCGTGTGTTGAATCACATTGCCATGCCTTTCATTCCTGTAGATGGGTCACTGATCGTGTGTTGAATCACATTGCCATGCCTTTCATTCCTGTAGATGGGTCACTGATCGTGTGTTGAATCACATTGCCATGCCTTTCATTCCTGTAGATGGGTCACTGATCGTGTGTTGAATCACATTGCCATGCCTTTCATTCCTGTAGATGGGTCACTGATCGTGTGTTGAATCACATTGCCATGCCTTTCATTCCTGTAGATGGGTCACTGATCGTGTGTTGAATCACATTGCCATGCCTTTCATTCCTGTAATGGTCACTGATCGGTGTTGAATCACATTGCCATGCCTTTCATTCCTGTAGATGGGTCACTGATCGTGTGTTGAATCACATTGCCATGCCTTTCATTCTTGTAGATGGTCACTGATCGTGTGTTGAACTGTCTGTCTGGGCAGATATCATGCAGCAGTTTGATCACCCACACATCGTGAAGCTGATTGGGATCTGCTCTGAAAGCAGACCTGTCTGGATCGTGATGGAGCTGGCCAGACATGGAGAGGTCAGTTCCTGTGTGTTGTGGGTTGATCTGAGACCATACCGATGTGTTATGTTGCTGATAGATCAACCGATCGTCTGTTGAATATCAAGTGCAGGACAGGTCCAGTACTGTGACATCGGCCTGTTCCTTCCCACTAGAGACCCTGAAATGACGACGCCCTCCCTTCCACTCTGTCATCACCTATCATGAAAATGGTTCTTAACAAGTGTTAACAGTGCGGACAGCTGGAATCATTCAAGAAATGTATCTGAAAATGAATCTTCGCTGCTTTTAGATTTGAGGTCAACTGTTCAGGTTAATTATCATGAAGCAAAAGTCGGGCTTTCTGTGTGCATTGTCAGGTTAGAGGTATGTGCCACATTGGCAGCAAGTTGGCTGATGCAAAATGTATGACACTGTAAACCTACAGTACATCTGTCATACACATCAAGCAGTCAAACTCTTTGATTGTTAGAACATTTTCTGATAATGACATTGTACAGTGTTTTGGCCATAGGCTAAGATTTTTTTTTTCATAGGTTTTACTGTTGAAAATTGTTTTCATTATAAAATGAACCCATGCTGTCAGTTTGTTTTCATAGATCTTGAAGTATCTGTGAAATCGAAATAGATGAATAAGAATGATCTGTTCTGTTTGCATGTGAAGATGGTGTGATGGTTAGCTA
>CM031600.1:12389414-12539414 GCA_018398815.1 Conus ventricosus | reverse complement strand
TTCTATCTTCGTCTCCCCTTCAAGTCTTCTTTTACACACTCCTTTTCTCTCTGGGGTCTCCTTAAGACCCCGCCGCGTTTGCCGTGCGGTGCGACCGGGTCGGGGGGGAAATGAATCCTGGGGGTTGAGAGAGCCACGCTCTCAACACACACTTTGCTCGACCTCTCCTAGACAGGATACACTTTGGCCCGGGTGTACTAACGCTCCCCTTTTTGGGGGCGGGGTCAAGACAGGCATTCCCCTCGGGCCAAGTAACCCCTGCAGTGCTCAGCTCTCTGTCCCCGGAGTTGAGCATGATCAGGGGGATAGGTAGTATGTTCTGTTTGTCGTATATCTCTCCCGAAGCCTGGAAGGGGTCAAGACATTGTCTTGGCCCTGGCCCCTTAGTTGGACTCCAAGGGGGGTGGGTAAGGGGAGATGAATCACAATAAACTAAATATGACTTCTTTAAAAAACATTCCCCCCAAAAGGAAAGGAAGGCAGAAATCCCCTTTTTCAGGGATTGTCAAACAGATAGTGACTCCGAAAACCGAAGTTCGACAGAAGACAGGTTTTTGGGCTTCCTGGCTCGTGAGGGAAGGGGACGGAGCAGGAAAGCCCCCTTTCACCTGAGC
The DNA here is from genome assembly GCA_018398815.1 of Conus ventricosus. NCBI lineage: Eukaryota > Metazoa > Mollusca > Gastropoda > Neogastropoda > Conidae > Conus > Conus ventricosus. The sequence goes on along the minus strand of CM031600.1, from coordinate 12,538,800 downwards.
CCGTTTGCCATTAAAAAGGGTTTTCAAGTATAGCAGGTGACCCTCATCCTTTCAAGGTTGAGGAATGGCTCATTTCTCATTCAAAGCAAATCACAAAACAATCTGAACAGCTGCAGAAAGCAACAAAACTTGTGGACAGGAGTTTCAGGGTAACTCCCCACAAACAATTAAATTCATCGAAAGGCGTGATTCGTTGCCGGGATTTATCTGGTGTTTCAGAGGCAGAAATTAAGACGGAGCTGGCGTCCCAGGTGTGACGGAGGTGCGCGGTGACGATAAAAAAAGGGTTTTCAGAGAGAGTGGCCACCAACACCCTCTTTTTGACCTTCTGCAACCCTGTGCTGCCCCCCGGCATCAAGTCGGCTACCTTAATGTTCAGTCAGCTTACGTGCCGTCCCCGTTGAGGTGCTTCAGGTGCCAGAGGTTTGGCCATGTCAGGACCGCTGTTCTGGGAAGGAGGTGTGTGGTATTTGCGCAAGGCAACCCATGAGGGGCCGTGCAAAGATCCGCCCTTGTGCTAACTGCGGTGGCGCCCAAACCCTCCTCTTCACAAACTGCCTCTTTGGATTCAAGAATCTGCCATCACGCGTCAAAAACGGAAAAGATCTCGTTTTTTGAAGCCCGGAAACAGGTTGTGGGCATCAGACGCCGACAGCTTCTTCCTATGCTTCGCTGTCAAGAAAGCCTCCCATATTTTCCTACTCGGCCCATCCTGCTGCCAGACTGATGAATTCATGTTTTCGAAGACAGGGCAAGTAAGATCTGTCATTCTGGTGGTAGCAAGTCCACCACCTTCCACCAAATTGAATGCCCCTGTGGGGGCAAAAAATCCGCCACCCCTCAACTGCCCAGCAGTCTAAAAACACTCCCTGCGGGGCAGATTAAAAAACCAGCACCCCGACCTCGAATTTCCTCTTCCATGCCCGTGCGTGCAAGGGATTCAACCCATGTGGAAATGGTGGAGAGAGAAAGAAGCCTCCACCGTCTCCCAAATCCAGACCACCTTCACCTTTGGCAATCTGCCCAGCAGGTCTGAAGCCCAAACATAGTCCAGTCAAATTCAAAATAAATCACTCCATTGGAAACGGACGTTAAGAGGAGATGACCTATTTCTCTCCTTTTCCGCCTCGCACCATGGATAGTACAATTTTCCATTGGAATATCCGTGGTCTAAATTCAAACTTTGGGGAGCGCAGCTTCGGTGTCAATCTCTAAAACCTCCGTCATGGCTCTTCAGAAACTAAAATTCAAAGCCAGAAGACCTTTACTCTTCTGGCTTTAATATTCTTTCAAAACCTGCACAACCATCAAACGTTAGGACTGTCGGGCGGTGTTGCCCTTCTCATACACAAACTCTGCTGTATAGTCCTGTCGCTCTGTCTACCTCCCTTTAGGCTGTAGCTGCGAGAGTCACCCTCCACAAACTGTGACAATCTGTTCTCTTTATCCCCACCTTCTGTCCCGGTTTGTCGTCAGGACCTGTCAGTCTGATAGGAGAACTTCCTCGACCTTTTTTTGCTGTTGGGTGAATTTAACGGTCACAATCCCCTTTGGGTAGTGCCGGTACGTCACCCAGAGGTCTGCTGATTTAGGATGTCCTTTCAGACTTGGATTTGTGTTTCTGAACGACGGATCTGCAACTTACCTCCACTCCTCCACAAATTCACTTTCGGGGTTTAGATTTGTCGTCTGTGCCCCTCGCTGGTCCTGGGCTATGAGTGGTCTGTCCATGACATCTGCACAAGTGACCATTTTCCCCGTCCTTCTACAACCGTATTAACTGAACACGTCTCCCGTCTCTCAACATCTAAATTATAAGAAAGCAAACTGGGATCTATTTTCAGCCACTGTTTCTAAGGATTCCAGGACACTGATTTTCTTCAGAGTCCGGACCCAGCAAATCTCTGACTAATACTAGATTAAATGTGCTAAAGCCTGTAAATTCCAGTGTTTCCGACAAACTTCAAAGCCAAAAACACCCTGGTTTGATTCAATTGCGAACAAATTTCCAAAGTCCCGAAAACGGCTCAGCGTCAGGTATACCATCGACCTTCGGTCCCAACCTCGAGCCCATCAAAACTCCGTGCCAAATTGAGACACACTTTTAAAAACAGTAAACGTCGGTCCCCGGAGAAGTTTCTGCCCAGGCTGACATCGAAAACTTCCAAGAAAAAAGTGTGGAACATCATTAAGAAAATGAAAGGGAAGAACACCTGTCCCACTGTGAACCACTCAAGTTTTCGGACTCTTTAATAACAAACAAAAAAGCAGTTGCTAATCTGCTTGCTTCAACCATTTAAAAGAATTCCTCCTCTTCAACAAATCAGCCACTTTTGTCAAAAACAAAGCCCCCTTTAAAAAAAAATCACCCTGCAACTTTCATCCGACAACACGGGAAAACTAAAATCTTCCCTTTACGTTAAACAGCTGAAATCTGCCTTACTTTCTTACAGCATTCCAGGGGCTAGCATTGTAAGCCTTTCGGCGTATATACGCCGATTCATAGACCCCCATACGCCGATTTCGATTGACGTACGCCGAAATCGTTTTTAAACGCGAAAAAAAAAAATTCGCATCCGGCGCGCTTCTTATTCGGTACGCTGTCGCCTATTCCAAATCGGGCGGGGTTTGCCGCCATCTTTGTACACTTTCCCTTTTTAACTTACAGCAGCGAGTATCATGGCGCGAAGAGTCGAGTTGTTACAACGCGGAAAGCCGTTTCTGACCAAGGATGCCGCTACCAATGGAGATGGGACTGGCTTGAAAGCCGATTTTGTCATTTTCGACGACGACGGAAATGAAAAGAGCAAGTGCCAATATGGTGAATTTTTCAGGAAACTGACTTGGCTGGCAAGCCCATTGCACGTTGTGCGATAAGGAATCGCTACTCAAACAAAGGTTCGTTGCGCTGAAAAACCACGCGAGAAAGGGGTGAAGAACAAGTGGAGATGGAATGGCTCCCTCCCCTCCCCCCTCCCCTCCCCCCCCCCCCCCCTGTTGCCCCTTACTCGTCTCCGTCCCCTCCCGACCCCCCCCCCCCCCCCCCCCCCCGTCTCCTCCCCTCTTGATGCTTTCTCCTCTCCTTTATCACCTACCCCCCCCCACCCCCCACTCCCCATCAGTTCTAAACCCACCTCTCACTGTTCTCCCATCCTTTTAGCTGTCATCATGTGGTCTGGCTGTTCAAAGCTGCCTGCAAGCGTACTCCCCCCTTAGTAATGTAAAAAGAGGAGGGGTGGTTGGGGTGTGTGTGTGCTGTCTACAGCTCGCTCCCCTCCTCTCTCTCTCTCTCCCCCCTCCCCCCTTCCCTCTCTCTCCCCCCCCTCCCTTCCCTCCCTCTCTCCCTCTCTCCCCCTCCCTCCTTTTCCCTCTCTCTCTCTCTCTTTCTCAAAGAGCAAAGGACTTGGATGTCATCAGAAATCTCTCTCTCTCTCCCTCTCTCGTTTTCACACACACACACACACACACACACACACACACACACACACACACACACACACACACACACACAAAGTCATTCAAAAGAATCTCATTTTCACACACAACACACACACACAGCCATTTAAAAGAATATACTCTCATTTTCACACACACACACACAGTCATTCAAAAGAATATCTCATTTCACACACACACACACACACCCCACACATACACACACAGTCATTCAAAAATATATCTCATTTTCACACACACACACACACACACACACCCCACACACACACACAAAACACACAGAGTCATTCAAAAAAAAATCTCTGATTTTCACACACCACACACACACTTTGATTTTCCAATTGATGCCAGAAGAGGCCATAAATGCTCCTAAAATTCATAAAATCGTCTTCGGCAGGGGGCTTCGCCCCCCGACCCCCCACGGGGCACTGCCCCTGCACCCCGCCAGGGCCTGGGCGGCCCCTGGACCCCTGCCTCATTTTCAGTTTTTTCAGATTTTCCCAAAATGTACCCCATGAAAACAGCCTAGGGGGCCCCAGGACCTCGGCCGGTAAAACCTAAATCACTTTTTCCAATGCTACGCTCTGGATTCCTCTCCAGGTATAGATGACATTCATTATCAACTATTGAAACATCTTCCGCAAGAAGGTCTGAACATCCTGTTACAGGTATACAACCATGTGTGGACTACAGGTTGCTTTCCACCCTCTTGGCGGAAAGCCCTCATTATTCCCATCCCCAAACCTGGAAAAGATCTTTCTAATCCATCTAATTACCGTCCCATAGCTTTGACCAGCTGTGTCTGTAAATTGATGGAAAAAATGGTCAATGCTAGGCTCATGTGGAAACTCGAAACCGATGGCCTTTTGGCGAAAGAACAGTGTGGTTTCCGCAAACCATCGGAGTACAGTTGACCATTTGATTCGTCTGGAATCTACACTTAGGAACGCCTTTCTGAACAAACAGCATGCAGTGGCAATTTTCTTTGATTTGGAGAAGGCCTACGATACCACCTGGAAGTCGGGGATACTTCATGATCTCCACGATCTGGGTTTTCGAGGTCATCTTCCGCTTTTTATTCAAAATTTTTTGGCAGAACGACAGTTTCAGGTCCGGGTTGGCACCACTCTCTCTGATGTCCACGAGCAGGAGTTGGGTGTTCCCCAGGGGAGCATACTGTCTCCTGCCCTCTTTAGTATTAAAATCAACAACATTGTGAAATCAGTTCAGCAGGGTTCAGACTGCTCATTGTTTGTGGATGATTTCGCTGTCTACGCAACTGGAAGCCTGTACCCGAGTGTCCAGCGCAGGCTCCAGCTTTGCGTAGATAAAATCCATCGATGGGCGGATGAAAACGGTTTCACCTTTTCTCCAACAAAGACGCAGTGTATTCACTTCCATAATTTCCGTCAGTTTTTCCCAGATCCTGAACTTCAAGTAGGGAAATCTTCCATTCCAGCTGTTAAAGAGGCCAAATTTCTGGGGTCATTTTTGACCAGAAACTGAACTTTCTCAGCCACATCAAAAACCTCAAAACTTCTTGCCAGAAAGCTCTGAATATTCTGCGGGTCGTAGCGCACACTGACTGGGGCGCTGATAAGAAAACTTTGCTGCACCTCTACAGAGCCTTGGTCCTTTCCCAAAAACTGGACTACGGTTGTGCTGTCTACGGCTCCGCAAGACCCTCTTACCTCAAACTCTTGGACCCTATCCACCATCAAGGGCTTCGTCTCTGTCTTGGAGCGTTCCGCACCACCCTGTGTTTCAGCCTGTACGCAGAGGCGGGCGAACCTTCATTGTCCAACCGCAGGCTGAAACTGTCTTTAAATTATTATATCCGACTGTTGTCAGAACCGCAGAATCCTGCCTATGACTGTGTCTTTGACCCTCCATTCCAAGTAAGTTTGAAAACAACCCTAAATGTATTCCGCCGTTTGGTCTTCGTATGCAGCCTCACGTGCGGAATGCAGGTCTAAACCTGGGAGTAGTTTCCGATTTTTCCAAGTTTCCGGATCAACCTCCGTGGACCTTTTTCACACCAGAGATTCGTTTCGATCTTGCAGCTTTTCGCAAAGAGTCTACCAGTTCTCTGGCGTACAAGGCATTGTATGCTGACCTCTGTTCGAAATTCCCCTCCTATCAAAAAGTTTTCACTGACGGTTCCAAGTCTGAGGATGGAGTGGCCTGTGCAGCCTACTGCCTGGGGCTCCTTCTCAGATACTGTTGGAACATATCCATTCCGATGCTTCTGTCTATTCTGCTGAGCTTACTGCTCTGGTACTGGCTTTGAAGATAATCTCACATTCTTCAAAGAGGGACTTTCTGGTTCTGTCGGATTCGCTGTCAGCTTTGGAAGCCATAGCTGGCCGCAACCTTCAGCATCCAGAACTTTTGCATTTCTTTGAACTTTTTAGCAAGTTGAAAGCGGACGGTTACAACATTACTCTTGCTTGGGTTCCTGGTCATGTTGGCATCGGCGGGAACGAAATGGTTGATCGTTTTAGCCAAGAACGCCACAAGAGAGAAACTGTCCAACATTTATATCCCTGTTCAGATGTGAAACCCAAAGTTAACGATTATGTGAGAGACCTCTGGCAGGAGGATTGGAAACACACAGACGAGTAACAAACTCTTTCAGATCCGTCCAAACCTTAAGGACTTCCTCCCATCCACGTCGGGAGGTCGTAAAGAGGAAACGGTTCTGTGCCGGCTGCACACCGGCCATTCGTAAGTTACCCATGCTTACCTTTTAAAGAGTGAAGAAGCTCCGTGGTGCATTCCATGTCATGCGCCACTCACAATGAAACATGTTCTTTTAGAGTGTTGGGACTTGCACGATTGTGAGACACAAACATTTTACAGCGGAGTCCATGAAGATCCTGTTCAGGGATGTCCCGCCTGATGTGATCCTTGAGTTTTTGAGAGAGATTAATATTTTTCATCTGATTTAAGATTTTACGGAAGAAAGATTTTTAACAAAGTTTCTGGTGCGTTTGTAGACGATGTCATTTAATGAGATGTATGAAAGTGGTTTTTATTTTTTTTTTTTTTTTTATGACTGGTGAGTTGATTTTAACGTGGTGACAGCCCTGATATGGCCCTTTGCGGTCGGCTGGGCTATAAGCAACATTATCTTATCCTGTTCACTGTTAGTCATTACTTTCCCTCCTCTGCTGTTCGGCCTTGGTCAGTCACTCAACTCTGTCACAGCATACAGACACTCCTACTGTTATTGTAGTCGCTGTCGGTAACAAAGCCAACAGCTCACAGATGTTGCATCAAGTTCAGATGCAGTGTGAGAGTTAGGTTGCACCATGCATTTTGTGTATTACTGTTCTGTGCTTGTTCATTTGTTGTGTAGGTTGATGTCTGTATTTGTTGATGTCAAATGCCAAGGGCACGTATCCTCTTTTGAACTAATAGAAGTGAGGATGTAGGAGTTGATGCATACATGTTGTTCAAATTCCTTGTTGCAGAGATATTGCTGCTCGAAATGTCCTAGTTTCTTCCCATGACTCTGTGAAGCTGGGAGACTTTGGCCTGTCTCGCTGGGTGGAGGAGCAGAGCTACTACAAAGGTTTGTTTTTGTGTGCACTGTGACATCCCAGTCAGTTGGAAAGCCTGCAGTTCATTAGAGTTATCAAAAGCAAGCTCCACTCATCACATGCCTGTGCAGAAGTCCATGCTGTTACCTACTTAATGCTGTCTGCAAGAATGTTGTAGGGGGTGATGTGGTATTAAAATACACAAGAGTATATGCAGTCACACAAACATCATTTTTTGCTCAATTTGATATAATCATCCTGTATGTGTGCATATCTTCATATGAACAACATACATGTGCTTTCACATGTTCAAGAGAAATCTTCCATGAAATTCTCTTTTTGTAATTATCTTCATCATCTTGTTACTCAGATATCTTTCTGTGGTTATGTAGTGCAGGTCATTGTCATCATCACCATCTTTCTCGCTCATTTTTCACAAATGATACATGTTTAAAAAAAAAACCTGTCTCTCCCTCTCGCACTCACACACACACACACACATACACACAGAGTAAAATGAACAGAAATAGATGTCTGACTTCATGTGTGAAAGGTCATAACTGCTGTTGATTGGGACCAACCTCATGTGCTTGCAGCATCCAAAGGTAAACTCCCCATCAAATGGATGGCTCCAGAGTCTATCAACTTTCGGCGCTTCACAACGGCCAGTGATGTGTGGATGTTTGGTAGGTTCAGTCAGCATTGTCTGCATGTTTTGTGACGAAAACGTTTTCACTGTTCAACTTGTGTTTTGAGATCGTTATCTTGGGCTCAGCAGGGAGAAAAGAGCAGTTCAAAACATACTTTTATTTGATATTGTAGGAGCTTGGTGGTGTATGTCTAGCATGTTTATCAGTGCAGTAATACCAAGTTTTCTTTATATGACACTTCTGCAACTACAAACTTTTTTTTTATTAAAGCATCACGCAAACATATATTGCGGTTGTGTGTTTGTATGTGTGTGTGTCTGTTTAAATAACTTACCAAAATTTTCTGATGTAAATCACACCAAATTTTGTATGACAGCCTAACAATGGATGTATTTTGCTGGGTTGGTAATGATTGTAACTGTTGTGGTCATTCCCCTTTGCTCTGTACATCAGAGTCCATCTGTAAACTTGAATCCCACTCCCCACTTCTTGATCAGCCACAAGCACTGAAATCTGAAGTGAGAGCAAAGACACCCTGACAGTGCCCTCTGCTTTCTGAGCTGTCGTTATCAGTTCAGTGGCACATGGGCCTCAGTTTGTCCATAGTCATATGTTGAATGAACACTCATCAATCACTGTCACTTTTGGTTACTCTGGACATCACCTGAATTTTTTTTTTTTTTTGTGAATAAAGAAAAAAAGAATTCAAAGCCAAATTGAGACAGTTTCCAAATGGGGGTCATTTTCTCAACAGCCATGGTCTCTGTGTATAACGCTTGAAGCTCCCCAAAGACTCTGTGTGCAAAAGAAAGTTAAGGTTGTTTTGTAAAGGTGAAGTGTGGCAGATCTGTAGTTAAGTGGAGAATGGCAGGTGGCGAGCAGAATATCGGATGACCAGCATAGGATGGAACTTGAAAGATGAATGTTTTGGGGGAATTAAATCTGTTAAAACTATAGTTTCATTACCATGGGTGGGAGACCGCCGTATTTTTACGGAGCTTCCGTAAAACCAAAATTTTTTTTTTTTTTTTCTCCCCCCCCTTACAACGCGATTTTTGGCTTTGCGACATACGCGAATAACGATTTCCGGCATTTTACGGCACACTTCCGTCCTCATCCTAGCTGCGAGTCGACGTGCGATTGAACGTGAAAATGGCGTTTCTTGAAGTTAGTGAGACTACTAGAGCTCGCGAAATCGATGCAGAGCTGGAAAAGAACAAGTGGAGAAATGAATGGCTAGATGAAACAGACAAAAAGGATCGCCCGTTCCGTATGTGGCTTCGAAAATGCGTGGAACCTGGCGCTGCATGGTGCAATCTGTGTGGAAAGAAAATCGTCTACAAGTCGAACGGGAAGAAGTCTATTGCAAGCCATGGTAGCGAGACTGTCCATGTGGAGAGGCTAAAAGCCTTGAAACATGCATCAACACTTCCAGCTGCATCCCCTGTGCTTGCTCCTCTGTCAAAAGTGGACTCCTTGGTTGATGCCAAGATCCGGACTTGTGCGTTTTTGGCCGAGCATTGTGCGTTTTTGGCCGAGCATTGCCTACCGCTATCTTTGGCTCCAGAGCTTGTCGCCTTCTGTCAGAAACTTGCAGCAGACACCCCAAACCTCGAACGACTGGCCAAATCATTTTGTGGTTTGCCTTCCTAAAAGTCAAACAGACAGAAACCAGCAGCTCAAAAGAAAGTGTGGCCAGTCACAAATCCACGAGTTCTTTGGCAAAAAACCAAGACACTGAAGAGAGTTCAGTAAATGCTGTATGTATGTAAATTTATATGGATTGTCAATGTATATTTTATATCAGATTTTAGCTAAGCCCTATGGGATGTGGATAGTGTGGACAAAAATGACTGGCTTTTAATATAATTCATTTTGATAGGTAACGTCTTCAAGCTTGCTTTCTTGGGTGACTGTCTTCAAACTCCTTAGGATACTCACTCTGGCTGCTTTTGCTTCACCCGAGTTCTCCAAAGTGCATTGCTGGGGCCTATAGTATAGACTGTCTGTTATCACTAAACTCCCTTGTATGCTCACGCTACTGTTTTTTTTTGCTCAACCTGAACTTTGTAAGTGTACTGCTGGGGCCTTAGGACTGCCTTACTCCATTGGATACTGTTTTTGCTGAACCTGCTGTTCAAGTGTTGCCATACCTGTACTCTCCATAAGAATGGTGAGTAGGGTACTTTATGATTAATCTATTTTTTTTGTATTTTAGTTGTTTTATCTTTCTTTTTTTCTTTTTTTTTCAACTATAGGAGAAGTATGCATTCTTATGTGTTCACACCACACCACTGCAAAGAACTCAGATAACTGTAAACATCTCCCAGGAAATGCCACAAACACACCTTGAAATTGTGGATTTTCGTCAGCGGCTGGGGAGCTTCGCCCCCCAGACCCCCCACCGGGGCTTTAACCCCTGGACCCTACCAGGGCCTGGGCGGCCCCTGGACCCCTGCCCCCTTTTTTTTTTTTCAGTAAAACCTAAAATTTTACACTCCCACCCATGCATTACTTGCTTATGCCCTTCGCTCCGGTGGAGCATAGGCCATCAGCGTTTCATTGGCAATGCCAATTTCAGAACATAAAAATGATGCGTTTAAATCCCATTACAAGCAATTTTCTGTAAATGTTTATATCCTTGTATATTTTCTTCATCTGCGCCATGTTCATCTCGCTGCTCCGTTTGTTCATTTACTCCGTCAATTCAGCTGCAGAAATTTTAACCTGAAAGATGCACTAAAGATCTTTGTGTATGTGTCTTCCTGGAACATTGTGGCCAGGATGTCATGCTTGGATGTTCAGTGCACATGCTCCATGATTGACCTGAGAGTGTGTGTGCAGGTGTGTGCATCTGGGAGATTCTGATGTATGGCGTGAAACCATTCCAAGGGTGAAGAACAACGATGTTATTGGTAAAATCGAGGCGCGGAGAGAGACTCCCCCTCCCTGCCGGCTGCCCTCCCCTCTCTCTACAACTGATGTGTGTCTGCTGGCAGTACGAGCCTTCAAAGAGACCTTCCTTTGCTGACTTGAAAACCTGGCTGTAGTGAGTGTCATGCTGTAGTTCTTTTTGATGGTTTTGTACAGTTAAAAGTTTGAATTATTGCCAAGTTCTTTAATCCCCAGAGTTGAAGGGACAGTTATCTTCTTTTTGGGATGGCCAAATTTTAGATTATTTAAAGACACTGTTTAGGCAAATCAAGTTATTTGTACACTCTAGAATTATGGCATGTATTCATGAAATAGTTTCAGATACATGTTTGGTTGTTGAGAAGACAAAAGTGTAATCTTATGTTGAGAATTGAAGAGAGGTCTGTTGTATGAGTGATATTGTTTCCAGCCATGTATCTGCAGTTCTTTGGTAAATGAAGATTGCAGGTCTGGTTTGGGAAAGAATTTAGTGTCTTGAATTGTTTTGATATAAACTTTGGATGCAAGCAGGGTTTTCTATTGACTTTTGGTTGAATGTTGCACAACATTCAGTTTGTAATATAGGATGATAGATTCCACGATGCTGCTAGTTAGAGCAAGTTACTTCCAACTGCATGTTTGTATGTGGTATGAACATGCTTGGGTCGCTCATGCTTGAATGTTTGAAAAATCATTCGTATCTACTACTCAGGTCTTGAAGATAGTTATGCTAAGGAAGGGAGACTACCTGGACATTCTTTGTTCCCCCATTTTACAGTTCTGTGGATTTTCATTGGGAATATGCATTCCACCATCCTTCCTTGTCTTTGTGAAGATGTGAGGAGGTGGGGATGGGGGTTGGAGCGTTTTTCAGTTTAGATCATATTCCACATTTATGGACATTTTGTGTTGTGATTTTAATTGTACCGTTTGTGCAACTGATTCTGCCTTTTCATCTTCTTTTACTTGTTTTCTGCCTTTTGGTTTTAGAAGGCTTTACATTTTCTTACTTACCTGTCCAAGTGAATGCCTTATCTCCACAAGGCATGGAATGTTTCCTTATCAGGATACAAAAAAATTGGGGAGAGCAGCCTCACTCTCACACCCAAACGGCAGTAAGAGTGATTGCCTTTAGTGAGTTCGCTTCACTGTAACATACTCAGACTAGCTCAGTTTTCGCTTCCTCTCCCAACAAAGAGGGGAGATGGGATGGCATCCTAGTAGTTGGGCTGGTAATTACTAGGCAAAACTACTTTTAATAATATAATTCCTTTTTCTTAAACTCGCCTGTCCAAACAAATAACAGAATATCGAAAAAGATGGAGGTAAGCTTGCTCACCTGAAGCGGAAGACATTGATCCCGCACAAATATGCCTCTATACTGTTCCCCTTGGTGTATGACATCAAATCTACCTTCCAAACCCCCTGAAAGACACCATGAACTCATTTGACTTTGATCAGAATAGGTTGATATTCGTTTCCCACAGTGAACTATTTTTTAGAAATCAGGTCAGTTGAAAGCATTTGTGGTAATGTACAACATTGATATGGTTTGCTGTTTTTCCATGTTTTCATGAAAACTTTGAAATGAAAATCTTAGGCTTGTTTATGTCTTTTTGCATGATAGAAGGCAGCTTTTGCCTGTGTGTAACGTTTCTTTTTTCTTTGTTTATTTCCCTTCAACAAACTCATTTGCACTGTTTTAGTGAGATCTTGGAAGAAGAGAGATATCGACAGACGGAGGAAATGCACAGAGACAACAGGCGGATTCAGGCCATCTCATGGAGTAAGCTACTAATTTAGATGTCTGATGAATTCTGTTTCATAATCAAGTGTCTGATAAATCCTGTGTATGTGTGTTTATAATTCTAAAAAATGAAATCTATTGTCTTCAGAAGGGGTGGGGTGGTGGTAGTGTTTGTTTTCTTGTTTTTTTTATGATGATTTTTTTTTTCTTTTTAATGGGTTGGTGTCTTTAATGGCTTTATCATAAGTTTAAATTCTGTCATTTGTCATTGAGATAAGGATATCTCCCCTGGCTTTTCTAGTTTAACCAGTGAAAGTGAAGCTCTAGTATATTCTAAAGTTAATACAAGTGTACCCTAAAAGATGAGCCAGGTTCTAGGTTGAACCTCTGGATAAGTTGATAGTTTTGACGGCTTAAGACAAGTATTTTTGATGTCATGACAACATGTGTACTTGTACTCTGTGTGTGTGTGTGCTTCTTTTTCTTTCTTTTTTTTTTTTTTTTCAAAATTGACGTTTACTTTACAATAATTTGAATGTCAGCACATCAGAGATTCCATAAGTTGTTTGTCTTTCTTTCTCACACAAAAAGGTGTCTTGTTTGCAGCGGGGTCCAATGGATCGGATGAGGAACCTCCTCCCCCCAAGCCTGCCCGGCCTCTCTACCCCATGTCCCCCACAGGATCCATTCCCAACCTGAGTGGTGGCACCGCCCCCTTGGGGAGTGCCGCCACCCACTGGAGCAGCACCAGCCACCTCCCCCAAGGGCACAGCACTGCTGCTGGCCCTGCTCCCAACGCCAACAGCCTGCAGCGCATGACCAGTGGGAGGAGCCTCGTGTCCCGCCTCAGTCCACCCCCAACCTGTTCCATGGCTACTTTCCATCGTCAGCAGGCTACATGCAGGTGGGACTGGGTCTGTGTGTCACTGTGTGTGTGTGCGTGTGTGTGTGTGTGTGGAGGAGCACGAATGGAATTGAAGATATGTGCAACTGTATGTGCAAGAGCCTGTTTTTATATCAGTGTGTCTGTGTGTCTGTGTGTGTGTGTGTGTGTATACTTAAACTGAATCATGATTTTAGACAGTGTGTGTGTGTGTGTGTGTGTATGCATGCGCTTATGTTTTTTGAGAGGAGATAGATTACAAACCAAAGTGATAAGTATGGTCTTTTAGATGTGTGTGTGTGCGTTTGTGTGTGTATGTGTATACTTCTCAAAATAAGTTAAGAAACACTTGTATGGCCACTTTTTATAACTCAAAAGCTAATGACTTGTTCAAATGGAAATTTTTACTGAATTTCATCTGATATGTTGCAATTCTGTTTATAAACTTTCTGTGAAAATCAGATGCGAATAATTATTTAGCTTTTTGTTTGTTTCTTTTGTTCATTGACACTTTATTACTTTGCATCAAACAGGTATCTCAGGCAAATGCCCAACCTCCATCTCACCCTCGCATGGGACCAATTCCACACTCTGAGCGTCCAATCATCAGCCCATACTTCTCCACAGGGGGGGTGTCTGTCTCTGGGAGTGGTCAGCCAACTTCATCACAAGTAGCTTTACGTAATGGAATTACTCGGCAGGCTGACATTCCCCCACAAGTGAGTCTTACTGTTCTCTATCTTGGTCTGTATTGATAGGATGTTTTACAGGTACATGTGGTTGTCTGCTTTTTAGCAGGGTTTCCTGTTGTTTGGTTCCAGCAGAACAGTGGAAAAAAGAAAAAAATATTAATGGGAAAACTTTTAAGAAAAAGTGTGGACAGAAATCTTATAACAGTAAAACAATGTGCAGAAAATTTTGCATTGTTAGTTGGATCAAATGAATCAAGACTGAAACAGAAGGTTTGAATGTTCTGAGGCCATATTACCTCCCACTTCTCTAGGAAAGGGTGGGCTGTTGACAGACCAGTACAAACGCTATCTATCTGCCTTCACAATTTTAGGGTGATAATGGATTTTGGAAACACTGAGTTGTGGTGTAGTGTTCAGGGATGGTCATCTGTTCTTCCTTTTCTCTCTTTTTTTTAAAGTTTCATTTTTTAATGCAAGCAGTCAGCATGCTTGGCTACTGAAGAGGCTGTGCACAAGTATTACAGTGTGTGCATTGCTGTAGTTCATCCTGTTGACAAGCTGTGGGGATTCTGTGCAGATGGGTGGAGGTTACCACAGGGGGCAGCTGGTGCAGACCTGGGAGAGGTAGGACGTCGAGGGCAGCCCGCGCATCCATCATCTCCCTTGGCCCGCAACTCCCTTGTACAGGTGAGGTTTGAAGCTGGCTGGGATGTTTCTGTTGCCTCTTTGTTCTTTACAGAGAGCACTGTTCTCTGTTTTTCTGTATGTAGATCTGGTTTTCTTTTCACTCTTTCCCTTTCTCATTTTATTCCTGTTTCTCTCCCTCCTTTCCTTTTTACCCATCGCTGTCTCTTGCTCTCTCCTACTCTTTCTCGCTCTCCTCTCTCTCTCTGTCTCTCAGGACTCTTTCTATCTTTCGTGCACGCATGCATTCGAGGATGTGTGCCACTCACTCACGCACGCACTCACTCTCTCTCTCTCTCTCTCTCTCTCTCTCTCTCTCTCTCTCTCTCCTCTCCTCTCTCTCTCTCTCTCTCTCTCTCTCTCCCCATGATCGTCTGCACTTTAGAAAATAGTTCTTCTAACAAACCTGACAGTGGAATCTATGATGAGGTTGAGTGTGTGTCTTACATCTGTGCTGAACCCCCTGAAAGTGTGACATAAAAGCCTGTGGACTGTGTGTGTGATTCAGGACTTTGCTCACCATCGGCATGTGGCAGATGTGGATGAGCATGTGATTGAAGCACGTCTGCTGCAGCAGCAGCAAGAGTCTGCGGCTGATGCCAAGTGGTTACACGCTGAAGAAAGGAGTCTGGTGAGATCCCGAGTATAACCCGAGTCAGTCTTCGAGTTGTTTTTTGTAATTGGTAGGAATGTAAGCATGTTGACTGACGTTAATGCAGATTGTTTAGAAACTCAACCACACTTTTCAGGGTTGATGCTTTTGTTACAAGTGGTATGGAAATCGTACTCATATGTTTGTTTGAAAGAGTTGTATGCATATGTATTTCAGAATTTTAATGTGACGTGTGAATTGTTTTGTCAGCGACTTGATTTAGAAATGTTCTTCATGATATAATTGTGTTTGAAACTGTCTAGAGTTGTGCAGATGAGAAGTGAAGATTGTACACATTGTGTTTTGGCATGCTCTACAATGCTTTGAAATGCTTGATTGTTTCTACATGTATGGTTTTACTTGTACATGGTTTATGTGTGAACAGAAACGTGACACCTGGGCTGTTGTGCACTCTGAAGACAGTGACAGCACAAAAGAGAACTCTCCACCTCCTCATTTTCCATCATCATCTGAACAAACCCCCCAAACACCACCTCCTGTCAACCAACAGATCCAGCACACACAAGCTGTGACTGTTCGCCGGACATCCAGTAAGTTGCTTTTTCTGCACAAAACATAGTTTGTGTGTGTGTGTGTGTGTGCATGCTTGTGTGAGTGTGCATGACATAAAGTCTTTTTTTTTTGTTGGTTGGTTTGTATGGTTTTGTTTTTGGGTGTGTGTGGGTGGCCTGGAGAGGGGCATAGACTTTCCTGTGATATGCAGTTGTACTTTGCCCTGGAGACTAAAAAGGCCTTACCCATGGACAGAGTGTAAGCATTTTCCATGTATGATTGTCTTCACGGGTTTCCAGCTGAAACTGTGAACCTTCTCTTGAAAGCAGGTTGTGTTGCTACAGATCTGTCTTCTTGACATGCCTGGTTTCTGTCATTATAATGCACTAGAACAGATCAGCATGGATCTTGGAACCGCATGTTTGTCAGATGATTAACAGCAGCAAAAAGTCCCGAATTAAGATGAACACGTCCAGCTGGTTATAATGTGGCTTATCCAGATGTCAGTGATGGGCCTTGATCAAACCAAAGAACAAATGAGCTGCCCTCTGTCAGCTTGCTGTCAGAATGCTCCGTATTACTCTGTTTTATCCAGCGTATTATTGTGTTTGTTATATCCACTGCAATGTAGCTTATACGTTAAACCTTTGGCTAAGTTTCAGGAATGTGTACTTGAACATGCACATGCGTTTATAAATGTGCACACAAACACATGCACTAAAAACTCACACAGACTCTGCATAGTGATGTACCTTGACTGCATTTACGTGAGCTTTATTCATGAGTTATTACAGGTATTTGTACGCATATACAAGAATGAGCATGGCAGTAGTGGATGGGTTGCATGTATGTCTTCTTTTACTCATACGTACCTGTCCAAACAAATGACTTATCCCTGCTTGATGTGGAACATCGCAATATCAGGATCTTTAAACCCCCCCCAAAAAAAAAATCAAAGCAAAACATGCACATAACGGGGAGAGCAGGGAGCTCATCATGCTTCTTTAGCCAGTCAGACTGGAGAGGTGATTGCCCTTAGTGAGTTCTTTTCATTGCGCCATGTTAAAACATACCTCAATTTTCTCCTTTTCCTTGGTGAAGGAACACGCCCCCTCTGTTCTTCAAAGGTAGGACATGGGTTTTTTCGGTACTCCTGGATCCCCTCTCATATGGCCTTTTAAGCTGGCATTTGTTTTGGCTGAGGAAGCTGCTTTCTGTCTTCCATCACAAGGGAGAATTTTGTCTGTAAATGTCACAAAGTTTTGCTGTTTTGTTTTAAAGGAAAGGATTCTGATAATTTGGGAATTTTCCATGCCAAGTAGGGATGAAGCCACTTTTATGGACAGGTAAGCATATGGCAAAATGACATTTAGTAGTAGAATTCCTTTTCTGCGTATCAGTAGGGTGAGGGAAAAGGAGGGCTGCCAGTTATCCTCGGCCAACATGTTCTGTCTCTGGGGTAGTTTAGTCATGCTATTTGACCCAGAGCTGGGTTATGGCTCAGCAAGTGCCATTCACCCATGGACCTGCACACAACGCCTTCTTGGAGGACCCTACTCCATCCTGATTTATATTCAAGGTTTACTCTTGCAGCTCCACTACGTGTTTAGCGAAGACATGCAAGCTGCTCATTTTCTGGCAATACCTTGTGGCTCTTCACCATACACAGATGGTGTTGGACTGGGAACGTCTTGCTGGGTTGAGGGGACGTCCATCGCTCTGGCTGCCCTTGTCGTGTCAAAGCCCAGGGTCAAGGGCAGCCGCACCCCACCCACCAAGCAGAAGGCACACAAGCTTGACATGAAAGCAAAGCAGTCAGGCCACAACTATCACCATTACCTCAGGCAAAGATACAAGATCTGGAAAGGTGTCAGGGGAAGAGGCCTGTTGATTCGACACTGCTCATACCATCAGCACATCAGCAGCCCAGAGCACTCCATCCCACCAGCAGGGACAGAGCACCTTTGGTCACCGTGAGTTGTCTGAGAAGATGACCCGTAGTGTCCAATTCCGGAGTCAGAGCCAGAATTTGAGCATATGCAAGTGTACCATATCGCATTTAGATGAATTTTGAAACAGCCTGGACAAAATAAGAATTGTGCTTACATTATTACACCGTTAAGTTGCAGGGGAAGATGAATGCATTTTCTTGTCTTGTCTTTCTGAAGATTGTGAGTTTCCCGTCAGATCATTTATCACTATAAACATGTTTGCGTTTTTTTTTCAGCCGACAGCCGGGGTAGTAGCACCAGTGACTCAACAGAGGGTGGAGCTGTTCTTTCGCAAAAGGTACTGCCTTCTTCACTTGTTGCTGTCTTTCTCTCTGTCTCTCTCTTCTCTCTGTCTCTTTCTTTCTCTCTGTCTCTCTCTGTCTCTCTCTTTCTCTCTGTCTCTCTCTTTCTCTCTGTCTCTTTCTCTCTCTCTCTTTCTCTTTCTCTCTCTCTCTCTCTCTCCCTCTCTCTCTCCGTTTGTCTGCTGCAACTCTCTATTTTTTCACTCCCTCTCTCTGTTGACCTTTCTCTCCTTTTCCCTTCCTCCCACTCTTTTCTCTTCTTGCTCCCTTCCCAACGCCAGGCCCCCCCCCCCCCCCCCCCCCCCTGTCTGTGCATCATGTTTTTTCTTCTTGTTCCCTTCCCAACGCCAGGCCCCCCCCCCCCCCCCCCCCCCCACCTGTCTGTGCATCATGTTTTTTCTTCTTGTTCCCTTCCCAACGCCAGGCCCCCCCCCCCCCCCCCCCACCCCCCCCACCTGTCTGTGCATCATGTTTTTTCTTCTTGTTCCCTTCCCAACGCCAGCCCCCCCCCCCCCACCTGTCTGTGCATCATGTTTTTTTCTTCTTGTTCCCTTCCCAACGCCAGCCCCCCCCCCCCCCCCCCCCCCCCCCCCCCCCCCCCCCCCCCACCTGTCTGTGCATCATGTTTTTCTTCTTGTTCCCTTCCCAACGCCAGGCCCCCCCCCCCCCCCCCACCTGTCTGTGCATCATGTTTTTTCTTCTTGTTCCCTTCCCAACGCCAGGCCCCCCCCCCCCCACCCCCCCCACCTGTCTGTGCATCATGTTTTTTCTTCTTGTTCCCTTCCCAACGCCAGGCCCCCCCCCCCCCCCACCTGTCTGTGCATCATGTTTTTTCTTCTTGTTCCCTTCCCAACGCCAGCCCCCCCCCCCCCCACCTGTCTGTGCATCGTGTTTTTTCTTCTTGTTCCCTTCCCAACGCCAGCCCCCCCCCCCCCCCCCCCCCCCCCACCTGTCTGTGCATCGTGTTTTTTCTTCTTGTTCCCTTCCCAACGCCAGCCCCCCCTACCTGTCTGTGCTTCGTGTTTTTTCTTCTTGTTCCCTTCCCAACGCCAGCCCCCCCTACCTGTCTGTGCTTCGTGTTTTGGACTCCCTTGCCTTTCAGTTTCCTTGTCTCACTTTCTGTTTGCCCTTCGCTGCTCACTCTCTCTCTATCTTTCTCTCTCTATCTCTCTCTCGCTATCTCTCTCTCTTTATCTCTCTCTCTCTCGCTCGCTTTCTGCCATTTCTTTGAGCCCTTCATGTTACTTCCTTCAGAAAATTTCTGCCTTATCTTTTCTAGTGATATGTACATATATTTTATTGGTTATTGTTAAGTATGCTGCATCAGCTTCGTGGAATTACAAGAATCATTGTGTTGACTCCAAATTGTTGCTTTGACATTAAAGGAATATTTTCAGATTTATGATAGTACAAATGTTGAATCAGTTGTAATAATCATTAGAGACCGGTACAATTGTTGTCAAACCAGTTATTATGAGGGTACGTATGTATACCTTTCCTCAGTTAAAGGCAACATTTGCAGAACTGTACACTCTATGTTCTTGTTTTGCATATATTGTGATATGTCCCACAGGCAAGCCGAGTCAATGACAAGGTGTATGACTCGACTACCAGTGTGGTCCGTGCAGTGATGACCATGACAAAAGAAGCTCCTTCTGTTGAAGCCGAGGGTTATCTCATCATGGTCCGGGTCAGTCCTGTTTCGTGTCTGCAGTTTTTGTAGCCAAATGTTATATGCAGGGGTGTAAGTCTTGGATTAAACAATAAAGTCAAACAAACAAAAAATTGTGAAGCTTTTGTGCTGTCTCCAATTCAGTGAGACGATGTTGGGATGCTTTCTGGTGCTTTAATGTTTTGGGAAGTGGCATTTTCAGGAAAGAAATGTATTGGTGAGTTTAGCTGTCATCTTGGAATTTTTGGTGTAAATTCTTGAAAACATTTTCATGATTATTGAAACTCTTCAGACAGAAAGGTAGAGAAGAGTCTCAGATTAGGGGAGTAACGTCTTGTCAATTTAATCACGGAAACTGATTCTGCTGCAGTGACTGTATGGGGCCTCTGAAAATGCATAGGGAATATGTGTTCTGAATTACAGTTCTTGAAGTTTATATAAGATGTTCTTGAAAAGTCCTTAGAAACTCTAGGAATTTTTTGGTTTGGAAGTCTGAATGAACCTTTATTTACTAACAAATTATAAGATAGAGGATTGGGTTTGCTAATTTGTTTTGAAAAAAGAAGTTGTTGATTCTGTATCTTTGTTTCAAAACTCTTTAGCGTTTGTACTTGAAACAAAATTGATCTTTGCAGGATCCCATCGTACATCATCATAGATTTCAGTTTTTGTGGGATGGGTGGGATGGTCACAATCCAGATTTCAGGACTGGTGAAATGACTGCTTTCCAGTGTCAGGATTTGGGGTCTTTCCCCATCCATGCACCCAATGCAGATGTTCTTTCTTTACAATGTATGTGTTGCTCTCTGAAAATGTTGGACTAGCACCTGAAACTGGGGTATGTTTCAAAGTATTAAAACTGGTCACAGTTGTCACTCTTCTTGGGGTCACAGAATCAAGAATCACTAGGTAATAAAAACAGATGCCCCACTTCTTCATCATCTTTCAAGTACTACTGACATTTAAGTGATTATAAGCATGCTGATGCAGCCTCCCATGCTGTCTGGGTTGCAATCATCAGTGCAGTGGCACTGGGGCCTCTATACTATCCCCAGTCATGGTGGACAGTCCTCGGGTGTTGTCATTCAGTGACATTCAGCTCAAGATTGATAATAAAATTTAGTTTTTTTAGTCTCCAGTCAAAGCGTCTTGTAAATTTTGGCTATATTTGTTTTAATGTATGCATTCAAACAGCAGTCTTTATGCACAATGCTTTCCACGTAGCCCATATGAATGTAACGTCACCCCCAGCAGGCGGATCAGCAGTCTGATGGATGATGGCGGACAGGTGGACATGGATAGATTGAACAGATTAGTGTTAAAGGTATTCAGTCTGTAAAATCATATGGAAGATACAGGATGTAAGCTTTTTTGTTTTTCGTTTTTTTTTTAAACAAGAGGGGAGGAGAAAACTGTCTATTTATACTCATCTAGAAAGAAATAGAAATAAAGAAAAATGGTGAACTGAGCACATTAGCTTCTGTTGTTATAACTTTAGCGCTTGAGGATGCATAATGCCACAGTTGACTGCTGTGTTGTGTCCAGACAATTGGTCAGGAGCTACGGAGTCTGTTGGCCAGTGTGGATGAAATCGTCGGCCAGCTACCCCAGGAGAATATGAAACAGGTATTGCTTCAACCATCGTCAGTAGAGGTCAAGGATGATTGCAATGACATGAATGCCATTCCACTAGAAGATCCGAAAAATCAACATATTAGAATTCCTATGTGAATTAATCCAATCACCCATTTCAGAATTCCCGTCTGAATAAATTTGAAGTCTGGCCTCTGAGCTTAGAGCCGTAGGAGCTAATCAGGCCCCTGAGCTTAACCTTTACCAGTGTGTTGGCCAGTTTCAAATTTCCAACATTAAATGTTTGTTCAGCGATTTGCTCATTAAGAAATGAGCATATTGTATATGATAGAACTCGGCAATATCTTAAGAAATTATGCAAGTCATTCATTCAAAGAATATAATAGCATTATCACTATTTAAAGTGAAAATTGACAGGTAGAAATAACGTTGGCTTGTTAATGATTACTGTTTTCGAGATTAAGGAGTACTTTTTAATGCATACATATGTTGATAAAATGGGTGTAAGTCATTATTCTTTCAGTAACAAAACAAAAGTTCATATTAATCAGAGTTGAGATATATAAAAGCTATGTTAGATTTTTATGAGCCAAGTCAGTCAGCTAAAAATTCCATGTTGTTTGACATTCAGATCACCATCCTCACATTTTTTCTGCTTTACGGACTACAGGGCTGAAGTAAAACAGCAAAATTAATAAGGAAATAAATGTTTTGAAAAGAATGAAATGACACATTACATTGTTGATGCAAATGAATTTGATGAACAACCAAATTTTCACTGCACTGAAATGGGTCCATCAGTGACCTTGCCACTTCACCACTTGCGTTGTCGGTGATTTTTATTTCGATTAACATCACAATTCATGAAAAACAGTCTTGAATCGAACAAAATTTACATGTGCAATAGATTTTCAAAGTTCATTTTGCCTTATGATTTCAATCTGAAATGGCATTTGATGCAAGAAGAATGTTAGGGTTAATTCCATGATTTGACTGACTTTGAGATTGGGCACCTCCAGTCCCAGCCCTTGATTAAACCCAACCAAGTCATCACTTCTCAGTGCCAAAAATAACTGCAGACAACCATTAAATTTCAATCTGAAATGTCCATTCAAACATAATGATCTTGCCATTTTCATTGCTTTCAAATAAATCTGTGACCGTATGTTTTATACATAAGCAGTCCATTGTGAGTGGAAAGACAAAAGACATCTTTCAGAAGATGTATGCTGTCTTTAGTTTTTGACTAAGATGGCTATTATAAGATGATGAAAGACATTTCTCATGCCAGTGAGATAACACATTTTGGAAAATGAGCGTTATCCTCATTTCAGGCAGTGATGAATCATTTTAGAAGATAAATGCCAGATCTCATTTCACAGAATGAAGCGATTGCGATGGCTCATTTCAGAACATGAATGTTAATCCTCATTTCAGATGGAGATCGCTAACTTCAGATGATAATATATCTCACTTCAGCCTGAGTTGGCCCATTTCAGATGATGAAATTTTTCCATCGTTTCAGAGTGAGAGTGCTCATTTCACAAGATGGCTAATGGTATTCTGTATTCCAGGCTGAGCAGGCTTATTTCCAGTAGAACTTTTTTACTTGAGAACAGGTATGTGATTCCTCATGGTGATTTCATGTGAATGCTGGCTCAAGGCAGTTTATAGCAGAACAGGTATGATGTTCTGTTGTGGACTGTGGTTATCATTTGGCTTGGCTGTTTCAGACACTGACTGTGATGGTGTGTGGTTGCAGATTGAGATGGCCCAGAAGGTGTTGAGCACAGACATGGCCTCCTTGGTGAGCAGCATGAAGCTGGCTCAGCAGTACAGCACCACCCCACTGGATGCTGAATATCGCAAACGCATGTTGAAGGCGGCCCACGCTCTGGCCATGGACTCCAAGAATCTGTTGGACACTGTGGACACTGCTAGGTCGGCTGCCACCCCGGCTGTCAGATGATAGTGCTGTGTCTTCCTGTCTTCACCGGCTTGGACTGTCCAGCATGTCTTTCGTCAAGCAACATCATCAAGTGTGTGGATAGGATGGCTACAGTGTGACCTTTTAATTTAACGTGGTGTCCAGGCAAACGAACAAGAGACGATTTGCAGGAGAAGAAGGGGGGAGAGGACATTAAGTTAACAGCCCTGTGTAATACAGACTGAACATTTCTGCATTTGAATGTGGATCTCGGCATCTGGATCTTGACTGTTTAAGAAGTTATGTCAATGGTTTAAAAGATTCAAGCCGCTAACACATTTTGTTGATAATGTGAATGCCATATCTACAAGGAGCTGATTTAACCACCAGTCTTTTGCCACTTGAGAGCTATTCTTTTGGTGCTGGAACTGTGAACATTGAAGTGACTGAATGTTATTGCTGGTGTGTAAAAAAAAAGAAAAAGGAAAAACGTTTCCACTGTGGTCAGTTGCTCTGCATCTGACGTGTTCCGTATCTAAAGAAAATATTGATGCTACAGTTTTCATGCTCAGAGACTGACACTAACCACTTGTGTGAGGACAAGACAACCAGTGGCAGCAGAAAGTGCAAGTCAAGTGTAACAGGATAACGGTGGCACAGAATTCTTAATATTTTCTGTGATTGTCACATACAGGTGAACTCCATGAGTGTAAACATGTTATATATTTCTCTGTTTAGTTCTTTACTGTCAAGGTTGAAGTAGCTTAACTGCAGTCATTGATCGTGTGGACCAAACTATTCGAACTCTGGTTAAGAAAACATTTTTTAATGTCTTGTAGAGAATGCTGTGGAATTTTTTTTTCATGTTACCCACACCACCACCATTATCACAAGGACTAGAATTTTGAAAATGCTTAAAGACGAGGATAACATGAACGGATGTGTCAAATTCAGGTTCTCTGATACCATGTCACATGTCTTGTCTCAGCAGCTGCACTCACAGGTGAAACTTGACAGAATCAGCTGTCTGCACCTCCATGGCATGCTATTTATATTTTAGTTCACCCAGTCGACATGGCAACATGACTTTGTGGAAAATTTTAGTCACTGGATAAAGACAAAACAGGGTTTTTTTTTTAGTGTTGTCTATGTGTGGATGTCTGTTCATGTGGTAGAGTTTATTCCTTGTGCGTCTTCTGTGCGTGCACCTTGTGTTTTAGTGTGTATGTGTTCAGGTCAACAATGTTTCGTTCAGCATACTGCTAATAATAGAAAACACATCAGTGGAAAGGGGATGATAATGGGTGAAAATCTGAAAGTAATCCAGATCCAGTATTGAAATTAGGTATACAGTGTAAATGGATTGTAAACAATTAGTAATTGTTCGCCAGATTTAGCATGAGGTGATGGGAATAGAAAGACAATTGATGAAATCTCTTTTTTTCCATCACCAGGTGATGGGGAAAAAAATTGAAAAAGGTTTCTTTTTTTTTGTGTTTCTTTTTCCACAGCTTTGAAGTTTTAAAATTATTCAGCTTCGGTCAGGATTTTTTTTTTTTTTTTTTTTAATGTTCACACGGTGTAAAAACTTTAATGGTCTGCAAGTCTGTATACTCAAGTTGATTTTAGCAATTGTGATGCTTTTCTTAATGTGATTTTATCTGGGTGTTACCAAACCAAAAACAGTCAGAATAGTAGCTGATTACTACTTAAAGATTAAAATGCTGCTTCATTTGATGTACCTCATCTATAATGTCAGGAATTTGTATTTCCTCATCTCAGTCAGTTTCTATCTGCTTCTCTCACCCTTTCCTCTCTCTATATCAGTTTTGTTTTATTTGTTTTTGTTGTAATTTTCTCTCCTCTTTTTTCTTTTTTGTTTGAAAGATGTCTGAATGCAGAAAGTGAATGTGATCACAATAATTCTGTACAATGTTCTTATTGTGCAATTTGTTTGCGAGAAATGGCATTTGCTTATAATCAGTCTTATCTATGTAGAATTGAATCTATGCCATTTCCATTGGTGCTTTTTATCTCATTTGATTGTACAGTGCTTATGCCAGTTCATCTGCAAGTTGACCAGTTCAGGCGTGATTTGAATTGTCATGTATAATGTCAGTGGACTTGCACAAAAGTGAAACTGTACATCAGGACCTCATGAAGTTTGAGCTCGGCCATCAGAGTGCATGGATGCTGATAAGGGTTTTATTGTAGCAGATGGTAATGTTACTTTGCATTGTAAATAGTTGTACACAGCCCGTGTACATATGACACTAAAGTTATTTTCTTATGGTATGTACAGCCACGTTGTCGTTGTATAGATGTGGAAAGTACTGTTCGTGTTTGTTCAGTTCCTTTGGTGTGCGTGATGATCAAGAGTGAAAGGTGTAGAAGTGCTGTCGACATTTCTGTGTAGAGGACAGGCTTTCTTTTTAGAAGCTGAGGGACATTGGCATTAGAATGTTTTACTGCTGTTTAAACTAGATCAAGTATTTTGAACGATGGCTAAAATTATACGCTGGTTGCCCAGTCTGCTTGTTGGACTGATGAAGATCTACAGTGCTGGTTAAGGCAGTTCACATTCAGGATTGGATTATCATATGGTGGTTATAGTTTCCAGTTGGAGTATAAACCTTCGTAGTTGAAGACATTTGTAAAAATACTTCTGTTGTGTGTATGGATAAGAAAAAGGAGAAAGCTTCAAGAAGAAGGATGTTGCTTAAAAGAAATGTGAAATAAACCAGTGGAAATGTAATGTGTTCAAAGCGTCCGCTCTATCAGATCTGGGGCAGAGACAGTCACAGTGCAGTATCTTTGTCAGCATTTTATCAGACGTATCCACCTACCTCATGTGGACTTACATCAGCTGAAATTGTCGGAAAACTTGTCATTAGTCAGGTCAGATTGGTCTAAGGTGCTTAGTTATATAAGAAAAACAGAAGTAACCGAAAAAGGGCAACTTCCATCTCACTTCATACATATCCTATTTTCATCATGACATTGTTTGTATCATTTTCCTTCTTTCTTTCTTTTTTGGTTTTGTTTTTGTTTGTTATGGCCATGTCATTATTCATGATTTGGGTCAGCAGAAAAAGTATATATATATGTATGTATATATTTATATGGTGCATTCAGAACAATTTAAGCAATGCTTCTGCTTAAACTCTGAAAATATTTACAGTAAAAACTTAGATTCCAAGGCAAACTGCATAACTGAGAAAAAAATCTGCTGACTTGCTGTGTTTATTGATGGTTTGCTTCCCTAATTCAATGTTCAGAATGCAAACACCTGCTACCATTTCATAAAGACAGTTTTAGTGTGAAATTGATTTTCTTTTTTTTTTTGCAGAAGAGCAGATTTTAAAAATCTATTTCAATGCATTGTTTTTAATTATATCTTTTAGATAAAATGAATGTAAATGGGTGTAATACAGCAATTGTTTGTTTCTGTCAGGAATCTCAGTTAATATCCTCATTTATTGCCTCACTTTGAAGGAGAGATGGGAGTTAACTCAACAATTAGTAAGCATGTTACAGAATCATATTTCAAGATCCAGAAAAAAAAACCCAGACAGAATGATAATTGAAAAAAAGAACATTGTTTCACAAATTCGTCTGGAGATGACAATCTTAAATTAAACTTTGTTTTAAAGATGCAAGACATTTCTTTTTTTTTTCTTTCAAAGAACAGCCTCAGCTGATGTGTTCCTAACAGTTTCCATTTATTTTTCAATCAAGGCATTGTCTGTAGCAAGCTACTGCCACTCCAGGCCTCATGCTCATGCATTTTTCCTATGGGTCATTCAGTACCGGCATTCCCTTTTTTTTCTTTTTTGTCTACTTTAATATACATTGTTTTAGGTTGACATACAATTCCCATTGCTTTTGAATCTCAACACAAGGTGAAGATCAGTTGTGTGGTAGTAGTTGTGACACCAGAGGAAAAGTTGAAATGAAATCCCTTGTTTTCTTGGCACTAAGATATGTTGTCTTGGCCTGTGTCAGCCGTGTATTCCTGCTTTTTGTCACATCAACTTGCCATTGTCATGTGTGTTTTGTCCATGATCTGCACATGTCTGCTTCACAATCTCTGTTCCTCAAAAGTCATCATTGTAATATGAATGCTTTGTTGGGTTCATTGTTTGAGCTGAAAAGAGAAACAGACAAGATAAAAATCTGCCTTAACTTTGATGCTGTAACCTCTGCCTGTCTGCTGTGTGGTTTGTGTATGTGGTGCACTGTGTTGATAACAGAACACAGCCTCACGTGGTGTTGGATCAGCTGTGTGGTTTGTGTATGTGGTGCACTGTGTTGATAACAGGGCACAGCCTCACGTGGTGTCGGATCAGCTGTGTGGTTTGTGTATGTGGTGCACTGTGTTGATAACAGGGCACAGCCTCACGTGGTGTCGGATCAGGCTTCCCTTACAGGGGTCACAGTGTCGGCCTTGTTGTCACATTGCCTTCCTCCCGTCACAAGGCTTCAGTGCTTGGTGGACACTTCCTCTCAGCTTACACATCAAATCAGATCATAGCCATCTTGCCGCCGTAATGCAAGTGAAGGTTCCAGAGATTATGTTCACTGAACATGTTATGAATACATTAACGATGAGCTTGTGATTCTGTATGATAGCTTCTTGCGTATTTGAATTATTGTCAGCTATAACTTGATAACACATCAAAAAGGAGGCTAATTAAACGTAGTGCAAGTCCTTGTCACTTACTTCTTTTTTTGTGTGCATGACTTTTGTGGTGGGAGATGCAATGGTAATGGGGGGAGGTGGGTTGTTTTTTTATCAGATAGAAGGCACTGTAAATGTGCCATTTGGAATATTGCTTTTAGAATTACAGGACATGGGTCAAGATGATGCAGTAGAATGGAAATGCCATTGATATTTTGATTTGTTTAATCTAGTTATTTTCGTGACTTAAATCTAATGGATAAATGGGCATTACAGTGCATGCATTCATTATGAATTATTTATATGAATAAAAGACTATGCTTGCCACAAAGCTGTTTTTAAATTAATGAATTTGTCTGTGTGAATAAGCACAGAAGCCTGGAACAAGTAAGTACCTTTTTACCCCAAACACAAATGAGCCAAAATTTTCGTTAATACAAATGGATTCATAGTTCTAGCAATGTTATTTGGCCTACCTGAAACATGGTTAACCCCAAATTCAGCTCAACCAAAAAGAAATTTCATTCCGTTCAATTCCAGTTGAAGTATGTTTGACGGTATAATTATTCACCAGTGCTTTGCTTTTGTGTATGTGTGTTTGATCTGCCAAAATCATGGATAGAAACAAGAGGCTCATTACAAGTGTGTTGCTGAAGGGACAGGGAACATATCCGCACAGCAGTTATGAGTTACATTTGTGATGTTAGAATATAACCACTCAAGACTGTGTTGTTGCTTTTAAATACTCAAATGCAGACTTGTTCCTGTGTACCCATTACAGCGCTGCCCAAAGGCAGACAACTTGGAATTATAATTTTGGAAATATTTTATCCCTTCCTACAACACAACGATGAAGATTGAGATTTTACACTGAAAAATATTGAAAATGTTTATAAACTTATCACATTGACATTATTTCAGGAAAAATAAATTGGGGGGGGGGGGGGGGGGGAGATACTTTGGCTCAGCTCTAGTGGAGCCTTAACTAAGTTGAATCAACAAATTTTAGTTCAGAGCACTGTAAACAAAAACAAACCAAAGAGAATCGCTGGCTATCTCCATGCTGCAAGCAGCTGAAAACCAGCTGTGCAGCAGAGCTGCAGTGAGCTATTAGGTCTGTTACTTTGATATGACTAAACTGATTGTTACCAATTGTACGGCATCACAGAGATGACTCAAAGTTATCCTATGCACTATTCACATCTGAGATTAAACCAAAAAGAAAACACACACACACACACACACACACACACACACACACACACACACACGCTGAATCACTGCATGCTCGTGGTGCCAAGCGGCTGTTGTGGCATTGTGACTGCAACTGTGCAAGTGGCTAGTTTGTTGATGAAAGGGTTAACTATGATTACTGCTGTTTATTGGGAGAACTAGAGCAACATTTCTGACATCTTGTATCAAGGGCTTAAACGCCACTCATTGTGAGAATGCTTTACTGGGAGACTGTTAAGCACCTGCATGCTGCTTTTCTCATGTTTAGGGGTGTTTGACGTAAGGCTTGAGCTTTCTGTACCTAATTTTGAATGAACACTTGAGCTCGCAGCTGAGGAAGAAATTTTGACCTGTTGAACTATAAATGAATCCATATGTTTGTTTGTTTTTAATGTGAAAAGATATAGAACAAGGAACATCAATGTATTCAGACAGCATGAAGATGTTTTTTTCAGTTTGTTTTAACGAATGTTTAGTTGGGCGTTGTGTATTGCTTCAGAGCACTTAGAGCAAGTGTTATTAAAAAAAAAGTGAAAAGTTGTAGCGAATCATTGAAACTTCAGTCACATATTTTAGCAATTTTTGCCACGAGATAAAGGCCTAAGAAGAAAAAAAGCCAAGAGATTCTCAGTAGCATATTCTGTTGATTTGGGTTATTTTTATGCACTCTGCCTTGAATTGAAGGAAATTGACAAAGAGGTTGAAAGAAAACTCCATTCTTTTGTATCAAGTTGATTTTTTTCTTTATTATGTAGACATAATGTTGACACACTCACAAGATACTTTCACTCACAGAAAGGCATGTGACTGCATACGCATGCTTGCACACACTCACACACACATACACTCTCTCTCACACACACACACACACACACACACACACACACACACACACACACACACACACACAGAGTAATCATTGTTTCCACATGATACTTTATATCCATTGCATTTTGACATTTTTTAAATGTCTCAGTGTCTCATGGATTGGCAGAAGTGGTGAAGCATACATGAATTGGTTTGCACTTGTTGACGCCATGACAAAATTGAAACTGTAGATGTCAAGGAATATTTCTGCTCAGGTTAACATGGAATTAAGGCTTTAAGAATAGTTAAGTTTACTGAAACTCTGAATCATCATTATTGAATATTTTATGTGCTCTTCTAATTGATCAATCACTGATTTTCATTTTCACTTGAGCCAAATCACCCTTTCCTTTAACACGAAACAGGATGATCTTGTACAAATTAGGCTGCTCATATCTCCTGTGTGAATGATTAGCCACTCATAAAGCTTCACCAATTTTGTGCTGCTGCCTTTTCGCTTTTATCAGAATTCTGAATAGAAACCTTTCTTCAGGATGACACAGCAGAACTGTTTTAAGTCTGCAGATCAAGGGTCACTAGATGACTGTGACTAGGGTCATTAGATGACTAAGGAAATTCATTGCGAGTGTTAGCTGTGTTTCGAACCTATAACCATTCTGGAGGTTTTGTGACCCAGGGCTGAAGAAATACAAAATCTTTTTTCATTCTTAAAAGAAAAAACAAATCATGCTCTTAAGATTGCTGTAGTATTAAGAAGAAAACCTGCAGATTAAGTGGGGAAACATTGTATTTTACGTCCTCCCTATTTCTGGATACCACCCCTTCCCCACCCCGACCCCCTTGATAAATATGTTTGAATAGTTTGTTTTTCTGTATGGAGACATTGCATTTTAACAAGAAAAGCAAAGATAACAGATTTTCTGTCATATCTGTGTCCAGGACAATTGTAGAAAGTGCCAAAAACAAAATTGTTGTTTACAATGTATATCTATGCATTTTGGACTGACTTAAGTTCCTTTTTCGTACAAGAATCTGGAGAGCAACACTTTAATGTAACATAACTGTGGATCAAATATGATTCTTTATTTGGAAAGGTACTGGTGGCAGTTTCTGTCATGAAGAAGAAAACTGGGCTTTGTTGCACACATCAATACACAGGTATCTTAATACAGGTTTTGCTGTGTCTTCTGAAGACTGCTGTTGTCTTCTCCCAGTCTGTGCTTGGGTTGTGATCATTCATAGTGCCGTGATCTGACTCACACATCAACAGAGTATATTATTTTTTCATCATGTTGAATTGTTATGAATGAAATGAACACTGTTTTGATTTTTTTTTTTAATGAAAACAAGTGCTTACTCAGAGTTATTTTCTGTGTATGATGAAATCATGTACTCGTTTAGACTTATGAATTTCATGTTTCATTCTGGTTATTGAAACTGTATATGAATTGGTGGAATTGACCTTGTTTTCTGGACTGCATTATGAGTGTGGATGTCTGGAAAGCAAATTTTGGTGCATTTTTTTAATCACTGCATATGACTGGCCGATCACTTGTTCACCGACCATCATCATTGCTCCAGGTTCATTATTCTCCCACATAACAATTCTTTCTTCTTTCCCCTTCTTCTCCCTCCCTGCCCTGCCCCCTCTCCGCTGCTCCTTCTCTCTCTTTATCTTGGGTTTTTTTCTTTTTTTATAAATTCTTTTTTTTCAGGAACGCAGATGGATAGTGCACCTGTGTTTACCAGTTTGCCTAAAATTCACGTTTATTTTCCTCTCAGGAAACTGCCTGCATGATGTGAATAATATTTGATTGATTAGATTACAACATTCAACACAATCACCCAGCTCTTGTTTTGTTCCTTCACCTATTTAGAATTGATCTCTGTTGTGTGGATGCTGTGTCTCATGATTTGCCACAACCAGAGCATCTACTAAAGACTCTGTTGTGTGGATGCTGTGTCTTATGATTTGCCACAACCAGAGCATCTACTAAAGACTCTGTTGTGTGGATGCTGTGTCTTATGATTTGCCAGAACCAGAGCATCTACTAAAGACTCTGTTGTGTGGATGCTGTGTCTTATGATTTGCCAGAACCAGAGCATCTACTAAAGACTCTGTTGTGTGGATGCTGTGTCTTATGATTTGCCACAACCAGAGCATCTACTAAAGACTCTGTTGTGTGGATGCTGTGTCTTATGATTTGCCAGAACCAGAGCATCTACTAAAGACTCTGTTGTGTGGATGCTGTGTCTCATGATTTGCCAGAACCAGAGCATCTACTAAAGACTCTGTTGTGTGGATGCTGTGTCTTATGATTTGCCAGAACCAGAGCATCTACTAAAGCCCGCAATGCAGAAGGAATATTGTACATTCGCTCTTGGAGTCCTCCTTGAAACTGTAATTATGTTCCATGAAACTGAAAATAAAAAAAGGGCAAAACTGACCAACTTTGTGGTCTGCTGCTTGCTTCTGTTTCTTCTTGATCTCTTGACCAGTAGTCCAGGCAAAGAGCTTGGTATGTATCTTTGTATTTTTCGTCTTGGACAGGAAGTTCGATGTTAGATTTCAATGTGTGTGTTGTTTTTTTTTGTTCTATGATTGAAATAACTGCATTCCATCTCACGGTTTGAACATGACACAATTGTGTTGATGGTGGTGTTTTTTGTTTTGTTTTCCCACTATGACAATTGTGTTGATGGTGGTGTTTTTTGTTTTGTTTTCCCTCTATTTCTGTCATCCACCCCCCTGGTGCACAGTATCCTTGTTGATGAGGGATGGCATAGAATGTAATGTGTATGCAAGCTGGTTCTGAAGAGAACATCTCCTCTGGGATCGAACGCAGAACCCTAGAATCCAGTAACAATACTGTATCCATTAGGCTTACAAGGCCCCGTGGTATGTAAGCAACCATTGGTTACCCATGTGAGTTGAGAAACTGCTCTGTCAGTGACTGTCTCATATCTGCTCGAAGTAAACAGAATGTCTCCTTTCTATATCAGTCGCATGTCAGAAAAAGCAAACAGATTTGTGTGTAGTCCATTTTTTTATTTGCTTTTCATCACACCACCCATACATGTCTTTTTAGGACCTATGCAGCTAGTGCAGTTCCTTGAATGTAGGTGAACATGTGAAAGCAACACAGATATGTTTGGTCTGTAACGTTCAGGTGCTCGTTCCTTGGCTACCTGTATATAAACAGAAAGTGCATGATCACTTTCTTCAGGTTGAAGTTGCAAACCCAAGCTATTTCTTCTACCTTGTAAATCCTCTGTATATGCATGTGGGGTTACTGCCATAGTAGCAGAAACCAAACCATGTTTTATCTTCCTTGTAAGTTGGTGTGTGTGTGTGTTTGTGTGCACATGCACTTTCAAGACGAAGTGGTCAAACCATGTAACCTTCTTGTCGGTGGATGCAAAGAAAATGAATGCAATTATCTTTGGTTTTACATTCACTTTAGATGCACACACACGCACACACACATCGTTCTGAATATTGACATAAGCATGTAAAAACGCTGGAACTATCACTTGCCCACAAGTAGGACCGTACAGGTACTTAAAACCCACTTGATAATGTCTGTTTGGAAGACTACTTGTAGCCTATGTCCCCTACGACTGTCCCCCACTTCCACCCCAACCCTTCTTACCCTCCCCCCCCCTTCTCCCTTCCCACGCTATTTTCCCGAAGTAGTGTGTTCCCTACACCTGTTTGTCCAGGTTTTCTCCCCCTTCACCTTGACTTTGGGTATGGGGATGTCTGACCATCCGTCTGCCTGTCCGTCCGTGTGGTTTGTCTGCTCCTGATTGTCTGTCCGTCCATATCGAACTGCCTACATGTTTATTCAAGTTGTATGTCCGTGTAAGCCTGTCTCTCCGACTATCCATGTGGCAACACATCTGCCTGTTTTGCCATCTTCTTTGTATAGCTGCCGTGGCTGCTACTGTTCGTCTGTATGTCTGTCCATGTTTGTGTCATGTCTGCCTGGCTGTCCGTGAGATGTATGTAGAATCGATTTTGGCATGGTAACAGCCTAGAGGATTACGGCCTTTCGAGATCTCTGTAGGCTGGGCAGTTTCCACATAGAATCAATATATAATCGTCCTGTATGATCATCATTATGTGGCCGAGCATGATACTTTTTTAGCTGGTTTTCTTTCCCTCTTCTTTTTATTTTGTCAAGAGTTGAACGTGGGGTCGCTGCGCGTTCACACACACACACACACACACACACACACACACACACGGAAATTTTTAGTCTGCCTGCCTGTCCGCTCATCGCCTGCATGCCTGGCTATCTGTCCTTCCAACTGTCGGTCGTCATGTTTACCGTCCTGCACCTGCCTGGCAGTCTGTCTGTCTGTCAGCATATAGATCGGACAGCCGGACAGGCATTGAGCCAAAGCAGCAGACTGACAATTGGGGGCACAGGTAGCTAGCTTGTTGCTGCAGGCAGGCCAACATGGTGAGGACTGGACACGTGCAGAGGGAACTTCAGTCTGTCCGATTAACAAAGGAAAAAAACAGTACTAATTATTTCCCTTTGTTGGGTTTATTTGATGTCGAAACGCGCGCGCATGTGGTGTGTGTGTGTGTGTGTGATATGGAGGTTGGGGTGGAGTCAGTGGAGGTTTT
The DNA here is from genome assembly GCA_018398815.1 of Conus ventricosus. NCBI lineage: Eukaryota > Metazoa > Mollusca > Gastropoda > Neogastropoda > Conidae > Conus > Conus ventricosus. The sequence goes on along the minus strand of CM031600.1, from coordinate 12,504,199 downwards.
GGGGGTGCGGTGAATAGGCTTTTTTTTCTCTCTCTTTGTTCTGTATTGTGTTTGTCGTCGAAATGGTTTTGAGTGGGTTTGGTGTGATCTTTGCAGCTTAAAAAAAAAAAATTATGGTATATTGCATTTCTTCTTTTTCTTCCTGTTTCATAGGGTTCCTGTGTGCTTGTGTGCGTGTCTGTTGCTTTTGATGGAACAAAATGTATATTTTTGGTTTTATTTGCGTTTGTCAACGTGTAAAAAGTGAATAAAGATGTTTTATAAAAACGAAAAAAAAAAAAAAAAAGGAACGAAGAAGGTGGCTCCAAAAGAACGCGGGAGAAGGATATAGAGCTGTGAAAACAGATCTGGAGGGGAGGGGGAGGCACGTAGACCTGGCAAAACGAGATTTGAAGGGGGGGGGGGGGGGGGGGGGGGTTGGGGAGCACACAACTATTGGAGCATAAGCTCGAGGAAACACAGAGGGAACATCGACCAGGGGGAACGGAGACCTGGGGGGGGGGGGGGGGGGGGGGGGGGGGGGGGGGGGGGGGGAAACAATCGCAGGAAGAGTTGTCGTGGGAGCAGAACATGAAACATACACCCGATAGAGATCATAGAGTCTTAATGGTTCGATCCCTCTAATGTAGCAATTGCATGCCTGCATGTTGTCATTTTCTGTGCTTCTAGGGCCTATTTGAGAGGACGTCGTGGACAGCGGATAGTTAAGAACACACACACACACACACGCATGCACGCACGCGCACACACGCATGCACGCGCGCGCGCGCACACACACACACACACACACACACACACACACACACACACACTATACATTGTAATCTTTGACGGAAAGGAGTCTTGACGTGCCGTGTACGTAACACCACAGACGGAGTGTGAAAGACAGGACCGGCTAAGCCCATGAAAGTGGTAGGCTACGTTTTTGTTGGTGAGATATTTAGATTGGCGATTAAGTGGTAGGCTACGTTTTTGTTAGCGAGATATTTAGATTGGCGATTGTTCAGTCTTACTGGTTAGGTATGACAACTATCCGAACGTAGATCTCTCTCTCTCTCTCTCTCTCTCTCTCTCTCTCTCTCTCTCTCTCTCTCTCTCTCTCTCTCTCTCACACACACACACACACACACACCATGCAAGTGCGATCTCGAGGACAAGTGAATGGTGAAATTTACTTCGTAATAGCCAGAGGTTGTTCACAGACCTCAAAATGGGTTGTCAGGAGTGGAGTAGGCTATACTTGCACGTGGTTTTGCGTCGCTCAGAGCAAATTTTGTGGGCGGGTGGGGTGGGGGCAAAAAAAAAAGAAGAAAGAAAGACGGATAGAATGAAAGAAGGACAAGATGCAAAGCATTTAAACGTACTCCAAGTTCATCTTGAATACGCTTGAGATATTCCATAAAGAGTAAAAACCGTTTTGGGCCGTTATAGCCGTTAGTAACAGCTATAACGGTAAACATCGGCCATCATCTGTGACCCATAATGAACATACCTACACATTTTCAGAAAGATCGGCCAAGTACTTTCTGAGATTTTCCATAAAGGAGAAAACTGTTATGGGCCGTTATAGCCCTTAATAACGGATATAACGGTAAAATGAAACATCGGGCATGATCCGTGAACCATGATGAACATACTAACAACTTGTCAGAAAGATCGGCCAAGTACTTTCTGAGATATTCCATAAAAAAAGAAAAACGTTATGGGCCGTTATAGCCGTTGGTAACGGCTATAACAGTAACATAAAACATCGGGCATCATCTGTGACCCATAATAAACACACCTACAAATTTTCAGAAAGATCGGCCACGTACTTTCTGAGATATTCCATATGAAAGAAAAACCGTTACTAACGGCTATAACGGTAAAAGAAAACATCGAGCATGATCTGTGACCCATAATGAACATACCTTCAAATTTTCAGAAAGATCGGCCAAGTACTTTCTGAGATATTCCATAAAGGAAAAAAAAAACACGTTATGGGCCATTATAGCCGTTAGTAACAGCTATAACGGTTAAAATAACACATCAGCATGATCCGTGACCTATAATGAACATACCTACAAATTTCAGAAAGATCGGCCAAGTACGTTCTAAGATATTCCATAAAGAAGGAAACCCGTTAAGGGCCGTTATGGCCGTTAGTAACGACTATAACGGTAAAATAGCGCATCGGGCATCAACATACCTAAACATTTTCAGAAACATCGGCCAAATACTTTCTGAGATTTTCCATAAAGAAGAAAACTGTTATGGGCCGTTATAGCAGTTAGTAACCACTATAACGGTAAAATAAAACATCGGGCATGATCCGTGACGCATAATGAACATGCCTACAAATTTTCAGAAAGATCGGCCAAGTACTTCCTGAGATATTCCATAAAAAAAAGAAAAACCGTTATGGGATTTTATAGCCGTTAGTAACGGCTATAACGGTAAAATAAAACATCGGGCATGATCCGTGACCCATAATGAACACACCTTCAACTTTTCAGAAAGATCGGCCAAGTACTTTCTAAGATATTCCATAAAGAAAGAAAAAATAACGTTGGGTATCATCCGTGACCCATAATTAACATGCCTACAGATTTTCAGAAAGATCGCCCTAGGACTTTCTAAGATATTCCACAAAGAAGGAAAACGGTAAAATAAAACATCTGGCATAATCCGTGACCCATAATAAACATACATACAAATTTTCAGAAAGATCGGCCTAGTACTTTCTGAGATATTCCATAAAGAAGGAAAACCGGTATGGGCCGTTATAGCCGTTAGTAACGACTATATCGGTAAAATAACACGTCGGACATCATCCGTGACCCATAATGAACATACCTACAAATTTTCAGAAAGATCGGCCCAGTAGTTTTATCTGGAGCGAGTGGAACACATTTTGACCACGGACGGACGGACACACACACACACACACACACACACACACACACACACACACACACACACACAGAGTATTTCTTCGTTCCCATTGTAAAGTACTCCCAAAGAACTGGCAGTACAAAAAGACAGTGAAAGCTCATTTACACAACACGATTTTTCTCCCCGATGGTTCTTTTCACGAACATTCTGACTTCCGGTGCTTGCAAGATTGTTACGTCCTGTCCTCCCGGAGCAAGTCTACCTACATGTGCAGCCTCAATGGAGTCTTCCTGAAACAGGTTCAGCAAAACCCGTACTTAGGAGTGCTCATCTCAGATGACCTGAAATGGAGACAACATATTGCCAATATTGCTCGAAAAGCCGGATCAAGAGTGGGCTTCCTACGCCGGAATCTCAGGAATTGCCCAAAGGAGTGCAGGCGCCTGGCGTACATCGCACTGTGAGATCCAGACTAGAGTATGCAGCAACAGTGTGGGACCCATATTATCAACAGGACATCGAGAAGTTGGAGAGGGTGCAGAGACAGGCAGCACGCTTCATCACAAAGGACTATAGGTCCAGGGAACCAGGTTGCGTAAGCCGAATGCTGCGGGATTTGAATCTCCCCCCGCTGGCTGATCGTCGCAGACAGGCACGACTAGGCCTGATGTTCAAGATAGCGGGAAATCTCCATCCCCGCCCCCCCCCCCCCCCCCCCCCCCCCCCCCCCCCCCCCCCCCCCCCCCCCCCCCCCCCCCCCCCCCCCCCCCCCCCCCCGGCCAAAAAACACACACACAAAAAAAAACAAAAAACCCTTCCTGACCCCTGTGAGTGCTGGCCGCAGACGGACACGACACCCCCAAGTATGAGGACTTCGAAGTTTCCAATATCATCGAACACCGATAGTCAGAAACGCTCGCGGCTTCCAACTACCTGTCTGTAATGCAAGAAAGTAGGCCTACACTCACTTCTTCGTACGGACAGTGATGGACTGGAATCATCTAGAGGAGGATATCGTCAGTGCAGGCTCTGCCAGTGCCTTTACATCAGCGCTTGGCAGATCAACATGAAAAATTGTTAGGACAAAGTGGTGGCTTTTTAAACTATTTTTGCGCTCTTCTTGTTCCGTCGTGCTTATAGCCGTTGATTGGCTCCTGCGACGTAATTATCCAGATCCAGATCCAGGAGAGACGCAGAACCATGCTCACCATGCCATTCCCTCGAGCTACCTCTGGTGTACACGTGACACTCGGAACCATACACAGAAACAGATCACTCCCTACCCTCCTACCCACCCCCCTGCCTAAAAGCAGCGTATCCTTAAGATGTTGAACAGAGATGTCCCGCATGGACCAACTCTTCTTGGCCACAGGGAATTACAGAGATAAAGAGGCATAAAATGGATTCGCTCCCCGTCCTCCCTTTCTGATTATTATATTCCTCACTTTATTTAACCTCTCTCTCTCTCTCTCTCTCTCTCTCTCTCTCTCTCTCTCTCTCTCTGTGTGTGTGTGTGTGTGTGTGTGTGTGTGTGTGGTCCACTTGTAAAGGAACAGGAAAGGAACGTGTCAAATGTCATCACAGAACAGAAATGTTGCAGACTGAGAAACTACTAGTCCGTCAAAGCATTCGGCTAAAGCTGTCCTCTGACGTGTGTCTTCCACAGAGTCTGCCAAAGACAGTCTGGCATTCTCATCCAGGTAGGGCCTACTCTGACAGTGTCAGTGACCGAACTGTTCCATCAGAGCGCAGTGTTGGCGGAAGGAGCCTGACGTTCAGGATCCCAATGTCCACCTTTGGGGCTAACAGCTTTTGACCTGTGCCCCCTGCCTGCCTGACCATTTCTGGTGTTCGGGAACTTGCAGTCAGGGGCGTTATATAAGCTTTCCCCTGGGTTTCCAACAAGGCAGACCCGATTCAACTGGATAGTGAGATTAACGTCCTATCAAGTAGATCCGACACTGTCCGTTCAAAATATGTTATGAGAGTTCAGTCTAACCAGGTAGTTGACCTGCTCTCTCTTCAATCACCGGGTACTGGGAAAAGATAACGAAGGTACCGAAGGAAATAAAGTCAGCATGCGGAGCTGCTGCTTGGGCTTGCGGATATAGTGCAGAAAAAAATGTACGGGTAGACAGTCCTAGTGATTGAACCATTCGTATTCCAATGTATGAGACATGGATCTCAGGAAAGGGGTTGAATTTTACTGGATCGACAAGGGTAAGCTGAAGATAGTTTGTGACAGCCAAGTTCTCTGGGGAATATTGATTTAGGGATTCACATTCTTCTGAGTCATATGTTTCAGCAGAAGAGGTCGACTCCATTTGGGAGACTTGCAAGACTGTCGCTTTCGTTATGAGAAATTTGAAACAGGCTAATTAAGGACAGGGTCATGACCAATGTTAAATGATTCCCTGTCATATGGAAGGTCGTAATGCTCGCCAAATAAAAGCATTTAGTCTTCTTGGTTTATGACCCGTATGTACATTTTCAAGAAGATAGCAATGTTCTCGGTTTCTGTGTCCACTAGGTGATGGACAGAATCTTTATACCACTATGAGAACAACGTCCATCTGTGCTAATGCCAAGTATTTTTTTTCTCGGATGGAAGGTCTTTGCAATCGCGCACCTAAAGCATCTAGCTGTATAGACTTAACGACTTTAACTGTGTAAATTGCCAGGAAATGTGCCGTGTCCTCAGTTTCTGTATCCCCAAGATGCAGGTCAGATTCTTAGCAGCATTTTGAGAGCAGGGTTCGTCTGTTGTGGTTTTTCTCTAAGGGAAAAGTTCTTTAGCCAGTCATAGTCTTTTGTGTGTGTGTGCGTGCGTGCGTGCGTGCGTGTGTGTGTGTGTGTGTTGTTCTGGTATATGGTTGCTGTGCTGTCGAAAATGAATTTTCCATCTTTTGGACAAATAAAATTGTTATCCTGTTATCTTGTTAGTCTGGTCTGCCGTGAACATCGGAATCTGAGGGCAGAAAATGAAGCAGAATTTAAAAAGAAAAGGGGTTAGTTACCGCCACAGATACTGACAGCGACAGATTACGGGACATTGTCCTGTAATCTGTTTGTCTGTATGTCCTGAAATCTGTATCTGTGGCGGTAACTTACCCCTTTTCTCTTTAAATTTTGCTTTCATTAAAGCAGTAGTCTTCAAAAAGGTAATTGTTATGTCAACAGTCAGCGTGATTCGAGTTCGCAACATCGGTCGGCGCTCGATTTTGTTTACCTCCGCCTCCCTTCCACCAATACCTCCCTCCTCCCCCTCCTTGTCCCATCTGTGTGTGTGTGTGTGTGTGTGTGTGTGTGTGTGTGTGTGTGTGTGTGTGGTAGTCAGTACAACCATGAGTTAATCTGACAATAAATTGGTTTCAGGAAGATGAAAAATAGAAGCCACAAAACACCCATGAGATAATGGCAATATTTCGGTTTATTTCAACCTTTCTCAAGCCACACTGACCAACTGACAACCATAACACTTAAGATTCGTAAGACACTTAAGAAAGAAGATTCTATCTCCCTAGTCTTTGCCAACGACTTTACCCCACTTCAGAATCCACGCCTAAGCTGTATGGATTACCCAAGATACACAAGAAGGATGCCCTCCCTCCGCCCCATTGTGTCCAGCTGTGGCAGTGTCATGTACAATGCCTCCGAATTCCTGACACAAATATTGGAACCTTTAGTCGGGCAGACCGAGCACCACATAGTCAACAGCACAGATTTTGTACAGAAGATGGAAAACCAGCAACTGGCTCCAGGGGAGAAACTGGTCTCCTATGTATGTGCACTTTTCACTGGCATCCCTGTACCCAAGGCTGTCCAAGTCATTCGGGAGAAGATTGATGATGACTACCACCTTCGTCACCGATGTGAACTCACTACAGAACAGGTGCTAGAACTGTTGGAACTGTGCCTCACTAGCATCTACTTTTCGTTCAACCATGAGTTCTACCAGCAGAAACAAGGAGGTGAGATGGGTTTGCCAGTATCTCCAGTGGTAGCCAACCTGTACATGGAACATTTCGAAACAGTAGCCCTCGAGACCGCTGCCAACCCTCCCAGCATGTGGTACGCTATGTGGTTGACACGATGACCCGCATACAGGAGACGGAGGTTGACAGCTTCACCACTCACCTGAATTCCATCGACAACAGTATCCAGTTCACTTCTTAAATTGAAGCAGAAGGGAAGATCCCGTTCCTGGACACACTCATCACCCGAACCCATGACGACATGGTGGAGACCACCGTCTATAGGAAACCCACACACACTGACCAATATCTGAACTTTCACTCTAACCACCCCTCCAGCACAAGAGATCTGTTGTCAACACCCTCATGCACATAGCCTCTGTACTGTGTTCCACTAAGGAGGAAGAGCTGAAAGAAGAAGAACACATCAAGACTGCCCTTTCCGCTAATGGATACCCTGCATGGATGTGGGACAACCCTTGTGTTCGCTACCCTTCTTCTACAGACATGGACAGTGTGAAAGTGGGGATCCCTTACATTAAAGGAGTCTCAGAGCGTCTAGCCAGGACCTTCCAACAACATGGATGCAAAGTGTTCCACAAACCGGCAACTCCCTACGCCAGCAACTGACCCATGTCAAAGACAAAACGGACCCCTCAAGCAGTGTGGTGTAGTGTACCAGGTAGGGTGTCAAGACTGTACCCATACCTACATTGGCGAGACAGCAAGACCACTCACCACCCGTCTACAGGAACACCAAAACCGATCTACTTCTGCCATACATGAACACCTACAAGCCACAGGCCACAGTTTCAGCCCCCAAGAAACCAAGATCTTATCTACAGAGCCCTTCCTCACAAAAAGAAAAGTTAAAGAAGCCATCGAAATCAAGACCAGACGCCCCAGCCTTAACAAAGATCAAGGCTTTGAGCTTTCCCCCATCTACAGTCAGATCCTGACAACCGTTCACCCCACACAACTGTCGTCCCACCAGGCCTCACTGCCACAATAGCAACAGTGAGCTGAAGAAGACAGGGCGACTTTGTCGAAATATTCTCCAAGTAAGTTTTTCAGGATCAGGATCAGGATCAGGGGCGTTGTATCAAAAACAACTTTGCCTATTTAGGCTTTTTACGCCCCTTCTGTATGTATATATCTCTTTTTTTTTCGTGACCGTTGGTCCGGTCGTAGGCTAGCTCAGTCCTATTATCCATCAAATTCATATTTTAGTTTAGTTATTACTTCATGTTTATCTATGAAGTTCTTAAAAAACATAAATACTAGGTGCAAGTTTGGTGTTAACTGTCAGTTCATTCCAAAAATTGGTTAATCTGTTAGTAAAAGTAAATTTTCTCAAATTAGTTCTTGAATATTGTTTTAATATCTTGTCTTCACTGTTCCTTGTAATATTGTCTGCAGAGTACAAAAAAGCGTGCTTTATCAACATCATCAAATCCATTAAATATCTTATATGCTTGAATCAAATCTCCTCTTATTCTTCTTGCCATAAGTGTTGGAAGTTGTAGATATTTTAATCTTTCCTGATATGAGTAATCTTTTATATTATGAATCATCTTGGTTGCTCTTCTTTGTACCTGTTCTAGAGCTTCTGATTGTCTCTTTAGCATTGGATACCATACAGTGTTTCCATATTCAAGAACAGGTCTAACTAGTGTCTTATATAATTGTAAAAAAGTAAAGTGTCCTTTTCTATAAATGTAAAGGTTCTTTTTATTATTCCAATCATTCTGTTAGCCCTGTTAATTCACAATATGATTGTCAAATAGCAATTTTTTTTGGTCAAAAGTCACACCTAGGTCTTTCTCTTCCTCACATTCCGATACTTTTATTTCCTTGTCTCCAATTTTCATTATATAATCCTTTTGTGGGTTTGTTTTTCCAATATGAAGTACTTTACATTTTTCTGCATTAAAATATAGGTTCCAAGTATCAGACCGCTGTACTAATGTTTCAATATCCTTTTGTAATTCCTTATGCAATTTCGGAAAGTTATAAAGTTTTGTATCATCTGCAAAGATTTTACATGTACTCTTTAATTCTACAGGGAGATCATTTATAAACATCATGAATAATATTGGTCCCAAATACTGCCTTGTGGTATCCCACTAATAACATCAGCATTTTGAGAGAAGGAACTACCAATCCTTACCTTCTGAGTTCTTTTTGATAAAAAGTCTCTAACCCAACCAAGTACATTTCCTACTGTTCCACGAGACTCTAATTTCTTTAAAAGTCTTTCATGTGGTACTGAATCAAATACTTTTCTAAACAATAAACAAGTGGGTTAACGTTTGCTCCCATAAGAAAACCTAACACAGAGTAACTTTTATTCAAGACTGGCACAACGTTTTAAACTTGAATAAAGTCAGACAAACATATAGACGAACAATCTAACAGTGGGGGAAAAACAAGCGCAGGCCAACAACTGAACTGTCTTCATAGTAATGACTTCTAAAAGATTTGGACTTAAGGGAGGAGGGGGGGGGGGGGGGGTTGAAGATGGAGAAACTGGGAATATGAAATTAAGAAAATATATTACAGATATGAAAACTCTTCACTAGCTGCATAAGGGAACCATCGCAATCCCTTTTGAAGGCAGATATATTTGTATTGCCTGCTCCGAGGCCTTTCGTCCGCTGGGTCGGAACTCATCAGGGAGACACAGCTGCGCTCCTGGCGTCAAATAGAGAAACACCACAGTCCATAATACTGTGGTATTCTCACCACCAAGGGTGCAAAAAAGAATCCAATAGCACCCCCAAAAGCAGCCAGTGAAGGGTAGTAAATGAAACCAAACGAAAGTGTGGGGAGGAAAAAAGTTGCTGAAAAACTAAAGACATTATGCAAATAGTATAAAATGTAGGAGACAATCTTTGAGCCTACGCTTGAGGATCCACCCAAAGATGCAAGGGAGATCAAAAGACAAACACACAGACGGACAGAAACAAATAGACAAGATAAGATAAGATAAGATAAGAAACACTTTATTATCTCATCATGAGAAATTTAGTCCAGGTGCATTTCACACCAAAAAAAACACAGCACTAGAAAGCGACCAAACACAAAAACATTCAAACAAACAAAACAAAAAATCAACATCACAGAACACAATCATTTCATAAACTCATTGCACATTATATTATACATAATATCATTTATATTGCACATTCATACATAATCACATCATTTACATTGTATATTATCAAGAGGGGAAAAAAATCACAATAAAAAATGCTTATAAATGTAAATTTAACGATTAAATCAAACAAATTTGTGTATAAATGATACTATATGACACATTTACAGCCCCACAAATACACCCATGCACATACACAAGTTTGCGCAAACATCCCCACACTCACAGACAGGTATCCATCCATCCCTGCTCACCACACACACGTGCACGCCCTCGCGCGCGCACACATGCATACACAAACATACACTCACATGTGCACACGCATGCGCACACAAACATGCACATGCGCACTCTCACCTAATACAAATTCAGAATTCATAGGTTAAAAACAAGTTTTGCTTGATAAAGGTTACTGATTTAAAAGATGGATTGACTGGGGAATAAAAGTTTTTTGAGCTCTTGTTTTCACTCTCAAGGTTCTGTACCGGCGTCCTGATGGTAACAGTTCATAATGCTTAGCCAGGACATGGCTATCATCACTGGCTATCTGTCTGGCTTTGTTCAGCACTCTTCTGTCGTACAACACTTTCAAACTGGTTTGTCTTGCACCCACAACTTTACTACACACACTCACAACATCATTCAGCACATTCTTACATCGCAAACTCAAACTCCCATACCAGCACATAAAAGAAATGGTAAGAACAGATTCAACACAGCATCGATAATAGGTTAGTAGAATCTCAGGAGCAACACCAATATTTCTCAGTTTTTGCAAGCAGAATATTCCAGATTGACATTTCTTGTGTACAGATTCAACATTTTTGTCAAAAGTAAGCTTTTTATCTATAACTGTACCTAAATATCGGTATTCATCAACTCTTTCAACAGTTTCTCCATCAACAGTAAGTTTTGGAACTGGTGGTGGATCTTTACGGAAATCGATAAGCAGTTCTTTTGTTTTTGTAACACTGAGGTCCAGATAATTATCCTTGCACCAAGAACAGAACTTTTCTACCTCTCTAAAATAATCCGTATCACAATTTGACAAATCTTCAAGAGCAGAATCGTCAGAGTACTTGATGACCAGAGTTTTCTCTGTACCTCTGCAATCGTTGGTGTATAAAGTAAAAAGTACAAGGGACAGCACTGTACCTAAGGAGCACCAGTACAAGTAGTTTGTTCAGATGAGATTGCAGATCGGAAACGAACTGACTGTGTTCTATTAAGTAAGAAGCTCATGATCCAGAGAATGAGTTTTGGGTCTACCTGTAAAGTTAACAGTTTCAAGGCCAAGAGATGAGGTTGTATTGTGTTAAAAGCGGAGGAGAAGTCAATGAAGAGATGTATTTAGAAGAAATACAATGAAATACAAGTAACCTCAATTTAATCAAAACAAAATTGGAAATGAAATGAGGCAGGGAACAGTAAACAATAAACAAGTGGGGTAACGTTTGCTCCCATAAGAAAACCTAACACAGAATAACTTTTATTCAAGACTGGCACAACCTTTTAAACTTGAATAAAGTCAGACAAACACATAGACGAACAATCTAACAGTGGGGGAAAAACAAGCGCAGGCCAACAACTGAACTGTCTTCATAGTAATGACTTCTAAAAGATTCAGACTTACGGAGGAGGAGGCGGGGGCGGGGGGGGGAGTTTGAAGATGGAGAAACTGGGAATATGAAATTAAGAAAATATATTACAGAATCACAGAAATGTATGGCTATAGGCTGATAGCCTTTTGCCCTCATAATCAGTATCCGTTTATGTGTTTTTGGATCACTTTCTCGTGAAATTCCCAATGGCTTAAGTCAGGCATAGTGTATATTACATTTATCATCATCTTAATAAAGATCCAACTCAGTGGAAAATACCTGGTCTTTATAAACTTTTTGTCAATTTGATTTTTAAATGCGTTTACTGATGGCGTGTTGATAGTGTCATCGGAAAGGTTATTCCACAGATTAATGATACGGTTAGTAAAAAACTTGCGGAACTGGTTCGTTGCAAAATTAGTTTTGGTTATTTTGAAGTTATGTCCTCGAGTCTTTTCATAGTTAGCCATGGTGAACAAGGAAGAGGTGGTGCAAGGATCATAAATATTGTGCATAATTTTGTATACTTCAGTGAGATCACCTCTTAGTCTTCTGAATTCTAGGCTAGGCAACCTAAACAGAGTTAGGCGCTCCTCATAACTAAGATCACGAGTACTTGTTCTAGTTATACACTTTGTAAATCTTCGTTGAACACCTTTAATCACATTTATATGTTTTTTAAGATAGGGGTGTCACGGTCAAAAATAAACACAACCAAATTCGTGGTCAATCGCCACCAGCCAGTCGGACATAAGCTCTAACTCAAATATTCTGGGCATCAGGCAGACGGCCCCATGTGTCGGATCCAGCCAATTAAGCATAGGGGAGAGGTTCCACGGAGACGGTCTGTCTGGCCAGATGGACTAAGTAGCTGACCGACGCCTCGATGTCTGGTCAAACGAGTCTCGACGCCCGGATCAGACTCATCCAGCCAATTTGAGCACGGCGAGAGGCTAATCCTAATCTTCCTCGTAGACAGTCGGAATGGCTGACCAACATCTCGATAGGTCTGGACCGACTGATCTAGCCAATTTACGACGTCGCCAGAAAGGGAGAGGAGGAGGAGGTAGTATGTGGTGGGGGTGAAATCAAGCTAATCAATGAAATGACCAATTGACCACCACAGAGAGTAAGGCGTGTAGGCGTGACTGTCATGATTTGAATATCCAATGGAATTAGAGGGAGATACTTCGGGTACGAGGTGGTAAAAATACTGACCAATGGTACTCGCCCTTGGGACACGGAGTTAGGGCATAAAGGAATGCGTGAGTGAGAGAGAGGGGGGAACGGAAACGAACAGACAGAGAGAGAGAGGAAGAAGTTCAGGGAGTAGGCTCTCGCCTACAGGAAGGCAGGGAGATGAGAACGAACAGAGAGACAGAGAGAGAGAGGTTCGGAGTGTAAGCTCTGGAGGAGAGAGGGGCAGAGAGAGAGATGAGGAGTGAGGGGAGAACCAAGTTGTAGCATTGAGCACCAGAGATAGTCTGCAGAGGAAGGACTAAAGAGAGATGTGGAGAGAGAGAGTTGCTAACTAATGAAGAGAAAAAGAAAGAAAAGAAAAGGAAAAGAAAAGCATCCATGTCCATTTGATAGGGCAGACTAGAAGAGAGAGAGAGAGAGTGCAATGTGTTAATGCAGGAAGAAAGAAAGGAGAACAGATCGATGTTGATAGTCACTGTTCCATCTGAACCGGGGGTTCGACCTCATACTTGGCCAGCGCCACTTTCATCGGCAGTCCAACCTGACCAACGCAGCGGTCCAGCCTGACCAATGCCAGCAGTTGTGTCGTGTTGTGAAAGTGACAGTGAAAAGAAAAAAAAAGGAAAAGAAAAAGACAGTGATTCGTGAATAGTTAAGATCACCTGCCAGTAAAGTAGAAATCTATTTATACCCGGGTTAGTTAATGATGTTTTTAGATAAATGATTTGTGAAGTTCAGGAAAGAGAGAATGTTTTATTTTGTTTGATTCCATATGCATTGATGTTTCGTTCTATGATCATGTGTAGTAAAGTTATAGACTTTACTAGTGGTTTGATGTGACGAATGCATGATATATGAATGAGATTGTAAGCAAGCTGTGAGTGTGTTTGGGGTGTGCGCTAGTCCTTCCTCCACTGACATCACCCGAGGTTGACAATTTTTTGGCGAGCTTGCCAGGATATTCTGGCCCATTTATTATAATTGTTCAACTTCTCAGAGAGGAAGCTGGGTGGGATTCAAGTGTTGTAATCCTAAGACAAGGGGTTGTCTTACTGTATGTTCCCAAGATAGTTAAATACTAGGCTTGGCATTGCTTCCAAGATAGTTAATACTAGGCTTGGCATTTCAGCCCCAGAGTACTCATTTCGCACAGATTGCCTATAATTCGCTCTCATAGTTGGGTCAGGCGCTAGGCGTCTTATAAAAACTAATTACGTTGTCCCAAGCTAATATTATCATTCATAGGATTGTGCTATTACGTCACTCGTGTCGGAAACCACCAGTTTGGCTGTCGTAGTAATAAAATCTTGTTCAAAAAAAAAAAAGAGATATAATGGCGGAAGAAAAGAACACCCCTATTGAACAACAATTAGAGTTGAGTGGTACGAAGAAGGAGTTCACTGAATTGAAAGAGCTGGTTATGAAGGAACAAATTTTGTCAGGTTGCGGCCCTGAGTTAACCATACATTTGAAAGAGAGACAGCCAGAGACAGCAGGGGAGTTGTTGAAGTTCGCAGAGGTGTATAGAGAGGCACGTCTGGGCACTAAGGTGCAGGAGAAACAGGTGCTAGGCACAGGTGAGAAGAGTGCAAGGAGACTAGGGGAGTTTTCTGCACAGTCTGCAAACCCAGGGGTGGGGCAGAAAGGAGGACAAAGGGACAATAGGTGTTTCATTTGTCACAAGAAGGGACATGTGGCGAGGGATTGTCGCATGAGGTTCCAGAAGGCAGCAGCCTTGCAAAAGGTGGATAAGGGTCGTCAAGGGAAACGACCTGCAGTGGAACCAACAGGGATCCAATCTGGAGAGGGTAGAGTGCGGCCTATGGCTAGCACTGGACAGCAGTCAGTGTCAGGAATGGAGGGCACTAGGCTGAGTGGTTCGTTACCAGTGGAAGAAGGGTGGATTGGCCAGCAGAGGGTGAAAGTGTTACGAGACACTGGTTGTTCATGAGGTGTGGTGAGAACAACGCTGGTCGAGAAAGGGGATTTGACAGGGCAAATCCAGACCTGTACTCTAATCGATGGCACTGTGAGGGAGTTTCCAGTTGCTAAGATAGAAGTACGTACCCCTTACTTCTCAGGCGAGTTGTCTGCGTTGGTGATGGAGAAACCCCTTCATGATTTGATCATTGGAAATATTCCAGGGGCAAGGGATCCAGGGGATCCTGAGTTGTTGACTGCTACAGGGGCAGTAGTTCAAACAAGGAGCAAGAAGGAGGAAAAGGTTGATAAACCGTTAGTCGTTCCAGCAAGGAAGTCAGGCATAGATGTGTCGCCTGATGAGTTTAGGGCAGCGCAGGAACAAGACCCTTCGCTCGTGAAGTCTTGGGAGTTGGCAAGAGCTGGAGAGAAACAGGTGGTTAGAGGAGGTGAGACAGAATTTCTTGTGAAAGGCGGGCTGTTGTACCGAGTGTTCACCAAGGGGAAGACAGGTAAGGTGACCACTCAGTTAGAGGTACCAGCAGGTTATCGTGACACTGTCATGTCAGTGGGTCACGAGTCGCTCATGGCGGGTCATCTCGGCACCAGCAAAACGGCTGACCGAATCTTTGATGATTTTCATTGGCCAGGAGCAATGGCAGACATAAAGCGTTTCTGCATGTCATGTGATGTGTGTCAAAGGTCAGCCACAAGAGGGGTGAAGAGGAAGGCACCTCTTAAACAGCCTCCTTTAATTGACACACCATTCAGGAGGGTGGCTGTTGATCTGATTGGCCCAATCTCGCCCTGTTCCAAAGGTGGACACAGGTATGAGACATGTAAGGTTGCAAAGGAAAGTTTGCAGAAGGCTAGGGTCGTTCAGAAGAAGCAATATGACAGGAAGGTAAGGAAGCAATCCCTCAAGGCGGGAGATCAAGTCCTGGTACTGCTTCCCACGGGTCACAACAAGCTGCTGATGCATTGGAAAGGACCATTCACCATCACTGAAAAGGTCGGTCGGGATTACCGAATTGATGTGAATGGGAAACCAAAACTTTTCCATGCGAATTTTCTCCGCAAATATATTCAGCGTGAGACTCAGCACATAGGCGCAGCAGCAATCATTGATGAGGTGAAGGAGACCCAGCAGAAGAAGGGGAGATTTTGTTGCCTAAGTTACCAGAAGAGTCATACAGGGATGTGTCACTGTATGAAGGGCTAGACAGTAGGAGTTCCTAGGTTTTGTTGTCGGAGGCGACACAAAGCAGCCAGAAAAGGGAAAGGTGGAGAAGATGATGAACTCAGAGGAAGTCAGTCATATCCGGGGTGCTTTGTTGATAATATGTGTTGATTACAGTTATGTTGATTGGGTATGGGTTCATTCCCAGTTGGCTATGGTTCATATTCTTTGTGTGAGACTTGTTCATATTTTCTTTGTGAGACTTGCTCATGTGAATGTAGTTATGCTTGGAGCATACAGTCGCTTGGGTAGTGATGCATTATTTGCAATAAGTGAGGATGGAGATTCCTCAGTGAAGTGTCACGGATCGTGATCATACTATATTGTGCTTTTCATAGGAATTGTGAAGAGAAGATGTGGCAAATCCGCAGGTAGGGGAATTGCATAAGTGCGCACAGAGGTTGTTATAAAATGAGTTGAAATAACGCAAGAGTGCACGTCAATGATAACTCATTGGAGTGGTATTCACTAATGATATATTTTATAATTTATAAACCATTGGTTGTAAAGTATTTTTCAAACTTTGCACGTGTAGCTGTGTCAGCAAATTCGGTTGTTGTCTTTTTTTTGTACCGTTGTTTTGAGACAATGCGGTGCATAGTCTTTTGCAAGGGGGAAATTGTCACGGTCAAAAATAAACACAACCAAATTCGTGGTCAATCGCCACCAGCCCAGTCGGACATAAGCTCTAACTCAAATATTCTGGGCATCAGGCAGACGGCCCCATGTGTCGGATCCAGCCAATTAAGCATAGGGGAGAGGTTCCACGGAGACGGTCTGTCTGGCCAGACGGACTAAGTAGCTGACCGACGCCTCGATGTCTGGTCAAACGAGTCTCGACGCCCGGATCAGACTCATCCGGCCAATTTGAGCACGGCGAGAGGCTAATCCTAATCTTCCTCGTAGACAGTCGGAATGGCTGACCAACATCTCGATAGGTCTGGACCGGACTGATCTAGCCAATTTACGACGTCGCCAGAAAGGGAGAGGAGGAGGGTAGTATGTGGTGGGGGTGAAATCAAGCTAATCAATTAAATGACCAATTGACCACCACAGAGAGTAAGGCGTGTAGGCGTGACTGTCATGATTTGAATATCCAATGGAATTAGAGGGAGATAACTTCGGGTACGAGGTGGTAAAAATACTGACCAATGGTACTCGCCCTTGGACACGGAGTTAGGGCATAAAGGAATGCGTGAGTGAGAGAGAGGGGGGAACGGAAAACGAACAGACAGAGAGAGAGAGGAAAAAGTTCGGGGAGTAGGCTCTCGCCTACAGGAAGGCAGGGAGATGAGAACGAACAGAGAGACAGAGAGAGAGAGGTTCGGAGTGTAAGCTCTGGAGGAGAGAGGGGCAGAGAGAGAGATGAGGAGAGAGGGGAGAACCAAGTTGTAGCATTGAGCACCAGAGATAGTCTGCAGAGGAAGGACTAAAGAGAGATGTGGAGAGAGAGAGTTGCTAACTAATGAAGAGAAAAAGAAAGAAAAGAAAAGGAAAAGAAAAGGAACCATGTCCATTTAATAGAGCAGACTAGAAGAGAGAGAGAGAGTGCAATGCGTTAATGCAGGAAGAAAGAAAGGAGAACAGATCGATGTTGATAGTCACTGTTCCATCTGAACCGGGGGTTCGACCTCATACTTGGCCAGCGCCACTTTCATCGGCAGTCCAACCTGACCAACGCCAGCGGTCCAGCCTGACCAGTGCCAGCAGTTGTGTCGTGTTGTGAAAGTGACAGTGAAAAGGAAAAAAAAAGGAAAAGAAAAAGACAGTGATTCGTGAATAGTTAAGATCACCTGGCCAGGTAAAGTAGAAATCTATTTATACCCGGGTTAGTTAATGATGTTTTAGATAAATGATTTTGTGAAGTTCAGGAAAGAGAGAATGTTTTATTTTGTTTGATTCCATATGCATTGATGTTTCGTTCTATGATCATGTGTAGTAAAGTTATAGACTTTACTAGTGGTTTGATGTGACGAATGCATGATATATGAATGAGATTGTAAGCAAGCTGTGAGTGTGTTTGGGCTGTGCGCTAGTCCTTCCTCCACTGACATCACCCGAGGTTGACAAGGGGCACCATACTGAGTTTCCATATTCAATAATTGGTCTAACTAGAGCCTTGAACAATGGAATCATAATTTCAGGAGATTTATTTGTAATAGTCCTCACAAGAAGACCAGCAATTTGATTACCTTTTTTCACAATGTTATTTATATGAGTGTCAAAGTTCAAATCTGGGTCCATGGTGACACCTAAATCCTTCTCAGCAATAGTACTTTCCAGTGTTCTATTAACCCCATTTTCCAGTATTGTGTACTGATAGTGTGGATTATTCTTTCCAAGGTGCAGAACTTTGCATTTCTCACTATTAAACTGCAGTAGCCAAGTATTTGTCCATTTCACTAGATTGTGTATACACAATTGTAAATGATCTCTGTCTTCTATATTTCGGATGGCAGAGTAAGCCTTGGTGTCGTCTGCAAAGATTTTTACTTTACAATCTACCTCCTCAGGCATATCATTTATAAAGTATATGAACAAGGTCGGTCCGAGAACACTACCTTGTGGTACTCCACTAGTCACGTTAACCTTCGACGATTTACTACTGTTTACACTTACAAACTGTGATCTTCCTTTTAAGAAGTCTCTGATCCACGATAGTAGCTTGCCTTTTATACCATAGCCTCCCAGTTTATTTATCAGTCTTTGGTGTGGAACTGTATCAAATGCTTTCCTCAAGTCTAGGTAGACTGCGTCAACCAGTATTTTCTCATCCAATGTAACTAACCAATCTTGTAAAGTAACAAGTAGTTGTGTAACACATGAATGCCCCGTGGTAAATCCAAATTGTTCTCTAGATAACAGGTCATGTTTGGTTAAGTGCTGGCAAAGAGCGTCTCGAATAAAACCCTCGAAAACTTTACAGACTACAGATGTTAGGCTGACTGGACGGTAGTTTCCTGCTGAGTTCTTGTTTCCTTTCTTAAAAATAGGACGTACTTCTGCTTCTTTCCAATCTTTCGGTATTACACCCTTTTCTTGTGTTCTATCGAATAATGTCTTCAATGGGTAAGCGATGACTTTAGCCAGCTCCTTCAGTAAGTACTCTTGTGTGAATCTCGTCAGGTCCTGGTGACTTCGATGGGTTTAAGTTCTTTAATGTTTTTTCCATCTGGTCGGTTGTGATCTCCACTTTTGTTAATTCTGTAACCTCTTTTTTACATGAAAACTCTGGAACGTTTATGTTACTTTCCTCAGTAAAAACACTGGCAAAGAAGCTGTTTAGTACACTTGCTTTTTCAGAATCATTTTGTGTTAAGGTACCATCTTCCTTTAGTAAATTAGCTATCGATTCTTTTGGTATGGTTTTACTCGTAACATAACGGAAAAATCCTTTTGGGTTTTGCTTAGATTCTTTAGCCAGTTTAGCCTCCTTTGCTTTTACATTTTTCCTTGTCTCCCATGTTACTTGGTTTCTAGCTCTTGCATACAATTTGTACTTTTCATTTGTGGGGTATTTCTTGTACCTTTTGAAGGCTCTGCGCTTAAGGTGAATGTTATCTAAGAGAGATTGGGGAATGGGGTCTCGTCTTGGTTTGTTGGTTGGTCTTGTTTAAAAGACTTTTTAGGAATAAATTTGTCCATTGACTTAATAAGTACATTATGAATAATCTCCCAAATTTCATCCACTGGTGCTTCATTGATCAAAAGGTCGTTCCAATTTATCTCTCCCACATGTTTCCTCATGCCTTCGTAATCTCCTTTATCCAGTTGATACTTCACAGAGTAACCAGATGAGTATTCCTTTCTGACTTGAACATTGAAGTAAAGAGCTGAGCTGATGTAATTTTGCTGTACACACTCCAAAAATTTCGTAGCTGGGTGATCCTCGTTCTTACAACTTCCTGCATTTCGCCAGTCAATTTCTGGATAGTTAAAGTCTCCTGTGATAATAATGTTGTTTTTAAAAATGCTAAATACATAATTTATTAGTTTAGTTAAATTAGAGTGGTCCTCGTACTCAGAATTGGGAGATCTATACACTACTCCAAAAATGAGGCGTTCGTTACTGCCAGAAAACCGAAGGAGAAAAGATTTTTTTCAATTTCCGTTATTCTGGATACCTCCCATTCCTCCTTTACAAATAAACTAACACCTCTTCCCTTGTGGTTTGTAAAGCCTGTATAGCCTGGAAGTACAAAATTTTCAATTTTATCTTTGGAGTTCTTTGGTATCACTTCATTTAAAGCAATAGTATGGAAGTGGTGAATTTTACACAGTAGTTCCAGCTCATTTAGTTTGTTTGTCAGTGTGTCAACGTTAGCGTAGTAGCATTGAGTGTAGGAAAAAAGGGCACCGGAAAAAAACGGCACCCGGAAATTTTCTTTCTTCTTTCTGCGTACGCAGGCTGATACTCCTGCGGACACTCCCTGTATAGCCAGGCAGTGGAGTTTTGTGTGTATGACCCTTTTTTATCCCGCCATTAAGGCAGCCATACTCCATCTTCGGGGAAGGTGCATGCTATGTGTCACGTGTCATCCATACCAACGGCCAAACTGGCCTTCTCTTCCGAAAGTTGGTGATGGGATTTTACGTGTGTGCAAGATGTTATGCGTGCGTTCACACACGGAACCTCGGTTTATAGTCTCATTCGAAGGACTATATGGGGAATGGAGTCAGAACCAATGTTAACTCCGAGGGAAAAATCCCCCTATACCGAAATTCGAACCCGCAACCCCAGGATCACGAGTCCGGCGCTCTACCAACTGAGCTATCCGGCCCCCTAGCACCCAGAAAGAACGGCACCCCAAAATAATAGAAATATGAGAAAGTGGAAAAAATGGCACCGTTAAATTCTGATTTGTGATGTATTATATCCTATATGGGTTTATGTTGAGTAATTTGTAAAGGATGTTTATTTTACTTTCTACGTTTAAAAGTGCAAGTTTCTTGGTTAGCATTATAACACGTGTAAGTCATAAAACAAGTAAGTAAAAAACGTGTAAGTAAAACAAATGTGACAAAAACAAACATATCACAGTTCAGTGAATGTCATTTCCCGGCCCCGGCTTCCATCGAATGTTGTGTCCTGCTCCTCGGAGAAATTCTTCCACAGACTTGGATCCATCCTGTCTGTCACGACCGACCCCTGGAGGTCTGCCCTGACAGGATCGGTCTAGGTGGGAGTGAAGGGAGTGACTGACCTCACACGCCCCGCAAGAGGACCACACAATAAAGATTACGATACAACCCCCCATTTATTCACCCCCCAACATACCCCAGTCATAAAAAAGCATTTCCAAACCAACAACATGCACAATCACAATCAAGCATTCAACCACACACAAATGCAAAATTTATAAATAAACATTTCACCATACGACTTTAACAATCACAATCACATCATTTCAACATTATGACATATACACAATTATAAAAAACATTTCCAGATCCATCCCTTCCCACCCATGGAGTGCTCCACACCCCTGCCTTTCCAAAGTCTACTGGGAGCCACCCTGTCGAAATGGTGCTCCAAACCCGGGTCGGTTCTTGAAAGAGTCGTTCAAGGCGGACACCCTTGACAGCACAAGCGGGACAGTGATTAAGCGCGTCCTGGGGGGGGGGGGGGGGGGGGGGGGGGGGGGAACGTGGCGTTGTTACTGGAGGTCTGGACGGGGTTTCAGGGCCGGCCAGCAAAAACCACGGGCTTTTCTACCGGGAACGTGGTCCCGACCGTGCGTGATCCAACCAGCGGCGTGGTACCAACCAGAGCGTGGCCCCCAAACCCAGCGCGTGGCACCAACCCAGTCCGCGGCCCCGACCAGAGCGTGGGCCCAGCCAGCGCGTGGCACCAACAGTCTGGGGGTCCCAACCAGAGCGTGGCCCCAACCAGAGCGTGGCCCCAAACAGGCGTAGCCCCAAACCCAGTCCAGGCTCTGGGTGGGAAGCCCCGGGGGGGGGGGAAAACTTTGCTGGGAGGAGAGAAGAAAGGGGGGGAAAGGAAGGGCACTGGAACCCCGCCGTCAGTACAATTGACCCATGGCTGTTAAATCCTAACAGCCACTGCATAAATGGGCGAGGGGAGGTCTATAAAAACACCAACAAACCAGTCAACACGTAAACCCAATAAAATTCAGGAATGTTCGTTAAAGTCTTCTCACACGAAGCAGGTTAAAAGACTGCTTTAAAATCAACAGGCTATAAAACAAATATGAATTATCTTCCCCCTTCTCTCACTCACGTTAACAATTTCCTTTCTTGGGGAAATAAACCAACACAGCGGACCATCGCTTTATAACTGCCACCCAAATTTTCAAATAATAATTCAATGGCATAATTGTCACATTTTATAGCCACATTTCAAACTAAACAAATCTCCAACCACGCATCCGAACGACAAATCATGCGTACGCACGCCGCGAACATAAAAAATCGTTCCTTGCCAAAACAAACAGACGGTGGCCGAAGGATAAAGGGCCCGGGGAAATGTGACAAGGGCGGACGAGCGAGACCAAGCAAGTTTCCAAAACCCCGAATCACCCGGTTCTCTCCCATCCCCCGATTTCTGCATCACCAGATGCTAAATAGGAGAAAGAATTTTGGATATAATTTAGAATGGCAAGGTTTAAAGACTGAATTAACCAGAAAAAAAAGGTCTCAAACAATATTTCTTTTACAATTTTGAAAACCCAAAAAAAAATTGCGCAAAAGAGAAGAATAAGCCGGCTAACAACAACAAACCCCAAAAAAACAAACCACGAAACTGATGCTTACCAAATACCCCTGGGTGACCCGAAGAGGGGGTTTAAAGACTCTCTCTGCCCCCTGTCCGTGAGAGGACAGAGGCGCAGATGCGGAAAAGAAGAAGTGATGTCCCTCTCCTACAGGCGACTGTAGGAATTGAAGATACGACTGTACCTTCGACGATACGGTGAAGAACCAAGACCGGAGCAGGGGGCTCCCAGAGACATCTTCCGCTCGAGTGAAGAGCTAACCTCCCTCAGCGATAGCGGCCAACATGCCAGCTACGTCACAGAGTGAGCATACTTCAAACTAAAAGAAAAAGAAGCCCCGTGCGACAGGTAAAAGACAGGGGAGAGGCCGATAGACAGCAAGTTCGGGGGAGAAAGGTACCAGCCCCCCGTGAACCTGCAGGATGAATAGCAGGGCAGTTTGGGAAATTTGAGAGAGAGAGAGAGAGAGAGAAAGCAACCGAACGTGAGCTGAACTAGACCAAGGTGCAACCGCACCCCAAAGCCCCACTAAGGGACGGGACACGTGACAACAACAACGATAATAAACAAATGAATAAAATTCGCCACCCCAGTTGGGTCAAAAGTCGTTTGGCCTCGTGGGCAAACTGTGACAAACCCCCCCTTTTAAAGCATCTGTTTTTCTGGATACAGTGCTCCTTTGAACCTTGACGCATGTGCAAATTCAACAATGGGACCGAACCCAACCCTCTGTGATCGACAGAGTACTATAAATCCAATACAAACATTCTACGATAGAATCACACAGGGAAATACATAATACTACATTTATCAAACAACTAAGCAAACCTTCCGACCATGAAAGTAACAATCCGAACCATTGGTGATTCACTACCGTTAACATACGCCTTGGCTTAAGGCTGTGTCAGACAATTGACATAGGCCGGAACACCAAGGCTACATCAAAATGTTGTTATGCTCTGCATAGTTATGTGGGATTGTCTTCAGTCGTGACAAGCTCCTAGCATAACATTATCAGTCTCCAAAATCCCCGAAGTCGGAGTGTGGCTGCCCATGTGGCGGGGGTAATCAAAAACGGTCACACACGTAATGTTCTCATCCCCAGCTGATGCATTTGTGCCATAGTGTTTCAAATACTTCGGCTGTTCGGATGATCCCTGGAGTCTTTTAGCAGGGTACGACAACAACAACAAAAACTACCGTTAACATCACTGAAGTGAAAACTGTCACTACACCTGATACAAAGACCAAAAGGGGATATAACCTGGTTGAGGGGAAGTGTCCCTCTGACTGATTTTCCAATGTGCTGACTACGGAGCTCGGCTAAGATAGTCAGCATCCGTATTGCTGGAACCCTTGATATGGCGGAAAGTGAACGTATGACTCTGCAGTTCCACTGCCTATCTCATGAGTCGACGTCTGACGGGCTGGATCCGGTCCAGGCACTGGAGAGGATGATGATCGCTCTCCAGTACAAACTTCCGGCCGTATTTCTTCTTGGGCACGCCTGTGCGCGTCAAATCTGCGGAGAGCTTCAGCAAATAGTAGGGGTATCGATTAGTCCTAAGCGGGGCAGCCTCTGGGTACCGAGTCGCGTAGTCCACCCTACAAGATGTAGCGGTGGCCGCGATCGGATGGTGGCTTAATGGGTCCCACCAGGTCGACACCGACCTTGCTGAATGGGCTCCCCAACCAGTGGCACTGACCCTAGGGGAACACGCTTCAAGCGACCCTTAGGCGTTGTCCGTTGGCAGACATCGCAACTGCGGCAGTACTGCCTAACCTGTGAGTTCATCCTCGGCCAAAGAAGTCTCGTCTTACTCGCTCGAGAGTCCGCTTTGAGCCCATATGACCAGCCATAGGTGAATCATGGGCCTGCCGGAGAACAGATTCTCTCAAGCTTTGGGGAACGACAAGCTGCTTGGCCACACGATCTGCTCAGATGAAAACCCTAAAGAGGATCCCTGTGGAGCTTAAAGCTCACCTTGGCGTGTCGGGCAGACTGAGCAGGACGATCCACAGTTGTCGTAGGCATTGGACATCCGAGTCCCTGGCCTGAAGACGAACGATGGAAGCAGGATCGGCCTTTGCAAGAACCTCGTCAGAGATCAGCTGTAGAAAAGGACGCAATTCCTGTTCCTGCTTCTTAGCTTTGGCGCGTGTGGTAACTCCCACCACCCTGTACGGGCAAATCCGTAGACACGGACTGACTGCGTCCGTCTGCGAAGGTGATAGTATTCCCTATGATAAGGGAATACAGAGGTCGCTCCACCGCGATGGCCCATACTTCGCCACAGAAGTAGGGGGTGGAGATAGAAACGAGTACTGAAGGACGGGTGGAGGTAAAACCAGCCTCCAACCCGCACACATCGTAACTGGCGCCCGCCGGGCCTTAGGGGAAACCAAATCCTTATCCACAAAGATCGTTGTGCTCCCGAATCCCTGATGGTGTCGACCAAGGAAGACCCAACAACAGAGAGAAACACTGGGCACTCCGTACCACCAGAAGCTGGGATGGAACCCACGTTAGCCGAGGCACGAGGACGTTGGAAAGGACTAGCCCCACAACTACAGCGGCTTTAGGACAATCTTTCCTAATGTGGCCAGGACGACCACAAAGAAAACACAGCCGGGGCGCTGAAATTCCCCGATGAACTGCTGCCTTGTTCACCCGCTAGCAGTTGTTGGTGCCTTATTGCCACTAAATCTGTGGAGGGCTTCCTCTCCGTATCTGGGCGATGCCCATAAGCCTGCGAGCTTCAGCAAACACCTCAGCGGTATGATCGCAGCCGCGAATCCTGAGGTGCTGTCTCGCCTATCCGGATCCTCAATCTGGGGACACAGTGTTGGTGAGCTGTTCAATGAGGATCAGATCCTCCAGCTCCAACTTAGCCAACTGAGCCAGTACCCTAGCGTTTTGCGCAGCCTATCACCAAACTGCACGAAGGTCTCGTCGTTATTCTTCTTCATGGACTGAACTTCCTCCTGTACGTCTCTGGGGTAAGGTGGAACGCTTACGCAGAGCCAACTGCATGTCTGCATAAGACGCGCCTTCATTTAGAGTGAGCACACACTCCCTTGCAGCACCCAGATAATCCAGAAAAAAGGTGCATAGCCTTTTGTTCCTCAGACAATTGGTATGAACTAGCAACCTTGTCAAAATGCTCCAAGAACATATCAATGTCCTCACTAGGTCTGAACTCTGGAAGCTTTAACTTTGGGCCTCTAACTCTATCGCTTGCTGTTGATCAACCCCCTGATTTACAGATGCGGGAGACTGCGAAAGAAGTTGTTCCATCTCCTCCTACGCAGAGCCTCCATCCTGTCTAGTTCTTCCCTACGGAGGGCAGCCTCTTCCCTACGCTGAGCCTCCTGTCTGGCAGCCTCCTCTCTGCGCAGAGCAGCCTCTTCCCTACGCTGGGGCCTCCTGTCTAGCCGTCTCCTCCTGCGCTGGGCCTCCTGTCTAGCAGTCTCCTCCCTGCGCTCTTCCCTACGCTGGGCCTCCTGCTAGCAGTCTCCTCCTGCGCTCTTCCCTACGGAGGGCCTCATCCTCACGTCGCTGTCGCTCTAAAAACATCAGCACAGAGGTGATGTCATGGGAAGGATTCACCACTCCCGACACGGGGGATGACCGTTCGATCCGTTTGACCCGTCCCTTGGGTTTCGACTTTCCATGAGGAAAGTCCCCGGGGCATACTCCTTACGAGGGGAAGCATGGAGAAGAGAGGGCTTTGGTTTCTGCGACTCAACAGAAGCCACAGTTGCTTCGCTATGCTCTGACGCTTCCGAGCGGAAGTGCAGTCGGGGGTCTCGACAGGAGATCCCTTAGCGAAGAGGTAGTAAAAGTACTCACTGGACTATCTGCTACAGCACTGGAATAAGTAGAAGTTACTGTAGTCGAAGCACTGGTACTAATAGTAGGGACTACATTTTGAATACCTTTCTTCTTCGACGCACGCGTCGCCACACCACCAGCACCGGACGTTGCCATGACAACAATATCCTACGGTTTTCAAATACGGGGGAAAGACGATTTCAATTGAAAAACAAATTTTTTAGGGGTGTGTGTATATGTGTGTATGCGTGTGTGTGTGTGTGTACGGACAAGTTCCGGCTGCTCCCACTCTGGCAACCCGCGCTCCACAGCACGAGCAACAGTGCGGTGGGGCTCACCGAAAAAAAACAAACAAAAAAACTATGTCCGGCTGCCCCCACTCTGGCAACACCGCGCTCCACAGCACGAGCAACAGTGTGGTGGGGCTGGCTGGAAAAAACAAACAAACTGGCAGCGGAATCCGGAGAGGAGAGAGGAAAAAAAGGACACTAACGTCTGATACAACCCCTGTATCAATAACCACCCGGAAAAAAAAAAAAAAAAAAAAACTGGCTAACTACAAAACAGGAATGGCAGACTGAGCGGCAACAGAAAGGCAAGACTTACGGCCGTACCTGCGTAAGGCACCGGCGGAAGGGGAGGTCTGGTCGTGGTCGACTCCCCTGGTCTCACCTCGATCCCGAGTCACACCGGATGTTCCCTCAGGCCACAAAAAGACTCCCTTCACGCTAGAGTCACCAGCCAACCACCCACGAACAAACACGACAAACTGACTAAACATATACAAAACAGACAAAACTAAACAGGTACTCCGCGAAACGAGAGAGACAGTCAGAGCCCTTCACATCCGGACGAGCCCCCACAATTGTCACGACCGACCCCTGGAGGTCTGCCTGACAGGATCGGTCTAGGTGGGAGTGAAGGGAGTGACTGACCTCACACGCCCCGCAAGAGAACCACACAATAAAGATTACGATACAACACCCCATTTATTCACACCAACATACACAGTCATAATAAGCATTCCAACACACACAACATGCACAATCACAATCAAGCATTCCAACACACACAACATGCACAATTATAAATAAACATTTCACCATACGACGTACACAATCACAATCACATCATTTCAACACATAGACATATACACAATTATAAATAAACATTTCCAGCATCCATCCCTTCCACACCATGGAGTGCCTCCACACCCTGCCTTTCCAAAGTCTACTGGGAGCACCCTGTCGCATAGGTGCTCCAAAACCGGGTCAGTTCTTGAAAAGAGTCGTTCAAGGCCGACACCCTTGACACGCACAGCAGACAGTGATAAGCGCGTCCTGGGGGGGGGGGGGGGGAGGGAACGTGGCGTTGTTACTGGAGGTCCTGGACGGGGATCAGGGCCGGCCAGTCAAAACCACGGGCTTTTCTACCAGAACGTGGTCCCGACCAGTGCATGATCCCAACCAGCGCGCGGTACCAACCAGAGCGTGGCCCCAACCAGCGCGTGGCACCAACCAGTCCGCGGTCCGACCAGAGCGTGGCCCCAGCCAGCGCGTGGCACAACCAGTCTGCGGTCCAACCAGAGCGTGGCCCCAACCAGAGCGTGGCCCCAACCAGCGCGTGGCACCAACCAGTCCAGGCTCGGGTGTGAAGCCCCGGGAGGGGGGAAAACGTAGCTGGGAGGAGAGAAGAAAGGGAGGGAAGGAAGGGCACTGGAACCCCGCCGTCAGTACAATCTGACCCATGCTGTTAAATCCTAACAGCCACTCGCATGATGGGCGAGGGGAGGTCTACTAATACACCAACAACACCAGCTCAACACAGTAAACCAATCAAATCAGGAATGTTCGTTAAAGTCTTCTCACACGAAGCAGGTAAAAGACTGCATTAAATCAACAGGCTATAAAACAAATATGATTATCTTCACCCTTCTCTCACTCACGTTTAAACAATTTCCTTTCTTAGGAAATAAACCAACACAGCGACCATCGCTTTATAACTGCCACCACATTTGCAAATAATAATTCAATGGCATAATTGTCACATTTTATAGCCACATTTCAAAATAAACACAAATCTCCAACCACGCATCCGAACGACAAATCATGCGTACGCACGCTCGCGAACATAAACTCGTTCTCCTTGCACACACAAACAGACGGTGGCGAAGGATAAGAGTCCGGCGAATGTGACAAGGGCGGACGAGCGAGACCAAGCAAGTACCAACCCTGAATCACCAGGTTCTCTCCCATCCCCACCGACTACCGCATCACAGATGCATAAATGGAGAAAGAATTTTGGATTATATTTAGAATGGCAAGGTTAAAGACTGAATTAACCAGAAAAAAAAGGTCTCAAACAATATTTCTTTTACAATTTTGAAAACAAAAGAAAATTGCGCAAAAGAGAAGAATAAGCCGGCTAACAACAACAAACCAAAACAAACAAACCACGAAACTGATGCTTACCAGCTACCCGTGGGTGACCCGAAGAGGCGGGTCAAACGACTCTCTCTGCCCTCTGTCCAGTCGAGAGGACAGAGGCGCAGATGCGAGAAAAAGAAGAAGTGATGTCCCTCTCCTACAGGCCGACTGTAGGAATTGAAGATACGACTGTACCTTCGACGATACGGTGAAGAACCAAGACCGGAGCAGGCGCTCCAGAGACATCTTCCGCTCGAGTGAAGAGCTAACCTCCCTCAGCGATGGCGGCCAACATGCCACGCTACGTCACAGAGTGAGCATACTTCAAACTAAAAGAAATGAAGCACGTGCGACAGGTAAAAAGACAGGCGAGAGGCCGATAGACAGCAAGTTCGAGAGAAGGTACCAGCTACCCGTGAACCTGCAGGATGAATGCACGGGCAGTGAATTAGAGAGAGAGAGAGAGAGAAAGCAAACCGAACGTGAGCTGAACTACACCAAGGTGCAACCGCACACCAAAGCACACTAAGGGACGGACACGTGACAACAACAACGATAATAAACAAATGAATAATTCCGCCCCCCAGTTGGGTCAAACGTCGTAGGCCTCGTGACAAACTCGTGACACTGTCGATCACAACAGAGTGCCGGAGACGCACCTGTAGTCGACAGTAGACGCGTTTGATGCGTCCTGCGTGGAGGATCGGGGGTTGCCATTTATTCCGGGTGCCATTTATTCCAGGTGCCTTATTTTCCCGGTGACATTTTTTCCGGTGCCATTTTTTCCGGTGCCGTTTTTTCCCGACCCCGTAGCATTTCAAAGAAGAAAACTTTTGAGAAGAAGATGAGTTTATAACTGTTCTATGTACAGAACATCTATTTACATTTTTTGTTTCCTCAGCACTGGGAAGTCAAATTCTGGGCAGGGCTGTTTGTCGCTGCTCCTCCCATGTCTTGCCTCCCTGATGAATTCCCGATCCTTCAGTCTTGATGATATCGTCTCTATCAGCTCGGGTCATCACTTCTCCTTTGTGCCAGACCAACATCCTCTCCGTTTTCTTTCCTCATTTTGAATTGATCTCTTTTTGCTTTGTCTTCTTTTCTCTCTTTCAGGGTCTTGTCAGCCGCAATGCCAACAGACTGTAGGCGTCATTCTCCTTCATGATCTGGCATTTCTCAAGATGCGGGTTTTGCTTTTGGTTTCGTTCAGAATGACTTTGATGGGTCTGGGTCTGGGGTTGGGTTCAGTCTCAGATTGTTCTCTTTTCTTTCCGAGACGAAAGATGCTGCTGGGAGCAACCATGCTACTGTCATACTCGGGATCCACTTGCTTGAGTATTTGGTCAATCTGTTTAGCATCATGTGCGACAACATCTACCTGAGCCTTGCTCTCAGTCTCCTTCACGTTGAACAGCACAATGTTGTTCTTTCTTTCCCCCTTTTCGTGCTGGTCGTCTAGGTACTCCTTCACCTGCATTCGGATTAGGTTCTCCACTCTATCTTCTCTTTGCAGCAGTTTCAGAATTGCCAGGTTCTGTTGTTGGAGGGTCTTTACTATTTCAAAGAGAGCCTCCAACTTTGCCCCCTGTTCTGCTATCTTGTCTCCAGGAGTGACTTTTTTGCACTCATCCTCGCAATGTTTGCAGAACCATTTGAAGCTTGTTGGATTGACAGTTTCTAGAAAACTGTATTCAGAGGGGGACACATCGGTACATCCCAGATGGACCCACCCTCCACACCTGTCGCAAATGATAGATTTGGCGTTCTTCTCTATTATCTTCGTGCAAATGCGGCACGGGGTAGGTACATCATCAGCATCCAGGAATACTAGATGAATGGAAGAGCCAGATGAATGGCGTTCAGCTGCAGAGCTCCCACTCTTAGTACGAGACTTTTCTCCAACATTGATCCATTGTGCTTGACTAGCTGTAGGTGTCTTGGCACTGGCTAGAGGACTGCCATCATAGCTCTTGTTTCTCACTCCTCTATTTCTGGTGATAGGCATCTTAGTACAAAATCTCACTCACTCCCTATACTATAGCCTATAGGGCCTAGTTGACAAGGTTCTAGAATGTTTGAAGAAAAATCAAGTAAAACTTAGATCACTCACTTTAAATTACAACATTTGAGGAAAAGTTTGGGATTACCATATCACACTCACTCCCTATAGTTAACACGGTTTAAGTTAAGTTTGCCAAAATTCAAATAGAAGTAAACCACTCACCTTACTGTCACATTCACAGTGCCAGGAAGAAAGATACCTTACTATCACATTCACAGTGCCAGGAAGAAAGATAACATAAATAGAGCAAAAACGAAAAAAACAATACAGTAACAAAAATGACTGTTCAAGGAGAATCAGGGATGCATCTTGTGGAGAACAAAATTAATAGTCGTGTGTTATTCAACTCAGTCTCCAGTGCAGTTTAGTACTAGTCGTGCAATTGTCACTTGGCTGACTCAACGTAATGTGATTTCAAGAGTTCACTCAAGTCATGCCACCATCAGCCACAACAAAAATATCTGCAAAAGCCAAACAATGGGCTTATTATTTCACCCTTTTTGTTTAATTTTTTTTTCTTTTCTTTTACCACAAAAATACTGATATGAAATAAGATGATCAATAAATTTAGTAAAAATAGGGTGAGAACTGAAGCAGTAATTTAGAACACGTCCGCCATCTTGCCAAGGGCAGTCATAATATGAAAACTCTTCACTAGCTGCTTCCGCTTTTCTAAAGTCTAAATACATCTGTATTCTCTCCTTTATCTAGCTCATTTGTGAAGTCTTCGCCGAATTTGTTTATTCTGAGTCTGTAACTACTTTTCTAATGTCGAATCCAGAATCCAGAAACCTGCATTCTTATTTAGATTACTTATTTAGAAAGAGCCAGGCTACGTTTGGCATTGATGAAGAAGTTATCAGGAACTTCCTGGGGAGCCGACCACAACATCCAGAAGAAACTGTACCTTGGACGAGTCAGACCTGTCCTAGAATATGGTACAGCTGCCTGGGGGACGGCAGCCAAGACCAACCTAGACAAAGTTGCCAAGGTCCAGAACCAGGCGTCCAGGATCATCACTGGCGCTCTCAAATCAACCCCGATCCAAGCCATGGAAACTCTGACAGGTCTTGAAAGCAGGAGAGATGCCATAATCCTCACCCAAGCTGCCAAATTCAAGAGGATGAAGAATCACCCCATGAACAAAAGAATGTCAGAGCCAACCAAGTGCAGACTGAAGCGCAGCAGTTTTGTGCACAACGCTCGTAGACTCGAGAGGCAGGACCCTGAACTGCTACAGCAAGGGAACAAGCAGATCCCAACTCACAGCTCTGTACCCGCTTGGAGAAGGGACCAGTTTCCGGAAGTCAGAGAGACAATCCCAGGCATTCTCTCAAAGGGCACACAATCAAAACCAGAGAAGAAAGCACTAGCTCTAGACCATATAGAACAGGCATATCCCAAGGAGCTGTGGACGTACGCATACACAGACGGCTCAGCAGAGGAGGCTACCAGAAATGGAGGTGGAGGAATATTCCTAACCTTGAAGGATGGAACATACGTCCGACAAGCCATCCCCACTGGCAAATTCTCCACGAACTACAAAGCTGAGGCAGACGCATTGCAGACAGCAGCGGAGACACTGTGTGTGAATAGAGAGGCCATACATCCCAAAGTCGCCATCTTCTCTGATGCACTGTCAGTACTGCAGGCTGTACAGAACCCAAAGAACAAGGACCTCAACCCCCTTGTCTCTGCCCTTGCTAGACTGCAACAGGCCACTGAACTAACTGTCATTCAGTGGATACCCTCACACTGCAACATAGCAGGCAATGAGGAGGCAGACCGACTGGCGAAGGAAGGAGGACAGCAGCCACAAGAGGAACAGGAAATCTCCTATGAAGAGGCCAAGACGATCATCAAGGAGAAGCAGAGGAAAAGATGGCTTCAGCTACATCCAAATTATAACCAGACAGATCCCTACTACCTCCTACCCAGACCAGACCAAGTGAACATTGTGAGGCTGAGGACGGGCCACTCCAGGCTACACCATCACATGTTCACAAGGTTCCGCATTGGCGAGTCTGCAGTGTGCCCCTGCAGTACAGCCCCAATGATAGTGGAACACTTCCTACAAGACTGTCCAACACACCATGACCTGAGAGCAAAGACCTGGCCTGCTGACCAACCGATGAGGGAGAAACTCTATGGATCTCTGGAGGACCTCCGCCGGACGGCAGCCTTCATCAGTGCATCTGGGGTTCCTGTCTGAGCGAACGAAGAAGAAGAAGATTTAGATTACTGTTGTTGTGTTTCAGTCAGGCCTTCTTCCTTGCGCTGAACCCTAAGCGATCTGAAGCGATCAAAGCTAAGTGAATTTTCGTTGTTTTATTCGTTTATATATCACCTGACGAAGACCTAAGAGGTCGAAACGCGTTGTGTTTTGTCTTGTGACTCGTTTGTCCACGTTCTCTGGGCGGTTCGCTAACATTTATTTAAGATTTGTTTAGATTTCCGCCTGCAGTCGTCTCGCTTTGCAACTAGATGTGTTTCAGTCAGTTAGGCCTAGTGTATGTGGTTTTGTTCGCTTGTTTACATTTGGCAGCATGCATTTCCGGCGACGCGATTCGCCGAATTCTGCAAACTTTCTCTCGCGATTGATATAGGCCTAAGTTTTACAAAGTAGGCTAGCGAATAACACGGTATTCAAGCCGAGCGAATAACATGTCCTAGCTTCTCATAGGCGGAGATGGATCTGAGAATTTTCTCCAAATCCCATTGGACATTATTTTTAGCCCACAACCTTGACAGGAGGAGAAGATGGAATCCTGAACACTTCCCAAGCTACGTCTGGAGTGCATCCATCATGGATAAAGTTCTGTTTTTACTTTGCATCCCAGAAGAGGATGAAGACACACAGGGCGTAAGTAAGGACAAAGAGAATGAAACAGAAAGCACGGTGGACATCAAATCACAAGAATTTGGAGACAAAGGACAGGAATGTGCAAAAGCAACGTGGTGCACAGCAGATTTGGACTCGGAAAAACAACTGAGAACAGTTCCCAATTCAGATGGTACGTGAATTAATCTTAAGTAATGTTGGATAATCCAGACCTGTAGTCACTGTCACTCTCCAGACCGAAATCAGTGGAGGCCATCACCAGCTTGCACTTTAAATTTTACCACAAGCTCAATCAGTTCGTTTACTGTCGTCAACTTTCTTTCACCGTTGACCGAACACCAAGACTTTGATAAACTGTTCGTGTAACTTTAAGTTAAACCGGGTTGATATTTCCTTGTTGAACCTGTAATAAACTGTGCGTGTAACTTTAACTTTTATTTACACTTTCTTGTTGGATCTGTTTATAAACTGTGCGTGTAAATTTAACTACTATGTAGTAATGCCAACTGAACATGTGACGTAGGGATGCTGTCATGAGAGAAGGAGGGAGGGGAAGCAGAGAGAGATGCCATCTTGGTCAGTGTTGTGCACGGCAACAAAGAGCCCATAGCTTTTGTTTTCCTGTGGAACTGTAGGTTCAACAACCTTGATGAGAAGACGCATCACACTGGACCAGAACAGGAAAAAAAGGATCACTGGGTTGTGAAGGAATATCAAAGCCATCAGTGTGTGTGTGTGTGTGTGTGTAAGAGAGAGAGAGAGAGAAGAAAGAAGAGAGAGAATGTGTGTGTGTGTGTATGAGAGAGAGAGAGAGTCGGAACAAAAGGTATAAACTGATGAAGTCACCATTCCTCAGTGAAGAAACAGAGGTAGCAAGGACTGATAATCCACAAGAATTGCCGAGTGCCATCAGCCTAAGGTGCCATTTAACTTGAAATAAAACAAACAAACAATGTGTACTTGAAAAAGTCTTAGTTATCAAGATATTCTAAATCTAATGCTAAGTAGCTCACACCAACACTCACACACACACACACACACACACACACACACACAGGCACACATGCACACACAAACACACATGGATACACACACACACACACACACACACACACACACACACACACACACACAAACACACGTGTACCCATGCACACATGTACACACATACACACTCACACACATACACATGTATACATATATGTACCGCATGCATGTACACTCACACACACACACACACACACACACCACACACACAGAGAAAGACACATTTTTACATGCACACTAAATGCATATAAATAGGTATATTTACAAATTACAAATGAACATATATGCACACACTCATGAATACATACATACACAAACACACATGCAGACACACACACTTCACTGTACTTTAAAATGCAGCAGCCTCATGTGTTTCTTAACAACGTTTTTTGTACATTTGATGTAAAACAGACAAATTTTAAATATCAATGTTAGCGCACCGCCCAAAAAAAACGTGGACAAACAACTCGCAGACAAAACATGATGTGTTTGACTGAAGTGGATGAAGACAAGGGATTATTTGTTCATATTCGTTGTCCTGATTGTTATGTTTCTTGCCTGAAGAAGACCTAAGACTACAGTAAGAGGTCGAAACGTGTCATGTTTTGTCTTGTGATTCGTTTGTCCACGTTTGTTTCTGGGCTTTTTTTGCGGTGCACTAACATTAATATTTAAAATTTGTTTAGATTTCCGCCTGCAGTCGCCTCCCTTTGCAACTAGTTAAAACAGACAGTACATTCATTGTATCCGCAGCTGCGAGAGTCACTCTCCACAAGACTGTCACAATCTGCTCACTGTATCTGCCACCTTCTGACCCGGTTTGTCGTCAGGACCTTGTCAGTCTGATCGGAGAACTTCCTCGACCTTTTTTGCTGTTGGGTGACTTTAATGGTCACAATGCTCTTTGGGGTTGTGTCAGTTCGTCATCCAGAGGTCTGCTTCTTGAGGATGTCCTTTCTGACTTTGATTTGTGTTGTCTGAACGATGGAGCTCCAACTCAAAAATGGCTCAGGAGCAATTCATCTTAGACTTATTAAATGCACTTAAAAATGCTTGTATTCGGAGTGACAGGCTGAATCAGAAACAGATTCGAACATGAAACGATGTAAGAACGGCAAATAGACTGACACTAGTTAAGTGCAATTTCAAACTCAAAACTTAACTTGTGTATACAGAATTAACATACACGAATCGGTGTAGCTTCCAAAAAAATCAGTCTGTCTTTGCTTGGGCTGGTTTCTCCTCATTTCATGACATCATAAAGGAGGGACTGATCTGTTGAATTTGACCTGGAATCCAGGGGGTACACAAAGACTTAACTTTGAAGTTGGAGAGGTGCACAGATTTTTCTCCAATTTCTGGTGACTGGTCCACCACTTCTTGTAGGCTTGGGTGCTCGTCCATGTGGCCACCTTGTAGCATACACTATTGATCTTGTATTTGGCCAGTTTTTTTGTAGATGTACCACAGTCTCAAGATCCAAGGAGACTACAAAATCTGGTTTGTGGATGAGTGACTTGGATTCTGGCTTGACAAGTCCTCACACTTGCCCTCTGACTTTCAGGAAAAGTGTGAGGTCTCTGCTGGTAAAGGTATGACTAACTGAAATGTATCAGCCGTAGTTTTCAGTCTCCACTTTCTTCACACAGGTTTTGAGTGGATTTTAGTAAGTGGTATGAGAGTAAGAAATTGTGAAGCAATGGAAGGGAAATTCTTCAATGCAGAAAAAAAACACCTGGTGAGATAATTAGGTAAGTACTGGAATACACTTAATCCCAAGTACACATGTTCATTAGAGTCACCCACTACCAAAAAAAAAAAAAAAAAAATTCAATCAACAGTATTCATAAATCATCTTCACTAAAGTTATCCTGGTCAAAATATAGTATTCATTTAATATTTTAGCAGATTTGTTTCAAAGTATTGGCAAAAAGTTATCCAGTTAAAATATATAGTCTATTAGCCATCTTAGCAGATTTAACCAAGTACTGGTATAAAGGTACTCTTAAAACATAATCATAAGGCACAAGCACAAGCAATCTCTGGTCTTAAGCCTCAGAAACTTAGCTTCAACTTATTTCTTTTGGGACGATCAGTGACACTTCATGCAGGATCTCAGATCAGGGGAGATGAACATTTCCCTTTGGCATATATACCAGTGCTGAGTTTTACACTGAAACGAGACTGTGATTAGTCTTACAGCCTATGGTTGATCAGCGAAGTGGAAAGGCTTGATCTCCCCTTTTCAAGTTCTAAGCTCACAATCATGTCTCTGATGTCTGTCTAATGGACAGACTATCAGAGGAACAAGACAGCCAATAAAAATCATAAAGGAAAACAGGGGGGAGGGGAGGGACAGGAGGGTAGTCATCTGAAAGGGGGGGAGGGGGGAGTTAGTAATCTGACAGAAGACGGTCACTTCCCAACAAGTGCAGTGTGACATAATGTAGTAGGGTTGAGAGGCGACAGTCTGTAAGATCCTAATGGTCTTCAGCCTTAACGCTAATGAACGAAGAGCCAGTCTCCATGCCTGTGCCACAGGTGTGGGTTCACTAAGCAGGTGAGGGAGTGTCATGCCCGTTGGTGACCAGGCAAGGGAGTGTCGCGCCCGTTGGTGACCTTTGTAACAGCGTAGGTGGCGGAGAAAATAACAGCGTTATCAGATAAGAGGGGGAAGGAAAGTTGTGGTGGCGACTACCCACATTAGAGTCATGGCAAAATTTTCTGCAACATTGTTATCCACGTTGGCATGGCAGAAGTCACACTGACAGAGGGTGGGATGGGATAAAGCCTGGCATTGTGACAACATAAACTAATAACCCTAAGGGCTATTTGTGAGAGAGAAAGAGAGAGAGAGAGAGAGGATGTCATGGCTATCATTATCAATTCTCACGTCACAGACAGGATGGAGGAAATAGTTAAGAACTGGTGCCAGGGTGTTTGATCAGAAACATAACAAATAATCTGAATATCTTAATTACAAGCAATTTAAATACACGTAACAAACACAGACACAAAGACACAGACATACACAGATTCACATATATACACACACAGGCACACACACATGGACAAGCATATTCAATTCCACTTATTTTCACACACATGTATGCCTTGCGCACGCACACATACATGCATGCATGCACGCACGCACATACGCACGCACATACACACACACATACTTGTGGGTGGTTTTGACTGAAGCAACATGTTCAGATGATTCTCTGAGAAACAAAATTTAGTCCATAAGGAATTCAGACAGCATAGGTCACTCAAGTAGAACAAAGCACCATTGCCAGCATTCTCAAATACCCACAGTCCTTTTAAGAAAAACAAAAACAGCAAACACAACTATACATTTTATAAGACTTGTGGATGCACTTGCCTGCCAGGTTCTCTTTCTCTCTCTTTCCTCTCTCTCTCTCTCTCTCTCTCTCTCTCTCTCTCTCTCTCTCTCTCTCTCTCTCTCTCTCTCTCACACACACACACACACTCACACACGCACACACACTTACTTTGTGTGTGTGTGTTTTTTTCGTTTGTTATACACGTGTACAGCTGTTCAGACACTTTGTTTTGTGTCTGATCAACCACCCTGGCACAAGCACAAGTTAGTAATGGAAACTTTTGCAGTGTTTTCTCCAGGGATATGACTGATCTGAGATCGCACACTATGGACTGCTAATACTGAGGCTGTGACAGAATGACCCAACCAGTGTAGCCATGAACCATGTCGCCAGAACGAGGATATTGGATGTCATGCCAGTGTGGCCATGAACCATGTCGCCAGAACGAGGATATTGGATGTCATGCCAGTGTGGCCATGAACCATGTCGCCAGAACAAGGATATTGGATGTCATGCCAGTGTGGCCATGAGCCATGTCGCCAGAACGAGGATATTAGATGTCATGCCAGTGTGGCCATGAACCATGTCGCCAGAACGAGGATATTGGATGTCATGCCAGTGTGGCCATGAACTATGTCGCCAGAACGAGGATATTGGATGTAATGCCAGTGGTGGCACAGAACATCAAACGGACAACAAAATTTGTCGTATGGAACTGGAAATAAAAGAATATTTTGCAGGATATTTGTCCTAAGAGTCATTTTAAATGTCATAGTAATCCACTTGGATTAGAGAGAGACTCTTGACAATGGCCGAGAGCTTGAAACATGTTTTCTACTACTAAACTGAAATAGTTGAATCGCCGTCCCTCTCTCCGCATGACTACTTGTAGTGATCATTGAAGGCTGTCCTATGTATCTGACTGCTTGCTGCTAATAGTGCCTGCACATGTAGTAGCTTGAGAGGCTGAGTTAGAGTATCCTGACAGTAAAGGCGCCAAAGACTTACAAACTTGTCCACAGTATTGAGAACAGAGTGTATTGAGGACAGAGTATCAAAAGATTAGAATCATATCCATTTGGGATATTTCATATGATTACTTCAATTCAGCTTCTTGGCAAAAGGCTGCATGTGTTCAAACAGCTGTTCACTTATGAATTAAACACACAGAATAGTTAATAAGTTCAAACTGATTTGAGGCATCAGTTATGTGCATTTATGAGCTTCAGCAGAATAACATGTACTTGTGCTTGTCCAAAGGATGCATATGCAGATCTGCATGAACATATGTAAAGGTCATGAATACATACTGAAAAAGACATATACATCACATTCCAAGCAAAATACCACTGCTCCAGAAAGAACCTAAGGTTTGCTGTTTTATTTAAGTTAATCGTTTTTGTTTTACAGCTGCTGCTACTGTCTCAGAGGGTGACGCCACTGGCAGTTGGTTGTTGCAAGTCGAGAAACAAAAAGAAATGGGCCTTAAGCAAATGGCTCCACACAGTTTACCCCTACTTTCCACTGCAGTGCCTGCAAATGCATATGCATCAGCAGAAAGCAAAAGGAAAGAGAGAAAAGCTTTTCAAGATTCTTCTGTGGACATCACCGTAGGACCTTTTTACACATCTGCTGATATGAAGATGGAATCCCCAAAATCTGGACGAGAGAAACCAGCTGATGAAACTGTGAATATCAGACAGACTTTACCAGGGGCAGCATATGTGCTTGACAGACTACTGAAAAGTGATGTAGCATACGAGAGTTTTGATGATACACCGTTGATCACCAGAGATATGATGGGGAAGAAGCTGACAGATGATTTCTGGGATTTTGATGTTCCAGGAAGTGCAGAGGCATCGAAATTGCAACACAGTGCACAGAAAGATGGAGGTCAGGAAAAAGGACAGCACAATCCTGACAATAAGGACACACAAGATGTACAAGCCCCTGAAGGAAACCAAACACAGACAGATCAGGATCGGGTTAAACTCGTAGAAGGAGACAAGAAAACAGATGCGCCAGATGAATTTGTCACATGCCCAAACACACCAGAAGTACTGAACAAAGTTCAGAGTAAAGAACCATCAAGTGACGCACAG
This sequence comes from Conus ventricosus, assembly GCA_018398815.1. Lineage (NCBI taxonomy): Eukaryota > Metazoa > Mollusca > Gastropoda > Neogastropoda > Conidae > Conus > Conus ventricosus. The sequence continues at coordinate 12,463,838 of CM031600.1, read as the reverse complement.
CCAGCGATACCGCCAAGTGAGTTTTCCTCTCCACCCTCGCTTTCAGAGAGTTCCGATGGCTCTTGTTCTATGCCTGAAGAAGCAGAAGATAAACCTGCAAGAAATGGTGCTGCCTCTCGTGAAAAGACCCCACAGATTTCAGGCAAATTTATCGCAATACCAGTGGAGGAAGGGACTTCCCCAGCAAAGTCGATGATCAAATCGGCATCCACCGGTGGAATGAAGATGACGGGCAGTGAAGTAGATCTGCCTGCTGAGGATCAAAATAATGAACAGAAGGCTACCAGGAAACTGTCTCTGCCAACACTGAAGAAAGCGCCAATTACAGATCCAGACAGTATTGCTGTGGATGAGAAGACTGAGCTTATGGATTTCTTGCCCAAGGTGTCATTGAGGACGGTGAGTGCTCAGTAATTTACTTTCAAGTTTCAGCAATTGATAGGTTATTTAAGATTTTAAAAAAAAAGGTGGTAGTTAATGGCATAAATGGGGTTTTAAGATGTATGTTCGAGAAATGGGTGTATGTTCTGTGTGTGTGTGTGCGAGTATGTGTGCATGTGTGTGTGTGTGTGTGTGTGTGTGTGTGTGTGTGTGTGTGTGTGTGTGTGTGTGTGTGCAATACTGATGCACAATCTTGATTTTGAAGAAAAAGTCTGTTTCTTGCCATGCATCTCCCTTGCTTTTTAGTAGAATGTTTGAAATGAAAGTTTGTGGGGTTTTTTAATTGAGTTTGACCACTCATAAGATGTAGTGGCAGATCATGAAAGAAAGTGAATAGAAGTGTATTTTATTTACAAACTAGCTAGCGAAGACCCACTAAATAAACACTCTTGTCCATAATAAAAGACTTCTTTTCCCAGAATGTATTTGTCTTTGTGTGGACAGCAGATTTGCCTTTCAGTGAAGACGTCCTATTTTCTGATGATGGTTTTCACGGAAATCTGGTTCTTGTTATAGAAACTTGAACTGTGTGTGTGTGTGTGTGTGTGTGAGTGTGAGTGTGTGTGCAATGTTCTTTTTTTTAGGTGAAGTATTTGACTGCTGATGGCAGAGAGGTAATGACTGACATGGATGTTTCCTTTGTTCCCAGTTAGTCAGGAACTGTCTGAGTGACCTGGGGGTGAAAAACGTGGCCTGGCAGAAATGCACTGGGGACAGGGTGTGGCAGGTATACAGTCTGCGCTGCATGTTGATCATTTCCAACATTGGGTTTTGTGGGACGTGCGGGACACTCTTTAGTGATGAAAAGAACAGGAAGCGTCCATACAGTCTGGTGAAGAGATGAAACTGTTGTGGACACTGTTTAGTGATGAAAAGAACAGGATGCGTCCATACAGTCTAGTGAAGAGATGAAACTGTTGTGGACACTGTTTAGTGATGAAAAGAACAGGATGCGTCCATACAGTCTAGTGAAGAGATGAAACTGTTGTGGACACTGTTTAGTGATGAAAAGAACAGGATGCGTCCATACAGTCTAGTGAAGAGATGAAACTGTTGTGGACACTGTTTAGTGATGAAAAGAACAGGATGCGTCCATACAGTCTGGTGAAGAGATGAAACTGTTGTGGACACTGTTTAGTGATGAAAAGAACAGGATGCGTCCATACAGTCTGGTGAAGAGATGAAACTGTTGTGGACACTGTTTAGTGATGAAAAGAACAGGATGCGTCCATACAGTCTAGTGAAAAGATGAAACTGTTGTGGACACTGTTTAGTGATGAAAAGAACAGGATGCGTCCATACAGTCTGGTGAAGAGATGAAACTGTTGTGGACACTGTTTAGTGATGAAAAGAACAGGATGCGTCCATACAGTCTGGTGAAGAGATGAAACTGTTGTGGACACTGTTTAGTGATGAAAAGAACAGGATGCGTCCATACAGTCTGGTGAAGAGATGAAACTGTTGTGGACACTGTTTAGTGATGAAAAGAACAGGAAGCGTCCATACAGTCTGGTGAAGAGATGAAACTGTTGTGGACACTCTTTAGTGATGAAAAGAACAGGATGCGTCCATACAGTCTGGTGAGAGATGAAACTGTTGTGGACACTGTTTAGTGATGAAAAGAACAGGATGCGTCCATACAGTCTAGTGAAGAGATGAAACTGTTGTGGACACTGTTTAGTGATGAAAAGAACAGGATGCGTCCATACAGTCTAGTGAAGAGATGAAACTGTTGTGGACACTGTTTAGTGATGAAAAGAACAGGATGCGTCCATACAGTCTAGTGAAGAGATGAAACTGTTGTGGACACTGTTTAGTGATGAAAAGAACAGGATGCGTCCATACAGTCTAGTGAAGAGATGAAACTGTTGTGGACACTGTTTAGTGATGAAAAGAACAGGATGCGTCCATACAGTCTAGTGAAGAGATGAAACTGTTGTGGACACTGTTTAGTGATGAAAAGAACAGGATGCGTCCATACAGTCTGGTGAAGAGATGAAACTGTTGTGGACACTCTTTAGTGATGAAAAGAACAGGATGCGTCCATACAGTCTGGTGAAGAGATGAAACTGTTGTGGACACTGTTTAGTGATGAAAAGAACAGGATGCGTCCATACAGTCTTGTGAAGAGATGAAACTGTTGTGGACACTCTTTAGTGATGAAAAGAACAGGATGCGTCCATACAGTCTGGTGAAGAGATGAAACTGTTGTGGACACTCTTTAGTGATGAAAAGAACAGGATGCGTCCATACAGTCTGGTGAAGAGATGAAACTGTTGTGGACACTCTTTAGTGATGAAAAGAACAGGATGCGTCCATACAGTCTAGTGAAGAGATGAAACTGTTGTGGACACTCTTTAGTGATGAAAAGAACAGGAAGCGTCCATACAGTCTGGTGAAGAGATGAAACTGTTGTGGACACTCTTTAGTGATGAAAAGAACAGGATGCGTCCATACAGTCTGGTGAAGAGATGAAACTGTTGTGGACATTGTTTAGTGATGAAAAGAACAGGAAGCGTCCATACAGTCTGGTGAAGAGATGAAACTGTTGTGGACACTGTTTAGTGATGAAAAGAACAGGAAGCGTCCATACAGTCTGGTGAAGAGATGAAACTGTTGTGGACACTGTTTAGTGATGAAAAGAACAGGATGCGTCCATACAGTCTGGTGAAGAGATGAAACTGTTGTGGACACACTTTAGTGATGAAAAGAACAGGATGCGTCCATACAGTCTGGTGAAGAGATGAAACTGTTGTGGACACTCTTTAGTGATGAAAAGAACAGGATGCGTCCATACAGTCTAGTGACACTCTTTAGTGATGAAAAGAACAGGATGCGTCCATACAGTCTAGTGAAGAGATGAAACTGTTGTGGACACTCTTTAGTGATGAAAAGAACAGGATGCGTCCATACAGTCTGGTGAAGAGATGAAACTGTTGTGGACACTCTTTAGTGATGAAAAGAACAGGATGCGTCCATACAGTCTAGTGAAGAGATGAAACTGTTGTGGACACTGTTTAGTGATGAAAAGAACAGGAAGCGTCCATACAGTCTAGTGAAGAGATGAAACTGTTTTGGACTATGAAAAGAACAGGAAGCGTCCATACAGTCTAGTGACACTCTTTAGTGATGAAAAGAACAGGAAGCGTCCATACAGTCTAGTGAAGAGATGAAACTGTTGTGGACACTCTTTAGTGATGAAAAGAACAGGAAGCGTCCATACAGTCTAGTGAAGAGATGAAACTGTTGTGGACTATGAAAAGAACAGGAAGCGTCCATACAGTCTAGTGAAGAGATGAAACTGTTGTGGACACTCTTTAGTGATGAAAGAACAGGAAGCGTCCATACAGTCTAGTGAAGAGATGAAACTGTTGTGGACACTCTTTAGTGATGAAAAGAACAGGATGCGTCCATACAGTCTAGTGACACTCTTTAGTGATGAAAAGAACAGGAAGCGTCCATACAGTCCAATGAAGAGATGAAACTGTTTTGGACTATGAAAAGAACAGGAAGCGTCCATACAGTCTAGTGAAGAGATGAAACTGTTTTGGACTATGAAAAGAACAGGAAGCGTCCATACAGTCTAGTGACACTCTTTAGTGATGAAAAGAACAGGAAGCGTCCATACAGTCTAGTGACACTCTTTAGTGATGAAAAGAACAGGAAGCGTCCATACAGTCTAGTGAAGAGATGAAACTGTTGTGGACACTCTTTAGTGATGAAAAGAACAGGAAGCGTCCATACAGTCTAGTGACACTCTTTAGTGATGAAAAGAACAGGAAGCGTCCATACAGTCTAGTGAAGAGATGAAACTGTTGTGGACACTCTTTAGTGATGAAAAGAACAGGAAGCGTCCATACAGTCTGGTGAAGAGATGAAACTGTTGTGGACTAGTTTCAGAGTGAGGCGAGTGCAGGCGGGAATCTGAAGAAATTCTAAAAAGTACTTATAATGACTCTGCCGAACAACATGGACGAACAAATCAGAGGACAAAACACGACGCGTTTCCACCTCTTAGGTCTTCTCCTGGCAAGATAAACACCACTCAGGACAGGGAAAATCAATGAGCAACTTGATTTGACAAAGACATTGATTGTTCATTCATTTTTGTTGTCCTGAGTGGTGTTTATTTTGCCTGAAGAAGACCTAAGAGGTCGAAACGTATCATGTTTTGTCTTGTGATTCGTTTGCCCACGTTGTTCGGTGGATTCATTACAAGTACTTTTTAGAATTTGTTTAGAACTCACTAACATTTCAACACATTTCAACCCAGTTTCATTTTGGGTCTTGTGCCCCCCCCCCCCTCCCCAATCCCCTTTTCACCTCTCATGTCCCTCTACCCACCCATCCCTCTCCTCCTGCCCTCTCTCCATCCACAACATTGCCAAAGAATATACTGATGATGAGAGATGGGGGGAAGGGAGGGATGGCAAGGTTCAGGGGTTGGGAATGGGGGTTGAGGGTGAGGGGTGTGAGGCAGGGATACGAGAGTTAAGGGTACGGTCTGATGCACTGTGCTCAGTTTTAAGGTCAATGGTGATAACAGACTAGACATGGGTATACACTACAGTTCCTCATGTCATTTTACATCCCTGGCTAATGTCAGTGCAAATCGTAATGACTTCTGGAACTGGAAACTGATCTGTTTCTAGGATGATAAAGCTGTTTTGGGTAAACCGATTTATTTTGTGGTAATTCTCAGTATGAGCTGTGTTTCACACAATGTAAGAAATGTTTACGCTGATCTCACACCCACACAAAGAAAGTGAGAGATGTAACAACAGAGCTGGCTATTAATCAGTTAATGGCCACAAACATCCTTGGCTAGTTGCATGTCTTGTCCACTTCCATTGATGAGTTCTCTCTCTCTCTCTCTCTCTCTCTCTCTCTCTCTCTCTCTCTCTCTCTCTCTCTCTCTCTCTTTCTGCTGAGTGCAGGTGGGCAAGTCCAGCATATACACAGATGATTATTTCACTCAGTTTTCTGTCCACAGTCATGGGCAGCAGTGCAGCGTTGATAATTGATGAAAGCAAATTATTCTGATTTGGAGAGGGTTTAGGCTGTGGAAGTTCGTTTTTGACCCAAGTTGGATGTTAGTGATTATATATATTTCAGTCAGTAGCAGATCAATAGGTGAAGCCTTCTGGATATGATGCAGTCTAAAAAAACAACCCCAAGCAAACAATTCCAGAAAGGACGTCATATTATCCATGTGTGAGGTTATTGTGTATTTCAAAGAAACACAGGTCTGTGTGGTAGTCATAGAACAGAAAAGGTTATTCTGAAGAATAGCAACCCAAAAAAGTCTAGATGAAAAGTGACATTCATATAGATTCTTGTAGGTGGTTTATCTGCTTAGATGTGTATAAATGCCTTTCCTTTTTTTCTTTTTTTTCAGTTCTCTCAGTGGCATTATTTTCATGCCACTTATTTTGTCCAATCCAAGGTATATATATGTATGTATGTATGTATGTATATATATGTAAGAGATACGGGTGTGGGTGGGTGCAAATTCTTAACAATTTTTTCTGTATGAATTCTTTTGTTTATGTGCATATTATTTTACACTCTTTTGAGCACAAAATCTGAAAGAATTACTTTTTTCAAATTCTTTTGTTTTCAAAATGGCTGTAACCAAGAAGTGTTTTATTTCAGCAGAAAGTGAATAATGAAATGATCATGATATTTGTGTACTTTTGTTTGTTTTATCATTGCAGGTGACTTTCATTGAAGATGCTGGCATGCGATGTGAGAACATCATGTTAAAGTTGGCAGCCATAGGGGTGGCTCGTGTCCAGAAGTCAACAATGAGGTATCAGACTGGTGTTAACTGAATCTTGTTTTTGTACATTTAAGAGTTTCACATTTAATTAAAAGAGGATTTTTTTTTTCATGTATGAATATTCTCTAGGGGGGATTTTACATACCCCTCTTGTAAGCACTCGACCACACTCATGAATACCCACTTGCATTCACACACGCATACATTCACACACACATGCATTCACGTGCACACACATACACACACACACACACACACACACACACACAACACACACACACACACACACACACACACGCACACATTTTATGCAGGTAATTCACATCTACTGTACAGGCACTCTCTTTCACCTCTCATTTTTCACATGTTTGTCACACGTTTGTTTTGTTTTCCCTCCTGGTGGCATTACTCTGACATTCTGCCTGTCCCATAAATAACCACACCTGTTGTTGCCACAACACCTGCATTCCACAGAGAACAATCGGTGTCAGGTTTTCTATGAGGCAACCCACCTGGGAGAACACTGCACTGTTGCTGAGTAGTGCAAATGGAGTCAAGTGGGTGCTGATCGGATCCAACACATGAAGAACATGATATACTGTGCTTGTTACTGATGACAGAAGTTTGCTTAGTCACGGAGGCATCAGAGTTTGCATCCCTCTCCGGACGGCGAATCTACGTCCATTCACCAGCAGCCCCAGTGAATTTGCTGACACTGAAAACTCGCCACAAACTCATTACTGACTTGGATAGATAAAGGAAATTGATACTGGGGTCACCAGGAGAGCAGGACATGAAGAATGGCAAAATTTGCATTCAACGAAACAAAAAAGAATGAATGGTGGTTTTCTTTCTTTTCAGTGTCATCCCTGTAAGCATTCACGCAGAAAAGGAGGCCAGCAAAGATGCAGAAAGTCTTCAAGTAAATGCAGAACATGATTCGACTGAAGAGAAAGTGTGAGCTCACTTTTATGTGTGGAATACCTCTTGTTTCTTGGATATCAAAATAATCGTGTTTATAATCTGTAAAGAAAAATATGCTGAATCTGTAAGATTTTTGATGCAAGCACTTTTTTTTTTTTCAGTGGGCAGTTAGGTTCATGAAAATTCTGTTGACTGATTTAGAGACATTGTTATTGTCTTATTTTTAACATTTCTGAAGAATTCTATTCTGTTTTATTTGAAATTTAAAAGTTAAAGGCTTGTTTATTTTTATGTTTCTCTTTACTTTGTAGACCTTTACTAGACCTGAAATTCATGCAACTCATGTGGCTTTGAACCAATTTATTTCATAGAGATAGATTTTTGTTGCTTAACTGAAAATTATTGGCCAAAAATGTGCACGCCAACATGCTGTGCATGCAGATTATATCTTCAACCTTATTAAGATAGAATAACAATATGATTATTTCTTTATTGTAGTTTTACAGTAAGGAATCTATTTGTAGAAAAAAGCAAACAAACTAAAGAAAATGCTGTTTGTTTGAGCAACAGGAAATGATTGATGTTATGTGTCTTTCTGGGTTGTCTTCTATTTCAGGCTACAAATGGAGGAAAAAGCTAACGAGTTTCAAAAATCCATTAAATCTCGTTTAGTTGTGCGACAGGTCAGTACTTAAGTATTATCAGTGTGTGTGTATTTGTGAATGTTTACATTACCAGTGTGTCTGAGTCTGTGAGTGTTACAGCATCTGTGTATGTAGGTGTGCTGAAAAGCAAACGTTACATTGTTATGGTCAGGATGTGTATGTTGTTGAATTTGATTTGATGATTGAGATTAGCTTCCTGTTAACTCTGTCGGATAGGTTGTGACAGACCAATGAGTTTGTGGGAAACAATTTAGCTGAATCCTGGTAAAAATTGAAAAAATCCAACAGGTTTGTGGAAATCCTGAAAACCTTTGAAAAGGGTTTTTTTTGGTCAAGGGCCACTGACTGTTCTAAATGGAAGATATTATGACTTAGGTTTTTTACCCCCAAATATGTGGGCATTTGCCCCTGTGGGTTGGGCATAGAATAGACCCACTGCCCTGCCATGCATGTCGTAAAAGGCGACTAAGGCAGGACCAACTCGCCCCGAGGATAAAGGGGTTTGCGAAGGGCTAACACCCCTTCCTAGAAAAAAATCAAGTTACAGAAGCATCGACAACATCAAACCAAGACATTCACCTGGGAGAGGAAGGGTCTCCATCCCAGAGACTCATGACGTCAGGCAGTGAAAGCCGAGAGGACCGATTCCCCTTCTGACCCCAAGGAAATCAACAAGGATAGCCACTTGGAACATCAGGACAATGTACGAAGCGGGCAGAACCATCCAGTTAGCAAGAGAGATGAAGACCTACAAGATAGGAGTCCTAGGACTGAGTGAGACAAGGTGGCTACAGACGGGACAGCTGAGACTTTCATCAGGAGAGCTGCTGCTGTACTCGGGACACGCAGAAGATGGAGCCCCCCTTACAGAAGGCATGGCCCTGATGCTGACACCAGAGGCGCAGCGGGCACTCATCGGCTGGGAACCTATCAACTCCCTCATCATCACAGCCAAGTTTAGCACCAAGAAGAAGAACATCAAGCTGAACATCATCTAATGCTACGCTCCCACAAATGATGTGGAGGAGGAAAAGAAAGATGATCTCTACCAGCAAGTACAAGCTGTGCTGGACAGAAGAGGAGCAAACGACATCACAGTACTCATGGGCGACTTTAATGCCAAGGTAGGATCAGACAACACGGGCTATGAAGACATCATGGGGACACGTGGACTGGGACAGATGAGTGAGAATGGAGAACGCTTTGCAGACCTGTGTGCATTGAACCAGCTGGTGATAGCAGGCAGCATCTTTCCCCACAAGCACATCCACAAGGCCACCTGGAGATCCCCGGACCACGTCACAGAGAATCAGATCGACCACATCTGCATCAGCAGGAAATTCAGGCGATCATGGTGGGATGTGAGGGTGATGAGGGGTGCTGATGTGCCATCAGACCAACACCTGCTTGTTGCAACAGTCAGACTCCGACTCAAGAAGTACACATCAACAAATGCAGAAGGACAAGATATGATATGGAGCTGTTCAGCAGGAAAGAAATAAAGGAGAAATTTCAGACCAGTCTTACCAACAGGTTCCAGCTACTCGAAGAAACGCTTGAAGAAGAGAGCACAGACATCCAGAACCAGTAGCAACATACCAGGAAACTTTGGCATGAGACCTGTGAGGAGGTACTTGGAAAGAAGAAGACGGAGCACAAGGAGTGGATCTCTGATGATACTGTTCAGAAACTGAACAAAAGGAAAGAGGAGAAAGCCACACTGAACATGAGCCGGACAAGATCAAGCAAAGCCAAGCCCAAGAAGACTACACCCAGGCGGACAAAGAAGTGAAGACAAGTGTGAAGAAAGATAAGGACTTCATCGACAGACTTGCCAGACAAGCAGAGGATGCTGCAGGACAGGGCAACATGAAAGAGCTGTACACCACCACAAAGAAGCTGGCGGGCAAGTTCCAACAGACTAACAAGCCAGTCAAAGACAAGAACAGAAAGACCCTCACAACAACAGAAGATCAATTGAAGCAATGGGCAGAGCACTTGACGGAATTACTAAATTGTCCTACCCCCAAAGCACCACCTGACATCCCACCAGCAGAAACAGAACTTCCCATCAACTGTGAGAAGCCTTCAAAAGCACAGATCAGAAAGGCCATCCTGACACTGAAGAATGGGAAGGCAGCAGGGCCTGATGAGATCCCAGCAGAAGCCATTAAGGCGGATGTTCATACAGCTGTCAACTTGCTACACAGCCTCTTCGGCAAGATATGGGAAAAAAAGAACATCCCAGCAGAGTGGAGGGAAGGCATTGTCATGAAACTGCCAAAGAAAGGAGACCTTAGCAACTGTAGTAACTATAGAGGGATCATGCTCCTGTCAGTGCCAGGCAAGGTTCTAAACGGAGTGTTATTGGAGAGGATGAAGGAAGCAGTTGACCCAAAACTTCGAGACCAGCAGGCGGGCTTCCGGCGAAACAGATCCTGTGCCGACCAGATCGTCAGCCTCAGGATCATCATCGAGCAGTCCTTGGAGTGGAACTCACCCCTTTACATCAACTTCATCGACTATCAAAAGGCCTTTGACAGTGTAGATAGAGAGACACTATGGAAGCTACTGAGACACTATGGAATACCAGAGAAGATCATCTCTCTCATACGATGCACATATCGGGACATGAACTACAGGGTGGCTCATGCAGGCCAGTTGTCAGACGGTTTTGAGGTGAAGACAGGAGTGCGCCAGGGATGTCTGTTGTCACCTTTCCTCTTCCTCCTGGTCATCGACTGGATCATGAAGTCACCTTTCCTCTTCCTCCTGGTCATCGACTGGATCTTGAAGACCACAACGACAGGAACAACGGGATACAATGGACGCTCTGGACGCAGCTAGATGACCTTGACTTTGCTGACGACCTGGCACTCCTCTCCCACAGTCACACACAGATGCAGGACAAGACCACCTGCCTTGAGACAACATCAGCAGGAACAGGGCTCAAGATAAACAAGAAGACCGAGCTGATGAAGATCAACACCACAGACAGCAGCCCAGTCACAGTTGGAGGCGAGCCCATCAGAGAAATAGATTCCTTTGTCTACTTGGGAAGCGTAGTTGACAAGCAGGGGGGCACTGACCCAGGCATCATAGCCAGGATGGGCAAGGCGCAAGCAGCATTCATCATGCTAAAGAACATCTGGATCTCAGGAGAGATCAGAAGGAAGACAAAATTGCGTATCTTCAGTTCCAACGTGAAGTCAGTTCTGCTCTACGGTTGCGAGACTCGGAGAATGACCAAGACAATACAGAAAAAAGTTCGAACCTTCATCAACACCTGTCTGAGGCGCATCTTCAAAATCAGATGGCCAGAGAAAATCAGCAATGAAGATCCATGGAAGCAAGCAGGACAGGAACCAGTTGCCAAACAGATTCTGTGGAGGAAGTGGGGCTGGATAGGACACACCCTCAGGAAGCCAGCATCCAGCACCACACGCCAAGCCCCGACATGGAACCTGCAGGGGAAAAGGAAGAGAGGCCAACCTCACAGCAGCTGGAGACGAGACACAGAGGCAGAGATGAAAGGGCAGGGTACCAACTGGACAGGCATTCTGCGAGCAGCCCAGAGCCGAGTGCAGTGGCGGAGTGTTGTTGATGGCCTGTGCTCACCCTTGAGCTATGGGTCTAAGTAAGTAAGTAAGTATGCGGGCATTTGGGAGAGACAAAAAATCTGGCTCTTGTGATTCACCCAAGGGAAGTAAGATATGAATTAGGCAAGGAATTTCAAATAATATTATTCGGCGTTCAGACTGGAGAACGTTTCCTAGAAATATGCTTTTGAGGCATTTCTCCCGTTTTTTAAAACTCTGCTTTGAGTCTGTTTGCTGTCCCATCCGTTTGTTCTGGAAGTTTCAAAATGTACTCTTGAAATGGGCCATCCTGCTAACCCCATTGAAATTTATTCTTTAGCTCTTGGAACTGTGAGGGTAGTACAGTCGAGTACGCTTAAGTCGACGCTCCAGGGGAAACAGATTTTGTGTCGAGTTATGCGTACTTCGACGTATCCGTTTGTCACGGATATCTCGAATTTACCGTAGTTTTAGAGAAGACACGTCGACTTACATGTAACTACTATACGTGTATTATACAGTATAGCACGGGCACGTGTGTGTGTGTGTGTGTGTGTTTTAGCTAGACGTGCCTTGTATAGCTTTCATATGTGGAGAGGGGGGGGGTGCAGAAGGGGAAGTGCGTGTTGATGTGTGTATAAGAGAGAGAGAGAGAGGAGAGGAGAGAGCTCTGTGAATGTTTGTGTGTGTGTGTGTGTGGGGGGGTTTGCTCTCTCTCTCTCTCTCTCTCTCTCTCTCTCTCTCCCCTCTCTCTCTCTCTCTCAACTCAAAATACACTTATTCAACCCCTTTTTCAGACATTCGATTTTGGGGGGATTTATTTTCCATTTAATCATTTCAACCGATTAAAAACAAAACAAAGCAAAACAAACAAAAAAAAACAAAACTATTAACAACACCAGCAACAACACACATCATAATCACTTTGTGGGAAAAAGTACAGCATTTGAACAGAGAAACTTTTAAAGAAGACGAAACCAAATGCTTGCTCTTTGTAATGTTGAAGTGTTGAGAATCCAAAGCCAAAGTAAATCTATGTTAGCTCATTAAAAATGACAGTAAAAACAAGCAAGCATATTAATAAAAAAAAATTTAAAAAAAAAGAGAAAATAAAGATTAAAATTAACCTTCTTTTCCGGCTAACACAACGCTTAAGTCTACAAGCAATATTTGAGATATTCTATAAAGAAGAAAAACCGTTACAGGCCGTTGGTAACGGCTGTAACGGGGTAAACTAAAACATCAGGCATCATTCGTGACCCATAATGAACATCCCTGCTAATTGTCACAAAGATCGGCCAAGTACTTTCTGAGATGTTCCATGGAGAAGAAAAGCCGTTACAGGCCGTTACAGCCGTGAGTAACGTTGAATGTAACACATTAGAACACTAATCAACTGAAACAGATGTAAAAGCCACACCAAATTCGTGCAAAAGTAGACTTCAATGGTCAATTCAAAGCACCCAAAGCACTCTTGCTTGCTCAGGTCCCATTTGATTCCCTGTGACGAAGACTCTCCGCCCCTATTTCCTCACGTTTTCTCCGACCCCCTTTTCTGTCGCCCCCCTCTATGTCTCTTTCTCTTCTCTTTCCACAGTCTCCTTCATTCTTTCTTTATTCTCCTCTGTGTCTCTTTCTCTTCTCTCTCCACAGTCTCCTTCACTCTCTCTCTCTGTCACTCTCCTCTGTGTCTGTTTCTCCTCTCTTTGTACAGTCTCCTTCACTCTCCTCTGTGTCTGTTTCTCCTTTCTCTCCACAATCTCTGTCACTCCTCTATGTCTGTTTCTCCTTTCTCTTCACACGCTCTGTCACTGTCCTCTGTGTCTGTTTCTCCTCTCTTTGTACAGTCTCCTTCACTCCCCTCTGTGTCTGTTTCTCCTCTCTTTGTACAGTCTCCTTCACTCTCCTCTATGTCTGTTTTTCTCTCTTTCCACACTCGCCTTCACTCTCCTCTGTGTCTCTTTCTCCTCTCTCTCCACACTCGCCTTCACTCTCCTCTATGTCTCTTTCTCCTCTCTTTCCACAGTCTCCTTCACTCTCCTCTGTGTCTGTTCCTCCTCTCTTCCACAGTCTCCTTCACTCTCCTCTGTGTCTGTTCCTCCTCTCTTCCCACAGTCTCCTTCACTCTCCTCTAGGTCTCTTCTTCTCTCTGTCTCTCCACAGTCTCTTTCGCTCTCTGTATCACTCTCCTCCATGTCTCGCTCTCCTCTCTCTCCACACTTGCCTTCACTTTCTCTGTTACCATCGTTCCTCTCTCTGTCACTGTCTTTGTCATTGTCCACACATGTACTTTCTCTGTTGTCTTTCTGGCCTTGCTTCAGTTTTTCATTCTTACTCCTTTGATTCTCACACCATTTTCTCTCACTTCCAGCTGGCATTTTCTCGCTTTCACTTCTCACGCCTTCTCTCTCTTTGTACCTTTCCTTAAAAAAAAACAACAAAAAACAAACAAACAAACAAAAACCTGATCGATTGTAGTTTGACTCATAACATTGGCCACATGTCTGTTGAGACTCTCTGTAAACTCATGGAACTGGTCCAGGAGACTCTGGGACCCACGGGTTTGCATACAGTAGATGTTGACTTTGTGCACTCTCTATAGGCCCCCCAGTCATCATGCTCGGAATCCGAGTCAGAATGGTCACTGACTGTTGCTGTTGATGGAGTTGATGATGGCTGTGGGCAGTGTGATGTGTTCTTTGGTGTCGCCTCGCAGCTCGATGTCTAAAGATCTGCTCAATGTCAAAATAATCCTCTGCTTTAATGTTCCATTCACTGCACAGTCTGGACAGAAGTGGTTCCGGCTCTGCATCTTCATCGCTGGAACATGTACTTGGAGCACTGCTGGAAGAGGTGGTCACACATCCTGCCTTTCTAAAGCAGTTTCTGATGGTGGTGGGCGTCACACGATCCCACACCTGTTTCAGTGTTGCCATGGCCTCGAGAAGACTGATGTGAAAGGTTTCTTTTGGCATTCAGCGTCCAGATTTGTGACCAGTTTCGATAGGTTGGCTTTTCTGTAGTGCACCTTCACATTCTGTATGATCCCTTGATCAAGTGGCTGGAGCTTTGTTGTGGCGTTGGGAAGTAGGAACAACAGCTCCGTGGCCTTCTGATGATGATGAAACTTTCCATGTGCAGAGCAATTGTCCATCATCAGCAACACTTTCCGCTTTTATTGTTTAGATCAAATTTTGTCAACCAGTTCTCAAATAGCTCTGCAGTCATCCACGCCTTGACGTTAGCATCGTATTCAACTGGCAGCGTTTTGACACCCGAGAAACACAGTGGCCTCTTAAACCGTCCTATGGTGAAGAGCGGCACTTTCCAAGAGCCATCCATGTTCTGCAGGCAAGGATGTAATTCTTTCCTTTGATTTTTGCCACCAAGTATTTCTCAGATTTGAAGTCAGTGTCTTATCTGGCAAAAGACGCCAAAAGAGGCACTTTCATCAGCGTTGAAGATGTCTTTTGCTTGGTATCTGCGTAGGGTAGGTATTAACACGCTCTCAGTCCATGCGTTTGTAGCTTGCTCGTCTACAGTGTTGTTCACGCTCACTGTCTTGAAAACGATAGCATGTCTCTTTTTGAATCTGGATAGCCAGGCATTGTTGCAGTGCCAGTCTGGTGTGCCCACATTGCAAGAGAAATCCTCTGCTTTCTGGATGAGAATTGGACCACTAACAGGAACATTAGCTGACCTTGCATTGGCAAGCAGTCAAGAAGAGCTTGGTTGATGCTCTGGTGTGCAGCATGGCGAACTCTCTGCTTCCTGGAGGGAGTCAGTCTCGTTGCTGAAATACAGCTTCTTGTATTTCTCGCAGTCCCTCATGATATTTGTCTATGTGTTGGGCGGAATGTTAAACTCTTCTGCTATGTTTTTTTTTTTCGTTTCTTCAAAGGATCCCTCTCAACTTCACGAATTAGATCCAGTTTGCGCTTCGGGGAGAGCGGTTTTTTAAATTTACGTTCAGCCATGGCGAACTATGATCGCAGAATGAGCCGTATGACTTCACAATTTGTCCTCTTAACAAAGTCAACAGTATCGGAGCATTTTTTTTTAACTGAATGAAAAGTGACTTGAAAAGATCCAGACTTTGGACTACTTCTCGCAAAAAAGACAATGATGTGTGCTGTGGGGGGGGGGGGGGGGGGGGGGGGGGGGGGGGGGAATAATAGAGAGAGGAGAGAGAGAGAGAGAGAGAGACTCGCACACACAGGCACATACACTGTCACACAAACTCGTGGTTACATTGTAATTATACAAACAGCAACAGATAGAATTCTCTCTCTCTCTCTTCTCTTTTCTCTCTCTTCTCTCTCTCTCTCTCTCTCTCTCTCTCTTCTTACTTCGACTTACACTGAATACAGGTGGATAAACACTTCGAGTTACATGAAAATCGAGATACACGACTTCAACATATCCGTTGAAAAATTTGTCTTTCAAAGAGCACGAACGGCCGGGAGGAATGAAAAAGACGTCGAGTTATGTGAACTTCGACTTATCCGTTACTCGAGTTAAGCGTACTAGGGTGTACTGGTGTTTGCTTATGAAGCGGATAGGATAATGTTGCTTATAGCCCAGCCGACCGCAAAGGGCCATTTCAGGGCTGTCGCCAATGTTGCAGTTTCAATGGTTCTTGAAACATGACATAAAATTTGTGAAATTTATGTATTCTCTAGTTTTCCTATAGTATACATACATTGCACATGTATGCATGCATGCTTGCATGTATTTCAGTTGTTCATATTTTTGGTGTACTTTAGTATGTATGTGTGTGCATGCTTGTGTGTGTGTGTTTTCAGTTGTCTCATAACTGTTTGCATGGGCGTGAGTCTGAGAGATGGGAATGACTTAAATCGTGCTGGGTTAATAGTGTGCATTTGCAGGGTTGCTGATTTTATTTTCATTTGCTGTTTGTCTCTCATTGAATCAAACCAAATGCTTCTGAGGTATGTTTGAATGCAAATCATATTTGTCCAAGTGTTTATTGTGTACAACTTTTGTTAATTGTGTACAACTTTTGGTTATGCTGAATGGATCTTGAGCAAACATGTTTCAAGGCCTGTTCAAGTTACAAAGTTTTATGTAAATGAATCCTCTTCTTCTTCTTCCTAAAATATGGTTCACTCAAAAGTATTCAAAAAGCTTTCAACATGGACAATATTTCAAACATGTTCTATTGTTGAAAGGTGTGATGTGCTCAATCTTATCATGTAAAAACTGTTTCCTTTTTTTCCCAGGTTGTCAAATCCGTAGAGAGCAATGCAGAGTTTACTTTTGATTACTGCATGCTTATCATTCTTGCCAGGCAAGTACTGGTGTATGAATATGTCTGTGTCTGTAAACATGTTGTGTGTGTGTGTGTGTGGTGTGTGTGTGTGTGTGTGTGTGTGTGTGTGTGTGTGTGTGAGAGTGTTAGTAGTAGTACTTTAATTTTACGTCTTTTCACAAACTATGTGATATTAGACAGAAAGGAGAGATAGACAGGCAAATAGAGGGAGATAGATAGTTTGTTCATGTTGCATACAAGTGTGTGTGAGTGTGTGTGTGTGTGTGTGTGTGTGTGTGTGTGTGTGTTAGGGAGGGGGTTTCAGATGGGAGTGAGCGGAGGGTGGTGTACATAAAATCAGAAAACAGTGTCAACCTCGGGTGATGTCGATGGAGGAAGGACTAGCGCACAGCCCAAACACACTCACAGCTTGCTTAAATCTCATTCATATATCATGCATTCGTCACATCAAACCATAGTAAAGTCTATAACTTTACTACACATGTTCATAGAACGAAAACCCTCAATGCATTTTGGAATCAAACAAAATAAAACATTCTCTCTTTCCTGAACTTCACAAAATCATTTATCTAAATCCCCTCCTTAACTAACCCGGGTATAAATTGATTTCTACTTTACCTGGCCAGGTGATCTTATACTATTCACGAATCACTGTCCTTTTTCTTTTCCTTTTTTTTTTTCTTTTCACTGTCACTTTCACAACACGACACAACTGTGGGCACTGGTGTTGGTCTGCTTGCACGGTCAAGCTGGGACTGCTTGCACCGGTCAGGATGGACTGCTGGCGTTGTTGTCTGTGGTTTTCTGCTTGGGCGAAAGTGGACGCTGCAGGTATGAGGTCGATCCCCGGTTAAGATTAGAACAGTGACTAGCAAACATCGATCTGTTCTCCTTTCTTTCTTCCTGCATTAATGCATTGCACTCCTCACTCTCTCTCTCTTCTTGTCTGCTCTTATCAAATGGACATGGTTGATTTTCTCTTTCTTTTTTTTTTTTCTTCTTTCTGTTTTCTCTTCTTTAGTTTGGCAACTATCTCCACATATCTTCCTAAGTCCTTCCTCTGCAGACTATATCATGCTAATCTCTCAACTTGGTTGCTCTCTCCCCCCTCATCTCTTGCTTTTCTCTCCTAGAGATTACACTCAGGACCTCTATCTCTCTGTCTCTATGTTCGTTCTCCCCTCGTTTCTCCCGTTCTTCACTCTCACATCCTTCTTTTTCTGTTACGATCGGTCAACAAGGGCGAATGTACCATTGGTCAGTATTTTTTACCCCTGATACCCGAAGTTATTCCCTCTAAATTCCATTGGATATTCAATCATGGACAGTCACGCCTACACACCTTACTCTCTGTGGTGGTCAATTGGTCATTTAATTGATTAGCTAGATTTTCACCCCCACCACACACATAACCTTCCCCCTTTGTTTCCTACTTTAAACTGGCGCCGTGAGCCTTATGTCGTGGACTCTGGTCACTCTAAATTGGCTAGATGTGGTTGACCAGGCACTGGATCGGTCAGGGAGAATCGAGGCGTCGGTTCAAAGCTTTAGTCTGTCTGGGTGGGTCGGGAACCGTCCGTGATGGATGATGATATTAAGCCTCCCCTTGTGCCCAAATTGGCTGCTGAGGCGATGCTTGAAGGCGGTCGGGATGTATGAGTTTGGACTTATGTCAGTTGAATAGTGGCGGCGACGGGACCAACTTGGGTTGTGTTTGAATTTTGTTCGTGACAATTTCCCCATTGCAATAAGGCTATGCACCGCATTCGTCTCAAATCAACGGTCAAAAAATCAACAACCGAATTTGTGAAACCACTGCTAATCGTGCAAAGTTTAAAAATATACTTTTCAACCATCGGTTGTATGTGGTTTTTAATAAAATTTTATATAATTGATAATTAGTGGTACCACTTCATGAGTTATCAATGCGTGCGCTCTTTGCGTTATTTCAAACTCATTTTATAACGACCTCTTGTGGCGCACTTATGCAATTTTCCCTCCTGCGGATTTGCCTCTCTCTTCTCTTCACAATTCTTTGAATCGCACAAGAGAATATGCTCACGATCCATGACACTTCACTGAGGATTCTCCATCTTCACTTATTGCAATAATGAATACTACACAAGCGACTGTCTGCTCCATGCATATACTAAATTCACATGAACACGTCTTCACACAATATAATATGAACCATTGCCAATGGGAATCATGTACCCATATCCAATCAACATAACTCGTCATCAACACTTATTATCAACAATGCAACCGGATATGACTGACTTCCTCTGAGTTGCAGCGTGCTGGACTACACGGCTCTTAATTGTCCAGCGCGACATTCTGTCGACCGGGGAATGTATGCACTCGGTACCTGTAGGGCTGCAATTGACATTGCCCACCGCAGCACTCTGCTGGTTTTAACGGCGCCCTCCTGCAGGTATTTCGATTTGGTTGTTGATCCGTTCGCGATCACGAACTCTTTACATACAAGTATTTGTGGAATTTCTGCACGGCCTACTCGGGACATGCTCTAAAACACTCCTTCTCCCACCGTTGCGTACCTTCTTAACACTTTGTCAATTCTGCTTGCATATCTCACAGGGAAACTCGACTCCTTCATGCTCCTGCAACAATACTGGCAACTATCCCACCCACCTGATGCATCTGACCGCACAAAAATGGTTTGGACATATTCTGGTTTAGTTCAAGATGGGACGGGTTACCTATCTTTCCAAGCACCGTCCGCAGTGCTTGCTCTGCCAGCGTCTGACCATTCGACACTGCGGTTTCACCTGCCTTGACCAAATCACTGAGAGGATGTGATGAGCATATTTTGGGACAAACTCCCTATAGTACCCTATAAAACCTAGCAGATCCTGAATTCTGTTTTGGTCGTTTGGTCTCTCTGCATCTTCATTCTTCTCCACCTTTTCCTCTTTCCGGCTGCTGTGTGTCGCCTCGACAATCAAACCTGTAGGAACGCAGACTTGGAAAACAAACTGGCACTTTGTTTGGTTCTGGGCTGTGAGATTGGCTTGTCTCAACCTCTCTTAAATGCTTAGCGGCCTCATATGTCCTCCATGTCTCGGATGCTATCAGAATGTCATCATGTGAAATTCTCAACGCCTTCCATCCCGTCAATAACTTACTCATATCCGAGAGAAGACTGCAGGGTGCGTTGACATCCGTAAAGGAAGTACTCGCCAATGTGTATTAGCCCCATAGGAGTGGAGATACGCTCTGTTGATTTTTGAGTCCTCAACTCAAGGCTATTTGCAGTAACCCTTGCTCAGATCTATCCTGGTGAAAATACTGGCTTTGATTGTGGCGATTCTGAATAGCGAAACAGGTATTCCATGTTCGGTAATGACCTATGCATCGACTTGGTGACACTGTTCAGTCGTCTATAGTCGACACAGATGGAATGTTGCTATACCTGAACTTTTTCTATTACTAAGACGACGGGTGCACTATATGATGATTGGACGGTTCGATACCCCAAGGTCCAACATCTTTTCTACCTCCTCCTCGATCATCTTGCTTGGGGCATATGGGATCGGGTTGCTTTCACATGTACGGGTTTCTGTGATGTTAACTCCACGTACATGTCTCTAGGTTTGTCTGCCTGGTTTGTCAAGTCAGGGAGCCCTTATCTGTTACAGGTAGCCCCCTATCTTCTCCTGTCTCCTACTGTCTAGCCCTTAATACAGTGTACTCATCCCTGTATGATCTTCCCCTGGAAACTTCAGGCAACAAAATCTCCCTTCTTCTGCTGGGTCTCTCTCTTCACCTCCATCAATGATTGCTGCTGCGCCTATGTGCTGAGTCTCAGTGAATATATTGCGGAGCAAATTTGCTTGGAAAAAAGTTTGGATTTCCTTTCATCATCGATTCGGTAGCTCCTATTCTTACCTTTTCAATGATGGTGGGTGGTCCTTCAATGCTCTGCAGCAGCTTGTTGTGTTCCGTGGGAAGCAGTACAGGACTTGATCTCCACCTTGAGGAATGCTTCCTCACCTTCGTCATACTGCTTTCTTCTGGACGACCCCTAGGCCTCCTGCCCAAACTTCCTTGCGAATTACATGTCTCCTCGAGCCTATTGAAGTAGGTCCACCCATACTGATTTGTGGTTTTACTTCTTCGGACCTACTGTCTCCGGACCACAGCTCTTTGAGAATGCACACCGGTCCCCGAACTGTCGCCCATACAGCAGCTACTTCAAATGGCGAAAAGCCTGTGCTTTCTGAGCTGAGGGGCTTCCCTGTAGGCAAACAGTGCAGCGGAATGGTAGCGGTCCCCAATCTTGTGGCCTGTCCTTCACGTGCTTCTTTAAGATTGACCTTCAGCACACCGTTGAATCTTTTCCACTAGCATTGCATTGTGGTTGGTATGGGGTAGTGAGCGTAGAGCTGTGTGATCCATAGCATCCTGTTGACCTCATCATCACGCCTGAGGTGGAAACTGTGGACCCCTGTCACTGAGAATTTGTGCTGGCACACCACGCGAGAGAAGTTGTCCTACCCATAGCCCTTCAGTCGACTGTTGCGGATATCGCCTTTCAATGCGCTTCTGGGTATCTGGTCGCGTAGTCCACCAGCGTCAAACACATTACTCTGTGCATCCTTTGGAACCAGGGCGCGGGATGGGCCATCAATCAGAATCAACAGCACCCTCCTGATTGGACTGTGTCAATTTAAGGGGGAGGTTTAAGAGGTGCTTCCTCATCACTCACTCTTGTGGCTGATTCTTTGACACTCGTCACCTTGTACATGCTGATACCGCTTGATGTCTGCCATTCGCCTGGCCATTGAATAGTCTCTAAGTATTCGGTTCTGCGCTGTTTGCTGATGCCGAGTTGACCCGCCTGAGCGGGACTCGTTGACCACTTGACATGACAGTGTCAACGATAAACTGCTAGGTACTCTAACGAGTGTTCAACCTTACTGTCTTCCCCTTGGTGAACACTCGGTACAACAGCCCGCCTTTCACAAGAAAATTCGTTCACCTCTCTAACCTTGTTTTCTATTCCACCTCCTTGCCAACTCCAGAGAACCTTCTCGGCGAAGGGTCTTGTTCCTGCGTGCCTAAACTCATCAGGCGACACACTCTATGGCCCGACTTCCTTCCTGGAACAACTAACGGTTTTAACCTTTTCCTCTTTTGCTCCGTGTCTGAAACTGCTGCCCCTGGGCAGTCAACAATGCTCCGGATTCCTGGTATCCTTGCCGTGGAATATTTCATTGATCAAATCATGAAGGGGGTTTCTCCATCTCATACGCTGTCAACTTCGCCTGGAGAGTAAGGGGTACGTTACTTCTATCGTAAGTAAGACTGGAAACTCCCTACCTGTGCCATCGATTAGAGTACAGAGCCTGGATTTGCCCTGTCAAATCCCTTTTCTCGACAGCGTTTGTTCTAACTAAACCACATATGATCAACCAGTGTCTCGTAACACTTCACCCTCTGCTGGCCAATCCACCCGTACTTCCACTGGTACGAACCACCAGCTAGTGCCTCCATCCATGACACTGACTGCTGTCCAGTGGCTAGCCATAGGCTGCAACTCCTCCTCTTCAGACCCTGAATCCCTTTTGGTTTTCCACTGAGGTGTTTTCCCTTGACGACCCTTATCGACTTCTTGCAGGATGTGCTTATGGAACCGCATGCGCACAATCCCCTAGCACATGTCCCTTCCTGTGACAAATGACACACCTAATGTCCCATTGCCCTTCCTTACTGACCCCACCACTCACCCGGGTTTGCAGACTTTGCCAGAGAAAGAAAAACTCCCTGGTCTCTGGCACTCCTTTCACATGTGCCTAGCACTGTGTCACCTGACCACCTTAAGTGCCCAAACGTGCCTCTCTATACTCCTCTCGAACTTCAATCAACTCTCCTGCTGTTCTGGCTGTCTTCTTCAAATGTATGGTTACCTCTGCGGCCGCAACTGACATATATCTGGTCTTTATATCTAGCTCTTCTCAATCAGCGAACTCTTTTTCGTACCACTCAACTCTTACCATTTTTCAAATAGTGATCCAAACGTGCACCAAACTGAGTGTTACGGTATCACCGGCTTGTATTTATGCTGAACGAAATTTCTTTCCTGAAACCCTCCTCGGTGAGGTCAAATCCTTTCATCAACGAATCCTTCTCAGCACCAAATCAGATTGGGGGTGTGGTTCTGTGGCAAGCAGGTGAAAATCCTGTAATGCCTTACCGTAATAGCGCTGACAAAAATGGACATGCCCACTCTTTGGGAGGCCAACCCTGACGGGTTGCAAAACGTTTCGAATCGACTGATGTATGCATCAATCGAATCGGTCCCTTCCGAGAAATTTTGGGCATCTTGGGTCGAGGGGAGCGTAACTGCGCACAGAGTACTGGATTATGAAACTCTCATCTCGGTGGTCTCCTCTGTTATTCCACTTTCTCTATTTCTAATTTGAACCTTTAATCTTGCTGTATCCTGGTTTCCCTAGCCTGATTATCATTAGCCTGAATTTAATTTTTCTATTCCTGCATCAATTCTTTCTGTTTCTGCGCTTCCCTTATTCTGTCGGTTTCTTGCTTCATTCTTTTGTTTCCTGCGCTATGCCTTATTCACTCTGTTTCCTGCGTTGCGCAGCTTTGTCCTTTTGCCCTCTGCTAATGCTATCTAGTCGGCAACTCGGCGTCTTTCCGCGCGGTTCCATTCCCTTTCCATCTTTTGTGGTTTTCAACGAAAAGCTCGCACCTTCTCCCGTATTGCCTAAATCACGAGATCGACGCTCAAAGGTGGTTTCAATAGGGGTGTTCTTTTCTTACGCCATTTTATCTCTTTTTTTTTTTTTTTTTTTTTTTTTTTTTTTTTTTTTTTTTGAACAAGATTTTAGTACTACGACAGCCAAACTGGTGGTTACCGACACGAGTGACGTAATAGCACAATCCTATGAATGATAATATTAGCTTGGGACAACGTAATTAGTTTTTATAAGACGCCCAGCGCCTGACCCAACTATGAGAGCGAATTATAGGCAATCTGTGCGAAATGAGTACTCTGGGGCTGAAATGCCAAGCCTAGTATTAACTATCTTGGAAGCAATGCCAAGCCTAGTATTTAACTATCTTGGGAACATACAGTAAGACAACCCCTTGTCTTAGGATTACAATACTTGAATCCCACCCAGCTTCCTCTCTGAGAAGTTGAACAATTAAAATAAATGGGCCAGAATATCCTGGCAGGCTCGCCAATAAATTGTCAACCTCGGGTGATGTCGATGGAGGAAGGACTAGCGCACAGCCCAAACACACTCACAGCTTGCTTACAATCTCATTCATATATCATGCATTCGTCACATCAAACCACTAGTAAAGTCTATAACTTTACTACACATGTTCATAGAACGAACCATCAATGCATATGGAATCAAACAAAATAAAACATTCTCTCTTTCCTGAACTTCACAAAATCATTTATCTAAAACATCATTAACTAACCGGGTATAAATAGATTTCTATTTACCTGGCCAGGTGATCTTAACTATTCACGAATCACTGTCCTTTTCTTTTCCTTTTTTTTTTTCTTTTCACTGTCACTTTCACAACACGACACAACTGCTGGCACTGGTGTTGGTCTGCTTGCACCGGTCAAGCTGGACTGCTGGCACGGTCAGGCTGGACTGCTGGCGTTGGTCTGTGGTTCTGCTTGGCGAAGTGACGCTGCCAGGTATGAGGTCGAACCCCTGGTTAGGATAGAACAGTGACTATCAACATCGATCTGTTCTCCTTTCTTTCTTCCTGCATTAACGCATTGCACTCTCTCTCTCTCTCTCTTCTAGTCTGCTCTTATCAAATGGACATGGTTGCTTTTCTTTTCTTTTTTTTTTTCTTCTTTCTTTTTCTCTTCATTAGTTAGCAACTCTCTCCACATCTCTCCTAAGTCCTTCCTCTGCAGACTATCTCATGCTAATCTCTCAACTTGGTTCTCCTCTCTCCTCCCCTCATCTCTCTGCTTTTCTCTCCTCAGAGATTACACTCAGACCTCTCTCTCTCTGTCTCTCTGTTCGTTCTCCCCTCGTTTCTCCCCGTTCTCTCACTCTCACATCCTTCTTATTCTGTTCCGATCTGTCCAACAAGGGCGAGTACCATTGGTCAGTATTTTTACCCCTGATACCCGAAGTTATCTCCCTCTAATTCCATTGGATATTCAAATCATGACAGTCACGCCTACACACCTACTCTCTGTGGTGGTCAATTGGTCATTTAATTGATTAGCTAGATTTCACCCCCACCACACACTACCTTCCCCCTTTCCTACTTAACTGGCGCCGTGTGGCTTAAGTCGTGGACACTGGTCACTCTAAATTGGCTAGATGAGTCTGGCCCAGGCACTGAGATCGGTCCGGGCAGACATCGAGGCGTCGGTTCAAACGGCTTAGTCTGTCTGGGTGGGTCGGACCGTCTCCGTGAAGGATGAGAATTAGCCTCCCCCTTGTGCCCAAATTGGCTGAGGCGATGCTTGAAGGCGTCGGGATGTCTGAGTTTGGACTTATGTCCAGTTGAAGTGGCCGGCGACGGACCACACTTTGGTTGTGTTGAATTGTGAACGTGACAATCAGACAGACAAACGAATAAACAAACAAACCTACACACACTAACAATATCAGATTAAAGCAAATACCTGACTGGACTACAAATCAAGCAGAAAGTAACTTTCAAAGCAAAATCAATATCAGAAAAAATACCTGTCACGGACATGCCTGATAAACATGGCAGAAATGCTTGAGAGAGAGTGTGTGTGTGAGTGTGTGTGTGTGTGTGAGGAGAGAGAGAGAGAGTGTGTGTGTGTGAGTGTGTGTGTGTGTGATCTGAAAAGAAATAGCTGTCTGTTCAAGAATCTTTTGTTGTTGTTTTTCTTCTTAACCTCAAGGTCTTTTCCACATTCTCTTTTCCACATTCTCTTTTCCACATTCTCTTTTCCACATTCTCTTCTCCACATTCTCTTCTCCACATTCTCTTTTCCACATTCTCTGTCCCCACCCTTTCAGGCTTGGCAATGAACTGCTGGAAAACTAGTTCACTGAATTCCTTCAAAACTGCAAGATAGTTGTCTTTAATGTCTGTTTTTTTCGTGTCTGTAACAGTGTTTATCTGGATGGACTGGTAGACAATGCTTAATTTATAATTTTGAATTGTCTTGACTGCTTGTTTTAAGATAGTGAGCATATTCATCAGTTTGTAAAATTATAGTCCATTTTTGTTCCCCACTTGAACATTGATGTGTCCTTTAAAAACAAAGAGAAACTGGAGAAGGAGAAGGTTGCATATGAATAAACAAAATGACAGTTCGTTACTGTACCTTGTAGTTGACGTGTGATTGGATGAAGTGACAGTTTATTAATGTGAGATACAAATGAAAGGATTGACAGTTGAAAGTTGCAGGGATCATATGGCACATCGATTATTCAGTAACCACATTGATCAGTCACATTGTAACAACATTGGCACATCACGTGGCACATCTATCAGTAAGAATGTAATCACATGGCTTATGTATCAGTAAGAATGTAATCACGTGGCACATCTATCGGTAAGAATATAATCACGTGGCGCATCTATCAGTTGGAATGTAATCACATGGCTTAGTATCTGTAAGAATGTAATCACATGGCTTATCTATCAGTAAGAATGTAATCACGTGGCACATCTATCGGTAAGAATATAATCACGTGGCGCATCTATCAGTTGGAATGTAATCACATGGCACCTGTAAAGAGGTAAGCTGGCCACAGGATCACAAAACATTAAAAGTACAGGAAACACAACGGTTGGAAACAGTGATCCCTGAAAAAGAACATACCAAACATTTCAAGCCATAAGCTCTGTCAGTGGTGAGGAAGAAATGAAGAACGGTTAGTATTTAGAGAGGAAACGTGTGAACACAAATTAAGGAGGGGGCAAGCTTGCGATTGGCAAGAGAGAGGCTGAGAAAAAAACCGACTCAGTAGGGCACAGGTTGAGACCAGTGATTTTTTTAAAAAAGGGAGGGGGGGGACCTTGGAGTGGTAGGGGTGAAGGTGCGGAGTGACCTGGAAACCGTCCTTGCCACAACAAACGACCCAAAAACTTACCCCTTCCTCAATTCTGGCGTCATCTTCACCGTTCCCCTTGGTGAATTCATCACAAAATCTTCCTTTGCCTGTCGTCATTTAACGGGGTATAAATCATAACCTGCACTCAGTGTGATAAACATACGTTGGTGAAACTTACTGCATGCCAGTGACCGACTGATTTACTGAATATCTCGGGTCCTTTATACTTCAATGCAAGGTCATTTTGGACTACATTTTAACAGCCTCATGCATTCATTTCCTTATGCCAAAGTTGCTGCTGTTTGGCAGAATAAAGCAGCATGATTTTTTAGAGAAAATTTATGGAATCCTGGATAATCAGACGTCTGGGCACCATGACACCAGCAGGACTCAGCACCGTTAGAATGGTTTCTGTATGGCAATGTTTATCTACCTTCCCTTTCTGTATCAGCTAGTTGTAAAACATTCTCAGTGACACACACACCTGCTGCTTGTGGTTCCCCTCCCCTCTCTCCCCCTCAGCTCCTTCCCACCATCTTCGTCTCCATTTTTTTCGCACCGTCATCAACCCCACTGCTTAACCCCTCCCCCCTCGCATACATGCACATGTGTAAATCCCACATTTTCTCTGACCTTATCACAGCCCCCCCCCCCCCTCCCCACACCCCCTCCCCCAAATCATTTTCTCCACCCTTTCTCACTTTCCTCCTCTGTGCACATTCGCACTCTTGTGAACATGCATGCACTCATATACCCTCACAGACACATGTATGCACAACATCTTCACGCACACTTTTTACCCCCTTCCCAGCGCTCAAAAGGGGACGCACCCGTATACACAACCCCCACCCCTCACACCTTTTTTTGTGTGTGTGTCCTATTGAGTCTGATTTGTACTGGGCCATCTTTCACTTGGCATCCCAAGCTTGCCCCCTCCTTAATTTGTGTTCACTCTTTCCTTTTTAAATACTGTCATTTTTTCCCTTTCTTCCTCACCATTGACAGGAACTTGAGGTTCCAAACATGTGGTGTTTTCCTTTTCAAGGATCACTGTTTCACCTGTTGTGGTTTCTTTGTTTTTTTTATGTTTTTGTGATCCAGTGGTCAGCTTACCCCTTTTTCAAGTGCCATGTGATTACATTGTAACTGATAGATGTGCTTTGTGATTTCAGGATAATCAGTCGATGGGGGGTAACAGTGTAGCTGATCAATGTGCCATGTGATTGCGATGTAACTGACAGACAAGAGAATATTTGGATAACAGTCGGAAATCCTACCCAGATTTGGCCCTGGGGACCATTTGCCTGAAGTGCATACACAGGTGACCCCTGGGCCCCTGACTGTATTTACAAACTTTTTTTTAAACTTATTATCATAAACCGGAATTGAATGGAGTAACTGCAGTGTCATAACAAATCAATGTGTTTACAGTATCGATTGATGTGCCATATGATGACGGTGTAATTGAGCTATGTGCCATGCAGTTTCTGTGTAATTGAACAATGCAGCTGCTGTAAAGCTATGTAGTATGTGGTTACAGTGTATTTGATCAATGTGCTGTTTGGGTTACTGTGTTTATGATCAATGCTATATAGGCTACAGTGTATTTGATCAATGTGCTGTTTGGGTTACTGTGTTGATCATCAATGCAACATAAAGTTACAGTGTAGCTGATCAATGTGCTGTTTGGGTTACTGTGTTGATCATCAATGCTACATAAAGTTGCTGTGTAAAAGTGAGCTGATCAGTGTGCTGTCACAGTGAAAGTGATCATTGAGGTTGCTGTGCAATTGATCAGTGTGCGCTCACTGTAATTGATCAATGTACTATTGTAATTGATCATCAAGTTGTGTGATTTATAAATGTGCTATGTAGAGACAGTGTAATTTATCACTGTGCTATGGAGTTAGTGTAATGGATCAATATTCTATTATAGTTACAGTGTAACTGATCAGTTAGTGTAATGGATCAATATTCTATTATAGTTACAGTGTAACTGATCAGTTAGTGTAATGGATCAATATTCTATTATAGTTACAGTGTAACTGATCAGTTAGTGTAATGGATCAAGATTCTATTATAGTTACAGTGTAACTGATCAGTTAGTGTAATGGATCAATATTCTAATATAGTTACAGTGTAACTGATCAGTTAGTGTAATGGATCAATATTCTATTATAGTTACAGTGTAACTGATCAGTTAGTGTAATGGATCAATATTCTAATATAGTTACAGTGTAACTGATCAGTTAGTGTAATGGATCAATATTCTAATATAGTTACAGTGTAACTGATCAGTTAGTGTAATGGATCAATATTCTAATATAGTTACAGTGTAACTGATCAGTGTAATATGGGGTTACAGTGACACTCACTGGTCAGTGTTGTGATGGTGAGTTAGCCAAAACTGTTGTTTTTCTTCACAGTAGGTTGTGCGCTTTACAGTATTATCTAAGTGTTAATCATTTGCCTAGTAGATTAGCTGTTCTTCATTTATGTATGCTTCTCCGTTTCTTTATTTGTTTGGTTTAAGTTCTAAAGAATACTGTGTGTGTGTGTGTGTGTGTGTCCAACATATGCTTATCACTTATGTGTTAAAGTCTCTGCACACTGTCCTAATTTGATGCATCTGTAATTTCTCACCTTTGTAGAGTAAAATCTGATTTAAAAAGACAAGAGTCATTGTTCTGTGTGGTTACCATGTAATTGATCAAAATAGTTACAATGTATCTGATCAGTGTGCCACATGCTTACAGTATAATCCATCAGTGCGCTGTTTGGTTTCAAGGTAACTGATCAGTGTTGTCACAGTGTAATTTATTAATGTGGTTACAGCATAATTTATCTACTTGGTTACAGTGTAATTGATCAATACAGATACAATGTAGGTGGTTTATGTGGTTTCGGTGTTACAGATCTGTGGTTGCAGTATAGTTGATCTGTACGGTTACAATGTAATTGATCAGTGTGGTTACATTGTGATATTGATCTGTATGGTTACATTGTAACTGCTGTGTGTTATTACAGTGTAACTGATCTGTGGTTGCAGTATAGTTGATCTGTATGGTTACAGTGTAATTGCTCAGTGTGGTTAAATTGTGATATTGATCTGTGTGGTTACAGTGTAATTGATCTGTGTGGTTACAGTGTAATTGATCTGTGTGGTTACAGTGTAACTTATCTGTGTGGTTACAGCATAACTGATCTGATCTGTGTTGTTACAGTGTAACTGATCTGTGTTGATCTGTGTGGTTACAGTGTAACTGATCTGTGTTGATCTGTGTGGTTACAGTGTAACTGATCTGTGTTGATCTGTGTGGTTACAGTATAACTGATCTGTGTGGTTACAGTGTAACTGATCTGTGTGGTTACAGTATAACTGATCTGTGTGGTTACAGTGTAACTGATCTGTGTGGTTACATTATAATTGATCAGTGTGGTTACAGTGTAACTGATCTGTGTGGTTACAGTATAATTGATCAGTGTGGCTGTAGTGTAACTGATGTGTGTGGTTACAGTGTAACTGATCTGTGTGGTAACCGATCTGTGTGGTTACAGTGTAACTGATCTGTGTGGTAACTGATCTGTGTGGTTACAGTGTAACTGATCTGATCTGTGTGGTTACAGCTTAACTGATCAGATCTGTGTGGTTATAGTGTAACTGATATGTGTGGTTACAGTGTAACTGATGTGTGTGGTTACAGTGTAACTAACTGATCTGTGTGGTTAACTGTGTGGTTACATTGTAACTGATGTGTGTGGTTACAGTGTAACTGATCTGTGTGGTTACACTGTAACTGATGTGTGTGGTTACAATGTAACTGACCTGTGCGGTTACAGTGTAAATGACCTGTGTGGTTACAGTGTAACTGATCTGTGTGGTTACAATGTAACTGATCTGTGTGGTTACAGTGTAACTGATCTGTGGGGTTACAGTGTAACTGATTTGTGTGGTTACAGTATAACTGATCTGTGTGGTTACAGTATAACTGATGTGTGTGGTTGCAGCATTATCGCAGTGCTGGGTCTGGTGGAGAGCAGTCCTGTGGTTCTGGTGGCCAGCATGCTTATCTCCCCTCTCATGGTCAGTAACACCACTGTACCCGACATCAATGTGGTCCTGTTCTGCCATTCGTAGTAATTTGTCCTGTTCTGAGTTGATCAGTGTGCGTGTTTGTGTATGTGTGTGCATTCATTTCATTTGATGGAACTCTTGTGTGTGCATTTTTGCGTTTAAGTGCTATTGCATGGTGTTTTACATTTTTGTTTTGTTTTGTTTTGTTTTGAATTCAGGGATGGATCATCAGTTGTTTATCATTCTCTTCTTCAGGGTCCGATTCTGGCGGGCACCTTTGGCATTGTGATAAAGAACGATTCTCTTCGTAACTTGGGAATTCGCTCAGAGCTGTTTGGATTGGGTATCTGTTTAATATGTGGTAAGTATATAAGAAATTTATATGTATTGCATATTCACAGCAACAACAACAAAAAAAGGAGGGTAGGTTAGGGGTGAGGGGGAAGGAAGGGGGGGGGGGAGGGAGAAAAAATAGAGAAACACAATCTTTAGAACAGATTTTCCTCTTAGGCTTGCTAAAGTAGCAGTTGAAGTTAAAAGCCATGTAAACACCAAGCATTTGAATTGATATACATCAAGCTTGCCTTGGCGAAGTGGACATTTGATATGAAAGATGTTTTTAGTTGGCATGGTATTATTCACGACACCAACCTTAATATTTTTCATGGCAGATTTTGGTTATATTGTAACACACACGGATGTGTACTATAAACTCAATACTAAGCAGTCATGATGTCATGAAACTCACCGTTTAATCATATTTGTAAAAGTTGTGAAATGGACACCTGATGAATTCTGTTTTATCCTGGTGTGCCTCAGATACTCTGATCTTGCTAGAATGAAATTTATCTCACAGAAGTGTACATTCACCATATCAGTATGCAATCTTTATTTTTTCTTGTCAGCTGATGATAGTTATCAGCTTTTTTAAGTAAGGTCTTTATGTTTGTTAGTCTTTTTTCAGTTGATATATTAGTTGTTTTTTTCCAGAGATATTTTTCATTACCATAACAGATCTACATAAATGCATGAGCTTTTTCTTTCTTTCTCTGTGTGTGTGTGTGTGTGTGTGTGTTTTGTTTCCATTGATCTTGGTCGTGTTGCTGGGCTTTTATCTTCCATATGCTAAATGGGTCTAAAGACTAAGCACAAATTTGTTTGTTGCCATGAAGAAGAGCAAGTTAGATGTACAGTGAATCCACTTCCAACAAATAGCATCTGCCAGGATATGTATTTTCTCTATAGGTGTGTAGTGTAGCACAAATGGTTCTTAATGTTGTTGTTTTTTTCATGTTGAGGGTTTGTGTGTGGGCTGGTACCAGCTGGTTTGGAGGCTGGCTCTCTACACTGGAGAAACTCTCATGAGTGGCCTACCTTGGAAATGTCCTCCAGGTAGGGTCTGCTCTCAGTGCTCCTTGTCAGCTTTTGTCTTGGCTCTAACTCTTTGCTTTTGGACACAGTCTTCTTAACGGAGATGGTTGAGATTGTGTTGTAATAGTGGTTGACAGTTGACAGTTGTTTGTAAACTGAAAGGGGAGAATAGTATTAGGAAATATTCCTTCGTTTTAAAATTGTTGTTTTTAGAAGGCTAAGGCTAAATGAATGTTCAGATAAAACGGCACACTACAGGGATTGTTAACATTTGTTTTGTGTATCTAAGTGTTAGGTTAATGGTGCTGTAAGTTGTAGCTGTGTTTCACAGGAGAGCATAATTTTCTTCCAGATGTACTGACTGGGTGATGATGATAAGTCATGTCCTACATGTATGACTGGGTGATGATGATAAAGTCATGTCCTACATGTATGACTGGGTGATGATGATAGTCATGTACTACATGTATGACTGGGTGATGGTGATAAAGTCATGTCCTACATGTATGACTGGGTGATGATGATAGTCATGTACTACATGTATGACTGGGTGATGATGATAAAGTCATGTCCTACATGTATGACTGGGTGATGATGATAAAGTCATGTCCTACATGTATGACTGGGTGATGATGATAAAGTCATGTCCTACATGAATGACTGGGTGATGATGATAGTCATGTACTACATGTATGACTGGGTGATGATGATAGTCATGTCCTACATGTATGACTGGGTGATGATAAAGTCATGTACTACATGTATGACTGGGTGATGATAAAGTCATGTCCTACATGTATGACTGGGTGATGATGATAGTCATGTACTACATGTATGACTGGGTGATGATGATAGTCATGTACTACATGTATGACTGGGTGATGATAAAGTCATGTCCTACATGTATGACTGGGTGATGATGATAAAGTCATGTACTACATGTATGACTGGGTGATGATGATAGTCATGTCCTACATGTATGACTGGGTGATGATGATAGACATGTCCTACATGTATGACTGGGTGATGATGATAAAGTCATGTACTACATGTATGACCGGGTGATGGTGATGAGCCCTGTCCAACACTCACACCTGTATGACCGTGTGTTCCATTCAGGGGTGAGGCTCGAGGCCTGGTGCTGGGCATGATGATTGCATTACCCTCAGGGATGGGCGTGGCCTTGTCTGTCCTGGGGGGCAATATCGGCTCCTTGGTGGGCGTGGCTATTTCCGCTTCCCTTCTTCCCCCAGCAGTCAATGCGGTTAGTGTGAGAAGGTCATGGAGATGAACAAGGAGGGGGGGGGGGGGGGGGGGGGGGGGGGGGGGGGGGGGAGAGGAAGGGGGTCAGGGTGTGTGATAGTTATGAGTGAGTTATAATGATTTATAATGATGAGTGGTCATGTAATTTGGATGTGTGTATATGTGTGCATTTGTACGTTCATAAATAACTACATTTTTGTCACTGAATGTTTGTGAGCAGTGCCTTGTTGGATGCCAAAGAATATAGTATTATTGTTTTTTTTCTGATTGGTTCTTCATACACACATGTTGTTTTCCTAATTGTAATTCTTGATACACAGGAATGTGACATTTTAATGAAACAGCGGCTAGCAGAATATGATTTACTTTTTTGTGTGCCAACTTTTTGCATTTTCAACACAGTGTCTGCACTGTCCTATGTCTGAGAGCTTGGACAACAACAGAACAGAGCCCTAGCATTTTCATATAGATCGGTAACTAATATGTATCTTGTGACTGCATCTATATCTAATTAAAAATTTGTCTCAGGATGTTTAGACAATCTGTTTCTTTATCTGGTGTTATACAATTTTGCGCTTCCATCCAAGCTTGTGCAGCTTTAACACATAAAACAACTGCTGAAGTAGAATGTCACAAGAATCACGTCAGTTTGGTATTAGATATGGTACTGCGCAAGCAGAGATCCTGCGTGGTGTAAAAACATGGTGTGCTGTTTGTGCAGAGTGTGCTGTGGTCATCGGCACTGGTTGCGGCACTGTCCCGCGTGGTGTAAACATGGTGTGCTATTTGTGCGGGGTGTACTGTGGTCGTCGGCACTGGTTGCGGCACTGTCCCGCGTGGTGTAAACATGGTGTGCTGTTTGTGCAGGGTGTGCTGTGGTCGTCTGCACTGTCTCGAATGGTGTAAACATGGTGTGCTGTTTGTGCAGGGTGTGCTGTGGTCGTCTGCACTGTCTCGAGTGGTGTAAACATGGTGTGCTGTTTGTGCAGGGTGTGCTGTGGTCGTCTGCACTGGTTGCGGCACTGTCCCAACAGCAGCTGCTGATGCAGGTTTGGGATGTTGTCAGTAAATAGAACAATTAATGGTGATGATGATAGTGTGTTGGTGACTGTAAGTGTGGTGGTGATGGTGTGTTGATGATAACATCAGTTGTGGTGATGGTGGGTTGATTTCTTTCTTTCTGCGTACGCAGGCTGATACTCCTGCGGACACTGCCTGTATAGACAGGCAATGGAGTTTTGTGTGTATGACCATTTTTTTATCTTGCCATTAAGGCAGCCATACTCTATCTTTAGGAAAGGTGCATGCTATGTGTAACGTGTCATCCATACCAACAGCCAAACTGGCCTTCTCTTCCGAAAGTTGGTGATGGGATTTTACGTTGTGTGCAAGATGTTGTGCGTGCGTTCACACATGGAACCTCGGTTTATAGTCTCGGTCAAAGGACTGTATGGGGGAATGGAGTCAGAATCAATGTTAACTCTGAGGGAAAAATCCCCCTGTACCGAAATTCGAACCCGCAACCCCAGGATCATGAGTCCGGCGCTCTACCTCTCCCTCCGTACAGAGGGCCCTCCTCCGCTGGTGTCACACGCAGGGAATCGCCCTTCGCGCGAGACACATAGCGGGGACACACAACATCCTGTCAGACTCTCTCAGCCGCTCCAGGTCGTCCTCCACACGGAATGGACCCCTCAGCAGGCATACCCTAACAAACCGTGTGGGAACATTGGTTCAGACCCATGATCGGACCTGTTTGCCACACTATTCAACATCGTCTGCCGGTGTATGTGTATCCAGTCCCGGACCCCCAGGCGTACGCTATCGACGCCCTCTCCTTCCCTGGTCTGCTTCATAGCTTACGCCTTCCCTCCCTTCCCAATCCTCCACAAGGTGATCAGGAAGGCGAGACTCGAGAGACCCAGGCTCTTCTCATAGCCCATGGTGGCCCACTCAGTCCTGGTTTCCAGACCTCAAGTCCTCACTCGCGCACCCCCTCTCCAGTTGAACGCCAGGTGGGACATGCTCAGACAACCCCGCTCGGGTCGCCCTCACTCCAGTCCCCAGATGCTTCGCCTCCACGCCTGGCTTCTGTGCCAGCCCGGTTGCGAGCATCTAAACCCACCTCCGATGGACAGGTCCAGTCCGTCCTCAATATCCTCTCCGTTGCCGGGGCCTCTCACGAACTCCTAGACCTAGCCATGTCCTCTCGCAGAGCTAGCACGGAGTCCCTTTACGATTACAGATGGAGGAAATGGGTCTCATGGTGCAAAGACAATTCTGTCCCACACAATCGCCCCTCCAATATCAGATAGGAAATTTCCTGTCCCACCTTAACCTCTCGGCTAGCTCCATTACGGGGTACAGGTCGGCCATCTGCACGGACCATCCACCAACTGGGCAGACCTTCCTTTGAGAATGACTTCCTTCTCAGAGAGATCTTAGAGGGCCTGCTCTTCGTGTGGCCCAATCCCCTAGGCGTGTTCCCTTTGGGACCTCTTCACTGTACTGACGTTCTCAGGAAACCCCCTTTGAGCCTATCTCCTCCCTTCCTTCGACCTTCTCTCTGTGGAAGACCACCTTTCTCCTTGCCCTCGCTTCGACCAGAAGGCAAGGCGAGGCGAGATCCATGCCTTTAGCGGGGACCCCAGAGACATTGCCTTCCACAGGGACGGCTCCGTCTCTCTTAAGTTCCTTCCAGAATTCCTAGCTAAGAACCAGGAACCCGGTAGTGCCTCCCTTACCTCGTCATCCGCCCTCTGGCGGATACCTAGGCGGAGACACCGCTTCGGACATGGCCCTGTGTCCTTCTCGATGTCTAAGACACTACTGGGAACGTTCACACCCCAGGCGCGTTTCGCAGAGGACGTCTTCTTATTTCCATCAACCCAGGAACATGAAAGACATCTCAGCTGGCATATCTCTAGGTGGCTCTCCAAGACGGTCAGAACGGCCTATTTCCCAGGCCTCCAAGGATCTCCCCCGTCTTGTCCCCGGGCTCATGAGGTCAGAGCGCTGGCCGCTTCGGCAGCATTCCAGCACTCTGTCCCCATGCACCACCTCTGGAGGCAGTCTTCTGGCGTTCTGAAAATCCTTCATTAAATTTTATTTTAACCGTCTTTAGTATGCACTTACCTGAGCTTAGTTACGCCGAAAACCCATCGGCAAGGTAAGTAACTCCGTAATTTGAACATGGTTACCCAATTTAAAAATTAATTTAAAGAGAGGAAAGGAAATAGTGAAATGAAAATAATTTTAAAAATTCCTACGAATATATATGTTGCTATATCATAAATTTGAAGAATATCATATGAGCCATTTACTCGGGGGGGGGGGGAAAAAAAAATCTTCTTCAGAACGTTCTTCCGAATCATACCTGGACATCATCCCAGTCGAAATCTAGGTCACTCTAAGCTTCATTACCAGCACTTTCACTAAGTCTTATGCTGTAAATCCTACAAATCACAGTATCTTCATCACTAAATCTTGTTATAGAACGGCAGAAATCAAGGTTAGCGATGGCGAAAAAACAGCATTTCGACCACAAAACTTAAAAAATTCGTACTCGAGAACTACGGCACGTTTATCGCTCGCGGTTTTTGCAAACGGAAGTAAATGGCCACAGGAAGAAGGAAGTCACATTCTCGCGAGACTTCCTTTTCTACGAGGAAAAAATGGTGGCGCCCATTGCTGCCACGTGTTTTACCGGGCGCTGGCAGTTGCTCAGCGTTTTGGCCGTGTGATTTCGGTTGGGCGCTAGCGGGTTCTCGCCTGTCAAGAGGGTTAAGGGACATCCGCATGACCAGGGCTGATGGTTCTAAGGGATATCCTTTGTGGCGGCTAATGCATCCATATCGGAACCACTAGGGCACTCGCCTCCTTTTCCTATAAATTCTGCTATGGTCTGACATGGTACATTTATATGACGCCAAAATGGGGAGTTTGTATTATACTCCCTGTTTGGCTAGTATACTTACCATGTCAGACTCCAATGCCCGCCCTACCTTCCCCACTAGCGCCAAGGTTCTGGGGTTACCTTGCGTGCAGGCCTCGATGAATGAGGTACAGGAAGTTGACACGGCTTCTCCTACGGCGGAAGCGGGGTGGGCATCATGTGACTGTCTTATTATGCATTAGCCACACAAAAACTTCGGCCTGGCAGAGCTGATATGATATGAACACTTTATTATCTCAAAGGATGAGAAATTAAGATAGGTGCATAATAAACAGTATAACAAGACAACATGCATTAAACAAGAATCATCACATCAAGTGGCACTTATAGAATTTACATATCAGTACCCCCACCCCCCACCCCACACACACACACTATAATCATTTTGAAAAACCTCATGCACATGCACTTTACACAAGCACACTCATAGGCTTACACTCACAGCAGATATATACACACACACACACACACAAGCACATATTATATGCAATACACATATCTTCACACAAGCACACACATCTTCAACCACCCACAAGCTCTCACTCTCTCGCACCTCCCCCCTCCTCTCTCCCTCTCTCTCGCATTCCTTCACATCACTAAGCATGAAAATGGTTACAAAAGACATCATGAATTTAGAAGATGGATCGACCTGGGTTATAAAAGTTTTTTGCGCCCTAGATTTGACTCTAAGGGTCCTAAAACGACGTCCAGATGGTAAAATTTCGTAATATTTGCTAAAACATGGCTATCATCACTGGCAATCTTTCTTGCTTTCCTCTCCACTCGTCTGTCATTACAATTCTTGCATTCCAACTTGCTTCCTTCAATCACTTTGCTACACACATTCACCACATCATTCAATACTCGCTTGCTCTTCACACCCAAACTTCCATACCAGCACATGAAAGAAGCAGTGAGCAATGACTCAACACAACATCTGTAATAAGTTTGTAAGATTACAGGTTTAACACCAATATTTCGTAGCTTTTGCAAACAGAATATTCTTGACTGACAATTTTTATGGATTTTAGTAACATTTTTGTCAAAAAAAATAATTTATCATCAAACTATCATTCCCAGATATTTATACTCATTCACTCGTTCAACAGCTTCCCATTAATTACAAGGTCTGGCAAGGTTCGGGTTCTTCCGAAAGTCGATTAAGATTTCTTTTGTTTTTTGCACATTAAGGTCAAGAAAGTTGTCTTTACACAGCTGCAGAACTTTTTGATTTCTCAAAATTAAACTGAATCAGAGTTTGACATATCTAGAATAGCAGAATCATCAGAATATTTAACGAGTGGAGTTTTCTCTGTGCCTCTACAGTCATTAGTATATAAAGTAAAACAAAACGGGAGACGGAAACTGTGCCTTGGGGTGCACCAGTAGAAGTCGAGCGTTCAGAGGATAGTGCAGACTGAAAACGAACAGACTGAGTTCTATTATGCAGAAAACTGACAATCTATAAAGTAAGCTTTGGGTCAACACCTAGTCAAGCAGTTTCATAGCTAACAGATGTGGCTGTATAGTATTAAAAGCAGAGGAGAAATCAATAAAAAGAATACGCGCAAAAGAACCTGGTTTGTTTAATGGAAGAAAGCATTGTGAAGGAGAGTTGGAATAGCATCATCTGTACCTCTATGGGTTTTATAAGCAAACTGAAAGGGGTCAAGGTTATGATCAACAAAAGTTAACAAGTGACGGAGAACAAGTTTTTCAAAGCACTTCATAACTATGGAGGTCAGAGCTACAGGGCGATAGTCATTCAATGTTGTGGGGTTTCTTTTCTTCGGGGACAGGGCAGACAGTGGAATTTTTCCAGATATGGGTACAGAGCATGCCTTAAGAGGCCAATTGAAAATCTTACAGAAAACATTACAAAGTTCAGAAGCACACAATTTCAGCAATCTTCCACTGATGTTATCTGGACCATTGATTTTCCTGATTATTCAGTTTCAAAACAGTGACTTCACAACATCGCCATGGATCTCAAAGTCTTGTTCATTCCCTTGTCTTTGATTCTTTTGTTTAGCTCTTTTACCACATTGTCTACCATCCCACCAGATCATTCCTTTCAAAACGACAATAGAAATCATTGAGTTTGTTTGAAAAATCAGTCTGGTCATTTAATATTCATCTGGCAAGATCTTGCTTTCTTTTTGGCTTCACCGTTAGAATCTTTAACCATCCCATGCATCCTTCATTCTTCCTAACTGAAACCGTCTTCTACTTTACCTTTGAATTCCTTTTGGGCCCTCCGTATTCCGCACCTAAGCTTTGTTTGTACTCGTTTCCTTTCTTTTTTGTCACCAGCCTGAATAGCTATCTTTTTCTCATTAAGAAGTGTCTTAATTGACCCCGTGATCCATGGTTTGTTGTTTGGAAACAGTTTAATTGTTTTTGTTGGGATAATCATGTCTTCACAAAAAAGGATATAATCAGTTACCACATCTGCCGCTTCATGAACATTTTGACATGAGTCAGTCAGCACACTCCAATCAGTACACTCAAAACATCCTCTCAGCTCATCCACACTCTCAGCCGTCCATACTTTCACACTCTTCCTCACAACAGGCTCAGTTTGTATTTTAGGTTTGTATGCAGGGATCAGTTGCACAGTATTATGGTCAGACAAACAACAGGTGGCAGACAAAAAGATTTAAATGCACAGGGATGTTTCCATAGCACAAGTCATTGTGTTATCAATCCGCGTGGGACAGGTCACATACTGCTTAAAAGAAGGAAGAACTTTTTTCAAGTCACAATGGTTAAAGTCACCACAACAAAACAGGGGGCATCAGCAGATATCATTTGCAGATCACGGACAACACCAGCTATTGTGCGCCCAGCAGTGTAGCAGATGACTGGTCATAGACTGGGGCATACACAACTGTCACAAATATGCAGCCGAACTCACGCGGCAAGTAGCGGGGTCTCAAGGACACTGACAGCAGTTCAACTTCTGGCGTACACATTCGCTGCTTCACGCACACATTCGCACTGTCACACCATCTTTCATTCACATACAGGCACACGCCACACCTGATTCTTTTCCTGTTTTTGCACAGTCTTGTCCATTCTGTATGGTGTGCCAAAGCCATTAATTGCCATGCGTTCGTCGGTGATTTTGTCTGTAAGAAAAGTTCAGTAAAAACAAAGTAAACAGGAGTTCCTGAATTCACTTAAAAATGCACAGTTTGCCTGCAACTCATCAAAATTACAATTCTTGCTGTTGGGGTTGATGGATCTGACATTCGACAGAATGGATAGACGGAAGCGGAGGTTTTGTTGTATTGTTTCTCAATCTTCTCTCACTCCTCCTCTCCTACCTCTCTTTCGCCCACTCACTCCTCTTCCTCCTCCTCCTCTGTCATTCTCACTCTGACACTCAAATCATCGGGGGATAGCTTCATCAGGCCATGACAGTGAATCTCGGGCAGATTTCAAACTGAGCAGAAAATCTCTGTCATACTGTAAGGCGCCTATACTTCCTCGCTGTCCGCCATTTTGTCTAGCATGCGACGCAGTCAACCAACAACACAAATGCGAACAATTGAAATCACCACCACAAGAAGCTTCACAAATATCACATTGACTAACTGCCGTGAATGCTATGGTCTGACATGGTACAGTATATAGCCAAACAGGGAGTATAATACAAACTCCCATTTTTGTGCATATTTAAAAGATGGCAGCATGATCTAGGAACAAGGAGAACCAGGTTTTTATTTGCAACTCGGATTTAATGTTTGGCTGTTAATTTTTAGTGAAAGAGTGGTTTATTTGAAGGATTTTAAGCTCAAATGTTTTTCAGTAGATCTCTGCTATATATGTACATTTGAAAAAAAACAGAGGCAATGCCAGTGTGCCTGCATGCGAGTCTTACGGAATTTGAACTGCACCATACCCAGTGCACTACATTCACAAGCATGCACACTCGGGCACAATAATTACATGCATGCTCACACACACACATGCTCGCACACACACTCGCCCCACATGCGCACATGCATGCACACACACACACACACACACGCACACACCACACACACACACACACACACACACACACACACACCACACACACACACATGCATATATATGCATTCACACACATGCACACACTCTCACAAACACACACACACACACACATACATACAGTTTTTCCCTTCATCCTGCAAAAGGGAAAAAAAAACAACAATGCAACAATATAAAAAAAATGATAATGTTCTCAAATGTCTTCCAGTCTGGAAGGAGCTTATAACTCAGTCTCTTGTTTGTCTGTGTTGCCCTCATTTGCCAGAAAGAAACGCGTAATGTCTCGGAGATCATCAACGGTACCACGGTCACCAGACAAGAAACAGTCATGACTCCAATTCTGTCTGCAAACACAGATGGGCCGGTCTGTCCACAAATAAAGAACAATGAATATGTTCACATCTACGTGTGCAATACTGCGGCGGGACTTTATGATTCTGGGCACGATCAGTCTCCTGCTTACCATTCTCAACATCTTTTGCATTTTCGTCGCTGGCGTCGCCGTCCTGAAGGTCAGTTCTAAAGTTACTTTGACCTTTGGTTTTCTCTACCTGCTGTTTATGACCTTGTTTATCCGATTTCTTTTTGGTTTCCACTTTTGTCTTATTCTTGGACTCTTTCACGTGCATACCTCAATCAGTTTTTGAAGCTTGATTTGAAAAGTAAATTTCACCTTGTGACTTGATATTCTGCAGTTACGCTGACCAAGAATGTCATGAACGAAAGGCTACTTCAGGTGTTTTTGGTGGTGGTTTGTTTATATTCCACTTGACAGGTGCGACAGTCAGGTGACTGGAATATCTGACTCTCTGTCTGAAAGAGGCAGGTTTGAGCCTCGGCAGCTGCTATGCAGGTTAACTACAGGATTTTTCCCATCTCCCAGGTCAGCGTGGCCAGATCTGCTTCTGCATGCTAAAGATCATATACAGATGTGAAAGATCATGTGCAACCCTTGTTAATGCTCAGTGGGTCATCGAAGCATGCAGAAGATCGGATAGGCAAGTCAAAGGTCCTGTTATGCATGTCAGAGATCCATGGGTCATGGAGGCAAACAGATCATACACACATGTATAAGATCCTGTAATCCATGTTAACATTCCATGGGTTGAGGGAACCCGCAGAAAATTCGATATGGAGGTAAAAGACCCTGTAATCATGTTGGCATTCCAAGAGTCATGCAAGCATGCAGAAGATCAAATATGCGCATGAAAGATCCAGTAATCAATTTTGGCATTTCGTGAGTCATAGAAACAAAAAAATACCAGCTATGTACTGGGATACTCTGAGATGGAGACGAACATCGATAAATATACCCGATTATCCACTGAAAGACCATGATGTTACTTTTTTTTTTTTTTAAAGAAAAGAAAAAGCGGTAACACTGTTCTTCATCAGTTTGTCACGTCACTTTTACTATGTGATGGTTAAAGGATGATCAGTTTTTTGGTGCTTCCGAAAAGATAATGCCTAAAGGAGTATATTACATGAATGTAGATGACACGTATAGGATTACATATCAAGTAAAAGAAAAGCTTGGAAGATCGGAGAAATAATGAACAGTGAGGGGTGAGTTCTTGTTGAAAGAGTGGGGCTCTGGTTGGAATTTCTTGTTTCAGATCAAAGAAGTTGCTCCCAGGACGTCGACTCAGTTAGACCAGAACTTTTTCAAGAAGGACATTCAGGTCTGCTTGATGTGGTTTCTCGTGACATGCACTCATCTGTGTGTGTGTGTGTGTGTGTGTGTGTGTGTGTGTGTGTGTGTGTGCGCGCGCGTATGTGTGTGTGTGTGTGTGTGTGTGTATGTATGAGAGCATGCTTGCTCTCATACAAAACACACACACACACCCATGTTTTACCCATGTTAATAGAACAATAAGTGTAATAACGATTTTGATAGATGAAACAAGTGTCTTGAAGAGAATTTGTGACAAATCACTGACAACTAGTGCGATTTCATGCTTGCTTTTCATTCTGTTTGTTTTGTTTTGTGTCTCAGAAAAAGTACAATGTTACTAAACAATGTAAGTCACAAGAATACATACAGAGAGAGAGAGAAAGAAGAGGCAGAGAGACAGACAGACGGACACACACACACACACACACACACACACACACACACACACACACATACACACACACACACACACACACACACACACACACACACACACACACACACACACACACACACACACACACATACATACACACACACACACATACACACACACACACACACACACACATACACACACACACACATACACACACACACACACACACACACACGCACACACACACACACACACATACACACACACACACACACATACACACACACACACACACATACATACACACACACACACACACACACACACACACACACACAGAGGTCAAGACTGTGGAGAGCAGGATGCAGATCTCAGCCAGTTGTTCTACAAAAATCTGTTATGTCTGCGTTCTGTTTTCAACTCCCACGTCCCCAATCTACACTGAGCACAGCGACTGAATCTGAGCATGGTAGTGCTGTTGTGCAGATCGCTCGCGAGTCCTACACCACAGCCAAGGGTCCGCAGTCTGCCATGATGGGCAGAAAGTGGCTGGAGGAATACAAGGTAGGGTGAGGCTGTTACCCTGCTAAGGAACCCATGAATCTTTCCTCTGTATCCTTGTTGTTTGTCCAGTTGTGATGGTGGACCGGGGGGTCTGGTTGGTGTCGTGGATGAAGCGATGTTGTCTTGATCCCAGAGCCCTAGGGTCAGTTGCTTCCTAAAATGACCATGTGAGAGATTGCTGTTC
Source organism: Conus ventricosus (assembly GCA_018398815.1). Lineage (NCBI taxonomy): Eukaryota > Metazoa > Mollusca > Gastropoda > Neogastropoda > Conidae > Conus > Conus ventricosus. The sequence continues at coordinate 12,419,581 of CM031600.1, read as the reverse complement.
TTTGTCATCTTTATGGATTCCATCCCCCTTCCCAATCTTTCAGATGAGGCTTCTAAGCTAAGGCCAGGTGTGAGGACATACATTGAAAAGAACAGAAAAAAAAGAGGTTGTGATATTGGATCCAGTTGTATTATTGGTGGAAGAGTGTACCATTGTATGCCGGTGGGAGGGGTCACTGACACATGCACACATAGATCCACACACACACAGACATGCAGACACACACTCACTCGCTCACACTCACACACACACACACACACACACACACACACACACCACACACACACACACACACACACTCGCTCATACAGACACAAACACACCCACACACACACACACACACACACACTTCCCTAGAAAAACATCGACAGTAAAGTCTTCTTTCAACATGTCTGAGACAGAATGTACCTACCTTTATGGTAGGATTGAAAATGGTCACATATACAAAAGTCTTCGTAATGATGAACTTCAGATTTCAAACTGTGAAATGAAGAAGAAAACTTCTGTGTCTATTACTGCTTCATAAATGCAAGGAAAGAAAAACATGCAATTTGGATCTGCTGAAAAGCAGGCCCGAAGCCAGAATGTTTGGATTCAATCAAGGCACATCTGCTCTTCTGCAGACAGCTTGTTTTGCATCTGAAAACTCAAGAGGAGAGAAACACGATGGATGAACATTCAGTTCAGCTGTCCAAACATGAAATATGTTGCCTGTGTCTGTCTGCCACAGTCCTTCACTAGTATCATTGTAAACAAATCTGAAAACACATTTGTTCAAGAAGGTTTTAACCTAAAGATTTCCACTCCACACTTGTTTTTTCCAAACAATTTTTTTTGTCTCTCATGTGAGTGCATTGCCTGCATGACGGTGGGGTGTGTATGTATAGGGAGGGAGAGGGGTAGGAAGATGCGGATGTGTGAGTGTGTGGGGTGGGGGTGGGGGGTTAGGGGCAAGAGACATGCACACCAGTGTTTTTTGTGTATGAGTGCAGATATGGGGCTGTGTTCTTTGTTATTGTAGAATGCTTTGAAGTGTCAGGAAACGCTGTGGCAATACCCAACCTTTGCCTTCACATACTGCATCATGCCAGACCCTACGTAGCAGTGGTCAGTTAACTTGCTCTGTTTGTCCAGTGTCAGGAAGCACTATGACAATACCCAGCCTTTGCCTTCATATACTGTATCATGCCAGACCCTGCGTTGCAGTGGTCAGTTTGCCTACACTATTCGTCCAGTTCTTGCAGCTGATGCAGTACTATAAAAAGCACCACAGTGTTTACTGTAGAGTGACACTGCCAGTACTGAGGTGCAGCTGGACACTCGGAATGTGGAATTACTGTGGGAATGGGTTTTCAGAGCCTGAAGAGACAGCTGGAGCTGGGTGACATTGCAGAGGAGGAGAATGACACTATCGAATTCCAGCACATTCTTCAATCTGCTGAGAACAGTCCTGAAGTCCGTAAGGTCTTGGGTCGCGTCTCCAACCTGAACCTTCGGGTAAGAGTTCACTTTTCTCTCTGGACATGCTCATGTCTGTGTGTAGGATGTTCCTTAGTGATGTTGGTAGGCTTGCTTGGGAGAAACTACTAGGTCAGACTCCTGAACACTGTTAATTGGGAGGGAAGGTGCCCGCCAAGGTCAGGGTTATCTTTGAAGCGGCGCTGGTATGACACGTTCCAACAGGTAACAAAAATATCTTCAGGTTTTAGACTGAACATGGATTGCTGGTATGACACGTTCCAACAGGTAACAAAAATATCTTCAGGTTTTAGACTGAACATGGATTGCTGGTATGACACGTTCCAACAGGTAACAAAAATATCTTCAGGTTTTAGACTGAACATGGATTGCTGGTATGACACGTTCCAACAGGTAACAAAAATATCTTCAGGTTTTAGACTGAACATGGATTCTCAAGTTGCAGCTTTGGAAAATATTCTCAGTATTTTGTTTGTCTTTTTTCCAATGTTCTTTTTAAACTTAGCACTAATGGTGTTATGTATTCATGTATCATTAACAAAGGTTATTTGTGGAAACCTGAAAGACCGGAAGACTTGTGCAAAGTGTTTTGTATAGCATGTTTGATGTATGCTATCATGCAACAGGGACCTTGGAAACTCCACAGCTTTCCAAGCAAGAGGAGGAAAAGTAGTCCATGTCTCAATTACTGCTCTGAAAATCTCCACAGCTTTCCAAGCAAGAGGAGGAAAAGTAGTCCATGTCTCAATTACTGCTCTGAAAATCTCCACAGCTTTCCCAAGCAAGAGGAGGAAAAGTAGTCCATGTCTCAATTACTGCTCTGATTTTCATCAATCATACCTCCAATTCAGAGATTAAAAATTTTTTTTTAAGCTGCCAAGACAAGGATGAAACAGAAAGTGTGTTAGGTATTTTTGGTAGGAGACTGGGGTGGGGTGGGGGTCAGGGTGAGCTGCAGATCTTTCCTGCTGCCATTTGCTGTAAAAGTTTGAATTTCATGATGTATTATTCTGGTGAGAGATGATGCTTGCAGATGAACAAAGAAAATGGTTACCTTTTTTTTAGCTGGATGGCAGCAAGATTCAACCTTGCAACATCTGACGTTTTTGTTTGCCAGACTGGCTCATGGTAACACAGTGTGGTCAATGGGAAACAAAATGTACAGTACAACTAGTGATGTCAACCACAAAGAAGTTATTAAAACAAAACAAAAAATCTTCAAGTGTTTACTACATCCCCATATGAAACCAAAGTTGACTGGTGCATTTTCATGAAGTAACAGCGATGTATAACATTAGGAGGAATGATTTCATATCTGCATACCCATCTGCAATTCTTGCTTTAGCTTCTTTAAGCTTTTATTTGTGTTTGGGTGACGTTGTACGGGAAAGTATGAACATGACAATATTTGTAGAGGTTCTGGGATATTTCTTCCCTCCTTCGTAAGTTTTGAATGTATGACATTGTGTGGTTGAATGCGTGACATACACCTAAATAACGTCTGTTTCTCAGGCAGTATGTGACAAGTATTCAGTTGTTTGTGCAATTTCCATATGGTTTCATTTTACAGAAAGGAGATTCTGCAGTAAGTCCCCCCACATTTTTTTTTTCTCCCAGTTGATTTGTTTTGTGATTGTGGTTAATACCACTTGAAAATGTGTTTTGGTGCTGGTTTTGGAATGCAGTGAGAACAAGGTCAAAGGGTCTTTGTTTGTTTGTTTTCATAGTACATTGTTGATTGCAGTTCTTCCAAGTGAAGTTAAGTGATGTGAGGTTTTAGTACCTTAAATGGTTGTTTGGAGTGGAGATCTTTAAGTTGAAGTGGAGTTCATCAGCGTGTCTGGTCAGTACCAAATTTCCCACACAATGAACCTGCAAGTTATTTGCCTTCAGCCGCTTTTTGTTTTTGTTTTTGATTGGTTCCCTTGCCCTTCATTTCGCCGCACAGATGTCGAGAGGAAGGGTATGCGATCATGAAAATAAAAAGGCAAAATTTGGCTTCACTCCAAGATCTTCTTTTCTAATAACCAGTTCAAGATACTAAGCTTTAAGTTAAAAAAATTTTTCCAGCCAGTTTATGTGACCAGGAGGACCATTTTAGTATATAAGATGATGGACCAATGAGAGTAACAAGGCACTTGTATACTTGAACAGTTCATGTTCACTTACCATGATTATTATCTCTGGTGTGTGTTTGTGTGTGTGTGTGTCTTTTTGTTTCCTGATTATCTGTGTAAGGAGATACAATACATTTACTTGCTTTTTGCTCTTGCTTGATCATTGCCCATTTTACTCGTGTGTTATTAAAAATTAACTAGTTTCCATTATTCCCCTTTCCTCTCCGCTCCCCCCCCCCCCCCCCCCCCCCCCCCCCCCCCCCCCCCATCCTCCTATCTCTCTATGTATCTGGCTCTTTCAGTCTTGGTCTGGCCTCTACAGTCTGCTGAGCTATAAACAACAAGACTTCTCTCTTCTTCCACAACCTCTGGTGTTTATTTTGTGTGTGTTTGTACATATGAATGCTCATGAGGAACACAGTCAAGCAACACATGGCAAGGTGGCCATGTGGACATGTGGACGATGCTCTGGCCTAGGGGGCAGTGGTTTGGGTTCTGACATAGAGCAGGTCTTTATTCATCCTCACCGCTAGACCTTCAGGTGTAGTCAGTGCACCAGTCTTTCAGATGAAATGCTAAATCGAGGTTATGTATGCAGGTGCACTTCACATATGTAAGAGAACCCAAGGCAAGGAATCAGTTGTTCTTGTCAGTATTTTGTAAAAATATAAAACAATAATTACAACAAATACATGTCAATAGGTAAACAACAACACAACTGACACCAGCTGCCATGTGTAGTGGTTAGCATCATGAATACAACACAACTGACACCAGCTGCCATGTGAGGTGGTTAGCATCATGAATTCCTGGCTGAGAGGTTGTGGGTTCGATTCGCATCAGAGCTATTTATTAGAGGGAATTTTTCTGCCCTGACCAGCTCTTACCTAGAGTTGAGTTTGCGAGGCAGAGGGAGTGGGGATATGGGATGAGAATGGGTTGGGAAAAGGCAGGCAGGAGGGGGTGATGAATATTTACAAGAAATTACCAACTGGAGTATGTAAAAGATGACCGGCCTGTTTTGAAATAAAACATTTTAATTTGAAAAAAGTTTCCAAAATGACTTAAGATCAGAAATCAGCAATATATTTTCAACAATCTGTGTGGAAAGAAATAATTTTATTCGTTCACAATATGATACAATATGTTCCTGTTGGTTTCTTTGCTAAGTTTTGAAGAATTTAAATACAGTTGAACTAAGCTTTTAATAATGCCTCAAGGACCTCACACATTTACTGAAAAGAATTTACTTGTGTCAGAATGGGAAAAAAACACACCTGCCAATGTTTCTTTTTCATAGTACTGCAAATTCCCCTTTGCAATAATACATGGCAGTTCAATAAATTACAATCCCCAAAGTCGGAGTGTGGCTGCCTACATGGCGGGGTAATTAAAAACGGTCACACACGTAATGTTCTCATCCCCAGCTGATGCATTTGTACCATAGTGTTAAGTACTTCGGCTGTTTGGATGATCCCTGGAGTCTTTTTTAGTCAGGGTATGACAACAACAACGATGACAACAACAATGAATTTCAAACTGTTCCTTGTTCCTCGTTTTGGAAGACAGAATTTTCATTTTGAATAATTCCACAGTCCAAAGGCTGTTTGAGTGATCGATTATGCGCATTAATTTTCAGTATCATGCTATGACAGACTACATGCATGCATTGCAAGTTGGAGTCTGCTAGTCTGTTCTGTGCAGCTAAGAAAGGCAAACAGGAGAATTTACCAGTGGCAGCTGACATGAACAGATTGTTGTATATTATTGGTCGGTATGATGGATCCATTTTTTTCCATTCATATCCATTGTTTGTAATGTTGCATTTATTTCTTTATCTTTCATTCTAGTTACTTACCAGTTTGTTGATTTATATTGAAGGACTTGCTTTGGCTTGAATCATCATCGGAATAGAGATCACCCTCCTTTTTATTTTTTTATCTGTGATAGCCCACAAACCCATGTCTCTGATGTCCTAGAATCAACACTTCAGGCATTGTGATATGTCATTCGCTAGTTGGTTTGATCTGTAACATGGAAGATTAGGACATCTATGCATTCTTAAGAGGTGTACATCTGTTTATCCTGATATGTTGCACATGTGTGACTAATACACCTACATTTAACTCTGGCATAATTTGGCATCAGTGTGATATTGAGAAGAAAGCCGGTCAGCCGAAACATTACCAGAATTACTGATGTATTGTTGTTAAAAGGTGGTTCTTTTTCTTTGTTGTTCCAGTCTATTCACACACACGCGCACACACACACACACACACACACACACACACACACACACACACACATTTCCTCTCTCCCTCTCTCTCCGTCTCCCTCTGTCTGTGTGTCACATGCACAAACACTATATTTGTATCTATCTATATATATCTGTATCTACAGAGCTTAATCTAGAGCGCTGGATTGGTGCAATCCCCGAAAATCTGTTCCTTCCCACAATTATCGAGTCTTAACGTGGGCAGACTCCTGCACAGTTGCAGGACTGCCCGCCCTGTTTACTGATTGTTGCGGGCGCTCGTTTGTCGTCTGCTTGAAAAACTGAAACTAGGACTGAGCAAAAACGAACGATTTCTTAATATTTCATTGGCTGTTGGTGTAAATCAACCAATCGGCGGTGTTCATCTCCATCTCGATCACTGATGAGAAGTTGCGAGAGTTTGAGGCACCATATTGGATATTTTCCAAAATGAAGCGTGCACCCACCCTATTCGACTTCGACTTCCGTGGAGGAGAAGTGAAAAAATAAGATTCTGTACCATGCGTGGGTGGAGAAGATCTTGAAGAAACCGCGACTACATCCAAAAGCTCGGAGAAGCAGCCCGAAAAGAGTGAAAGAGTGCCAGTGCAAGGGAACACCGGTTTCAAGACGATTGGCTGAAGAAGTGGCCCGGGGATTGGGGAGGGGATGCCCCCTTTTTTTTTATATGAGGGGGGACTGCCCCCTTTTTCAAAAATCCTAGATTAGGAGATAAGATAAGATAATGTTGCTTATAGCCCAGCCGACCACAAAGGGCCACAGCAGGGCTGTCACCACGTTAAAATCAACTCACCAGTCAAAATCCTAGATTAAGCTCTGTATCTATCGGTTTGATCTCTATCTGTGTGTATATATGAAAAAGAGAGAGATTTTTTTTTAACTTCAAAAAGCATGGTACACAACATACATGGGGAATGTATTAAGCATTTAGAACTAAGGTGAATCTCTGGTCTGACATTCCAGAGGAGTTCCGGGCGTTTTAAAAAGTAACATTTGTGTGGTGTAGTGTGTAGCCATAGTAACGCTGATATGCTAAGGCAATTAGTGGATGCAAGAACTATGGATGGATAGTTCATCCAGATGGTGCATTTCAGAGTTTATCTGTCTTGTTGACACTTTTAACTATTTTTTTTCTTTTTACAACATTGTCATAATTATCAAATTATTTTTTGAAAATCCAAACAAATTAAATCAAGTTTGAAACTCCGGTGCTTTTTCCTGTAAATTACTGAACAGTTTTTCCTGTAAATTACTGAACAGATAATGGAGTGGAAGACAGACCAATTTTTTTTTTTTTTCATAGAATTCTGATAGTGAATTTGGTTTGCTGTGTATGTTTCTATGTCTGTGTTGCGGATGGTTATAGCTTACTGTTGTGGTCACTGACTTGATGACTGTGGAGAGCTTGATGCCAGCTCCCCACTTTCACACATGGCCACTGAAGTGTGAAATGGGTGAAAACACCTGCATACTCTGCACTGCTTTGTGAGCCATCACTAGTGATTCAGCAGAACCCAGGCTGCTACATTGTCTGCAGTTGTGTTAAATGGACAGTTGTTACTGTCATTCATAGTCACACTTGAGACAAGCTGAGAAATCATGTTTCAGAACTTTTCCAGCTTGAATTGAAGCAAAACAGCACATCCTAAGCTCAAAGATTGTCAAATAACCCATATTAGAGGGTCACCTCAGTGGACAGAATTTGAGGGGGAGGGGGGAGGGAAGGGGGACTGTAGTTAACTGGTAGACTGTCAAAATAGAATGGAATGGTATTAAAGGATAGTGCAGATATGCCAATCCCCTTACATCGTTTCAGAGCACAGTATGCAAAATTCATCAGTTCAGGTTACTGTTTGTCAGTACTGCTCTTTGCTGTGGCACTGAACTTTCTGCATTTTCTTCGTGTTGACGGAAGTTTCAGCATTACCAAGTTTCCTGTCGGTCAGTCATACTGGGCTAGCCAGTGCACTAAAGAAGTGGACTCGAAGGTAGAAATATCAGTAGCTAACTCTAGGCATAGAGCTCTGTCATTGGTTGCTGGTCACCACAGTGCAGATGACTGGATGGTTGTAAGATGGCTTTTTCAAGTTGTGGCAGTTTGTATCGATAAATCATGCAAGTCATCGGTGACACTTGCCTCAACTTGGGTGGCATTCACAAGGGTGTCCTTGTTGGAAATCAAATAGACTGACCACAAGTCCATACAAAATTAATTCAGTCATGCAGGAAATACTATGGCAAAAATGAAGGGGGTGATACTTCTGCTATTTGTTTGCAAATATAAATGGATGCTGTTAGCAGGATGTCTCTGGGATATGTATGCTCAGGGAAAATAAGTGAATAGAAGTTTTTGGGGGGAATATAATCAGGCTTGAAATAAAATTAAGTTCTACAGATTCTTTCTATTTTGGATTTCCCTTCCTGTCGACTTCTTACCTTTTTCAGAACTGATATTAGATTTCAGCTTTAGTGTGTGTGTGTGTGTGTGTGTGTGTGTGTGTGTTACAGTTTAAGGTTTGGTTAAATGTAACATGTTTACCTGATACAGGTAAGTCCTCAATTGTATGGATACTAGACGAATCTTTGTAGTTTGAAACTGACTGTTAACATTAAAGGTTTATCAGCAGCATTTCATGGAACTTGTATTTAAGAAAACAGTCGCAGAACAAGTGATGACACAAAACAAATAGACCCAAGCTGATGCTCGACATAAAGTTGTATTTCAAATTTGAGTGTGTGCAGACTTACTTTATATTGGTTCTGATTGGGTTGGACTCATCTCAGTATTGTTTCCATCCTTACTTTTCCAGCCTATGTCAGAGGAGATGGCGCCACAGTTTGAGGAAGCTGCAGTCAGGTGTTTGGAGAAAAATCCTGGACTGGACCCAGCTTACCACACCCTCGGTCATCCATTGGGCTACATGTCACCACATCCTGTCTTAAGGCATAATGCCTACCACACTGTTCGATCTGCATGGAACCTTTTCCCCAGTTCCCCAACTCCTTTCTTCGTTTTCCCCCAAAGTTACCACTTCCGCCCTGACCATGTCCCCTCAACACCGAAATTTTTTGCGCCATCCCGCCTTGCTCCAATTGCCGAAGGGAAGGATGGTGAAAGTGGTGGTAGTGGAGGTCCGACTAAACGAACACCCCGTCTGTACATACCTAAGCATTTTTATGTCACGCGTCTGGAGGAGAAAGATGGAAAAGTGGAGGAAACCAGCAAGGAACATCTGTCAGACCAGCCTGCCTCAGAAAATGAGCCAAGCGGCAGAGACATTCAGGAACATCTGTCAGACCAGCCTGCCTCAGAAAATGAGCCAAGCGGCAGAGACATTCAGGAACATCTGTCTGACCAGCCTGCCTCAGAAAATGAGCCAAGCGGCAGAGATACTCAGGGAAAGAAACCAGCAAGATCTAGTGGTAAAAGAAGTCGTTTTGGTCCTAAGAGAAAGGGTAAGGAGCCAAAGGCAGGCGCTGTTGAAGACATCATCGTTGAGCTTCCTTTATTGGAAACAGACTCTGAAAACAGAGCCTGAGGAAGCTGGTGCTTTTTTTTTCTCTTGTTAATAATTATAGCTGATAAATTTATACCCTTATTCTTATTTTCATAACGTGCATCCACAGTTATGTTGTATTCTTCCCCAAAAGCTGTGTGAAATTCATTTCATGGATGCAGCTCTCTCTCTCCCTCTCTCTTTCATATTCATTTCACAGATGTTATTCTTAATGATGACTGTGTGAAAAAAAGAGGTTTGCTTGTTGAGTATGAGAACTGATTTTGATGTTGTAATTGAAGAAAAATAGTCTGAGTGTTACTAAATGAAATATAACACTTTCAAGCCTCCAGCATTCACATAATGTAATGGAGAAACTTGCTACTATTTGAAACATGTTGTGCATTTCATGCACATGCAGTGGCCTAGCTAGCTGTGTAGTACCAAATTTGCAGCTTAAGTACAAGCCAGGGCTTGATCCCTGATAGAAAATCACTACTAGTACCAGGTCAGACTAGTACCAGGTCAGACTAGTACCAGGTAAGAATGATGGGCAGCAGGCTGCAGTAGTTCTATTTGACTGGCTCTGGTGGGAAAGAGGTAAAGGCAGAAAATCTGACAACTATGCGTTTACTTTTTAATGTGGAAGCTGGTTTCTGGAACTTAGTGTCATTTTACTTTTTTTTTTTCTTGTGTACTTCTGTCTTTTCTCCAGTCCTCTGTCACTTTGTCAGAGGCACCACCTCAACTACCACGTGCACATTCAAATCCATTTCCATGGCTGGAAATCCACAGATGTGCCCTTGTGTGTCACTCCGGTGGCTTCAGTATCATCTGTTCTGAGCATCGGCTTTGTGAAGACCAATGGTCATCTTCAAGAAACAAGTCTGTTTCTCTTGGACCTTTATTTTAAAAACAACAACTTTTGACTTTTTGTTTGGAGAAGCCGAGCTATTCCAGCCTGAATGTTTTCCTCAGACTTCCCAGTCAAACAAGCATTTTAACATACTTCAGGTGGACTATACGTCAGATATTTAGGAAGGGAGAACAAGATGTGTGTCTTCGTGAAGTGCTCTAGCTGGTGCACCATTGAAGACACTCGCATGTTTTTCATTGTTAAAGGTGCTCCACTCTACAGCCTTCCACCTCGAAGGGCATTGCAGTTTTGCATTTGATTGTTGACAGTGATCAGTTAACCAGAGGGTTCCATTGATTCCAAACATGGCTGGCCATTGGTAATTTTTGGGGTACAATTTGTTAGGTCAGCTGCATGTAGCATAAGTTATCCTCTACTTCCAGTAAGAGCATAGGTTTACATGCATACATTAATATTTCATTATCACAAAAGAAAATGGAGTATCAGACAAAATGGAATGTCAGCTTACTTACCATCACTGGGTATAATCTGTTCATAATTATAAGGATGTAGAAATTGTTGGGGGGGGGGGGGGGGGTTCGTATGTGAAGAAGATATGGAAAAGGGGTAGGGAGGGGGGTATGGTAATCCAATGATAAATTTTGAAAATTGCACACCCATTTTGTGGTTACCAGTCAGATCCATAACATGCTGAACCAATCAAAATTCTGATGGTTGTGCTTTATCTGAAACTCTTCACTGTCATGACAACATTCTTATAGTCAAAATCCAAGATTACCTCTCAAAGAAAAGATTGAAGTATGAATGATGATGAATAAAGGTGGTTAGATTTACCACTAAGGAAAGTTTTTTTTGGTTCATTTCTGACTCAATTTGGATTCATACTGAAGAGAGTATACAACTTTTGATGTTGTTAATTGGTTGATCCAACAACAACAAAATGTATCCACTGGCCAGATGCTTTATACTAATCAAATTTCACATTTGGTTCAGTGTTAAGGGGACAGTTGGATTCTGACCAACTTGGACATTTGGCCTATCAAATGTTACTTACAGTGGACACCCGCCCCCTGGATTTGGGTAGTGTTGGTGGATGATTCTTTGTTATTGTATGATTTTGAAAAATTGTAGATATTATATGTGGATGTCCATCTCGGACCGGCAGAGACAAAAGGTCAGAAACTAGCTCTAGTTATAGTCTCCTACTTAGACAAGGATAGAAAAGATAAAAGGAGCATGACAGGTCTGAATTGCACTCATGCAAATGTATGATGAATGTTAACCCTTTATTGTCATTCTAGTATTAAAATGAAAAACTATTTTTATTTTAGTATTGAAAGAAAAGCTATTTTCATTAGCATTTTATTGTGCTTGTGCCCCAAGGTGTCTGTACTTCGTACAAACACACGCAGTTATGTGAGAGTATGATGTGTGTGATACGGTTACATCAAAGATGAACAGTTCAGTTCAGTTCAGTTCAGAGGTTTGTTTAATGTCTTTTCATCGTCGGATGATATTTGACACATCAAAGATGAAGAAAGGCATTGCTGTTGTAAATTAATGCATTTAATTACCACACATTGATATTTTATCATATATGTAATCAAAGCTTTTGAAAACAATTTTTTGAGACCACTTTGATTTTCACTATGCAAATGATTCTACAGAAGTTATTTTTCTCGCCCAGTTAACAAATGAATTTGGGGTTGCCACTTTCACTGCATGGACATTTTGTGAGCGTATGATATGTGTGGCATGGCCATATTGAAAATGTATTGGCAGTTCTGTTGGCATTTTGATATGTAATCAAAGCTTGGGAAAACAATCTTAACAAATGATTCTCAAGTTGCTGTTTTTTCTCCAGGTCAGCAGATAAATTCAGGGATGCCATATTTATTGCATGGGCATCAAGTTTGGGGACTTGGCTCAAGAATGAACAAAGCCTTGTATTGGAGTAGAAGTCCTTGTGGTCGACTCCTAGTCCCTGCATAGCATAGCAGTCGCTTAAACTGTTACAAACTTGTTCTGTTCTAGAGAGACGCAGTTTGTTGTGGTGAATGCCCATAGGTCCTGTAGGGCTGGAGGTGGGCAGTAATCCTGATTGGTGGAATTTAAATTTCAGGAATTACATGCTAAAACTGGAGGAAAAAAAAAAAAAGTCATTTAAAGATTATTGAAAATGTTCAGGCAAGGTAAGGAAATGTTGCTTATAGCCCAGCTGACCGCGAAGGGCCATATCAGGGCTGTCACCACGTTAAAATGAAAACATGTTCAGAGTAGTCTTTGTTGTCATGTGATAGCGTATTAGTTGCTCAAAATATGTCGTTCCGAACCAGTTTGTGAGTGTGTGTGCTTTGTGTAATTCCTTTATATGCAACGTCAGTGGGTGTTAAGTTTGATGTGAATTGGAATACCACATATCTTTGAAAGTGAAAGTGTATCGACAGAAGCGAATGACTATGGGTGTCACACCCCACAAACTGGGGTGGTGTTACAGAGTTGTTGTTGGTGAAATGTGTCGTTTGAATAACGATGTTGGTGCAGTACATTCCCTTTTTTCCCCATGTACCCAAAGTTGGGCCACAAAATGGGAGTGATATAAACGTTGCAACTTATTTAGACGTGTGATATGTTGTATAGAGTTTTTGAACAAAATGTTTGTCTATAGGGAACTTTTATTTAGTTATGCGATGTGTATAGAGCTTTTAACAAAATGTTTGTCAGTAGGGAACTTTTATTTAGTTATATATGTTGTATAGAACTTTTAACAAAATGTTTGCAGGGAGCTTTTATTTAGTTATGTGATACGTTGTATAGAGCTTTTAACAAAATGTCTATAGGGAACAAGAGAGAAAGGGAAGAAGACAGAGTTGCATCAGTGATCTCTTTGCCTTCACAAAGTTGGTTTCATTTCTGTTTGTGTGGTTAATTAATCCTGTAACTGCAGTTCGAATAGTTGTTAATGAACCCTTGAAGATGGGCTCATTATACCAGGTATGTACACACCAAGCCGTATTCATTTAGTGCATGCAGGTGCTGATAACTTTGTACTTAGTTCTGCATGTAGTTTGCTCACGATTTCTGTAGTTGACTGGTGTATAATTATCAGAACTCCCACTGGCTAAACATGATCCCACAGCCTAACGACCAGTGAATTGTGAGAGGTTCCCCCAGTTTTAGGCAGGACATGATTATCCTGCAGCTTGGTGGACAGTGCATTGTCAGAGGTTCATTATGTCTGGGGCACATGATGACAGAAGGCAGGGCCCATCCCTTTCATCCTTTCCTAAAATGAATCGGGTACTTATGTGCTCTTTGGTGAACTGAAAGGGTTTGCTGGCCGAAAAAAATCCCCCCCCCCCCCCTCCTTTCGCCCCCACGGATGGTTTGAATTCACCACCACCAGCTGTGCAGGGAAAGGCTCTAACCATTTGACTACAGACCCCTCTAAAAGTGTCTGAACCAGGCACTTATCGATAGTCATCTTGTGCTCTCTTAAATTAACTGAGCTGTCTGGCTGACAGTAGGGTACCCTATGACCTCCCACTGTAGAAAAGCAAAAATTCCTCGGATTCAAGGAAGGGGGGGTGGGGGGGGGGGGGGGGGGGGGTGGAAGGGGGGGGTTGAAGGGAGGAGGGGGGATGTCTAGGGGAAGAAACATTTTGAAATGCGTTTTTAAAATGGGTTCTGTCTGACACCAGTCTGAGCATTGAGAGATATTCCCTCCACAATTCAGTTCATCCACAGCCAGGACCATATGTTCATTCAGCTTTTGTCAGTCTGTCACTTCTGCAAGGGCTTGCCAACCCCATAATAGCAGGATACCTTCAACAAGGTAGACTACATGGCAACTGCCCTCTCTTGTGAAAGTTTACAGGAGATTTCTTCACATCAGGTGTCATTGGTTGACTGCTATTTTTTTTTGCCCTGCATTTTTCTTTCCCTTTGGAATCGGTTTTACATTTCCATGATGTCTAGAAGCACTGAATAATACAGCATCCATGACTGAAGTCTAGTTGGTGATGATCTTTATTATTTCTGGTCAGTCTGTAGGGTTGTGTTTTTGTGCGAGCTATTAATCTGGGGATTTTATGTTAAACTAAGAATGTGGTTTTATCACTTTTATGTTGCATTTATACATTGCAATTTTTTATTAGAGGAAATAAACGACTTTTTACCTTTTACGATCCAAGTGATCCACTTGAATGATCTTTCAGAGAAATAAAGAAAAACATCGAGCTGTTTTTACCTTTTGTTGTAGAATCAGAATTACTTTTTCAATTTTCTGTGTTGTTTCATCTTTTGTGCCATTTCAGTGGCATGAGGCCAATGCTGTTCATTCCATTCACTGGCGACTGTGTACAGAATAAAAACTCAATCGCACAAACGTCAACTGCTGAACTGTTATTTTTTCCTTCTCAATAGGTGCTATGAAAACGGGTGAATTTTTTCCTTCTCAATAGGTGCTATGAAAACGGGTGAATTTTTCCTTCTCAATAGGTGCTATGAAAACGGGTGAATTTTTTCCTTCTCAATAGGTGCTATGAAAACGGGTGAATTTTTTCCTTCTCAATAGGTGCTATGAAAACAGGTGAATTTTTTCCTTCTCAATAGGTGCTATGAAAACGGGTGAATTTTTTCCTTCTCAATAGGTGCTATGAAAACAGGTGAATTTTTTCCTTCTCAATAGGTGCTATGAAAACGGGTGAATTTGCTGCTGAGCAGCTGTGCATGAACTGCTAAGTGGTCAAGTGTCTCACATCAGCTGAGCCAATCACATGGCATTTTAAACGAAGCACTCGAAAAAGAAACTGAAGTCAGTTGCTTCAAAAATCACCGAATAAGAACATCAGTTCACAGAAATGTCTGTCTCATGACTTAGTCTAAGCACAAATTATGTTTGAGTAATATCTGATATTAGGAATTGAAAACACAAATCAACAATATAATTTTCCATCATTCAAGCTGTAGAACTGTGGCCACACCCTCTGTTTCAGGAACGTGCATAACAAACAGATACAAGTGCTTAAACTCTCGCATAGTCTCGTATTGGATTACAAGGAAAGTAAAGTATTATTTTGTTTTTCGTGAAAGCAGGTAAAGGACTTTTTACCTTTTGTCCAAGGTGGTGCTGCTTTAAAATTGGCATATGAATGATCATTTGGAAAACTAAAAAGCATTGTGCCGTTTTACTTTTTGTTGCAAAATCACCAATTCCCTTTTTTTTTTGGTGGTCTCATCTTGTGTGCTTCTAGAATGGCATTACTCCCGAGCTGTTAATTTCACCTGCCTGTTCAAAACCTCACTATGGTTTGTCCCACCACGGGCTTGGCACCAGCAATTCATGGGGAGCAGTCGTCAAGTCATCAGGAGGCAGCTTGCTTGAGGAGGCATGGCTCTGTTGCAGAGTTACTTCTATAGTGTTCAGAGGTGGCTGTTCTGGACCAACATATACCACTTACTTTGCCCCTTCCTGACAATATTTGATTATTAATCATAGTGCCAGCATGCGCCTCCCAAAGGCACCACTTTATCCATCCAACAAGAAGTCCCCATGGAATTGCTGACAGCAGCATTGACATGAACTCTTCAAAGGCACACATGTAGAGAGGAAACGACATTGACATGAACTCTTCAAAGGCATACATGTAGAGAGGAACGACATTGACATGAACTCTTCAAAGGCATACATGTAGAGAGGAAACGACATTGACATGAACTCTTTAAAGGCACACATGTAGAGAGGAAACGACATTGACATGAACTCTTCAAAGGCATACATGTAGAGAGGAAACGACATTGACATGAACTCTTCAAAGGCACACATGTAGAGAGGAAACGACATTGACATGAACTCTTCAAAGGCATACATGTAGAGAGGAAACGACGCTGACATGAACTCTTCAAAGGCATACATGTAGAGAGGAAACAAAAACTGAAGTAACTACAGGAGCATGACATAAGAGCTTTAAAATTTGGGATGATTTTTTTTTCTTTTCAGTGCCGATCCATGAGGTTGATGCAGATAATGCAATGCTTATTTTCACTATTTTCTTCAGAGTCAACCATGCCCGAGAGACTCCAGATACTTGCAGTATTGGTCCCAAATTTGAGCAAGTCACAAGAGACGCATTCGTAATGTGTATGAACTGGACTCTGTGCTTAGTCTTCCCATTTGAGCCCATATAAAAACAAAACTATTACACATCTCACTATTTACAACACTTGGTAAAAGCTGGTGAGGGCTGAAAAATCCCACAAAGGACAGCCCGCCCCTGTGGGAACAGAACCAAACATTTCCAGGCCCACATCCTACAATGCTAACCACTATGCCACAGCAGTTTCTGTCTGAAAGTAGTTCAACTTTTCTGAGCTGTCGAGGCCTCAAAAGTGTCGCATTTTGACATTTGAAGTGCAGCAAACCAAAGTTAAGCGTGGCACGTACATGCAATATCACAAGTCTGACGCAATAGCACTTTCAGTCACACTTCCCTTCAACATGGTATGACAGTGGACAAAGACGACGTAAATCTCACCGGTTAGGAAAAGGAGATAACAATAGAGGAGGAAAACCCCCATTGCAGTGAACCGGTACGACGAACGAGGACGACCACGCAGGGGTTAGCCGGCATGTTGAGAATAAAGATGGCGGCTCGAGCGACCGACAAAGATCGATCGTCGAAGTGAATGACCGAGATGGCTTGTGGGAATAAACAACGCGCATAGATCGATGGAAATCGAAGGAAATGGGGAAGAAAATAAAGAGAGAGTGGGGGACGCGTTACTGCAAGGGTGACGCGTTCCCACACCTGGCGAGTAAGGGACGAATGGAGAACAATGGGGTGAAGAGAAGTCATGAGCCGTCGCGCCGTAGAGCGTGACTAAAATGAAATAAAAAGCCATCCATAAGCCTCACGCGGCAATGGTACCCATGGTCGAACGTAAGCCACAACAGAACAAGTAAAGAAGGCAAGCACACAAGCAATCTCTACAAAAACAGAAGTATAGGCGAGACAGAGCAAAAAAACCTGTCCTTGTTAGGCAGGAGGCCGAGGTTGAATGAGGAACAGGAAGTTTACAACGGCTTCTTCCCTGGCGGAAGTAGTGTGGGCGTCACGTGATGGTCTTATTACTGCATTGGCCACAAAAAATCTTGGCCTGGCAGAGCTGACTAACTGCCGTGGAATGGTATGGTCTGACATGGTAAAGTATATGACGCCAAACTTTTATTTGGGTCCTGCTTAAGTCACTGCTAGGTCTGTGAAGAGGCCCCCCCCCCCCCCCCCCCCTTCCAATTTTTGCTTTTGACCCAGTATTTAATCATGTAGCAGCACAGGACTGTTGATGAAATCATAGATTTAATCAGTCACAGGATTCAAAATTTGCATTTCATAATGACTTCTGCTTGGTCTTATGAACATTCTCTCCATCTCTTTTGAAGAACAGAAAATATTAACGAACACTTGAGTTTTTATTCCATGCTTACAGTAATACAGAGGAAAAACAATACAGTAATACGGAGGAGCAACCATTCATGCACAAACACCTTTTATTTGAAGGAAAGCATTGGACACTGTTCATGGATAAGCAGTAGAGAACAATTGTAATCACATTCCTGGACTGTGCTCCAACTGCTTGTTCCTTTCTATTACCCACTTTTATGGACTGTTCATTCTCATTTTGAAACATGCGTGTTGCAGATATTAATATTCCCACACATGCAACCGATTTGTATTTAGCCATCACCTTGAAGCCTGAAGTCAGTTAACAAATAACGCTTCACAGTAAACTGCGAGTAGGTGTGCGTGTGTGTGCAAGTATGTGTGTGCGCACGTGCACATGTGTTGACTTAACTTTACAACAACCCAACCATCCTACTCTCTCAATCCCAGTATCATTCAATCTTTGAAAATACCCGAGTCCCAGACACCCCCCCCCCCTCCCTCCCCCTGTAAAATTTTGCATCTTGGCTGTGCTGGCCTTTTCCATGTCTATAGCAATCCCATGTACTTTTCACTGTAATCACTGCACGTTCAGTAGTGGTCCTTCACAAAGACTGGCTTTATCATCTGACATTATCATACAGTTCCCTGAAAATCTTCCACAATATTTCCGTTTTCTTCTCATAAAAAAAACGCACCCCTTCCTTCCAATTTTTTTTCTCTTCAAAAATCACCGTAAACAAGCAACTTAGCCCTTTGGTCTTGCCTTTGTTTTTTTGCACCTTTCAGTTCCACACTGCATGGATAGAGGAGATGGCGTAGGGCTATGAAACGCCATGTATGATCTGTCGCCTCTCACTTCCAGCTGAAAACATACCACTCGTCTCTCAGTAAACACACCCATAGTGTGACACAAGAGATGCAGACTTCAAGAGGATGCACCAGCCTTGCCACAATGGACCTGGTTGAAGAGACGATCTTTTATCACCTGTGACATCAGTCCGTGGATTGCTTCGATAGTAGTCTTGCACCTGTTACATGCAACACAGTTCACAAGAAAACTGTGTATGAGATCAATGCATAATAACGATTTTGATTATCTCACACTTCATATTCCACATACAGGAATTTAAAAATGACTGGCGTAACTTTGGTTTAATAACAAATACACACTACCTTGCACAACTTAACATAAAACACTCTTGCCCTTGTTCTAATGATGTAAAATGCTAGTAATTATTTACACAACAAACAAAAACAAAAAAGTTTTGAGTTGAGCCTTTGAGCCACTTAGCAGTTATGCGTTCATCTCCAGTGTGTTGAAGCATACACAAACACATGCACTGAATTATTCTGCTTCCTTTGAATGGGCTGTAAATGTAAAACCAATACAATTAAAAGTACTGATACTTATTACTTGAAACTGTTACTACGACATTAGAAAACATTATGTAAAAACACATTTATAATGTAAAGCGTGTTCTGTCAGTCTGTGTGTGTCTGTTGTTCCCAGACTCTTCCAGAGGGGCCTTGGCTCTCTGACTCTCCCAGCGGGTCTTGCACCTTTTTCTTTTTTTGGGGGGGTGGGGTAGGGGCGGGGGTTAAGCAAAATCCCATGCCCGTGTACTTGAACAACTCCCACAAAAGCCAGTGTCCTGCAGTCCAGTGCTTTAAATGCACAAATGTTATGCCAAAGGTCCCTGATTCAAATCCCAAAAGGGACTTTTTTCTTTGGGGGTTGTTCTCAAAGATCCTTGGTTCGGAACCGCACATAAGACTTTTCCTCTTTCAAATTACAGATTTTTAAATCAACTGGTACCCACTGGATTTTCTTTGCTTGATTTATAAGCTAGCTGTTTACGCACTGCAACTATGTTGATAACAGTATACATGCCGTTTAGCAAATACTTAAGTTCAAAGTGTACATGCCGTTAAGCAAATACTTAAGTTCTAGGCTTCTCCATGGTATCCAGCTGTCTTTATAAATTGCGACCAGAGACTACATACAGTATTCGTTCACATTTCTGTGGACTCCAGCAGTCATTCTTGATTGCTTACAGATTATGTACATCAAATCCGCTTGTTCACATTCATGCATGGAATTGATTCTCTTTGAAAAATATATTCAGTTGACCAACACTGTTGCAATGTGTAAACATCCACAGTTATATAATGTAACATAAACTTCCAACACCAACTTCAGACTTTTTCAAGCCCCTGTCATCTCACCCATCTTTGGTGGCTTTGGACAGCTTGTCCTCTGTCTTTTTATCCTGAGTGTCCATCCCCAGCATGAATCCCCCACGTCCAAGCTGAGACTCCGATTGCTCCAGCTTCTGAGCTAAGTCGTTGATCTGGCCGGTGGTGTAGTCTGCATTCTGTTCATTCACAATGTTTTATTTTTTCAGCAAAGACAAAAATGCAGCTTGAAGGAAAATATTTTCTTTCTTTTTTGTAACCAAATAGTTCTGTAAAATATCTAACTGACACATACATTTCCACAAAAAATGTTTTAAAATATTCCAAGTATAGTCACATACCGATAGGCTGCCTGAAAATGGTAAATTAAACCAATTAACTAATTCTGATGCTACTTCATGAATCAAGGGAGGAAAAAAGTCTACACTTGTGTTGCTTCACAATACTTTTCTTGACCAGTATCTTCTGTCAACAATAAACTTAGAAACTTTTTAACAAAGTTCATTCTGAAGAGCCTGATTCCGCCTTATACTCCATCTCCACTATATAACCTTTTTTGTACTCCCAGTTCTTAAAGAACAGGGAGTACTTTAGAATGGGAACGAAGAAATGCTCTGTGTGTGTGTGTGTCTGTGTCTGTGTGTGTGTCCGTGGTCAAAAATGTGTTCCACTCGCTCCAGACAAAACTACTGGGCCGATCTTTCTGAAATTTGTAGGTGTGTTCATTATGGATCAAGGATGATGCCCGACGTTTTAGTTTACCGTTACAGCCGTTACTAACGGCTGTAACAGCCTGCAACGCTTTTTCTTCTTTATGGAATATCTCAGAAAGTACTTGGCCGATCTTTCTGAAAATTTGTAGGTATGTGATGGGTCACAAATAATGCCCAATGTTTTAGTTTACCGTATATAACCGTTACTAACGGCTGTAACGGCCTGTAACGGTTTTTCTTCTTTATGGAATATCTCAGAAAGTACTTGGCCGACCTTTATGAAAATTAGCAGGTATGTTCATTATGGGTCACGGATGACGCCTGATGTTTTAGTTTGCCCCGTTATAGCCGTTACTAACGGTTGTAACGGCTTGTAATGGTTTTTCTTCTTTATGGAATATCTTAGAAAGTACTTGGCCAATTTATAAGCGGTATGGATGATCTTGTGACAAATCGGATCCTCTGTCCATATGTAAGTGATGTAATGCTGAAAATGGATTAAACAACCGTTAAAAACCGTTATTCTGCCGTTATTTCTTATACATAGGTCGATTTTAATTAAATTTGGTATATAGAAAGGTTATCACACACAAATGGCACTTCTATATAGTGTTCCAAAATTTGACCGTTAAAAACTGTTATTCTTGACATATTGTCCAATTTGGATGAAATTTGATATGTACACAGGCTTTAGCCCAGTGAGGACTAAAATACCGGTTTCAAAAGTGCATATCGGTTATATAACCGATAAACCGTTATTTTGCCGTTATTTTTTATATATTCAGGGATGAGAACAGATTTTTAAAAAGCAGAGGAGATTTTTCTGTTGGGGGTCTGGGGGCAGAGCCCCCAGTAGGGTCAAGGGGCAACGCCCCTGCGGGGGTCAGGGGGGAGCGCCCCCTGAAGCTGAAGCATTTTTTTTTATATATAAAGAAAAATCCACATTTAAAACCATCAAAATATGTTTCCGGCCTTCAATTCAAACCTCAAATTCTGAGGGTTTTTTTTTCTTTTCTTTTTTTTTTGTTTTTGTTTTTTGTCAAACATGCAAATGGATTTAATACAGGGCTCTCTGCGTTTGTGGCTGGTCGATTTAAGAAAGAAATGGGTTTTTCCGAAAATTACCTGCCCTTGGCCCTGGTTCTATTATTAGTAACTAGACGTCTATGTTTTGTTTCACAACATAAAGTCAAATGACGAATGTTTCAGCTAACTGAGATAGTTTGACCATTGCAAATGAATGATAAAATATAACAAAGAAGAGAGCAAAATCACCAACAGCTTACTTTCCAAAGTTTAATTGTTCTTCAATGCAGCGACACGCTGCCTGTGAACCAGGCGTTTCATGTGGTCAGCAATCGTAATGAAGCCACAACTTCCGAAGCTGATTTTCTTGTTGCAAGCTAGACATAACGCCTGCTCGTCACTGCTTTTGCATATGCTATCTCTAACTCTACTCCCACACACACCTCTTCCTCGAGCCAGTTTTCTTTCCAACGGTTGGGATATTTTTTTTTTTTTTTTTTTTTTTTGCGATTTCGTTTGACGCCATGAATCACAGATGACACTCGGTCGATCGGCGCTGTAAACGGATGTGCAGTGGTTGGCCGAGTCAACCGAATAAAAACCAGCCCATTTGGGTATAAGCCTAGAGTAATCTCGCCGGAGGCGTCTCGCCGAGATTGGGAGCAAAGAAAATCGCGATAGCTTTTTTTTTTTTTTCCGGCGGAGATTTTTTCAAACGGCGGAGATTTTTTTTTAAGACGGCGGAACAGCGGAGAACGGCGGAGCTGTTCTCATCCTTGATATTGGTGGGTTTTAATGCAATTTTGTATATAGAAAGGTTATCACACACAAATGGCACTTCCATGCAGTGTTTCAAAATCTGACCGTTAAAAACCGTTATTCTTGACATATTGTCCGATTTGGATGAAATTTGGTATGTACACAGGCTTTAGCCCAGTGAGGACTAAAATACCGGTTTCAAAAGTGTGTATCGGTTATATAACCGATAAACCGTTATTTTGCCATTATTCTTTATATATTAGTGGATTTTAATGCAATTTTGTATATAGAAAGGTCATCACACACAAATGGCACGTCCATGCAGTGTTTCAAAATCTGACCGTTAAAAACCGTTATTCTTGACATATTGTCCGATTTGGATGAAATTTGGTATGTACACAGGCTTTAGCCCAGTGAGGACTAAAATACCAGTTTCAAAAGTGTACATCGGTTAAATAACCGTTAAAACCGTTATTTCGCCTTTATTTCTTATCTCATAAAGCACTTGGCTGATTTATAAGCGGTTTGGAAAACTGGGAGTACGTTTATATGCTTCACATCTTGTTTCACACTAACAAAGACATTTCAAAAGCACACTTTACCTGCTTCTGTATTTTCTTTCTTTCTTTTTTCTATTACATTACGATGATCATAATGATGATAACTGCTATCACAACTGTCACAGGCATTACAACAAGGATTACTTCTTGAAACAATAGCAAATCAAGGCTACAAACCGTAAGGAGGCTTGAGGAACTAAGAGTGTTGACCCAATACTTGTTCCACAAAGAATCCAGCAGACGACGATCCATGGATGACTTGAAGTATGAGATTTCCAGGGAGTAGTAACTAAAACAGACGATTACCACAAAAGTGAATGTAGCACATGAAAAGATGTGCCAAATCTAAAACCAAAATCAAAAGAGAATTTGAACAAATATACAACTACAAAGACTGTACATTGTCTGCAAATCTGCTTTTCCTACTGGAGTCATTTTCAGCATATCTCTGCATGCAAGGATATTTCATGTCACCAAAATGAATTAACATATCTATATGTTATTTCCACTTGAAGAACTACAACTGTAGTGTGGAACAACTCTTCAAAAGCATCCTTTATGAGCATGGCATTAACCACTTTGAAGTACAGTTGCTGCATGGTGTTAATATACTTTGCTCAATGTTAAATTTCTTCACTATGACCCATAGCGCCTCTTGCAAGACTGTCAAATGCCTTCTTGAAGTCTATGAAGACATGGTACAACTCCCTCTAGGGTTAGAGATGCTTTTTCTTTGCGCACACACTGACAAGGTGGTGAATGGAGAGACGTAGGAAAATGAAGAACAAAATGAAGGGAACACCATCTCGTGACTTACTTTTTGCAGTGGACACCAAAATCTTCAATTTTGCTCAGTGGTATAGACTGGTACTCTGAGGGCGGCTCATCTGGGGGTTTGTATCCCTGCACACAATGACCACTTTGTTACAAACATACCTGCATCAAATGGCAAAGGTCAGGCCTCTGGTATTTACGGCTCTGACTGATTGCCCCTAAAGGGACCAGCCGCTACACTGCAGTGGTTACTGTTGCAAGTCCAGGGTTTGAGTCCCTCCAGACATTCACCTGTGGGGCTGCCTAGCCTGAGCCAAGTTCCTCTATCCAGAGCAGTTCAGGTTGCTGTGGGCTCAAATGGGAAGGCAGAAATCACACAGTCCAATTTCACCCACATGCATCTCAGAGTGCTGCTCAATGGGAAGGCAGAAATCACACAGTCCAATTTCACCCACATGCATCTCAGAGTGCTGCTCAATGGGAAGGCAGAAATCACACAGTCCAATTTCACCCACATGCATCTCAGAGTGCTGCTCAAAGTTTCTAACCAACATTACACGTGCCTGTATATCTTGGGCCTGGCTGACACATGGATTTTTGTCAGGAAGTACCACCCAGTCAGTTACGTCTCGGATGAAAATAGAACTTAATCACATCATCTTCATTAACTTCACTGATCAACAATTAAAGAATGTCTCAAATTCTATGATATTCACAGGGACTGATACGGCACAGATATGGTGGCACCTCATATTTTATGGATGCTGTGGCTCACTCTGCCACAAAGCAATGATTGTTGTCAGTAGGGAAACTGAGCCGCACATATGATCGACCAGAACAATCACCATTAAACACCACTGAAGGCGATTCAGAATAGGGTGTAACCATGGTGAGCCACAATAAGTAATCTGGGATTGATGCCACATGGAGGGCAAAGAAGAAGAGGCAGAAAAGTAGGAAAATGAGTGTTATCATCCATCAATGATGCAGGAAAACGTATTCACAAGATAAAGAGGATCTTCCCTGGATAGCATTTAAGACCAACAGGAAAATATCATTGCATAAACAAATCAGGACAAAAAGGCAGCAAAAATGTAAACATGCCACATTCATGTAAAGAAGTAGTGTATATATATATATATATATATATATATACACACACATGTAGTGTTCTGCTGTTTGTAACACTTTTACACATATTTAGGTCAGTGACTATAATTATGTAAAACTAACAAAATGCAGGTGAAAGAAGGCCACAACTCTTTCCTTATATCACACATTGAATTCTTTTGTCCATTTGGTAGCTGTCAACAAAGCATACAGTATCAATCCTGACTAATATGTCAAAAACTGAGGGCTCAAGCAGTCTGAATATTAAAAAGGTAAAAATGAAATCAGGCAAGACAAAATCAGGTGTATATAAGGAACAGACTAACCAAACTACATTTACCGCTTACAGTTTCTCTTTGTGAAAAAAATGGACTTACTGGCTGCAACAAATCAGTTTTCAGTTCAATCATCGACCTAATCTAGTTGTCACTTTTTCTTACAAGAACAGAATTGCACCGTCATCAAAAATTCAATACAATGATTTGATCCACACTAAAATACAGTTAAAAAAAAACAACTTTGGATAAATTCTGCTCTGACATGATTTTCAGCGAAATGATTTGATCCATACTAAAACAGTAAAAGTACCTTTGGATAAGTTCTGAAAGCACCAATGTTGACTTTTCCTGCTGATATGGTTCGGACTGGATCAATCTGAAACAGTAGGCCATTCAGTGATTTAATCCTATAAATGCTAGGGAAAAAAGAGAATGAGACAAGGGGAGAAAGAGACAAGACAGAGAGAGGGACGAAGAGAAAAAAAGAAAGTCCATAGTGACATTAATGCTATGGCATTAGAAAATGTCTACCGCCAAATCTTTTATCAGGAACTGATGCAGTAAAAATCTGGAACAAGCTAAAATTATCAATGTTTCCTGGAACACATCATGTTCTCACAAACAGTGATGTCGTGCAGATGTACATGTATGCATACTCACATCATGAAAGTCACCATGCCTAATGGAGAATGGGCACTTTTAAGACAGTGCACAAAGTTTTCTCTTTTCTGTCCTTGTTGTAAAATGGCTACCATTCATTTATCATTTCCTGAAAGTGTGGTGTATTTGTTTTCGTTTTCATTTTTACATGATGAGATGCATATTTAGCTAGCTATCTTTTCGGCACTTTTCACCTGAAGATCAATGACTACCTCCAGGCCACTTGTTATCCCATCCTCATCCACCAAACACACAGACACATGCATACACACATACCAAATGTTCTGACTGAAATGAAACTAAGGCTGAAAAGAACAATTCTTGTGCAACTAGTGCAAGGGTAATGACCAGCCAACAGGACAAGAAGTCTGGTACAACTTACCACAATGGCTACAAAGGGTTCCTGAAACTGCTGGTTCAACATCTGCGTGCTGACGTCAATACCAGATAACCAGCATCCATAGCCTGGGTGACTGTGGTACCAGCCAATGGCATTCTCCAGTCGACCAACCTAATACACAAATGCACATGATCACAGTGATAATTTTTTTTTCTTTTTTAAATAAAGGGTCAGACTCGGAGTGAAAAACTTGTTTCCAAATTTTCAGGGGGTGACAAAAATATTTGGGGGTCTCACTTTATGTCTGCCTGTAAATTTTCAGAAAACCGCACGCACACACACACACACACACACACACACACACACACACAAGAGCGTGTTCTGACTGCCTCACACACGTAAAAAAAAAAACCAGAAAGATTTTGATAGAAATGGATATGAGGTGTTGTCATTGATAAAAAAAAACATATTACAGATTATGCCAAACATTATTTATTTGGATTCATGTTCCAATGTTAAGAAAGTGTTAACTAAAGTGAATAAACAGTAAACAAATAGGGGAACTCTTGCTCCCATAAGAAAACCTTAACACACAGTAACTTTTATTCAAGACTGGCACAGCCTTTTAAACTTGAATAAAGTCAGACAAATACAAAGACGAACAATCTAATAGTGGGGAAAAAGAAGCGCAGGCCAACAACCTCTCTGTCATCACAGTAATGACTTGGCAAAGATTTGGACTTGGGGGGTGGGGAGGGGGGGTTGAAGATGAAGAAAATGGAACATGAAATTAGAAAATATATTATAGATATGAAAACTCTTCACTAGCTGCATAAGGGAACCATCGTAATCCCCTTTGAAGGCAGATCTATTTGTATTGCCTGCTCCGAGGCCTTTTGTCTGCTGGATTGGAATTCATCAGGGAGACACGACTGGATGTGTCTGTGCTCCTGGCATCAAATAGAGAAACATCACAGTCCACAATACTGTGGTGTTCTCACCACCAAGGGTTCAAAAAAGAATCCAACAGCACCCCCAAAGCAGCCAGTGAAGGGTAGTAAATGAAACCAAATGAAAGTGTGGGGAGGAAAAAGGTTGCTGAAAAACTAAAGGCATTATGTGAACAGTATGAAATTTAAGGGACAATCTTTGAACCAATGCCTGAGGATCCACCCAAAGATGAAAGGGAGATCAAAAGACAAACATAAAGACGGACAGAAACAAAAACAGTGAATAAGTGTGAACACCTACACTATCAGGATTTTAACATTGAAACTTGATATGTGGTATGTCCTACTGCGATTATCATCACAAAATTTACACAATGTGGACCAACTGTACTGAAATATCTTATTATATACTGCCTTCCAATGATCACTGGGAGCCCAGTGTTAAACAAGAGGCGAATGATGAATGTTCGTGGAACATTTCACGAAACTATGTAGGTTGGCCACTCTTAAACTGTGCGTCTACACATTCCTACGTCCATAATGGAGTCATTTTGATTTTCATTATCTGAACGGGTCGTGTTAAATAGATCGCCTGACGGTTGTTCCATTCGCTAGATGATCACCCGCAAGCCATGGATGAACCGTACATTTTGTCTCTGAAAAGCCGAATTACATACGGTTGCCCATGCTGTTCGCGCATGGCCGAATCACATGATCTTGTGGTCCCCGAATCACATGATCTTGTGGTCCAATCGAACAGTTTTAAAGCAGAAGTTGTTCATCTATTCAGAACATTCTAAAATGTTGAGGAAAGTTATGTTTTTACTGACTTTGATCGAGGTGGATTGGATGAATGTGGTTTTATGTGATGCGCTGCTCAGAGTTGCAATGCGTACAGGAGAAAATCACTGGAGTGAATTCCAGTGCGTCAGATGGATTTTTATGCATCAGAGATGCACATTTGTGCATCAGAATTATCAATGAATCATATACCACTAATACTTTTTTGTTTCAAGATCATAAACAACAAAGCTATTTCTGCCCAATTAAAGAAACTGATAATGATATTGTAGTCGTAACTTCATCAGGGCTTCTGAAAACGCAAAAAATTGCATACAGTACGCATTAAAACTCAACGGGACGCGCTGGGTGTCCGTGTAAGGGGTCCCCAGGGACCCCTTCAAATTTTGGTGAAGTCAGACATAAAGTGAGAAAAGACTGCCTTCAACATCGTAAGTTGGGTGCCGTAACATCGTAGGTCTCCTACACTTCGGACTGAACCCATCCCTTTTCAAGTTTGAACAGTAACAAAGCGAGTAGGGCAGCCTCCTAACAACATACGTCGGTCACTTTTGTCGTCTGCTGAGGCTGACTGACTAAGCTTAACGCTAGGCCACAGCATCGTTTTCAGTTGACCGAATTTTCCTACTTTGAGCCATGTGATGTCACGATGACGCTTTTCATTTTCCCGGCAGGAGAGAGGGATTTCCGCGAAGCCTTTGTTTCCAACATGTCTCTCGAAGCGTGGTTAACGAAATTATCGTCGCAAAAGCGAAAAAGCGTAGCAGAGGAGCAAGATCGAGAATGGATACAATTTTTGATGTTTATTTTGTTGTTTTTATGGTGACGATGTGTCTGTGACAATTGCAGTGCGCATGCAGGGATGCAATTTTTTAACGTATATTTTGTTGTTTTTATTGTGGTGTAGGGACCCCTTAATGTTAGCCTGGGACCCCTTAAAAATCTGATGAAGGGGTCCCTGGGACCTGAAAGATTTTCACCCCAGCAGAAGCCCTGCTTCATGATAAGATAATGTTGCTTATAGCCCAGCCAACCCTGCTTCATGATCAATATCTCACTCACATTAAAACATTCAAGATGTTTGTTGATCTGGGTTTTTTTTTTATTTTTTATAATCATTATCAATTAAATCCCTTCGTAAAGCTTTTTAATATATTAACATTTTTATACTGAAGTCTAGTGAAGAATTCAATCACTTTTTTTTTTATTATCATAGTTTGTTATTAAACTGTGAAGCCAAAGATTTAACAACAGCACACCATCATATCTACACACATAAGCATGGGACTAGCTTAAAGGTTAAAAACTGACCTGCTTGGCAGCTTCAGTATATGAGGCCATGTATTCATAGGCCTGGGCCTGAGCATTGACCCTGGTCTCTGTGCCCTCCACTGGCAAGGCCACACCATCCATAACGATCATGGTGTTCCCATCCACCTTGCCCAGCAGCAGTCCCATCACTTCCAGGTTGCCACCAGAGCGAGCGTGCATCACCATTTTCAACAGCGCCAGGGCAGATATTTTGATGTGCTTGAAGTAGTGAGGGCTGAAAATGAAATCAATAAGCACAGATCAAAATAAGTTTACAACTAATAGTAAGACAGGAAGATATAACATGTAATAATATCATAAATAACCACACTCCCTCTCCATTTCCCCTACCCTACCCCTCTTCCTCCCCCATCCTTCCCCTGAAGACGTTAATGAAGTCAAATAATGAAGTCAAATGCAACCAGGATGTCCGTGTGTCTGCCTCATTGTTCTTGGCTTGCTGAAAGTAAAACTTGCACACATGCAATGTATTTATGGTTTGGGCAGACGTACCAGTTATTCTGTTGAGAGACTGGGGTAGAACCCTCCTCTACCCATCAAACATAGGTCGGTGAACCACAGTTGAATGACTACAAGTGTGGTTTATCTTAAACTCAATGCTGGAGAACTGCTGTCCATCAACAATGATTGTTCTTCTTTTTCTGGTCTTGGTAAGATCTTTATCTTCATCCATCATCTGTCCATAGTCAGAAGGCTGATTACTCTTATCTCTGTCTGCCAAACTGGTGTGAGACAGCATTAAAACTGGAATTGACTGAATGGATCAGAGTGCTTGAAACATTTCCTTTGTTTCTTCACGCAGAATTTTGGCAATACAAGGATTTCACCTTTATGTGGAACCCCCTGTTGGTAATATTTTCCTTTCTGTTTTATGGTCAAGTTTTAAAATATGAAAGTTCTTTTTTCCCAACTATTTATTATGCCCAATTCATCTCACTGACACATTATGAGTCTATGCAGCAGTTGTTGAACAATATG
>CM031600.1:12381914-12384414 GCA_018398815.1 Conus ventricosus | reverse complement strand
CTGGCGGTTCCAAGATATTCACGACGTTGGATGTTTCTGGAGGTTATCATCAAGTACCTCTGGACAAAGGAAGCAAGTTGCTTACCACCTTCATTACACCCTTTGGACGTTTTTGCATGTGCAGACTAGCCATGGGTATCAACGTCGGCACTGATGAGTTTCAGCGGAAAATGGAAGAAACGCTGGGACATCTGGAAGGATGTGAGATCATCATCGACGACATCCTTGTGCATGGGACTACCATGGAAGAACATGATGAACGATTATCCCGCGTCATGAACGCCATCAAGAACTCAGGGCTGAAACTGAATCGAGACAAATGTCACTTCAGACAGCAGAAGGTGACATTCTTTGGGCATGTCATCAGTGAGCAAGGCATTCAACCTGATCCACAGAAAGTTGAAGCAGTGACCAAGCTGAGTGCTCCCAAGAATATTGGTGAACTGCGACGTGTGCTGGGTATGATCAACTACCTGGGACGCTTCACACAGGGTTTGTCTACCATACTCAAGCCAATGACAGATCTGCTGCAGAAAAATACACACTGGTATTGGGGATCACATCAGGAAGAGGCCTTCAAGACGGTGAAAGAGAAACTCACAAAGCTTCCACTTCTTTCATTCTACAGAACGGATCGATCGACTACCGTAAGCGCCGATGCCAGCAGCTATGGGCTAGGGGCGGTACTCCTCCAGATGGATGAAAAGGGACAGCAACAACCAATCGCCTTTGCATCACGGACTCTAACAACCGCAGAGCAGAGATATGGACAGATTGAAAAAGAGTGTTTGGCCAGCGTCTGGGCATGTGAACGGTTCGAGAGATACCTCGTGGGACTAGAATCATTCGACCTGCTAACCGACCATAAGCCACTTGTCCCTCTCTTGCAAACCAAAGATCTCGACCAGTGTCCTCCACGATGTCAACGTATGCTCATACGTATGATGCGGTTCAATGCCAACGTGCGTCATGTACCAGGGAAAGAACTCGTCATAGCTGATACTCTGTCACGCAGCCCTCTTCAGCATGACGAGAAAGATGATACGGATGCCGCAGAAATAGAAGCCTTTGTCAACCTTCTGGAGTCGTCAAGAACCATCACCGACAGCAGATTGCAGCCTTACGTGAGGCATCAATGAGAGATACAGATCTACAGACTGCTGTGACCTACACTAAGGAGGGATGGCCCGACCATGTTTCAGCAAAGCTTAGTGGCTACAAGGCTGTACAGTCTGACCTGTCAGTGTCAGATGGACTACTGGTGTACCAAGACAGAGTTGTTGTGCCAGAAAGTCAAAGGAAAGAAATTCTCCGGAAATTACATGAGAGTCACCAAGGACTGACAAAATGCAGAGAAAATGCCAGACAAACTGTATGGTGGCCAGGCATCAGTCGTGACCTGAGCCGTATTGTTGAGACCTGTCAGGCTTGCCAGGAGAATCGACCCGCACAACGTCATGAACCATTGAAACCTACTGAACTTCCTCTCAGACCATGGGAGAAGCTGGGAGCTGATATTTTCAAGTTCAAGGACAAAGACTTTCTCGTCATTGTTGACTATTACTCCCGCTGGATCGAAGTGAGGCATTTATCATCAATGAAGAGTGCCACACTAATCACCAAGTTCAAGCAGGTATTCTCCGACCATGGAATCCCGGAGGAGCTCGTGTCAGACAATGGTCCACAGTTTGCGTCTCATGAATTTCTTCAGTTTGCCCAAGACTACGGTTTCAGACATCACACCAGCAGTCCGTACTTCCCTCAAGCAAATGGAGAAGCTGAGCGAGCCGTGCAGACAGTGAAGAAGATGATGCAGCAAACTGACCCTGACATTGCCATGCTGAACTACCGAGTGACACCCCACTCTGCCACTGGAATCAGTCCATCTGTCGCTTTGATGGGACGACAGCTACGTACCAAGGTTCCAGTGATGCCACACAACTTAAAGCCTGTTGGGGTGAACGACAGAGAAGTCCGTGACCGTGACACCGCCGCAAAACAGCAACACAAGGAACACTTTGACCGACGTCATGGTGCACAACCACTGCCAAAGCTACACCCAGGCACTTCTGTCGCAATCAAGACCGACGGTGAGAAGAAATGGACCACCAAGGGCAAAGTCATTGGTCCAGCCGACAACAGCGGACGTTCATACAGGATCAACGCTCCGCAGGGTGAAGTGCGACGCAACAGAAAGCACATTCACAAAGTTGTACAGTCTCAATCCGAGTCTGATCATGAAGACGTCTTTATACCTGATGAGCTGGAGCCGAGACCTGGAACATCAAGGCAAGGTGATCCATGGCCTGCAGCTCTACCCCTCACTCCATCTGCGACTGCGAGTCCAGCCTCAAGTCCACCTTCAACACCAGTCCTGAGACGAAGTGGAAGAAACAAGAAGAAACCGGTCCGCTTCGATGATGAAGAATTTTAATGATGGAAAGAATGGAAAAGCATGAGTAAATGCATTAAAAAAAAAAAAATAAGTAACTGAATTTGA
>CM031600.1:12376914-12379414 GCA_018398815.1 Conus ventricosus | reverse complement strand
GGCGGAAATCTAGCAGACCAAAGAAAGTTGGGAAGAACTTAGCAAAAAAGTTTGCTTTCGTTACTTTAGAAATTTAGATGCAAGAAATAGTTGTGTGGCAATGAGAAACACACTCATCCTGGCTGAATCATGTCGTCGAAAGGACGAAAAATTGCAAAGAACCTGGGAAAATCCATTCGGAAAAAGTTCGATTCAGACTCGCAGACAGACGATTTGCAACAGGTCGGTAAACCAATACCTTGGCATGTGAAGAATTTGTTAGTACAATTTATGTTTTTATCATGACTTCTCATTGTCCAATCTGTTTTGTGTTTGTTAATTGTCAGTTGCGTGATTTGTGTATTAATGAAGCGAAACAACAGGGATGGGATGATCGTGATGCAGAATCGATGGCCGACCGCCGAACGAATGACTCAGACGTCGAGTCTGCGAGTGCGATCGGAACGCCGAGTTTTCTGTCTTCTGGAATGCACACATTGTTTCTTGTTTTTACAGAGGCCAGCTATTGTTTATCATTAGAAACTAATGGAAATCAGTTTATTTCATGTGCATATGCAAACACCAATTCTTGTCTCCCCAGGATTTTAGTTCTCCAGAGAGACAGTTGAAATTATAGTTGGCGAAAAAGAAAAAAAAAAAGCGTAGGCAAACTACAAGTTTAGGAGCCACCTACTTTTTTTCTTCATTCATTCGCCTCCAAACGTGATAAAATTTTGTGTTGTTTCGGTCAGAGAAAAAGTTCAACAGATGCAAATGACCACGTGAGTTTTAATGCCTGTACCCATCGTCAACACAGCGAAGGCCTCCAAGGGTGGTACAGGACTGCTCTAAAGGCAGGTGGAGACAGTGCTTCTCTGGGTCCTCCCCAGCACCTTCGGTGTTTCTTGTTCTTCTTCATTTTCGGCTATTTCAGCGTTATTGACAGGAAAACAAAAGCTGCCTTTCAAATGGAAGATATAATAGAAGTATTTTTGAATAGGGGTCCCAAAACAAGCATTATATTTGCTAAAACGTAATTACCTGTGTCAGAATTAAATACTTTATGACTTGCAACACAGAGTGAGAATTTTTCTGCATGATTTGAAGGCTAGGCCACATCTATCAATTTATCTATCTATATATATATCTATCTTTTGCAGGACTTAGTGTTCATATAGTATATATATATATATATATATATATATATATATATATATATATATATATATATATATGTATGAGTGTGTGTGTGCACTTGTGTGTGTGTGTGTGTATGCATGTATACATACCATCTCTCCCTCTCTAAAAAATGTTGATATTATTGATGCTTTGTAGTATTATCATCCTTAGCACAATAGCAGTTTGTTGTATGTTGATATTTTACAAAAGGAACGTAACTCTCTCTCTCTCTCTCTCTCTCTCTCTCTCTCTCTCTCTCTCTCTCTCTCTCTCTCTCTGTGTGTCTCTCTCTCTCTGTGTCTCTCCCTCTCTCCCCCCTTCGATAGGAGGATCGCTTATTCTAGATCTTTGTAACCAGTTTCTTTATTCTTGTTTGTTGTTTCACTGTTGTTGTTTTTTCCCTTTAAAGTCATCTTCACCTGAAATGTTAATGGATGAACTTTGTATTAATGGATGAACTTTGTAATGTTGTGAAGATATGTGTGTTTAAAGTTTTGTAAGTCTTATTGATTAGTCATACTTAGTCCCTTAATGGGGCCAGGGCCGGATGAAAAAAGCATGTTTGTTTATCTGTTACCCTTGAAAAATAAAGATTATAAAACATTCTCCCTCTCTCTCTCTCTCTCTCTCTCTCTCTCTCTCTCCTCTCTCTCTCTCTCTCTCAATATATATATGTATATCTCTATAATACACCCACACACACTTGTAGGAAGAAACTATGGTGAACATGCTAACAGGTCTCCTTGTACTGTTAATTTCTCTCTCTCTCTCTCTCTCTCTCTCTCTCTCTCTCTCTCTCTCTCTCTCTCTCTCTCTCTCTTATATATATATATATATATATATATATGTATATACACCCACACACACTTGTAGTCCTGAAGAAACTATGGTGAACATGCTAACAGGTCTCCGTGTACTATTAATTCTGGAGAGGGAAAGGATGAATATGTAATCTTGCACTTGTTTTGCACATTTGTGATACAGTTTAGTGTCATAGTAGTTACTATTTCAAATTATCTAAATTAATTTGGTAGATCCACTCATACATGCCTTGATGCAAAGTGTATCATGTACACATACTTTGAGATGATTTGGAGGAAGCGAGAGAGAGAGAGAAATATAGAGAGAGAGAGAGAGGTCATGCAATATTTAGTCATCAAAATGTCTCTGTTGGTTTTAAAACATTGTAAACCGTTTAACCAGACAATTTTTGACAGTAGGCTGGACAAACATTTTGGAATATGCGCTGGCCAGCACATATACCCACACTTACCTACTCTGTTGATTTTTTGTAATATCCTCATGCTGGCAAAATTGTTTCGACAAATCATATCTGCAAACA
>CM031600.1:12346914-12371914 GCA_018398815.1 Conus ventricosus | reverse complement strand
TGTACGTGTGCTTATTTTTCTGTTCTGACTTTGTGATTTTATGAGGTTTTACATACATCTCAGACTGTATTGTTGGCTTGTATTTACTCTTTCAGACCTTCACAGAACTGAATCCACCATTGGAGAGCTATTCCCACCTGTCCTCTAGTGGAGACATGAAGTCCAGCAGCTCTGCTTCCCTCCTCCATTGCCAAGAGCACTTCGCTCAGCACTATTGGCAATGACCCTGCTGACCCTGTTGTCGTGGATCACAGTGAAATACTGGCTCTCACACATGATGTGAAGAATTTCTCTGACCCCCTGGCTAAACTCAAAGTTTTGTTCATCGAAGGCTTGGGTGAGTTCTGGAATGAGCAATGCATGCTTGCACAGACGAGTTCATTTGGTCACGCAATGACACTACAGGCACTCGATGACTCATGCAATCTTGTACATGTATACGCAGTCACACACACAGTTTCTTCTCTGATATTCAGATTGTAAATAATAATTTCAGTTTATTTTTGCATGGTGGTTTACACAACCTTAAGAGCTGTTTATTCCTGTACCATTTCATACATGTTGTGAAAATATGCTGAACTTGAACAAACATGGGAAAAGAATATCAAGACATGAAATTCTGGAGTGGTTTTTGCTCTGGTGGATTGCAACCACAATATTGTCTTGGTGTGCCTGTTTGAATGCTTTGACTAATGAGCGTGGACGTCAGCCAAATCTGGTCTTGTACAGTCGGCCTGTTTGACAACATGCTGAAATATAGGAACAACAGTGAGGCTACATGCCCAAAAATATGGGGAACGTGCATGTGTGTGTGTGTGTGTGTGTGTGTGCATGGAAGCGTGTCAGTGTGTGTGTATGGAAGCGTGTCGGTGAGTGTGTGTGTGTGTGTGTGTGTGTGTGTGTTGTGTATGAGTGACAGAAGTGAAGGAAGGAGAAAGAGGAGGCAGTGAACCTGTTGAGAGCAAGATTTATTCCAAAAGATGCAAATAAACCAGGTATCTTACTATTCAGGAATTGTCTGTTGGTAAAAAGCCCCACCAACATTACCTATTCTGGTGAATTAACTGCATGTGTCATTATTCACGATTTTGTGCCCAAGAAGTTTACATATTTTTAATAAATTGGGCTCTATACTTGTAAATAAAAGTATAAATTGATAGCATTGTAAGGGTAAAGAGGTTTAAAATTTAGTCTGAAGTTTGAAAAAAATGAATATGTGTTGGGCTGTATTGTGGTGATACTTCGTGTGTGTGTAGACAGAAGCATCTGAATGTATATGTTCCAACAGTATCTGAGAAGACTGTTGGAACATATACATTCAGATGCTTCTGTCTATTCCGCTGAACTTACTGCTCTGGTTCTGGCTTTGAAGATAATCTCACAATCTTCGAAGAGTGACTTTCTGGTTCTGTCGGATTCGCTGTCAGCTTTGGAAGCCATAGCTGGCCGCAACCTTCAGCATCCAGAACTTTTACATTTCTTTGAACTTTTTAGCACGTTGAAAGCGGACGGTTACAACATTACTCTTGCTTGGGTTCCTGGTCATGTTGGTATCGGCGGGAACGAAATGGTTGATCGTTTAGCCAAGAACGCCACAAGAGAGAAACTGTCCAACATTTATATCCCCTGCTCAGATGTGAAACCCAAAATTAACGATTATGTGAGAGACCTCTGGCAGGAGGATTGGAACACACAGACGAGTAACAAACTCTTTCAGATCCGTCCAAACCTTAAGGACTTCCTCCCATCTACGTCGGGTGGTCGTAAAGAGGAAACGGTTCTGTGCCGGCTGCACACTGGCCATTCGTATTTTACCCATTCTTATCTTTTAAAGAGTGAAGAAGCTCCGTGGTGCATTCCATGTCATGCACCACTCACAATGAAACATGTTCTTTTAGAGTGTTGGGACTTGCACGATGTGAGACACAAACATTTTACAGCGGAGTCCATGAAGATCCTGTTCAGGGATGTCCCGCCAGACGTGATCCTTGAGTTTTTGAGAGAGATTAACATTTTTCATCTGATTTAAGATTTTACGGAAGAAAGATTTTTAACGAAGTTTCTGGTACGTTTCTAGACGCTGTCATTTACTGAGATGTATGAAAGGTGTTTTTTTTTTTTTTTTTTTTTTTTTTTGACTGGTGAGTTGATTTTAACGTGGTGACAGCCCTGATATGGCCCTTTGCTGTCGGCTGGGCTATAAGCAACATTATCTTATCTCGTGTGTGTGTGTGTGTGTGTGTGTGTGTGTGTGTGTGTGTGTGTCGCACATGGGTGTGTGTGTGTGTGTGTGTGTGTGTGTGTGTGTTCAGGCATGTAACCTTGAAACATTTTAAGTGAGACAAGTTGTATAGTTGCTGATGGGGATGGATGATAATGCATGTATGATCTCATGAAATTTATTTCATGATTAACAGAAATGGGAAGTAATGTTCTTGTGTTGTACATGTAGTAGAACTCTGCTTATTTGTTGACAGAAACGGTGATGATGCTCGTGTGGTTTTGCAAAACTCGTTGGGGGAGGTGTTGGCTGTTCTCAAAAATACCATGCAACGTTATCCAGACTTGAAAACTCCAGAGATCTTTACTGCTGCTAGAGTCCTTATCAACAAAATCAAAGGTGAACTTCTGTGTGTGTGTGTGTGTGTGTGTGTGACATTATGTATGTGCTTTGTGTGTTTTGTGTGTGTGTGTGTGGGTGTGGTGTGTGTGTGTGTGTGTGTGTGTGTGTGTGTGAGTTGAACTTGTGTATGTGTGTGGGTGTAACATGTATGTGCTTGTGTGTCACTGTGTGTGAGTGTGTGAGTGTGAGTGTGTATTACATTGTGTATGTGCATGCGTGTCACTGTGTGTGTGTGTGTGTGTGTGTGTGTGTGTATGTGTGTGTGTGTGTGTGTGTGTGATGTGTTTGTACATGTGCAGGTTGAGAGAGAGAGAGAGAGAGAGAGAGAGTGTGTGTGTGTATGTATGTGTGTGTGTGTGTGTAGGATAGTAGGATATAGACAATATGTTAGTGTATCATGTGTTCCAGCTCATGACAGTGAAGAGCTTCAGCTGGAAGAGGAAGAGCTTCAGTTTTATATGATGCTATCGACCAGGTGGCTCTGGCCTTCAGTAGGAGGTGCGTACCATACATGTTCCTATATGTATGTGCATTGTGGTACCATGCGTGCAAGCACTGAATGCTAGGCATAAGCGTGCATGATCTTTTCTGTCTCCATATTTGTGCATTTTTATCATATATTTGTGCATTCATCCCATCATAATCTGGCCAGATTAATGATCAGATTTTCACATCACATAATTCTGAAGTAGAGGGCATGCCTTGTAAGAAACGGAACATAGCTAAACACATCATTGGTTCTTTAAAAAAATTTTTTTTTTCAGTTAAAAAAAAAAAGAGTACCGTAAAGTTCGGACTATAAGCCGCGACTTTTTTCCCCAGCTTTAAAACCCTGCGGCTTAAACAACGATGCGGCTTATTTGCGGATTTTTTTCCCATTTCAGAAGCATCACACCCTCGTCTATTCTTAGCTTCTCTGTAACTCACCATATCGTGTTTACTGTTCATGAATTTTTATTATGCTTTTAACTACGATTTTCTGTGTAATCGTGTAATGGAATCAGTAACCCGTTCAGAAATACGGGAATCGACATAAGTAAAGCCCATTACTGATATCTTTTTTCATCAGTTTATCTTCTACAAAAATACGATCGCTTCGAACGGCGCAATGTGTTGGCCGTTTCCGACCTGTTTAATCTTGACTAACACCAGCTGAATTACGAACAAAATAACTAAGCACTGGCACGGTATTAAGCGAAATAAAACAATCGAATCGTTTCATTAATGTTCTGGTTTGTTATTATACGCGTTATCTAACAAAGTGCGTCTTGCAATTCAAAAACGATTAGCGCATTCAACTCATTGTCAGACCTTGGCTTCGATCCGCCATTGTTGAAATCGTGGACAGGGAGTGAAGGTTTGCATTTGATACCTTCACTTTGATTGGCTTGCGCTTTCGAGAACTCAACCAATCGCTTAGCTTGATACACCAATGAATGCAGGAGAGAACTGCCTTTCTAGCGCATCGTTTATGCGTTGTTTTTTTCGGTATTTTTTTTAAAGCAATGATGTTGGAAAGACAACACTTGTAAGAAGCCTCATAAAAACTTCGATTCTAATTGATTTAAAACACATCGTACTAAAAAAAAAAAAACTGAAGAAAAGCTGGAAACATGCTCTTGTATTCTGACCTATTTAAACGCCAATGAATGCAGTGAACACATTGTATGTGGTGATTTTCGACACTGTAAACTCAACGCTCGGCCAGCTGCCTCCTGCGGCACATCGGACTGTGTTGTATATATATCTGCGGCTTATAAACCGGTGCGGCTTATTTGTGAAAAAAGTTCAGATTTTTTAAAAATTTAGTGGGTGCGGCTTACATACAGGTGCGCTCAATAGACCGAACTTTACGGTATGAAGTTCAGGTGCAACTAAAATACACATATAAACCCAAGCACACAGGAATATACATGGACATATTTGTGAATGCCCTTTCAGTAGTTGCATTCTCATTATTGAGTCGAAGGCGTTTTGTTCAACAGGTCCTGTTTGTTATCCAAGTATAGGAAAAAAAAGTATATGTTTGTTTATGTAAACCTTTTGTGTTTGAGTATATTTATGCATTCTTATGGGCGTTCTCAACACATTTTTTGGGGATATAATCACAGGATATGGTGCATGTATTGTGTGCAGCGTATCGGAGTGTATGGTGCATGTATTGTGTGCAGCGTATCGGAGTGTATGGTGCATGTATTGTGTGCAGCGTATCGGAGTGTATGGTGCATGTATTGTGTGCAGCGTATCGGAGTGTATGGTGCATGTATTGTGTGCAGCGTATCAGAGTGTATGGTGCATTTATTGTGTGCAGCGTATCAGAGTGTATGGTGCATGTATTGTGTGCAGCGTATCAGAGTGTATGGTGCGTGTATTGTGTGGAGCGTATCGGAGTGTATGGTGTGTGTATTGTGTGCAGCGTATCAGAGTATATGGTGCATGTATTGTGTGCAGCGTGTGTGTGTGTGTCATTCATTTAACGTCTTTCCACTAATTGTGATATTAGACGAGTGTGTGCAGCGTATCGGAGTATATGGTGCGTGTATTGTGTGCAGCGTATCAGAGTATATGGTGCGTGTATTACGTGCAGCGTATCAGAGTATATGGTGCATGTATTGTGTGCAGCGTATCGGAGTATCTCATGGGAGACATGGTGACCCAACAGCTGAGCACGGACACCAAAGTCATGTCATGTGATAACCTTGCCAGAACAACGCCACAAGAAGAGAGAGTCCCTGAGCAGCAGGAACCAAAGAAAAGTGAGCTGAACTTTCATTTCACATACATCCTTCGTTTAGATTTACATGATTAGTATAGTTTTCAGTCTTATTTTCGGATGTGTGACTCTGTTGGTCAAGTTATTGTTATAAAATATAACTTTGTGGCAGAAATTCTGTAGTAAAGGAAAAGTAGAAAGAGAAAAGAAAGTTATTAGTTTTCTTTATTGCTTTGGCCTCAACTTTGGTTGCAGTGTTAACACCAGAGGAACTGGATGCCGTCCTTGTGGGGTTGGAGGCAGGCCTTGACCTTGCTTTGCAGCGAGCCAAAGTTTGGTCCCGTTACACCAGAGATATTATG
This sequence comes from Conus ventricosus, assembly GCA_018398815.1. Lineage (NCBI taxonomy): Eukaryota > Metazoa > Mollusca > Gastropoda > Neogastropoda > Conidae > Conus > Conus ventricosus. The sequence continues at coordinate 12,366,216 of CM031600.1, read as the reverse complement.
ACCTACATTGAAAAGAAATCCAGCTTGGTGAGGCAGTCTTTGCTTGTATTCCTATATTGGTATAATTGGTTTGTAGGTTTTGATCTTGAAAGGAATTGGAAGTTGAGCAGCGTTTTTATACCCTAGTCTTTATTTTTGGCGTCATATACTTTACCATGTCAGACCATAGCATTCCACGGCAGTTAGTTAGCTCTGCAGGCCGAGATTTTTTGTGGCTAATGCAGTAATAAGAGCATCACGTGACGTCCACACTACTTCCACCAGGGAAGAAACCGGTGTAAACTTCCTGTTCCTCATTTTCAACCTCGGCCTCCTGCCTAACAAGGACAGGTTTTTGCTCTGTCTCGCCTATACTTCTGTTTTTTTGTAGAGATTGCTTGTGTGCTTGCCTTCTTTACTTGCTCTGTTGTGGCTTACGTTCGACCATGGGTACCATTGCCGCGTGAGGCTTATGGATGGCATTTTATTTCATTTTATTCACGCTCTAGGCGTGACGGCTCACGACTTCTCTTCACCCCATTGTTCTCCATTCGTCCCTTACTCGCCGGGTTTGGAACGCGTCACCCTTGTAGTAACGCGTCAGCCACTCTCTCGTTATTTTCTTCCCCATTTCCACCGATTTCCATCGATCTCGGCGCATTGTTTATTCCCAATAGCCATCTCGGTCATTCACATCGACGATCGATCTTCGTCGGTCGCTCGAGCCGCCATCTTTATTCTCGCCATTTCGGCCAACCCCTGCGTGGTCGTCCTCGGTCTTGTACCGCTTCACTGCTATGGAGGTTTTCCTCCATTATTATTATCTCCTTCTTTTCCTTGCATCACTACTCCTGATCGTCTTCTTCGATCGCTCGTCTAGTACGGTCGATCGGGTTTGTACCCATATTGCTACCATCAAATTAGGATGGCGGACGTGTTTTAAGAAAGAAGAGGAAGAAGAAGAAGAGTTGCCCTTTCTATCTCCCGTCGATCATTTAAGCCAATAATAAACATTTGTTATCCTAACATTCACTCTACGGAGTCTCCTTTCGGCCCCTCGTATACCTTCAGTGCGTCAGTCGATTTTACTCTCGCGCCCATTGCTTCTCTTTCGATGACCTAACTCTCACCGGTCAATCGACCCGCCATCTTGGATTTTCCACTACGATCGGCTTCTCCTCCATATTGCCTCACCGCATGGTGCCCATTTTCGATCGCACATGCTTGCCAGTACGGGGATTTCCCCAGGCCACATCTATTTGTACCCTATATGGCACTCTATGTATCCTTACTACAGGTAGATCGAGTGACTTACGATCTCTTGATCTGCCTACTGGTGCACATGTGTTTAGTACCTAATTTATCACAGGTAGATTGATGGTCTTTACGATCTATTCATCTACCAACTGGTGCACATTGATTAGTACCTCCTTAGCATTATTACAGATACACCAGGGGTATTTTACTCTCGCGCGCCAGTGCGCGTCACTCTCAGCGATCGATCCCTTCCCGGTCAATCGATCAGCCATGTTGGATTGTGTCACTACGGTTGGCGTGTCCGCCATATTGCCTGACAGCATGTACCTTGTGTGGCGGTACGCGGCTTCCCGGGAGTATTTTCCTGTACCTTATCATTACAGGTAGAGAGAGTGTCTTACGATCTCTTGATCTACCAACGTGTGCACACTTATTAGTACCCCATTAGTAACATTTATCTGTTCCCCATTTATCATTACTCCTGGTAGATCAGGTGTCTCTACGATCTCTTGATCTACCAACGTGTGCACATTTATTACTACCCCCATTTATCATTACTACTGGTAGATCGGGTGTCTCGACGATCTCTTGATCTACAAACGTGTGCACACTTATTACTACCCCATGTATCATTATTACGGTCGACTGGGCTATAAGCAACATTATCTTATGTATCATTATTACAATGTAGATCGAGAGTCTCCTGGTGGGATTGGATTGAATAATTTCTCTCCTTTCACGATCGTCTGTACTCTCGCGATTTTGTGCATTTTCGCTCAGCTCTCCTTTTTCTTTCCCTCGCGACTTTGTTTACTTCTCACGAGTTGTGGTCCGTGGCATTTCTGGCACTGTCTCCGTGCTCTGTGCCCCAGCTTAACGCAACTATCTCCTCGACATACCTGCTCGGTATTTCTCTGCACACGCCCTTTGTTTATTTTCCATGATCGTACACTCGCCGGTCGTCGGCCACCATTTTCTCCCTCGCCGGTCGTGTTTCCCACCATTTTGTCTTCTGGCCGGCCCGTACTTCGTACTGGGTCTGCCTTAGACGGTTTAGTGCTCAGTATCTTCATACTAGTACACAATATCCACTTTAGTGCTAGAAATTTTGTCCTAGTACAAGTTCGTAATACTACACGCTGATCACGATTGATATCTCTAACATTACTCAGCATTCTCGCTGTTGGTGGCGTGTACGGGTAGTTCGAGTTTTCTGTCGATTTCTCGACTCCTTTACACAACACCACACGGCCGATCGAGATTAATTTACTTGATCTCCCCGTCTTATCTCCCCGGGCCTGTGAGGCAGGGCGCTGGCCACTTCCACAGCGATTCAGCGCTCTGTCCTCTTGCACCACATCCTCGAGGCAGCCTACTGGCATCCGGAAAATCCCTTCATAAGCCTTTATTTTAGGGGTGTCCGCATGACCAGGGCTGATGGTTCTAGGGACTTCTTTTGTGGCTAACGCAGCCATATCTATTCCTCTGCTAACCCCAAGAACCATTAGGGCACTAAGCCCTCCTCCGATTCCTTTGAATTCTGCTATGGTCTGACATGGTAAAGTATATGACGCCAAAATGGGGAGTTTGTATTATACTCCCTGTTTGGCTAGTATACTTACCATGTCAGACTCTAATGCCCACCCTACCTTCCCCGCTAGCGCTATGGTTCTCGGGGTTACCTTGCGCATAGTCCTCGTTGAATGAGGAACAGGAAGTTTACACCGGTTTCTTCCCTGGCGGAAGTAGTGTGGACGTCACGTGATGGTCTTATTACTGCATTAGCCACAAAAAATCTCGGCCTGCAGAGCTAACTAACTGCCGTGGAATGCTATGGTCTGACATGGTAAGTATACTAGCCAAACAGGGAGTATAATACAAACTCCCCATGTTAGTGATATCAAACTTTTACGATTTTACTGACAAGAAAGGAATTAAAGTACAGGTTACTTCATGTTGAATGTGTTTGCAAGATTGCGATGGAAGAGGTACTTTTTCATCAACATGTATTCAGTTTTAGAACTATTTGAAGCCTTTTTCTGACAGCTTTTAGTAAGCGTTGAGTACCAAAGCACTCCACCACTTATTAAAAAAGATTTATGAAAACTCTGCAGAATTCTCTTTCCCAATCTACATTTTTTACATTCCAGATTGAGAAACTTGCTTTCTTTGACCAGTATGCATTTTACACAGGGAGTCTGAATGTTTGAACAGCAAATGTAAAGGAAGGAATGTATTACAGTGGCATTCAAGTAATTGCTTGCCTGGTGAATCATGCCTTTCAAACTTACATCTCTGGATTGCATTTGATTTTGTTGAAAGGAGTTTGATTAAAGATCCATTATGTTTAATTTTTTTTTAACAAATAGTTTGATTAAGGATCCATTTCACTTGCTACATGTTGGTAGTAGTGTCATGTCATTGAGAATATCCTTAAAACTGGGTCCACTTCTGGCATGGCTTTGCACCTGAATTTCTTGTTCAAGGGAGATAACTATATTATGGCTCGTGCTTGATGCAGGCATAGTAAGAGTTGCTGGCACTGGGGAGTGTTTTGAGTATTGGTGGGGTGGGTGGGGTTGCCTCCCTTTGTTATGAAGGCAAGCATGTTTTGACTGCCCACCATCATTTTCATCAATGCAGAACCTGTTGGGACAGGTAGGTACTAGAAAAAGAAACATTTCTATATAAGTAGATTTTAGATATATTTGCTTTCCAAACATCAGGACTTGCTCTGTGTGAGGAAAGTACAGAAATCTGAAGTGAATTGTTTACGACCTGAAGAAATCAGCTTTTTAAGAGAGATCAGTCTGAGTAGATGTACAAGGTGGATTGGATCACATTCCTTTTGCTCTTCTTTCCTTCCATCCCTACGTTCCTCTTTCCCTTTTTCTCGGTCTCTCTCTCTCTGTCTGTCTGTCTGTCTCTCTCTCTCTCTCTCTCTCTCTTTCTCTCTCTTTCTCAATTTTTTAAAAATCTTGATTTGTAAGGCGTGAATCAGGCTAAATAGATGTATGGTTCTTGAACAAATAAGTTTATATTAATATTACTTTCAGTAGGAAAATTCTTTCCATATGTTTCATTTGAGAGTTGTGTCAGCTGTAACAGTGACATGTTTTGATCCAGAAATGGAATACGCCAAGAACCTAGCTCGCATCGCTCACAACAGTGACATGTTTTGATCCAGAAATGGAATACGCCAAGAACCTGGCTCGCATCGCTCACAGCATGCAGCCTGTGCTGACCAGCGAGGGGTTTTTGCCTCTTCAGTCTGTCTTCTGCACTGCTCTCAGTCAGGTATGCTTGGCAGAATTATGGTGTAGGCCTCTTCAGTCTGTCTTCTGCACTGCTCTCAGTCAGGTATGCTTGGCAGAATTATGGTGTAGGCCTCTTCAGTCTGTCTTCTGCACTGCTCTCAGTCAGGTATGCTTGGCAGAATTATGGTGTAGGCCTCTTCAGTCTGTCTTCTGCACTGCTCTCAGTCAGGTATGCTTGGCAGAATTATGGTGTAGGCCTCTTCAGTCTGTCTTCTGCACTGCTCTCAGTCAGGTATGCTTGGCAGAATTATGGTGTAGGCCTCTTCAGTCTGTCTTCTGCACTGCTCTCAGTCAGGTATGCTTGGCAGAATTATGGTGTAGGCCTCTTCAGTCTGTCTTCTGCACTGCTCTCAGTCAGGTATGCTTGGCAGAATTATGGTTTAGGTCTCTTCTTGCAGTGCCTGAAGTCGTGGGTTAGAGGGAGGGGATGGTGGCTGAGAAGGAGTTGATTACGTTGGTCAGTTTAGCAGTATCCCACCTAGAATGTCGATTATTGATTTTGTGTGTTCTAGCTTAATGTTTCCTTGTGTGTCTACTCTGTTGTTTTTTCCCTGTTACCTGTTATTGATGTTTTAGGTCATAAACTGTATATATATATTTTTCAACATTTGTACTGTTTTGTTGTTGTTGTTGTTTGTAGTTTGTGAAAAGAAGTAAGAAAATGTCTGTTTAGCACATCTTCTTCCTCCACCCCCCCCCCCCCCGTCTCCCTCATAAATTATTAAGAAAAGAAAAAAAAAAAAGAAACATTCTATCCTTGAGTATGATTTTTCAATATGACAACATATAGCCCCAAAGTATGAAACTTTAATATTGATAGCAGGCAACATATTCTGCACAAGTTAGGCTAAAATTGATGGTCTAATAGATTGCTTGTAGTTTAAGTTCACATTTGCATTTCATTTATGATTTTTACTCAGTGTGTTTTGAATACTTGAGTATTCTGTGTTTTCAAGTTTATGAATTATTGCTGTGATGAAAAATTCAATTTTAAGGTGTGGAAGGGAAGTAATCACATTGGATTTACATTTCCAGGGAAATCTAACCGAAGAAGTAATTTCTAACAGTCATAAAGATAGCAATTTTAGCAATAAGGAACATGTTGAGAAGCTTGGTTTAACCTTCTTACATTTGATCCTGCTGATGACCATCAACTGGAAATCCTTGGCGTTTGTTCATAACACAGCAGCCTACCTCAGCCCACTGTCTGTCATTTGACCCTGATGAGGATTTTCCTTCATGCATTAATCTCTAACTTGTACATCTCCTCTATGGAGAAAGCTTCTGGCTTTTCAGGCTTCAGTCAATGGCAGAATGGTACTTATTTCAGCTCTACACAGCTATGGCACTGTGAGTGCTCAAAAAGTAAGAAAATTAGCTAACGATTGGAAGTTTCTTGGTAACATGTGTGGATACAAGTTTTTTTTAACATTTTTGTTTTATGAGTAAATATGAACAATAACTTTGTGGAAAAGTATATGATAAGGTGAACGTACTATACTCACAGCTTGTAGCAAAAAAAAAAAAAAAAAAAAAAAAAAAAAAAAAAAGGAAGAAAAGGGAGAAAATCAAACGATAATGAAAGAGACATTTCTTTCTTTTCATTATTGATATTGCTTTCTTGTGGATTCTACAGAAAATCAAACGATAAATGAAAGAGACATTTCTTTCTTTTCATTATTGATATTGCTTTCTTGTGGATTCTACAGATTCCAACTTTTTATGGGAAAATACGTTTTTGTTTAATATCTTTGAATTTTTCTTTTCTTTTCAGGATGCTGAATTTGCTTCCAATTTACAAGCTTCGCAAGCATTGCTACATACATCCAAATTTGTGGAGGTAACTTTTTATGGAGATTCTGTTACATTGAAAGGATAAACCTGCTTTGGCAACTTCTTGTTTATATTTTGATGTTAGCCTTTTGTGTTGTGAGTGTAACATCCATGATTGTCATATCATTTATTTGTCATTGTGGACATGTGAATGACTGGACAGTTAAATTGTGATAATAAAGTTGGAAATCTGAAATATAATGATACTAAGTCTTGATCTGTGCGTTTTTTTTGTTTTTTTTTGTTGTTGTAAGCCTGGTGCATTCTTTCAGCATATGTGGTTTGATGTGTTTTCAGCCTCTTGCATTAAGACGGAATGAGCATGACAGAGTCAGAAAGTCTGTAAAGGAAACATGGGACAGAGAGGTTCGAAGAATGGTAAGTGGTATGTATGCAAGTACCCAGGTATGGATGGGAGGGTGAAACATGGCATATTATGGTGGTGTTTGGTATGTAACTGGTGTGAGGAAGCCAAGCATCCAAACAAGTTGGAGGAAACAAAACTTGAAGAAAGTGTGATAAACGTTGATATGGTTACATTTTGTTATAACGTTGTTGGTTAACCAGTTGCGTGCCTTTAGTCGGTCAGCTGACGCGGAATTAAAAGTGCTTTCCCAGTGCCTATGGTCGTTCCCCTGACGTCATGCATTTTTCTTGAATTTTCATTCGTTACTATTTCTATCAACGGACTCAAATAGAGTTTGCGTAGAAAGCCTTATATGTCTGTAAGCCTTATATGTCTGTAGTCTTAAAATAATATGTAAATGACCACACGTGAGGGAAAGCCCATTTATTCTCATCACTGACTGGATGACCAGCCAGCACTTCGTCTCGCTTGCAAAGATGGCGGCACAAACTTCGACAAGCCCAGCGACCAAATCAACGTATTTACACAGCTGAGCAGGCTCTGCTGATGATTTTTGACAAAGACAATAATCTTTTATTCAACGACTCACTCGAGCATGAAGGTGAGATGATGATAGTGGTGGAATTGCCGACCATATTCGTCAGTTATTGAGTAGGGCTCTGTGACCTCCGTGTGTGTTCAACTGACAGCGTCGAACGAGCCAGCCTAGTGTGTACTGTGCACTGCGTGCTGGTGTCCAGTGATGTGAAAATCAGCGCGAGAGGCGAGCGTGGCCTGCTCGCGGCGTGACACACGGTGCAGACGGAAAGGTAGGGGAAGATGAGTGGTGAAAGGGAGGGTTGAAGTCGAGCAAGGGGGTGTGGTGGGGAGAGGGGGGGCGTGTCGTGGACTGGTCAGTCTGCATCGAGTGTGAGCGTCTTGATAGACTTCCAAACTGTTTTACTTTCATTTACAGGTGTAGTGTGACAATACAAACTTAATTTTCAACTTTTTTGCTGTGTGTTCTTGTTTGGATGTGGTAAATACATATGTTTTTGATCGTGCAAAAAAATCTATCCAAATCTAAAAGCCTAAATACTTTTTTATTATCAAAATTAAAACAAAAGAAGCCCAGATTCAAAATCTTCATTCAATTTCCTTCAAAAATGATATAGATTTCATTTTTCTATCTTTTGTAGTTTCTGAGCTAGAATGTTTTGTTAATTATGACCCCCAAATTATGAGATCTCCCTGGCACCTGGGAACACCTTTGTTTGTACTATAGTGAGGCACTGAACGGGTTAAAAGCTGTTTGGAAACTTTTTATTTGTTGTCGGCTTTTTTTTTTCATCTGAACATTGTTCCCTTGCTCTTTTAGAAATTGTCTGTTATAAACTGTTTAGAATTTCTGATTTCATATTTTCAGACAGAAATGGTGTTATGAAGCCTTGAACATTATGACTGAAATCATAGAAACATGGCCAGGGTCTTAGCAGTGAAGTAAAAATTCATTGTGAATACAAAGGCGGAAGATAATCTCACAGTTTTGGTTCATTAAGTGCAGTGAAATGATTGGGGGTAATATCAAGGAAATGGGCGTGCAGCATTTTTTTGGTTAAAGATTTATCTTTTGTTTACTGGAGAGCAAATGGACTGAGATGCAGTGGATTAACCAACGAAACTGAGAATATATTTTATAATTATGGGATCTAATTTGCAGCAAGAGACTGTCAACAATTTGCGGAAAGCCCAGGCCCTTTATATAAGTAGACAACAGGAACTGGAACGGGTGCGTGAAACATTGCAAAAGGCTGAGGGAGAGAAGATGGAGAAACGGAAAAAGTCTGAAGAAGAAGCCATGCATAAGGTGAGCTTTTTTCTTTTTTCTTTTTTTAGCTGACAAGTGACGAATGATTTTCTGACGAAACTTTCAGAGATGAAGGAAAGATTCAAAGGGAAGCAACCCAAGACTGACTTTGTATCATGATTTTTGTTTACCAAATATGTAATGGTAATGTCTTTATTATTGCAATTTAGTTTCTCAGCAAGAAAAGCGCTAAATGATGTAGGATAGGCTTTGCTGGATGTTTGGTTGATGATAGTTGCGCATCGTAATGTTGAAAAAAAAAACGATTTTTGGTTGATATTGTGTTTTCCAGTCTGCAGAGGCAGAAACTACTTACAAAGCGTGCGTAGCTGAAGCAAACCACAGGCAAAGATCCCTAGAAAAAGCTAAGGTAAGCAAACGGTGAATTGTATCTGTGGTTGTGGATCAGTACGGTGGGAAGCAGGTTCATTGGCAGAACAAAAATTTCTTGCTTTGATATCTTTTTAACGCTTCCAGATGAATCACCAAAAAGTAGGGTATTGTTTCCAGCCCATTTCTGGTGCTGTCTGTCTGTCAGTCTTCCATCACAATCAGTTGTTAGAAGATCAAGTGTTGTACTGAAGGCTTTTAGAAATGTTTTTCGGATGGCATCAAAGCAGAGTTCATTTGAAGGGTGTTAGGGTGTATGGATTGTATTCTGTGCTGGTGCCTCATTGAGACACTGGGAATGTTTTCAGTATAGATTGTATTCCATCCTTGTGGAAATGCTGTGCTAGAAATTCAGTCTTGCCTGTAATTTTTTTCTGAGTGACTGTCTTTTATTGTTTGTCTGTTTTCTGTAAAATCTATTGATTTATTTTACTGTCTACTGTTTTTGTGCCTTTGTGGCCATGCACCTGTCTTTGTTCTACAAAGTCCTTAAATTTTTTTTCTCGTTCATATTCATAATGTTCAGTGTGTGTGTGTGTGTGTGTGTGTGTGTGTGTGTGTGTGTGTGTGTGTGTGTGTATGGGAGGGTGACTAGGTAACAGAGCTTAATCTAGAGCGCGGGATTGGTACAATCCCCGAAAATCTGTTCCTTCCCGCAATTATCGAGTCTTAACGCGGGCAGACTCCCGCACATTTGCAGAACTGCCCGCCCTGTTGACTGATCATTGCGGGCGCTCGTTTGTCGTCTGCTTGAAAAACTGAATCCTAGGACTGAGCAGGAGTGAACGATTTCATGATATTTCATTGGCTGTTGGTGTAAATCAACCAATCGGCGGCGTTCATCTCCTCCTTCTCGATCACCGACGAGAAGTTGCGAGAGTTTAAGGCGCCATATTGGATATTTTCCAAAATGAAGCGTGCACCCACCCACCCTATTCGACTTCGACTTTCGTGGAGGAAAAGTGAAAAAAAAAAAAATTCTCTGCCATGCGAGGGTGGAGAAGATCATGAAGAAACCGCGACTACATCCAAAAGCTCGGAGAAGCAGCCTGAAATTAGTGCCAGTGCAAGGGAACACTGGTTTCAAGACGATTGGCTGAAGAAGTGGCCCTGGATACCTAAGCTGAAGACCGGTGTGATGCGATGTGAATTGTGTTTGAAACACAAGAAACAAAACGTATTTACGTCGCCCCAAGGTGGTTGTTTAATCTAGATGATTTGATCAAGGTGTGTTGAAGTCTGTACAAAGGTGGAGGAGGTATGTAACGTGGGGTTGTAGGGGGGGGGGGGGGGGGGAGTGCCCCCCTTTTTTTGATATGAGGGGGGGACTGCCCCCCTTTTTCAAAAATCCTAGATTAAGCTCTGAGGTAATGAGACTGAGTGCACAGCCTAGAGCAGTTTCTAGTCATCCTTCCTTCAGTGTGTATTTGTCCATACTGCTTTTTGAATGTATTCATTTATTGCATTTAACTTCTTAGTAATTTTTTTTCTTAAAAATGGAGTGTGAAAAATAAAAGGAATGGCTTGCACTCTCAGTGTCAGTCAGTCAGTCATTCCCCTGACCGCTGGGGGTGTTGGGGGGACGTGATGAGGCAGCCGCCGCTTCTCTCCAGGCTCTTCTGTAGGTGGCTGTCTTGAGGAGATCTGGCATGGTCATTTTGGTCCAGTCCTTTATATTGTCGGACCAGCTCTTTCTCTGCCGTCCTTGTCTGCGCCCTCCTTCAACAGTACCTTGAAGGATGGTTTGGGAGAGGGTGTTGTGACGAATGACGTGGCCAAACCATGCTCTCTTTCATCGTTTGATGGTTGCCAGAAGTGGTTCGTGGGGCCCAACTAGGTTAGTGACCAGGTTCCGCACATAATCATTGGTCTTGTGTTCTTTGTAGGAGATGTGGAGTAGTTTCCTCAGGCACCTGGTCTCAAATGCCTGGATTCTTCTTTCTGTTTCGGCCATCAGTGTCCATGTGTCGCAGCCATATAACAGGATGGAGACCACTAGTGACTTGTAGAGCCGGAATTTTGTGTGGAATTTGATGTTGCTCTTCCACACTCTGTTCAGTCTGCCCATCGCTGCTGATGCGGAGTTGATCCTGGTTCGGATTTCTGCTGTGCCATCTCTGGATAGGGTTGCTCCCAAGTACCTGAAGCTGGTCACTTCTTCCAGGGGCTCACCATTCATGGTTATGCTGGCACTGCTGTTAGTCATGCTGTTGACCATGACCTTTGACTTCTCTGTGTTGACCTCCATGCCGTAGGCACCTGCTCTTGTGAAAAGTCTGTTTGTAAGATCCTGGAGCTTGGTGTTGCTGCCCCCCATGAGGTCGATATTGTCTGCAAAATAAAGGTTTCAGACCGGCCTGCCACCAATGCTGATGGAGGTGTGGTGTTCTTCGGGGGTCTCTTGCATGATTCTCTCCAGAAAGATGTTGAAAAGGACTGGAGATAGTAGGAACCCTTGCCTGACTCCAACTGTGGTCAGGAAGAACTGGCCCTGCTGGCTGTTGAGAAGTACTGTGCTGCTGGAGTGTTCGTAGAGGGCCTGGATGACTTGGACGAGCCTCCCATCAATGTTGAAGTATCTGAGAACCTGCCATAGGCCGTTGTGCCACACCTGGTCGAATGCCTCCTTAAAGTCGAAGTTGTGGAAAAGGTCCTGTTGGTGTTGTAGATGCTTTTCAATCAGGACTCGGCAGTTGAAAATTTGTTCCACAGTGCTCCGCCCTCTTCTACAACCTGCTTGTTCTTCTGATAGCAGTTCCTCAGCCTTGGATTTCAGTCGGTTGAGGATGATGCAAAGCATGACTTTGCTGGTGTGGCCTTGTTTTATTTGCCCTGAAAATGTCAGTAGGTTACTTACCTTGTTTTAAGTTTCATGTGAACTTGCGAATTCTTAAACTTTGTTTGTGTCTTGTAGGACAGGACTTTTTTTTGTTGATAATTAGCGATGGACCTCAAAAGGCCAGGTTTGCTTGGTTGGGCTATATGATAATATAATTAAAACTGATCTGTCTGACTGGTCACAAAGTAAATTGAAAACAATTGAGTGGCTCTTTATTACATTTGTCAGGGTTTTATGTTGTAGGGTCAGTAGTGATACAAGAGATCCAAATGTTGAAGTAACTAGATGCCATTTTATCACAATACTTCAAGGAGAGCTGTTCACAAACAGGAAGAGATAAAAACTAACCCCCCGAAACAAATGAGTTAGAGGTGATGCAATTTTTTATTTGTGCAGGGGATGGTTTTAGTGAAAAGGATGTAGATGTTGTTCTCATGTATTTTGTTTTCAGTTATAAGTGATATAGAGAAGTGATGTTCGTCATTGTTTCATTGTTTGTGGAAGTAATCTCTTGCGAAACAGGAAGTCATCATTTTGATTCTGAATCTCAAAGGAAGCATCAGTTTTACTAAATGACAGTTGACAGTATTTAACATCATGTTCTGTTGCTCGGCAGACTTGCGCAAGCTTTTTTTTTTTTGTTCTTTCAGGTGGAACTTTTAGGAAAGGTGCGAGAACAAATTAATCAGTGTGACCAGGTGATCAAAATGGTAAGTAATGGTTGGGACTTAATATGAAGAAAGCTATTATGATGAATTTTTTTGTGAAATATTGCCAGCAGTTGTTAATCTTATCAATCAGATGTATTGAAAAGGCAGGATATATACTCTTTGTTTGTTTTGTTTTTGACATGATAAAATTTTGTTTTGTGTTTTGTAAAGACAGGAGAAGCTTAGTTTTTGTCTACGAGTGATAAATTGCCTTTTTCTGGAACGCAAGAAATCAAAGAGATTGCATTTTGCATTGATAGGTTATGCAAGAAGGCTGGGACGGATGTAAAGAACTTGCTGGCATAATCAGAATAAGGGTTGATTTTAGCTTAAATGTACACATGGGATTTTCTTTTTGAGGCTAGATTAGTTCGTATACTTGTATGTGTAGATTAAGTTGAAGAAGTGTGTAAATGTGCGAGAGAGAGAGTGTGTGTGTGACATGAGAATATGTGTGCATGCATGAGAAAGAGAATATGTAGTTCAGTAGTGTTTTGGGGATCAGTTGTTTGCTGATTGTGTATCTGTTCACACAGGTGACGGTTGACTACTTCAGTCTGTTACACACAGTCTGGTCACCTGTACCAGTGCAGGTACGTGAAGTTCAATTTTCGTTGAGCGCAAACGCAGATCATCGTGATAAGTAATCAGAATCAATAATGGCAGCATCTGAACTACTTGCAAGTAAGCGAGAACATACTAGTGTTTTTGTTTCAGATGTGTATTAAGATTGACACAGTCAAGAAATTCAGCAGGTTATCATATCCATGATAATGCTGATCAGTTTTTAAACGAATGAAGAAATTTCAGCAGGAGCAAACAGATCAGATGGAACTGGTTGTTTGATCACAGAAACCAGTCATATATTATTGCAGAGTTGGTGATGGAGTGGGGCTGAGGAGTAGTCAAAGTGAACTAGTACTGCACTTTGGCCTGTTTCCCCCACCAGCCCTCCACCATCATTTTGCGTCGCTGCATAGCATATCGGTTCAGGTTTCATCACACATTCAGTAAAGAGTTGACAAGTCTCTCTGGAATGCTCCAGCAGCTCTGATCTCATACCCCATATAGTAGCTTGCTCCATGGCATTTTATCTGAGTAAAACTCGTGACGTTTGGTAAAAAGGTTGACAAAACTTTTCTGACCAAGGTCATTTCTGACCAAGGTCATTTACTGTAAGAATTAATTTAGTGGTTACACACTAAAAACACTAAGGCCAATATGTGATAACATTGTGTTTCGGCTTTAGTTTAATAATTTGACTTGCCCAAAATTACCACAGCAGGCAAGCCATACATGTCTTAAGAGTTCATTATGCTTACTTTTAACAGTGTCCAGACAGATTTCTCATCAGTGCTGCTTGTAAATTTCTGTGATTTGTGAAAACATAGTACTAAATTCTGAAATGGAAAAAGTGTGAAAGGTATACATGCTGTCATGGGAATTTTTGTAACATCCATCAGCAAATGCACTGGGATGAATGATTTTTTTTCCCCATTGAAGTAATATTCCATCAGTCATATACACACATTCAGTGTGAGATCCATCATCTGTCAAAATTGAGTCACTTCTCAAAATGAGAATAGCTTTCGTTCCACCATCTTGTCTGGCAAAATTGTGATCTCAGACCTGTCTCCAAACAAGAGAATCTAAGACTACTTTGTTAAATGTATACAGAATAAATTGTAAGCAGGTAAATGTTTTAAGCTAATGGCCTTTGTAAGTTCCTATGGGTTTGATGCTCCGGAGCGCATTAAACACCATTCCATGTTCTGCTGAAGTAAAGTTCGGTATATCATAATGTGTGGATGGAGTGCCAGAATAGAGACACAGTTCCATTAATTTTAGTGGGTTTTTATTATGTGTTTAAACACTTGTTGTGATGAAATGTTCTGTGTGTGTGTGCAGTATCAAACCTTGTGTGAGAGCAGCAATGGATATGAGCCAGGGTGTCAGTATGCAGAGTTCATTAAGAGGCTGCCTTCCAGTGCCTCCAGGTCTAGCCGTACTGACGAGTTCACCTTTGAAGCGTACTTGCCAGGCCAGAAGTGAGTCCACAGTGGTACAGCTGTGCTTTGATTCGTAGCTAACGCTCCATATCGGCATCTGCTTCTAATGGTTCCTACATGTATGCGTTCACAGGAGTTCACACTTGCATACATGTGCACGTACACAGACACGTATACAGATGCATTTGCAAGCGCGCACTCACTCACGCACACTCACAGACACAGACACTGACACAAACACAGACACAGACAGACACGCACACACACACACACACACACACACACACACACACACACACACACACACACACACACACACACACACATGCATGTGCGCACGCACACGCATGCGCACACATACACGCACATGCACGCACGCACGCACGCACGCGCACACACACGCACACACACACACACACACACACACACAGACACAGACACAGACACACACACACTCACACACCCCCCACACACACACAGAGTATGCACTTACACATAGAAATATGCATGGCAGATGAATCTGTGGCTGTGATTCACGTTAATCTGTAATTTTTCTGTGTATACGAAGAAGCCTTTATTTAAAGGTGACTTTGATATATTTTTTTATGCAATAGTATATGGGAAATGTGCTTGCTTTGCTCATGTACTTTAGTACAATTTTTTAGAGCAGTAGTATATGGGAAACATAGTGCTTGCTTTGCTCATGTACTTTAGTACAATTTTTTAGAGCAGTAGTATATATGGAAAACATAGTGCTGGCTTTGCTCATGTACTTTAGTACAATTTTTTAGAGCAGTAGTATATGGGAAACATAGTGCTGGCTTTGCTCAGGCAAAATGTGCTGGCAGACTTGTGTGTTCAGATGTTGATAGGGACCATTAAGCTTCTATCACTATGACTGGCATCAAATCAGTGCATCATCTGAAATGAGTCTGTTTCCCTTTGATGATGAAGAAACATTACTGTGAAGTGCATCACTCTGATGTCATTAGTAGCATGTAGAGAACAGAACAGAATGAAAAAAAGAATGTGAGCAGATGCCCACATATGCAGACACCGATAGTGAAAGAGGTAAATTGAGCATCATGTCATGTGTACTTGCCATGAATATTGAATTTTTCTTATGCAGAGCGGGAGAGGCCAGGAAGGTCAGCATACACTCGAACGGCTCATCTGGAGATCACATTCACTCCAATGAAGGTTCTCCTGTTTCCTCACCGCGCAGAGGTATCTGGTATTGTTGGAATTTTTGTGGGCTTACACTTGCCATGCTCTTTAAACAGGTGATTGTTTAATTTTGTTTGAAGAAAAATCGTGACTGAAGGTAGAAGTGGTTCAGTTAAAAGGTAGTCTTCTTAATCTGTCTACTTGTAATTCCTAGTTCAGTTCTCTGGATACTTGTTTTTTGTTTGTCTCTGATTGCCCAATTATTCAGCAGTGTCGGTGTTGTCTGTGGGCATGATGCAAGCGATTCCCAGATACATCAGCATTAGGTATTTAAAGTATTGTGTAAGTAGATAATGATGTTAGAAAGCAGACTATGGAATGATCAGAGAAAGCCTGTCAACTGTTAGACAGCAGCAGTGTTAAGACATGAAGGGTTGTCAGGCATATTACTAAAGTCTGTATGAGTTTTTTATTTTTTTATTTTCTCATTGGTAACTGTCTTAATGCCTTATCACTACTTTATGTGGGACATTATCAGGATCATAAGAAAATAAGGAAAAAAAAAGAGAGCAGGGAGGTAATAATGCCTCCTTAGGCTGGGGGATTGCACCGAGTTTACATCATGAATCACACCCATATATCATTCAGGTTTCTCTTTTCCATTTCTTCTGTTTGAATTTTGTTAAACGATGATGCAATATATGTTTTGATGTCAGATCAAATTTGATTCTTTTAAATTGTATTCCTACTCCATATGCTATACTGATTTTGTGGGAATTGGGATGATGGAGAGAATGGGAGACAAGAGGAAAAGGAAGGGGTAACATTGTTCACATTGGGTTATGGGGTGGCAAGAGTGCGGCAGAAATGGGGTGGAGATCCTGCTGTTTAAAAAAATGCGGTGTAGCCAAAATCCATTCTTACAAAGATTTAAATTATCAAAAAGAATAAGGTAATTTCAGCTACAAGTTCTCTAGAACTGGAAAAATAAAATGTGTGAAGGAAGACAGAAGCAAATTGTTCCTTAGATTTACGTAGAATTGTCCAGAATCTGTCGCAACGTATGATTATTTCATGTCTTTCAAAAGAAAGTGAATGGAGCAAATATGGTGTGAAGAAGAATGGTGGCCGTGAGTGAAACAAGGTGGATCTGTAGCTAAAAGATGGGCAGTATTGATGGAGCCTCTCCAGGCATTCCTCCAGTGCTCTGCTGTGGTTTATGGGATGATGTTATCAGAGAAGATGTCATATGACTTGTGATTCGTGTACATTTTGATTTTGGTAGCTCTGTTGTCAGACAAATACCGTCTGCCGGTGAAGGCTTGGGGACAGAACTCTGGTCAGATGGTGGCAGCAGGCGGCAGTGACACGGACAGTGCCAGTGGCAGCAACAAATCCCATGAATCATCGCCTAGCAGCTCTCCCCATGACCTTCTTCGGAGGCAGATTGTCTCTGCACAGTCCTTGGAAGATCTGGCAGAGGAAGATATGGACAAGTTGACTAATACAGGTGGGCTATTTGTGTGTGCAGAAGCAGGGTGCGGAATTGTGTGTATTAGGAGGAACTGGAATAAGTTGTCTTCCACTGCTCTGTGTGTGTGTGTGTGTGTGTGTGTGTGTGTGTGTGTGTGCGCACATGCATGCATGACAGGAACGAGTCTCTTGATGTTGTGGGCTGTTTTGATATGTTGTTAGCTGTTGAATCTGTTACGCCCCCTTCCCCTCCCTTTTTTTCTCATTTTAGTTATCGATGTCCCCCATCCATTCCCCTCCTATCCTGCCTTCCCCTTAGTCTCTCTCTCCCAGCCCCAGCACTGGTATACTACAGTGAGAGGCTTTGTCCTTCAGTGTGTCATGGAACTAATCACAGTTTTCTTTGGCCAGCTTTGAATCCCAATGTTGCTTTGCTTCACAATTTTGTCGTATTAAAAATGCAGCTGTCTAGCACAAAAGTGATTTGCTCTTGCTCCGCCAAGTATGCTAATGAGTCACCTTGCTGACTTTGGAGATGGCATGAAAATCCTGGATTTCTAAAAGGAGCAAGATAGCACACACACAGACAGACAGACAGAACATGGGGTTTGTATATCAGATTAGATATGTGTATGAGATCATGATTGATTGTCTCAACTGAAAGACTGACACTCAGACTAACAGTTCAGGTTTAGTGAGAAGGGGGAGAAAATATGAACCTTAGGTTTTGTTTGATGAAGTACAAGTGATGGAGAATGTAAATGTATTGATGTTTAAAAATTCGAGTAATGGAGAATGTGAATATATTGATGTTTAATTGTTTTAACCAGCTCATCAGAAACGAAGCCACATGAAGAGAACAGCAACTGTGGGAGATGAAGACAATTTGGACCTTCCACGCCTGATGGTGAAGTTTTATTACATTAATTTTTTTTTTTTTTTTTTTTTTTTTGATCAGTCAGACAGATTACTTATTTAGAATGGCTGGAGGTTTTAGATTGGCAGTTTCACGTGAAGGAATTGATAATGGAGATGTTTTTGATGCATGTCTGTGGATCGGTGTCAGTGTTTTATGAATGAAAGAGGGAATGTTGATCACTTCTTTCCATTGTTTTGATAGAGTTTATTCCAGAATTTGAAAGCAAAATTTGACTTCCAGATGTGCGGAACATTTTAACAATCATTTCAAATTGAATTTTTTCAAAGTTCTTTGATTTGCTCTGGTAGTAGAATCATAAAGTGTCTGCACAAAGGTTTGACTATGTATCTTTACCAGTTCAAATTGTCCACTCACTTCCTCTTAATGGAGAAATAAAAACAAGTGATTATTAGTGATCTTGTTATCATTTTGTTTGAAGAAGTGACCACTTAATGGAGAAATAAAACAAGTGATTACAAGTGATCTTGGTATTATTTTGTTTAAAGAAGTGCCCTCTTAATGGAGAAATAAAAACAAGTCATTACTAGTGCTCTTGGTATCATTTTGTTTAAAGAAGTGACCTCTTAATGGAGAAAAAAACAACAAGTGATTACTAGTGATCTTGGTGTCAATTTGTTTGAAGAAGTCCAAGACATAGGCATGCCATATTGAGCTGCCATAAATGAAGTGATGTTAAGGCCAAATAATGGCAAGGACATCACCAGTTTTAGAAATAGATACAAAGAAATATTTGAAAGAAAAAGTCTTGGTCAGGCATCTTCAACCCATTTCATTTTCTGATTGTGTTTTATTAATTCACATGCTTATTGATTTATATGTTTGTGTATTTGGCATCTTGGCTTGGCAGATGTGGTGTTGTGCATATGCATGGGTGAAACTTTTCCGTCTATGGATGGAAATCCGTCAAAATGACTTTCAGTCTTGATGGAACTTTAAAAAAAAAAATCATGATTTATCGGTCCCGATTTTGTGTTCGATCTAAGCTTTCGATCTCTTCTGGAAGTAGCTGTTTCTGTGTTTCTGGCCTCTTCACAGGCTAACATTGGCGCGTTTGGCTGACAATGAAAGTTTGCACGGTGCTCCGGAAATGTAGTCATGGCTTTTTTGAAAGAAGGAGATCCAGTAGCATGCATCGAGGGCCAAATTAGAAACAAATGGAGATGGCAGTGGCTAAA
>CM031600.1:12297374-12346814 GCA_018398815.1 Conus ventricosus | reverse complement strand
AAACCATGGTGCTGACACTGCCCCATTGGTTCGTTTCCAACATGCAGCACTGCCCCATTGGTTGGTTTCCAACATGCAGCACTGCCCCACTGGGTCGTTTCCAACATGCAGCACTGCCCCGCTGGTTCGTTTCCAACATGTGGCACTGGCCCACTGGTTCGTTTTCAACATGCGGCACGGGCCCACTGGTTCGTTTTCAACATGCGGTACTGGCCCACTGGTTCGTTTTCAACATGCGGCACTGCCCCATTGGTTTGTTTTCAACACATGCGGCACTGCCCCACTGGTTCGTTTTCAACATGCGGCACTGCCCCACGGGTTTTCGTTTCCTACATGCAGCACTGCCCCATTGGTTCGTTTCCTGCATGCAGCACTGCCCCACTGGTTCGTTTCTACATGCAGCACTGCCCCACTGGTTCGTTTCCTACATGCAGCACTGCCCTACTGGTTCGTTTCCAACATGCAGCACTGCCCTACTGGTTCTTTTTCCCAAAATGCAGCTGTACATGTGGGCCCATTCTTGCAAGCCCTCCACCTCCTCAACAACAAATTCACTTTTCTCCCGAAACAAGATCATTCCGCCATTGGTGCTGATGCCTGTTCACATGCTGTTCTGCCATAGCAAATGAATGAGTTTGTTTCGCATTGTCAGGACAGGTGCCCGCTCATATCGCCATTCTTGGAGGCTTTGTTGGTTAGGCAAATCAATGCTGCATCATAATAAAAGTGGTTTGATCCTTTATGATAGTCTAAGAGCAATTTTTTTGTGTATTTGAAATTGCTTTTTTTGCTGATCCCGGAATGCAGTGGTTACTTGGGGAAAGCTTATCTGTTTGGGGGTTGATCCTGATACAGTTTGTTGTGGCAGCATGGTGCTGCAGGCAATGAGGAATTTGTCTGTGTACATTCAAACTGTTGGCACTGATATAGGCACTGTCCCCCATCTGTGTCTTCAAAGAACTGTCTGAAGGTATTGTGAAAGTAGCACCATTATTCTGCAATCAAGAAACAGTGGCAAAGTTGTTTTTGTTTCTTTCTTTCTTTGATTTTTTTTTAAAGTCTAAATTTCTTTGGTCTGTCAGTGGCACTACTTCAACACTGCTTATATGGGTTTGCCACACACAGCCACATCCAGCATCACCTGTAGGCAGGTCAGTACCATGTTTCCACTGAGAGCCGACAGCATCAGGTCACCAGGAGGCCACCCACTATGCTGCTGAATTACTTTGACGGTGTTCATGAGGCCTGTTTTCATACAGCATGCAGAGACTTCACCTATGATTTAGCTTGCAAATGAAAGAATGGCTGTGGTGCAAAGCCAGAGCAACATGCAAAGACTTCACCTATGATTTAGCCTGCAAATGAAAGAATGGCTGTGGTGCAAAGCCAGTGCAACATGCAAAGACTTCACCTATGATTTAGCCTGCAAATGAAAGAATGGCTGTGGTGCAAAGCCAGTGTAAACATGCAAAGACTTCATCTATGATTTAGCCTGCAAATGAAAGAATGGCTGTGGTGCAAAGCCAGTGCAACATGCAAAGACTTGTCTATGATTTAGCCTGCAAATGAAAGAATGGCTGTGGTGCAAAGCCAGTGCGACATGCAAAGACTTCACCTATGATTTAGCCTGCAAATGAAAGAATGGCTGTGGTGCAAAGCCAGTGCGACATGCAAAGACTTCACCTATGATTAGCCTGCAAATGAAAGAATGGCTAGGGTGCAAAGCCAGTGCGACATGCAAAGACTTCACCTATGATTTAGCCTGCAAATGAAAGAATGGCTGTGGTGCAAAGCCAGTGCGACATGCAAAGACTTCACCTATGATTTAGCCTGCAAATGAAAGAATGGCTAGGGTGCAAAGCCAGTGCGACATGCAAAGACTTCAACCTATGATTTAGCCTGCAAATGAAAGAATGGCTATGGTGCAAACCCAGAGCGACATGCAAAGACTTCACCTATTTAGCCTGCAAATGAAAGAATGGCTGTGGTGCAAAGCCAGAGCGACATACAAAGACTTCACCTATTTAGCCTGCAAATGAAAGAATGGCTGTGGTGCAAAGCCAGTGCAACATGCAAAGACTTCACCTATTTTGCCTGCAAAATGAAAGAATGGCTATGGTGCAAAGCCAGTGCAACATGCAAAGACTTCACCTATTTAACCTGCAAATAAAAGAATGGCTGTGGTGCAAAGCCAGTGCGACATGCAAAGACTTCACCTATTTAGCCTGCAAATGAAAGAATGGCTGTGGTGCAAAGCCAGTGCGACATGCAAAGACTTCACCTATGATTTAGCCTGCAAATGAAAGAATGGCTGTGGTGCAAAGCCAGTGCGACATGCAAAGACTTCACCTATGATTTAGCCTGCAAATGAAAGAATGGCTGTTGTGCAAAGCCAGTGCAACATGCAAAGACTTCATCTGTTTAGCCTGCAAATGAAAGAATGGCTGTGGTGCAAAGCCAGTGCAACATGCAAAGACTTCACCTATGATTTAGCCTGCAAATAAAAGAATGGCTGTGGTGCAAAGCCAGTGCGACATGCAAAGACTTCACCTATTTAGCCTGCAAATGAAAGAATGGCTATGGTGCAAAGCCAGTGCAACATGCAAAGACTTCACCTATTTAGCCTGCAAATGAAAGAATGGCTGTGGTGCAAAGCCAGTGCAACATGCAAAGACTTCACCTATTTAGCCTGCAAATGAAAAGAATGGCTGTGGTGCAAAGCCAGTGCAACATGCAAAGACTTCACCTATTTTAGCCTGCAAATGAAAGAATGGCTGTGGTGCAAAGCCAGTGCAACATGCAAAGACTTCACCTATTTAGCCTGCAAATGAAAGAATGGCTGTGGTGCAAAGCCAGTGCAACATGCAAAGACTTCATCTATGATTTACCCTGCAAATGAAAGAATGGCTGTTGTGCAAAGCCAGTGCAACATGCAAAGACTTCATCTGTTTAGCCTGCAAATGAAAGAATGGCTGTGGTGCAAAGCCAGTGCGACATGCAAAGACTTCACCTATGATTTAGCCTGCAAATGAAAGAATGGCTGTGGTGCAAAGCCAGTGCGACATGCAAAAACTTCACCTATTTAGCCTGCAAATGAAAGAATGGCTATGGTGCAAAGCCAGTGCAACATGCAAAGACTTCACCTATTTAGCCTGCAAATGAAAGAATGGCTGTGGTGCAAAGCCAGTGCAACATGCAAAGACTTCACCTATTTAGCCTGCAAATGAAAGAATGGCTGTGGTGCAAAGCCAGTGCGACATGCAAAGACTTCACCTATGATTTAGCCTGCAAATGAAAGAATGGCTGTGGTGCAAAGCCAGTGCAACATGCAAAGACTTCACCTATGATTTAGCCTGCAAATGAAAGAATGGCTGTGGTGCAAAGCCAGTGCAACATGCAAAGACTTCACCTATGATTTAGCCTGCAAATGAAAGAATGGCTGTGGTGCAAAGCCAGTGCGACATGCAAAGACTTCACCTATGATTTAGCCTGCAAATGAAAGAATGGCTGTGGTGCAAAGCCAGTGCGACATGCAAAGACTTCACCTATGATTTAGCCTGCAAATGAAAGAATGGCTGTGGTGCAAAGCCAGTGCGACATGCAAAGACTTCACCTATGATTTAGCCTGCAAATGAAAGAATGGCTGTGGTGCAAAGCCAGTGCGACATGCAAAGACTTCACCTATGATTTAGCCTGCAAATGAAAGAATGGCTGTGGTGCAAAGCCAGTGCGACATGCAAAGACTTCACCTATGATTTAGCCTGCAAATGAAAGAATGGCTGTGGTGCAAAGCCAGTGCGACATGCAAAGACTTCACCTATGATTTAGCCTGCAAATGAAAGAATGGCTGTGGTGCAAAGCCAGTGCGACATGCAAAGACTTCACCTATGATTTAGCCTGCAAATGAAAGAATGGCTGTGGTGCAAAGCCAGTGCGACATGCAAAGACTTCACCTATGATTTAGCCTGCAAATGAAAGAATGGCTGTGGTGCAAAGCCAGTGCGACATGCAAAGACTTCACCTATTTAGCCTGCAAATGAAAGAATGGCTGTGGTGCAAAGCCAGTGCAACATGCAAAGACTTCACCTATGATTTAGCCTGCAAATGAAAGAATGGCTGTGGTGCAAAACCAGTGCGACATGCAAAGACTTCACCTATTTAGCCTGCAAATGAAAGAATGGCTGTGGTGCAAACCCAGTGCAACATGCAAAGACTTCATCTATGATTTAGCCTGCAAATGAAAGAATGGCTGTGGTGCAAAGCCAGTGCAACATGCAAAGACTTCACCTATGATTTAGCCTGCAATGAAAGAATGGCTGTGGTGCAAAGCCAGTGCGACATGCAAAGACTTCACCTATGATTTAGCCTGCAAATGAAAGAATGGCAAAGCCAGTGTGAGTGTTTCACTTTAGGGAGTGCCAGCAGTGAGGGTCCATCAGTGACTGTCTCCATGAACTTGCCAAAACTAAAGACGTTGACTGTCATGTACCGCAGGCGTGGATATGGAGAGGATATTGAAATCATCTTGAAAACAGGGCATGATGGCCACAGAATCGGCCATTTTCTATGAGTGCGCTTGCTCCCTCGGATGATGATGATGGTCCTAACCGTGTTCAATCCATTTTAGTCTGAGATTGCATAATTAACAAGGCTATGTATTCTACGCTTCTCTTAGCAATATTCCTTGATATCAGCCAGGCCATAGAGGGCACAGATGCCTGCAGTGTGATCAGGAGGTTTAAATAACTCACGGATAGACTCATCTACCAAGTGGATGAAATTTTAACTAAGAAGTCTGGATTAAAAACTGCTGGGACCTAAGAAAGCCACAAGTATATACCTCTTATGAAAATTTAAATCAGTGACTGCAACCAGTGATGCTGTTATTGGGCCACAGTAGCTACTTTCTGCAAAATCGGGGCACTGCATGAAGTATTTACGCTGAATAGGATATTTTCCTCTGCTCCTTTTTACCATGCTTCCCCTGCTGATTGTAGTCGTCAGAGGGACAGTGCTGCCATTTGCCATAACGAAACTGTGATGAAGGCTGTTGCATTTTAAATGATACTCGGTACAGCTTTTCTTTGCCATTTCTGATTTGATTTTGCTGTTTGATAGGAAACTCAGACATGCTTTGAGTGAAGTTCAGGGACTAGTGTACTGTTTGAATGTGAAACTTGTTTGAATGTGAACTCGTTATGAACATTAAGATTTTAATGTAATGTGTAGCAATTTTTGTTTTTAAAGCATTATACAAACAATTAGTTGGAACTGAATTATTATAATGTATACATTGCAAGTCTTTCAGGATGTTTTTAACAGTTATTTCTACTTTCAGATTATGAGTGAACAAAGCTTCTAATATGTTGAGAAATGAATTTATCTGGCCCCAAATGCATATTTGCAATGTATACAGTCACAACACACCACGCACGCACGCAGCACGCACGCACGCACGCCTATCTTAGCCATACCCTCACTTTGAACATAATCTAGGCCTTGCAGGTTATATGCTTTATTCAGGAACACAGCCTGCTCTCTAATGGTGGAAATGGTGTGTTGTGTATTCATCAGACTCCCGGTCTGTCGTGAAGGCTGCGGCTGTGGGCCAGACGGAAAGCAGGCAGGAGGTATCAGCCTCTGTGGCTCCTTTGGCTGACATGGAGCCGGCCCCAGACACCACGTTGCCCATGACCCAGCCAGTGGCTGCCGTCATAGACTCCTCCACATGGCCGGGGCCGGCAGGTCGGGGGTCAGCCAGCCTGCCCGCCAGCCCCACCATCAAACCCATGCATACCTCATCCTCCTCCGCTGGCTCTGTGTCAGATGGCCGTCTCAGCCCCACCAAGGGGGACAACCGTGCTGATCGTTTCAAAGTGGAGCAGAGGAAGCTGCTGTCTGCCATCAAGTCGGACCCCAAGCTGGGGATTGTGGTCAGTGAGAGTTTGTCCTCCGCCAGGTCAGACCCCCGGCTGTGGAGTCGCCCAGAGAAGAGGACGTGGGGCAGATGTATGATGGAAGCCGCAGTGAGTGCGGTGCCTGATGGTGGGTCAGAGGTCACGACGGTGGGACCAAGGCCCTTGTCTGCCGGAGAGGGATGGAAAACTCCCCCATCAAGACTGTTGTGACTGTGGAAAGCCACCCAGTGTTTTTTCTCTAGTCTGCAGATACCACACCAGTCCAAAGCAGAGAGTGGAGATCAAGTCTTTGGAAGCATCTACCACCAAAGAACCAAAGGAAGAGACGGGAGACGTACACCAACACAGAAGAGCAGCAAGTCTAATGCCACCGTAGACAGGCCAGAGGCGAAGGGCAAGAAGATAGAACGCAGCAATTCTGGCAGCAAGCTGCAAAGGGAGCGCAGACATACCGGGCCGCTCTGGAATCAAACTTGGCACAGGGTCTTCCACAAAACTGGACTTGGCCAACGCGCGGTCAAGCCCTGTGACAGTGGGTAGCAAATACTCCTCTGGGGGCAAGACTCGACCGTCCCCTGTCAGCCCGGGTCAGCGACGAAGCAACATCACGGGGTTGAGTGGCAGCAGCAGCCCTACCTCCGGACAGACAAGTCCCTCACGTTCAGTCTTGTCCGATACCCTCCGTCTTCGACTCCCCCGTCTTCAGCATCTCGGCGCCCCATTGTCTCTTCGCCACCCTCTTCCACAGCACTGTCTCGTTCCTCCACAGGATCAGTGCCAGGCTTGACACGTCGCCCGGCGCCTTACACCAGCAGTTCAGACTCCTCTCCAAGGCGCTGTCATCCTCCACCAGTCCAGATTCCTCCCGGCATCTGTCGCACAGGGGCGCGTGCTCGACGTGTGTCTGGAGAGAAGAGTGCTGGTAGCCCAAGGGAAAGTACTGCAGTGTCACGAACCAGTGGCAATGGATCTATGGGCAAAGCCAGTATGGGGGTGAGAACTGCTGTCACTCCCGGCAGTAGTCCAGGAGCACAGCTGGAAGTTTTGGCAAGAGCGTGTCCGGTAGTGGCCCCTCCCTAAATCAGGACAAACGGTGCTTCCAAGGTCTACTCTGGGGCCTCAGTGGCAGGCACAGGTGGGGCTGGGGTGGGGACTGGTAAAGCGGGAACATCTATATCCACTGTCACGGAAAGTAGCCACTCCACAAAGTCAGTCTCCAGTTCTAGTGACAGCAAAGCAGCTGGTTATGCTGCTGCCTCAGTTCGATTCCAGGAAAAAAGTCGAGACCAAAAATCTGCAGAATCCAGCGGCTTTCGTCTGGTGCCAAAGATCTCAGTTCGGATTCGCACGCCGCGCTTTGTGTAGAATTTGACTTTCAGCATGGTGGTTATTAGCACTTTGGCTTGTAAAAGAACCCTGTGTTCCAGAGAAATAGTCTGTGGTTAGACATGGTGTTGAACAGCGAAAAACTGCTCAGCTTTCCAAAAGAATTTGGAAGACTGTGCTGCATCTAGTACTGAGAGGAAAGAATTTGATATGTGGACATCCTGTTGATACGTTAATGAATAACAGTTGTTAGTATAATGTGTTTGTTGAAAGAGAGAATGAAAATGTTTGTGTTAATAAATAGTTTTTTTGCTGTTAATTTTATCAGTGTGAGACAAAACAGTGAATATTTAGAAGTTTGTTATTTATTAACCTTGGAAAACGGTGAGAATTTTTTTTTTTTCCA
Source organism: Conus ventricosus (assembly GCA_018398815.1). Classification (NCBI taxonomy): domain Eukaryota; kingdom Metazoa; phylum Mollusca; class Gastropoda; order Neogastropoda; family Conidae; genus Conus; species Conus ventricosus. Next base: position 12,339,164 of record CM031600.1, on the reverse strand, counting down.
AATAGCCCATGAAGCTTTCAGTATGAAGAAAACAATGGAAGTGGCCAAATGCAGTGTAGTAAGTTTTTTTTACCAGTAAATTGTAGAATGTTTCACACTGAAGTGGAATTAACTTATATTGTGAGGCCAATTGAAAGAAAAGTTAGTTTTTTAGAAAAAGTCTTCTTCTCAGTACGTCTAGAATTAGAAGGCAAAATTAATCTCCCTTTTTTACCTGACAAAGATCTCGCAGATCTACAAAATCCTAGCAGTAAAAAAACTGTGTTAACAATGACAGTTTGATGTGACCCATGCTCTCACACCCATATGAAAATTTGTTGATGGAAAGAGACTTTGTATTCTTTCTTTCTAGTCCAGGGTATAGAGGCTATTTTAAGTGTTTAGCATAAATTACAAGGGTCTGTATTGCTATTACATGTTCTTATTCCATACTTGTGAAAAAGGTTTTGATATTTGTAAGGGCAAGAGTGTACCAAAGGCAAATACTAGTTCCCTGTGGAAGGGCATGCATCTCTCCATGTGTTTTAGATTGGCAGTGCAGTAGAATGACTTCTTCCCGTACCCGGTTTTGATAAATGGCCATCTCTCCGCTTGGCATGGATGCGATTCCTGGTAATGTTTCTATAGATTCCTTCCAAACATTGAAAGTAGTATACTACGAAAAATCAGGTTTTCAGTGTTTTCCTTAGCGCAGGAACAAGCTCAGCCCCACGCAGTGTGCAAGTCTTGCTCGAGCTTGCAGTCCGTTCTCTGCAGTAGTGTATAGCTTTATGACCATGACAAGGGTTTGGGCTTTGACTAAGTTGGAGTTTTTTTGCTTGCAACGCTGATGTCCCTGCTAGCTCGGGAAGCTGACTGACTGACTGGTCAAGTGTCATATTTATGTAGTGAAGATTTTCAGGCAAGCGTCTCCTTCCTTGATGCAACATTTGATCTTCTGACCTCTGGACTTCAGTCACCCTTGTGCAGCACATTACCATGAAGCTTTTCCATTTTCCTCTCAGTGACAGTTCCCTTTGTGGTGCTTAAACCCTTCTGGGTGCCAGGGAGGAGAGAAGGACAGGACACATAGCGCGGAGAAGATGACAGACCTTGCACAAGCTAGGCTGACATGGAGTGGTGTATCCTTTCTCTCATTATGGAGTGAGAGTTGATGGGAGAGAATTGTTCATGAATATGAATGATCGCCCATCATTCTTCGGGATGTCTTGCGACAGATCGGTTTTTGTAAGATGGACTGATTGTGTTTAGAAAGAGTATCATTATTGAGCAATTTTCAGTTTATTTATGATTGTTTAATCCACTTTTCTTATCATATATTTCTCTTTTGATGGTGTGAGACTTGGCCATCTACACATCTGTCGTTTTTTTTCAAAATTTTCGATCTGTTAATTTTCTGTCATACCTCCCCCCTTTTTGTAGAGGTAATTGTATATGTAACAGTATGTCCAGCATTTTATAGGGGCCGACCCATTCATGTTGCAATCATTCAGGTGTATGTTGTTATAGTAGCAGGCTTCTGGTCACTTGTGAACAACCTCAGGCAAAGTGAAGTGATAAATAACTCTCCATGCTGAATTGAATCCAGCGTCTTTGTTGCCACTTCTGCTGTAGTGATATGCTTTTTGCAGTCAGCACATTTCACTACAGTACAGCAACGTATTGATCAGTATTGCCTTCAAAATGATTTGTGTTGTTTTGCAAAACTGCAAGAAAACTATGTGTTTATGATGTCGGAGTTCAGTCAATACCATCTCCTTCAAGTTGCAATTTGATTTTTTCGTGATTTCTTCGCTTTAGTTGTAAGAAGGAGATTCCAATGTGTTTAGGGATGGTCATTCAGACACTGAAAGATTCACCCTCAGTTATGTATACATCCTGTACTGTAATGCCATAAAACAAGCACATGCACACTTACACACTGAGATGAAAACAGTTTATTGTCAGATTAACTTCAGGCCAACAAACCCCCACACACACACACACACACACACACACACACCACACACCCCACACTCAGAGACACACACTTGCACACGCATGCACACGAACACGCACACACATGCACACACCCAAGCATGCGCTCTCACAGAGTTACTCATACACACACACACACACACGACACACAACACACACACACACACACACACACACACACACACACACACACACACAAAACAAATATGCCACACCACTTTGCCCTCACTCGTTTTTTCGCTGGCGAAAAGTTACGTAAGTGGCTTATTCCTGTTTCCCCAGAAAGAGGCAAAATAAGACCTAAAAAAATCATACTTGTGGGTTATTAATTACTTTTAGCCTTTGATTCCATTTTTTTCCCTTTTTTCCCGTCATTGCAATGAAATTTTTGGCGCAAACATTTGACAGACGTCTTTTCCTTTTAATGTTTAAATGACCATCAATGCTCTAAATCTTTTACCAGTTAACTGTATGCACCAGATCACCATTTCAAGATGTACAATTCGTGAAAGCATACAAACTCAACTATGCTTTTCCCGCAGTCATCAAATAAATACTAGCGATAAACATCTTTGTTCACTCACTGTTTATTGCAGATTCGAAAAATATGTTATTATCGAGTCCATATAAATTCATATGATATGCTTTGTTCCATGTTAAGTGTTAGGGAAAAAAAATTAGTTAAAATCTAACGATCTGGACTGAGGTGTCTCCATAAGCATGCCAAAAAAAATGAATGGTGTTTTTATGTATAAGGAAAAACTGTCTAGTTTTATCTTGTTTGATCAATCAGATTGTTATTGGTCAACTCTTGTCAAAACTTTTCATGTAATAAACCCATGAGGCCTAATGCGTAAGATTATCCAATCAGTTCTGTAAGATTGTTTCTATTTAGATAATATTGATTTTGTTGCTTGTTGTTAACCTTAATTCCCGCCATTGTGAAGAAGAGACGGGAACTTAAATTTTTTAACTCTAATTTTTTCCACAATTAGAATTTCCTTTTTTAAGGAGTCACTAAGCCCACAACCCCATCCCTCTTTTAAACTTTTTAAAACAGAAATTTCAAAACATTGTGAACGGTCTCCTAATTTTCATTTGCGGAATAAAATGTAATTTTGAGAAGCATTTTCAAAACGATTCCTTCTGTGGAGGATGTCTGTTTATTCCCCCCGGCTTTATTTCAACCTTTCGACTTTGTCCCTTTGGGATAAGCTTACATTTTTAAAAAGGCCAGAGTTGAATGCTTTTCTAAAATTTTTGGGGCAAAATTGTAAATGGCTTATGAATTCAAATTTTATTTCCCCCTTTAATATGGTTCTAAGTGCCATTTTTAGGTCAGGTTTTTCGAACTATTTTATATTCTACTGGCCAACATTTTTTGCCTCTAGATTGCGCAGTGTTCTGTTTAGGAAAATTTTTACTGTCCTAACCTCTTTTCGTTTTAATCACCTCTTTAGTGTACTCAAACCCATACAAAGTGCCCATTTCCCCGTTTTTTCAAATCCGCAAAGTCTGCAAGGGCTTTTTAATTTTAAGGGGTTTTACACCTCAAGGGCCCAATGTAACTCCTGGTTTTTCTGGCCCCGCCTTTTTTTTTTTAGTAGCGTATTTTTTTATTTCCAAAACAATGTGCAGGTTACACATTTTCGACTTTTCCCCTTTTGTCTTTGATTTTTATATTAAAAGATCCGACCCTCCCCAAAAAACTTTTTTTAAATTAAAATTAGGGAATTGTAAAAATTTCATAATGCAATATGCAGCTTTCCCCCCACCAAGGCTTAAAAAAAGTTGAGGGGCCTTTCCCCCCTTTTAAAAATTTTTTCAGTGCTTACTCATCCAAATGAAATAGAGAATGAAAGTAAACAAGATTGAGCGGACTTTCCCCCCCAAACGTATTTCATCGGCAAAAAACTAAAACTAGAGTGGGGAATTGCTAGTTGTAACCCGCATTTTTTGCAGCCTTTTTAAAAACGTATTTGCTTCTTTAGGGTTTTAAAGTTAAAATTTTTTTTAGATTTTCATTTTTAAGTTTAAGAGTAATGTCTAATTACTCATTGCTTCTTTTAGTGAGAAAAAACCCCTAAAAACCACAGGTTTTGTTAACGTTTAAAAGTGTTTGTTCTCCTTTCATTTTTGTAATCTATTATTCCCCTTGGGTTAGTTATATTAAACCAAAACGACTTTGTAAAAAATTTCATGGAGCGCGACCGTTTTGGCCCCCCAATTGTTTCAAAGCAGTTCTAAAAAAAGAAGGGCGGTCTTGAGTTGTTTTTGGGTTTCAAACATTTTTTTAAAAAAATTAAAAATGAGTGCATTCAAATATCTGATGCAAAATATTCTGTTGGGCCGCACTACAATTTAAAAATATAACAACTGAACCCTCACATTTCTGTACCCAGACTGTCCCCTTTTCATAAAAAGGTGAGTACGCCATTAAACAGATTCTAACCCCCCCCATTTAAAAAAAACACATCGCGAAAGCGTGGTTAGATCCGTTCAGTTTTTTATCAGAAACCCTTAAACTTTGCTGTTTTTGTGCATCAACTGGGTGGGGTGTCTATGCTGATCACTAAATCACCCGATCCCTTTGGGGAGGTTTTTACAGATTTCATTTTTTTACACCTTTAGGCGTTTTTCTGAACTGCGAGCGCCATTACCAAATGACAAAGTTTAAAAACCCTTCAGCAAAATAATAGACATGAAGGCTTTTGAAAGGTTTTAACAATTCAAAATTAACACCCAAAACGGCTTTAGACAAAATTTTTATCTTAATCTGGTCTAGGCACCCCCTTTTTTTTGGGGGGATGCACAAAAGTTTTAAATTTTTACTGGAACCCCCTTACACATCTTTCTTTCAAGCGCAAAAGCTTTTACCTCGGGTCCATAGAGCAAGAGCATAAAAAAGCATGGCAACATTTTTTTTAGACACTTCTAAGGGGCCCAACTAGGGGGGGGAATGAACGAAAAAAAAACGCTCTATTTTACTTACTTTGGGGTTTGCTAGGGGCGCAACACAGGCAACAAGCATAACTGATCCTTTTACTGGGTTTTGAGCGCAAAACAATATTTGCAAATTTAGAGACCCATTAATTCTACTGTTAATTTCCTTTAAGTATTAAAAGGGGGACCAAAATTTTTACAATACGCAAGATCGAAAGTAGACTTTGCTGTTGGCACTGGTTTTTACATGGCCCTTTGCCTTGGCCCAATAGGAACAATTTAAAAAACATAATAATGAAATTTTTATAGCAGGGAATGAAAAAAGGGTTAAAAAGACATAAATTCTAGCCAAAATTGCAAGCATAAAAAACGCCAAGAATAATCATCCAAACCCCGCGGGCCCCAAAGCCCAAAGGCCATTGAAGACTCAGCAAGCTCGCGGGCTCGTTTTGCGTTTACCATGAATAGAAAAGCACGCTTTTTCTTGGATTAACAGCCTAGGATTTCTTGGTCTTTATCTTACTAAAAATTAACCAACTATTAAGAGAACTAATGGCCCAAAATGCTCGCCATAAAGCCAACTACTTTCTTGCTTAGACAAAACCAGTAACAAAACCTCCTAATATACCCGGTAAAGAGCATAGCTTTACTGGGTAATTTTTTTAATAAAACCGCAAAATGATCAACTGTTTTTTTACCCATGATTTTTTAGGTGGAGGCGATGGCGGCGGAGGTAATGAACTTTGACCCCGCCGCCCGAATGCCATTACCAGTGATTATTGAAAACCTAAGGGCCCTTTTAGCTTGCTAATTTACTCCTTTCTCTCTAAACAGTGTTTTGTATTTGTTCTGCAGCGTTGTGTCTTCATTAAAATTTTTGGGGTAGTTTCTCTTATTCTTTCACTTTGGGCGTAATTGGTCTCGTTAGTAGTTAGCACTTCTAGTTTGCGATCTCTCTTGTTCAAGATCTTTTTGTCTTTGGGTTATTCTTCTTTAATATCAGGCCCTAAGTTGGCGTCACAGCCTCAACGGTTTTTCTTTTTCTTTTTAATGCTCTCATTTACCTAGTTTTGCTAAAATTTTTTGTTAATTGCCTCGATGGGCTTAAATACGACAAGGGGCGCTATTTCTCGCAGGGTAGCGGGGAGTCGTGTAAGTCTTTAACGCGTTTTTTTCTAAAAACTGGGTTCGCTTCATACATTTATTAATTCATGTGATTGATTTAATTTTTTAATTTTCCCTGTTTTTCATTTGTTTCTGTTGGGGGTTCTTGCAGTGGTTTTGAATTTTCAACTGCCCCGCCCCTTTAATTTTTTCTAACAAAGGGCCAAAGGGGATTTTTTACGCCCAGGGAGGTCTATTTTAATTAGCCCACGGCTAAAAACTTTGATGGGGGCTTTTTTGTTGTAAGCTAACAATTGTCCTTGGTCCTCCTCACAAACAAAGGTTTTTCTTTTACTTCAAAATCATTAGGGTCTTTAAAATTTGGGGAGGGTTTTGGCCTAAATTTGGTATAATGATCTGACCTTCTTTTTGTTAATTTTACCCACTTTTTGTAAAGTACTCCCCATTTTTTGCTAAATTTATCATGCAATGAGAGCCCCGAGCGATCCGCTCCAAGGGGAATCACTCATGCGTTCCACGATCAAAAACATCAAAACTTCACTTTAATCCCGCCATGTTTTTAATAATTAATTTTTTTTTTTTGTTTTATAAAAAAAATTACCAAATGGTCGATTTTTGACCCCATGAAGACTGAAAGAAACCCTTTGGGGTGAAGGGAAATAACCCGGGAAAATTTTCTGTTCCCAAAAATCCTCTCTATTAGCAGATCAATTCTTACTGTCAAATTTCCGGGCCCAGGGGAGATAATGATTGTGCAGGTCTGCGCGTCTTAAAATTTCAAAATATACTCGTTCAACAAAGACACAAACAGACGTGTCCAGAATTTGGGGCGGGCAATTGTTAAAAAAATTTCTATAAAATTGAGGGCAAGAAATATTTTCTTTACACAATGCAGACATATTTTTAACCTATTCTGATCTTGGTAACCGGGAATGAAAAGGGCTGATCTTGCTTTTAAAGGAAACGAAAAATGAAACACTAAAACATAGAAAACGTGGGGTATGGGGTATGTGCCCTAAAATTTTTGTTTTGGGAAATCGCTTTTTCCTTTTTTTTAGATTTTGAGTTTTTAAAAGCGATGCGCCAAAACTTTCAAGGACATTAAAAGACAGCTGTCATTGAACTAACTTTTTAAAGAATACAACGTGTTATAGTCAACAGACACCGAAAACAATGTAAAAACATTTCGACTTCTTTTGAGTTTGACGTTGTTTTGCAACCTAATTTAGCAAGGGTATTTTACAACAAAATCAGTCAAAATTTCATTATTACGAAAGGTGATTCATCCCAAAAAACTTCCCCAAAAAAAAGGGCAGAACATATGGTTTTGTTTTTTTTGTGCGCAAATCGCTTAAAAATTTTTTTGCTGTGAAGAGAAAAAACCGTTAAAAAGGCAAGGAAAAGGTTTAACCAAAATGCGAAAAGCATGTAAATTGAAGGGATCCTAAACCAAATCTACGCTAGCGGGCTTAACCTTATCATCCTTTTGACAAAAAAGAAAATTGTTTGGGGGGGGGGGGAGAAGTCTAACAGAGACCTTGGGCTAAAGATTTACATCTTTACAAGTTAGGCTTGATGAATTTAAAACCAAAAAAGGTTTATGGGTTGACCTAAGGCAACAGAGGTAAACATTCATGGAAAGCGGAGAGCGTGAGAGACGTAATAAACATTCAAATTGAAAAAGAAGAAAAAGCCCAAAAAAACCCTTATGTACATTTGTTTTTAAAAAAGATGCCAGCTGAAAATTGAAAAACAATTTTAAAAGTTACCCCAAACAAAATTTTATTTTTTTTTAAAAAATTCCAATTTTCCAAAAATGCCTACGCGCCGCCCCCGAAAAAGTAAAAACCCCAACAAAAACCTTTTTAAACAAAAATTCGCAAATGCAGCAGTCTAGGGAAGACCTTTCAAATCGCAAAACCAAACGAAGGATTTTGCTGCCTTTAAGCGTTACTTATGTTTTTAAAACGGAGCTCGACTAAAGTGCTCTTTACAGAGGGAAAAGTGTTGGCTCAACAACGGGCATGCCACCCCGCAGCTTTACCTCTAGGAGGTTTTTTTTAGTCCGCCTGGTTTATTTGCTGAGGTGCCGCTAGCAAAAAAAAAAAAAACTAACTCCAAAAACACCAGCTTGGTTCAACAATAACAGCTAAAATTAGCTCTTTAAAAAATGACAAAAAATAAAGCGTAGTTGACTAAACATCCGGGTGAAGAATTTAAACGTTTTCCCGGCCCATTTTGAGATACAAAAGACAAAAGTTTTTTTTCCAAGAAAGGCGAGGACAAGTTTTTTCCCCCCGAACCCGAGCAGATAAAAAAGGAACTTAAAAAAGTAAAAGGGAAAATTAAAAAATCTGTTCTAAACGTCACATTAACAAAACCGAAGGGTGTTTATACTTTATTTAGAGTCTAAGCGCAAAAAAGACCGTTGAATTGGTTTTGATTAAGTATTTTTTTTTTTAAATTTTAAAAAAATATTTTGGCTTGAAAAGAAAGACAGTGGGAAGATATATGAAGGACAAGACGAAATTTTTTAAGGAATGCTCGAGAGAGAGCTTACAAAGCACTGAAATAAAGATTTAGAAGTCATTGACCCAACAAACTACAGGGAAATGTTGTTCTGCAATTTCTCAAATTTTCCCGGGAAAAATAAAATAAACCCCCCCCCGGTTAAAGTAAGTTAGCTGTTTTAATCGACTAGTAACAAAAAATAAGAAAAACTAGAATCTGGGCTCAATAAACAACAGACTATTCTTTCTCATAACGACTTAAAAACCCTTGGGGAGACGAACTGCGCCAGTTGACGCGGGGGCGAAAGAAGCCAAAAAAGAAGGCTCTGGTTTGGGCAGAGGGGGAGTCTTAGGGATCAATTAAAAAGGCTAAGTAGCACCCATTTTAGGCAAAGGGTTACATTCCGCTCCTCGGGGTTGGTTTAAAAAAGCAGTTTTAAACATAAAAAATTCAGACAACAATGTTTAGGGGGGGTCTTGCAAGGCTGCTCAGTCCCCGAACCGCAAAAAGAGTGGGCAACTACGGCAAACGCCAAAAATCTTAACCAAAGGAAAAATCCCTTTTTTGTTAGTGTAGACCAAATTGATCAGTTTGAAGAACAAACAACCCAAAAAATGTTAATGTAAACCATGGGATAGGAAACAAATTTGGTGCCAATTTAAAAAAATCCAAGAACAGTCCCAAAAATGGCGAACCAGCCAAAAGCATGGGACTTTCTCTTTAAAAGTTTTCGCCAGCAGGGCCCCCATTACACATTGATACGCACAATGACAGATTATTAGCGCATACTTTTAAAACAGAAAATAAACAAGAATTCGTAGAAAATGTTAACAAGAATTCCAAAAAAAAGCTCAAGCCCGCTTTTTAAAATAAAAAATTGTAAAAGTTTTAGACGTAAGAAAACTAACACCCCCCCCGCCGGGTCTAAAGTTGTTTTAAGAACTGAAACGGCTGCAAAAAAGTCCATACGTAGTTTCGCAACCGAGCGCTTTTTTGTTCCTTAGAAGGGGCCCCACCAAAAAACTTCGAAAAACATTCTTAATGAGTAATCACAGATTTTTTCTTTTTCCTTTATTAAGTTAGGTCGGATGGCGTTATTCAAACAAAATTTTAAAAAGGGGCCGATGCCCGCAGAAACATTTTTAAAACGCATGCGCAAGTGCGAATGACTGTTCTAATAATCAAACTTATCTGAAATCATAATGACGCCTAAGACCCAAAAACAGTATGACTCAGCCACCATTGTTGGATTTGCGTTTTGGGCTAAGCCCAAATGAAACCCACAGTAAGAGCCCGATCACATTAGGGGAAATTTTTGGGGGGGCATAACAAATGCAATCTTCAACTAAAGTTTGATCCTAAGCATGGAAGCTGCCTGTATTCTTTTATAACTTTCGAGGTTTGACCTCCTTATAAGCAACATAACCACGCCCTTTAGGGAGCATCATTTCACAGTCACAGAAAAGTACATGTGTTTTTACTTTAAAAAAATTCTTTTTTACACTCTATGCAAAACATGAGGGCTATTAGAGGCACGGCTATGTCCTTAAGTCCTGCCCAATAACGGAAAAATATTTTGATCCAATCTTGTTAGAAAGGGCGTTTACCCCTTTTAGTACATGAACAGTTGGGGAAAGGTTTGACGAAACACACTTTCCTAAAGGCGCTTTTTTTTCTGTCTTAGAGGAAAGGGCATCAGTGATTCCGTTTTCCAGCATGCTCAAGAAGCATGGGAGGGAAGTTTTAAATTTTTAAAAGAAAGGGGGGACATATGATTCAACTTGATGGCAGATGTAGTTTTTTGGCGGGGCGTCTTTGAAAATTTAGGGAAGACTGATGAAACTTAAGTTTTGGGTCCTCGCATTACATTTCTGCGCCCGGGTGATTGGGGTGCTTTCCCTTTAAAGTTTTCTGGGTACAGATTGATTTATTGTTTACCTACCAATGATTCGATGATTGAAAAAGGTTGCGTGGAGAATTAGTAGGCGTCGCATCTTACTGTAAAGCAAAAAAAATACTTGGGCGACTAGACCAAGTAAAAAGGGCTAACATCTTATTATTTAGATGCAAACAAACTGTATGTTGGGGGATGGCGCAAACGCTTCCATTACCAAATTTAAAATGTACACAGGTAGAATAATATTTAAAAAGCATTTAAAGTGGTGGGAGTTTAAAAAGCCCGATCAACAGCGTGGTTTCATTCTAAAGTTGACTTAGAATATCCTCAGAAACCCCTGACCTCTAATGACTATCCTTTGAGCAAAAGTAAAGATGGATCCCAAGAGAACCACCTAAACTTGTGCCTAATCTCGAGGCAAAAAAAATTTGTCTGTCATTACAGACTTCACAATTTTATTTAAGATGGGTTTTAAAATAACAGCTGTCCACGCATAATTGCTTTTGATCAAGAAGTTCATGAAAAACCCTACACATGAAGAACACTGACCTCAGAACTAAAAACCACAGTGCTTCAGAAAAAGACTTTTCAAGGATACAAAAGCTGTTTTGGAAAGACATGGGGGAATCCGCACAAACGCAAAGATTTTAGTTAGTCACCAAAGAGAACAAGCAATTAACTGCTTCAAAACCAAAATTTTCAGGATTTAGAAGATTTCAGATCGCTTTTTGGCTAATGATGAAAAAAAAAAAGTCAAATTGGACAAAACCCCTTTTTATTGGGTTTACTGTTTTAGAATTATCAAAGCTTTTTTATGTTAGAAATTTTTTTACACTACTTTAAAGCCCCCTATCCTGAGTCCAAGTACTTTACAAAAGATAAAGACGTTTTGTTATAGATTCCCTACTAAGACATCTATAAAGACAGGAAACCGAAGTGGCTAAAGGGATGAGGGTGGTATGATAACTATTACCCAAAGAATTTGCCTTTGCATTCAATTACAATAAGAAGGGTTTTAGGAAAGAAAGGATAATTATTGGAAGGGGTAAGGATTGTGGGGTTAGATCGAAAAGTACAGTATTTCGAGCCAGGGGAAAATCATTAAAAAGCAAAGGGAAAAACTCGCGCGTTGGCAGTCAAACAATCCATGACAACTACAAAGAAGCATTGTTTGGCATAAAATTTTCATCATGACAACTAAAAACTGCGATTAATCTACATGAGATCAAACAACAGTTTTTAAAAAAAGAAATCGTTAGAAGAACAAACCAAAACGTGTTTTTTTAATCCAGAGTTTTCAATCAAATTGGGCACTGGAGAACCGTAAATTAATTAAAGTGGGGAAATGTGTCTGGCGGGGTATCTGCATTCTTCCCTTTCCCAAAAAATCTTTGAGGAGCTGGTTGTTTTTTTGTGTCATTTCTCGTAAATAATCACGGGGATTCATTTTACAATTCTTTTTTTTTTCGTACGGGTCAACACTCCAAAAGGATCGGTTTCCCTTTGGAGGCCCTTTGCTTCCCCCCCGGAAATAAAAGGGACCTTATTTTAAACCAAACGGGAATAGTTTGCCGGAGAAGACTCCCTTCAACAACATTTATTGTTTTCTTTTGATTGCTTTACGGTTTTAGTCCTTTAAATTCTTCATTATTCATTGCGGCAAAATGAGGGGAGTCTTTAACCCCTTCGGTTGCGAGAATTGTCAATAAGCTCTCTGGATACTGGGAGGGAAAAAAAACTTTCGGGTAACTGTTTTTTAAAATTTCAACTAAAGCCTGTGATCGTGAACCCTGGAATGCCCCCTTTTTTTGGGGAAACCAAAGTTTTTAACAATAATTGATTCACTTTGGGCCCTTTTAAATTTTTTTTTCCCTCATCGACTTGAATCATGCAGGATAAGTAGTGGGCCCCCGTTGGTATATCAGTTTGTATAGCAACAGCAACACAGAAGCACCCTTTTTTTGTTAAAAGGCTCCGATCTTTGTATCTTGAAGCCGTCAATGACTGTGAGTGCGACTTAAATCTTTTTTTGTCTAATCCATCGAGGTAAATATAGAAATCCTTTGATGGGTTCGTTTTGGGGTTGTATTGACAAAGTTGGCTCTGTATTCGCCAGGTGCAGGTAAAAAATTTGCCAAATCGCTTGTTTAGATAAACCCTCTTTTTTCTGTTTGTTTACTGACTCCTGCCCCTTGGCTTTGCTTTTTTAAATTTCTGTGATGCCCCTTCAAATCCTTTGGGCGATAAAAGATTTTGTTCATTTTTTTTTCAGCCAATTATTGGGAAAAAAAATAACAACGGGCATACCAAAGAAATAAACCGATTTCTTGCATCTTTTGTTTTTCTGAGGTTTTTATAAAAATCACTGAATTTTTGGGGGGCAATGTTTTATAGGTTTGCCTTTAAAATAATTTCTTTTTTTGCTTGGTCAACTTTTTTAAATGTGTAAGCTGCATGCCCCCCTTTTTTTCAGGGGGGTCATTTAATTAAAAAACTAACCTCAATTCTCTGCCTTTCATGGCTCTGGCACTGCATTCTCCATAGTTTGTTATTCTTTTTCTCTCGCCGCCCTTCCCCAGTTTACTAAATGCGAATTACTTCCGCAAAAAACAAGCGATTCACCCCACGCCGCCTATCATTTTTGCGAGTGAAGCCATTTTTTTAATGATTTTTTTTTTTTACAAATTTTATTCTCTGGAATTATTTCCCTTCTTTAAATAGAAAAACTTTCGTAGCAAACGAAGCTGCAACAATAGCAATCACTTTGCGAATCCTCAAAGTCTAGTTTGCCAAGATCTGCTGGTTTAAATTTTTAACAGGCTTTTACCCAACATTTAGATCCTCACTAGTCCCCAATAACAAAGAATGGTATACAAGGTTTGCAACAGTTTTTTTTGGGGGCCATTTTTATAAAAAAAATAATTATAATTTTTAAAAAACATGAAAAGCATGATCTACTACAGCTACAAGGCGCCTAAACTTTTTGAACTTATAAGACCAAGCTATGACCAAACTATTATGCCCAAAAAGGAGAGGCTGTATTCTTTGGCACATGTGGAAAAACAAACAGTTCCCGGAAATAATTTAGCATTGAACAAATTTAAAAAATGTCGGGGCCAAAAACATTATAAAAATATCATAACAGGTATGAAGCGCAGCTGGGGTCTAGAATGGTAAAAGTGTGGGGAAAAGGTTCTTAGTTTGTACACTAAACTAGTCAGTGATTTGCTCCCATTGATTTGAAAAAGATCTTAGTGATTTAAAAGCAAGATCCCGTTTTAACAAAGTCATTAAGTCTCTAGGGTGTGATTTATACAAGATTTGGAACATTGTTTTTCGCCAAATCAGGGATTAATAACTTTAAACATATAGATTTTATTTCCCCTTTAAAATGAACGATTGGAAAATCAGCAGAACCAAAAACACTAACAGGTGGAGAAAATAACCCAGAAAACACTGAACCAGGTGGAGACCCCTTAAAAATCCTGGGGTGTTGAAGCAGGAAAAAATTAGCAGAGTGGAACAGACAAAAAAAAAAAATGTTACGCATTAGAAAACATACCCCGCCAACGCCAGAACAAGTTGATTCAATGCCAGCTATAAAAACTCCGTGATTAAGGGCCCCCCAAAATCTTCAGGAATATTAAAAATTAAAACTGTTGCCATTTTTGGCGCCCCTTTCGCTGTTGGGGGCATTATTATGGCTATAAAATAATAAAAATGGAACAGAAACGAAAGAAATTAAAACAAAAGAACCTTAAAAACAGAAAAAGACAACGCCGCCAAAACCGCCAATAACAAAGCATATTTTTATCCCTTTTTTAATGGGAAAAAAATTTTAAATTTTTTTAAAAATAGATATGGGGATTATAAAATGTGAGTCAAAAAATAAAGACAGGAGTTATAAAAAGACATTTCCAAGACCAGAATTTTAACAAACGGGTTTTTCGGGTGTAAGACCTTCCCTTAAAAACTATGCAAAAAAGTGGCAAAACATCCTCAAGATGACGCGTTTTTTGAGGCGTTGTGTACTAATTAGACACTACTATTTTAAAATAAAAACATAGCTTGTATTTTTTTGATAATTAAAATAAAATTAAAAGAACTGGTTGTACTTAAAGGATGACTTAATCAAAAACTTACAAGAACTGATCAAAAAAATTATTAAAAACTTAATTAAAACTTGATCAAGAACTTATTAAAAAATTGGGGTAACTTAAGAATGACTTAAGGACAATTAGAAGTAAACTTAAATAAAACTGGAATAAATTGTTAAAAAATTAGAAGGGAAATTGAGTGTTGCATGCGTGGGGGGGGGTGGGGCAGGTGGGGGGGGGGGGGTGGCATGCGTGGGGGGGAGGACAAAAAAACAACAAACAAAAAAACACACAATAGACATCCGGGGGGGGGGGGGGGGGGCGTGCGGCGTGGGTAGGCCCAAAAAACACAACAAAAAAAAAGTAGAACTCCCAGGGCCACTCTTGCTTTTGACTAAACAGGCTTGTCCCCCCGGGCAACCTCAACAACCCCAAGTGATCACTAGGGCGTTTGGCCTAGTTTGCCCCTGACTTTGCTGGTGCTGCCCCTTTGTAGAAGCGACACATAGGTCGTTTGGCCCAGTTTGCCACCGAGCTTTGCAGGTGCAAAAAGTCATTGGCACAAGCGATCACAAGGGGTTTTTTTGGCCTAGTTTTCTCTGCTCCTCTTTTCTCAACCAGGCTTTCAAGCTATGGGAGAGTACAGCATTACTGCTGTGGCCGACTTTTTTTGGCGGCTTAACGCCTAGTAGTAACCGTCATTGTATTTTGGAGCATTTTATGAAGATAGTGCTGGCCCCAAAAACTACCCCTCCCTAGGAGATGTACTAAGGTCTGCCTAACCCTATTTTTTTTGCCCGAACCCCCCAAAATCGCCATCCGGGCAAAATTTAAAAATGGTTTGGCGTTTGCTACAAAATTTATATGATTCCCACTTGTGGAATTTAGGGTTTATAAAAAACCACAGAAAGTTGAATGAGTTTCCCAGCTACGAATCAGAATGTTCACCGCGTCTTTGAAATAAAGCCCGTTTTTTATGCGTTTTTTTTTTTAAACGACTTGGGCTGTCTCAAGCCAAGCCCAAAAAAAAACGCGTGATGAATTGTTTTGCTTTTTTTTTTTTTTTATAAAAATGCGCCGCTTTTAAAAAAGGAAGCATCTCATCAACATTTTAAAACTTTTTTAATTAGCCTCATCTTTTTCGGTAATGCATTTTCATTTCCTTGAACCAACAAACTTTTAAAATATCGTTTTCCCTTTCAAAGCAGTCGGTTTACTTTTTTTTTTCCACCCTCTAGGAAAGCAATACTTTTTTCGGGGTTTTTGGGGGGTAACGAACATCAGTTTTAAATAAAACTTGTGATCTTAAAACACAATTCTGTTCCTCAGAAACCGGCTACCCTTTTTTGAATAACACACCAAGCACAGAAAACCCGCGCAAAAAAAAAACGTCTTACTCGTCCGTAGTCAGTAGAAAATGAGGAAACCCGGGGTTGGTAACTGATCATGTGACGCTGTGAAAAAAAGATGAAATATATTTCAATGCGCTGGCCCCCGGGGGAGGGGGTGGGGGGGGGGGGAGAGGGGAGGAGAGGGGGGGGCAGTATTGATTTTTAGCCTCTCAGTTTTCCCGCAGGTGTGAGGGCGCGCGCGCGTGTTTGAGTTTCGCTCCCCTGTCGTCCGTCTGTGTGTGTGTGTGTGTGGGTGTGTTGTGTGTGGGGTGTGTGTGGTTTTTGTGGTGTGTATGTGTTGTGTGTTGGGGGGGGGGGGGTGGCGGAGGGGGTGGGGGAGGGGGGTTGGGGGCATGTGTGGAAAGGAGGAAGGGGGGAGGGAAAACGTCAGGAAGGTGACACAGAAAAAAATACGAAAAATGGTGGTGTGTGGTGTGGGTTGTGTTGTGTGTGGTGTGTATGGTGTTGGTGTGGTGTGTGTGCGTTTGTGAACGGTTGTGTTTGGGGTGTGTGTGTGGTGTGTGTGGTGGTTCGTTTTGTGAACGTGTGTGTGTTGTGTGTTGTGGTTTTGGTGTGTGTGTGTGTGTGGTGTTTTTGTGTGCTGTCTCTCTGTTCTCTTTCGTCTTCTGTTCTGAGGGGAACTTAACCTTAGGGTTTTTTTCTCCTCCCCCACTTTAATTAACATACGCGAAGTAAACGGGTAGCCTGGTGCACCCACCGTGTATATGGGCGTTCAGACACAATGCTTTTTCCCCCCGCGTTTCTCATGGGAATGTTTCGTCCCCGGGTACTTTCCCCCACCTACCTTGAAAACTTTTGTAAATTGTATTAAAAAAGGACAACCCTACCAGTAAAAGTTTGTTTTAGATAATCGTTATTTTTGGGTTTCTTGTCAGAGAAAAGAATAGCCAACTCTCGTCACTTTCGCCCGAAAAATGGGGGAGGGCGAAAATGGCGTAGAGTCGGCATATTCCGGTTTTCTCACACACATATTGTACCACAACTTTGCCACAGACTCGTTACTTTTGGCGTCATGATCCGATACAAGTTACCAAGTGAGTTTATTTCCTATTTGTCACTCAGAAACAGGCAAGGTGCAGAGAAAGAGGGAAGAATCATACTTGGTTATTATTCTTTTCAGCCTTTGACGCGCATTCTTTTTCTTTTTTCAGTGATTGAGCGTAGATGGAAATTTTTGTGCCAGCAACATAGTTGACCAGACATTTTCCTGTTAACTGTATGCACCAGATGACCATACAATGATGTTTTCCTGTTAACTGTATGCACCAGATGACCATACAATGATGTACAAATGTGAACACATACACTCCACCCTGCATTGTCCCCAGTAACAACATAAACTCACACGATAATGCTTTTGTTCACTGGAATGTTGACTTGCAGATCGAAAACATTGTGTTATTCTTGAGATATATAGAATAGAAATGAAATTGATTCAATGTTTAGAGTAGAAATAGAATTAGTTCAGTAAATCCACACCTCTGACTGTGTGTCTCCATAGCATGCCAACAAAATTATGTGTGTTTTTATGTATATGGCAGGAAAAATGTCTAGTCATTTATCTTGTCTGCTGATCCTCAGATGGTTGATATGGTCTAATGCTGATTATATTTAAACTCCTGTAGTTTACCACTAATGTCCCTAATGATAATGTATATGGGGCACATCATGTGTGTCTTCCAGTGTGTCTAGCAGATTATTATTGGCATCATGTACTGTGCATGTCAAACTCTTGCAAGCTGCGACCAGTTTGCTAGGTCTGTGTGGCAAGAACTCTGTGGTTAATGCAAGGAAGCAACAGCCCGCAGGTCGGTCTGACACTTTCAGGAGACCGTGCAGAGTTGCCTCTCTTCCTTTCCACATTTTACCTTGAAGTTTTTATACCGACACAATAACTAATGGAACATTTCTGCTCCATCGACCAGCTTACCTCTCGCATGTTGTGCGTTGCTGGCATGATTGTGATCTTTGTCTTGTGATAAGATTGACTCTTAGTGGACTCCATCTTTTTTATTGGTTCTGCACCGCCTGTGACTTAGAATGCTTGGCAATGGTGTTGATCTTGGTTAGAAGACTAGCTGAATTTTTACCAAGTTGTGTCGTACATGTGTTGGGCATATTGCTGAGTATTAATGAAAGTGCTTGCTTGTAATGCTGTAGAACTGCATACCAACACAGAAAGTAACTGAAAGAAAAAGCAGTTTATGTCACATGGAACTAAAAATAGATACCACTGATAGGAATGAATGGTGTCGATATACAGACAATCACAAATCA
The DNA here is from genome assembly GCA_018398815.1 of Conus ventricosus. Classification (NCBI taxonomy): domain Eukaryota; kingdom Metazoa; phylum Mollusca; class Gastropoda; order Neogastropoda; family Conidae; genus Conus; species Conus ventricosus. The sequence goes on along the minus strand of CM031600.1, from coordinate 12,320,925 downwards.
AAGATTTGTGTATTTGTATGTCACCTTTTCTTTTTTTCTTCTTACGCTTTCTTTTTATACTGTTATGTAGACTGGTAAGAAAGAAATTTGGAGAATGATACTTGCCCACAGCAGTTGACAAAATGGTGATTAGATCTGGAGGATGGGTGAGAATGTGAATAATGGCAAGTTTGCATAAATCAGTGAGAGGCCTGTGCAACTGTCAGTTGTTGTTTCCTGTAGTTGTGTAACTGAAAAAGTGCACTGATATGTTCAGATGTAATCATGTGTGCATTTGTGCATGCATATGTCTCTGCACTTGCACACATATATTACACATTTGGCATGTGACCACACACACTCAAACACACGGAAACACAGACACGCTCATGCATACAAATACATGTACGCAAGCATGCATGCACACACGCACTGTTTGGGAGTTAATTCATTAGGAATTTAAGAAAGAAAGCTGAATAATATATGCACAAGAATAAACATCACACAGCTGATTAAATTTCTCTGACACCAGTGAGCTGCACAAATGCCAAAAGTGCTGTCTTTCTAGTGAATTTTTTGTTAGTAGCCAGCTATACAGATTTGCCAGTTTCTGATGGACATTGTAGTGATTAAAATTCCCCGAAGATGGAGTATGGGTGCCTTAATGGCAGGATAAAAAAAAACGGTCATACACGCAAAACTCCACTTCCTTTGTTTGGCAGATGGGATTAATCCCTGCCTGTCTATACAGGGAGTGTCCGCAGGAGTATTCCTTTGTTTGGCAGATGGGATTAATCCCTGCCTGTCTATACAGGGAGTGTCCGCAGGAGTATCAGCCTGCGTACGCAGAAGAAGTAATGATTGAAAGCCTGATTTTGAACTCCCATCCCCTCTCTTTCTCTCTCTACCATCCATCTTCCTTCCGTCTTTGAAAAGAAAAAAAAAATGATAGAAAAGGACAAATCATGCAGCTCCTACTATTTCTTGGAAGTCTGTTTCTTTTTCATGTCACATTGGATGTCACACTGTTTATATTTTTGGGGAGGAAGGAGGGGATTGCGGCGATGGGGGTTAGAGGGTGGAGTAGCTCCTTTTACTGGCTTGGGCACCTTAGCCATTTTTACTTACCCTCTACAGTACTGCTGTAAAACAAAAGTGCCTTCAGATTCTCTACATATCTGAAACTTGTTGATCGCTGGGTAAACTGAGTTCTTTGTACATGACAGTGCATTTATTATAACATTTTTTTTTTTAATGCAAGGAAATTGATATTTTTTCTTTCTAATGATTGAATTTTTCATTTGTTGATAATTGTAGAATTCTGGCATGTTAATTTTTTTCCCTGTCATAGTATGTCACAGTGTTGTGAAAGCACTTTCAATGAGAGATGCTTGTGTTGATTCCTAATGCAAGGTTAGTACAGTAAGACTACCGTAAACATCTTCCACAGAAAGATTCCCTCCCTGTGAACACTTGGTTGTCCAAAAAAGTGTTTTTTACATCATATTGGCTTCCCAACCAAAGTTTTCTTCTCTGTAAAGATCCAGTTTTCAAGGGTGTCTGTAAGTGGTAATGGAGGGTTCCCCATGTCTCATGTGACACCCCCCTCCCCCCCTTTTTTTTTTTTTCATTTTGATATACTCATCTAGAGTAGATATTTGCATGGCTGAGAGCCAGACTGATTCAACTGTGACTCCACATTTCAGTTTTCAAATTTTGAAACCATTGGCTAGTAGAAGGTGACAATGGTTGTATTGTGTTCAAGTTGGTTCTCTCTGTCTTGAAAATTGATAGAGTTATTTGGCTTTAAAGTTCTTGTTTGTGTATTTTTCAGTTACAAAACTGGTCCAAGTTAAGTCAAAACCTCTTGAATATTATTTTCATTTGAATTCGTTTAAAGAGCCAAATGAAGTGTCAAACAGGTACATTATTTAAACATGAGATACAAAATAATCCAAAATTGGAGTTAACTCTGAATAATTGATGAGGAAGAGGTCTAAACTGATAAAACTTCAGACAAACCATGTTTTCACTTCCTCATCCCATCCCCTCATCACAACAGTTTTCTTTTTGGGGGTTTCAGCTATATATAAGGCTCAACTTGGTTAACTCAGACTTTCTTGAAACTTTTTTTTTTAAGGAAGATGCTTTCAGGCTCGGGCATTTGTGTTTCAGGAACTGTTCATCTGCAGAGTCTATCTATATGTAAGTGGATTTGTCTGGTACACACAGGATGTAGGTAAGCGTCAGCCGTAGATGAACAGCAGAAAATGTTTTCAGATGACTGAAAAAGTTGCTGTGTCACTGGCCTATGAACCGGAGGTTTTATAAATAAACAAATGGGCACAACCTGTTTATCTGAGATGTGAGCAAAGACGGGAATCCGGTTCACAGGATTGGAGGTCATGACAGATTGCACAGTGGTAGGCATAGAATCAGACACTGTTGTCCTTTGCAGGTGGCTTCCCTTCCCAGTTTCTCAGTTTTGCTTGCAGTATTTCCGCATGTTTGTTTTGACGCTTGGGTTTTGGCAACCATATTTTGAAATTTTGCCCTTGGAGTCAGAGAATGCTGTTGAGACCAAGAAACACAGACTCAAACTTGGCCAATCTTTTCTCTGTTTTGGAAGAAAAAAAGATCCAGAAACCCAAAAGGGAATTGTTGATATGATGTGGGGGTGGATATGTGCGTAGGGATAAAACTGGAAAAGAGTTTGATCATACATCGACACTGTGTTTTGTATGATTTCCTTTCTGTCAACTGACTGCCAGAGATATGGAGAGATGTTCCAGAGGAGGACGTAAAATGCTGAAAATGTCCAAGAGAAGTCTACGCCTTAGGACATAATATGGCCTAACTTTGAAATTTTGATCTGCATTGCTGTTCATGCAGGGTAGTTCTGTAGTTGTTGGAGAGCTGGTTCTTCCATATATGTTGGCCGTGAACCAGGGTTATCAACATAAACAAGCCTGAAAAGTCTTTATGCTGTGCCTCCCTGGGCGATAACGTAGGTAGAGCAGATTGTCTTTAGATTTGCTTTCTTTGATTTGACAGCATTTTCTCTTTTTTTTATGATATTCAAAATCTGCAACTTTCTTCCTCTTTCGCTTCTTAATTTAAGGTAGGTGTTGGGACTCTGAGATAGAGTTTATAGTGAGAATTATGTACTTGAGTTATACAAGAAGAATATTTTCTTTGCATGCCAGTTAGGCCATTATCCATTATACCTTGGGAGTTGTGAGATTAGTATTGTTAGTTTTTATCCACTATAATCTAATTGTCTTTTCCGTCCCACAGTTAAAAAAAAGTTAATGAATTTTACTTTATGCTGCTGAAGATTCCAAAGACAAGGTTGTGTGTCAAAGTGACTGTCATATAAATGATTGGCTTCATAATCTTCTTTGCCCTTATATTTTGTAATATATGAATATGCTGTGTACACTGTTTTACAATAGAATTTTCATACTTGCTAATTGTATTCCACATCCATTCTGTCTTTGTTATTGTTAACATGTTTAAAACTCAAGTTCTGACATGCCTTTTTTCATCATTTTTTGTGTGTGTATGTGTGTGGGGGGGGAGGGGGGCGGGGTGATAGACAAGAAACCTGATGGTGAGTGAAAATGTAGTTTTGTTTGTTTTAAATCTGGTTTCAGTACACACAAACAGAATGTTAAAGACATGTTTTATAAGTTTGTCTGATTGTGTATTATTCTAGGTTTTGTACAGTTTGGATGGCATGATATTCTTGACAACACATACACGTACATATATATAAAATGAAATTGTGATTGGCCAGTTAAGGCATTGGTGTATTTTGTAAAAACATGGGCGGGGATCAGAAAACTGCAGAGTGGAGGTTGAAAGCTTAAAAGGGGAAAAGTCTTCTCAAGCTATGCATTTACTATTTTGGGGGGCTGGTTTAGTGGAACTTCTGTCATCATTGATGATACTGCAGGCCTGCCTACCGTCCCGGAATTCGCGGGATTGTCCCGCAAAAAAAAAAAAAAGGCAATAAATCCCGCATGTCCCTCGAGTTTAATTTGCGTCCCGGAAAAAAAATCTAAGTTTAAAAAAAAAAAAAAAAAATATCGAGCGCCTGTACATAGAAACTCCATACAATCTGCTGCGGCGATTTTCGGGTAGGCTACCACCCTTGCGGCCCTAAAGCCTTGGTTATGTGATCGAGTTTGGGCCACCGAGGGCACCAGCATTTGAACACTTCGGCACGCTTCGCTTCGACTGTCTTTATAGTAGAGGTGCGCTGTGCGCATGCGCAACACAGTTCAAACCCCCCCCCCCTTTCAAAAAAATCAAAGATGGCGTCCAAGCGACACCAAAGTTTCGGTGGTGAAGAAGAAAAAAACCGCGAAGCATCGAAGAAAGCTAAACGTGCGACTAGCTTCAATGAAAAATATACTGAAAAGTATTCTTTCATGAAAGCTGGAAATGGGGAGCATAAAGTTTTTTGTGAGATCTGTGGCACACATTTTCTGTGTAAATACGGAGGGATGAACGATGTCGATTGGCACGTGGTGGGGCCAGTACATGTGGAAAAAAGCAAAGGAAAAAGACAGGCAGAAAGGAATCGAGAAAGCCAACACGAAGATAACGGGTTTTTTTTCAAGTGGAGGGGACAAGGTCACGAATCACGACATGCAAGTGATGAGGGCAGAGACCTATTTCGTCGATGCTGTTGTTGAAACGAACATTCCAATCGCGACATTAGACATTTTTAGTAAGATCATGAAAAAGGCATTTCCCGATTCGAAGATCGCACAGAGTTTCCAGTGTGCGCGGAGCAAGGCAACTGCTGTTGCAAAAGAGTTGGCTGCAAAAACAACACTGACTCTCGCAGAGCGCATGAAGCTGGGTCCATTCACGCTGTCAACAGATGGGAGCAATGACTCGGGAAGCATGGAGAAAAAGACCTGAAGGATTTGAAGAGTGCCTACTGCAGGTCTCTCCAGCCTGTGCAGCACAAGGGGGAGTTGATAAACAGCAGTGAAAAGGATAACTGCAGTGTGTAAATAGGGTTTCTATGTGACTTCAATTACAGTGTTGTATTTTTTATTTTTGTTTTTGAACTTTGACAATTTATCATTTTCACAAAGACTTTTCTATTAGGCTATTACACAATGGAGACTGACAGTGGCACCGCTTGTTCATCCTGTCTGGAGCATGCAAGTAAGTGTGCATGTCAAATTGATTGCATGAAACGATAGCTTGGTTTTCTTACATATATGAATAATAACTAGTTATGGCACTACAGCAGCAAACATGTCATTTTCTGTGTTGCTATATGCGTCCCTGAAATTCAGTCTGTGTCCCTGAAATTTGATAATTCTGCCCCTGAAATCTGGAAATCGGGGTAGGCAGGCCTGATACTGTTCCATCTGTCGCCAGATGCTCATCCATGCCATGGTTTTAAAGAAATGCTTTCTCTCAGTTTCTCTCTCTCTCTCTCTCTCTCTCTCTCTCTCTCTCTCTCTCTCTCTCTCTCTCTCGTATGGGCATCTTTGATCAAACACAGGTCAGTGCCATTCACAACTTCGATTAAACGCAGATGACTGCAGTACGTGGATGGAAAATGATGCCACAGCCGTTTTTTTTTTTTTTTTTTTGTTTTGTAGGGATTGTCTCCATCGTCTGTATCCATGTTTTAGATAAAGCTCTGAGATTGCTCCTAGTGAACAAGAGTGGGGTTTTTTTTTTTTTTGTTTTATAAAAATTTTTTTTTTTTACTATGGGTATTGAGAAAAAGGAAGACTGGTAGGAAAGTTCTCTGAAGTACTTGAAAAGCTCTCTTTATTTCGTTTTCTTTTTACAGCTCCTTTTTTTTTGTTTTTGTTTGTTTGTTTTTTTGTCAGCTTGAATAAATTTACAGACAACTTTAAGAAGAGAAGAGAGAAAAAATTGATGAGAAAGAGGGTTGATTGATTTGTGATTTTCCCACTGTCTCTCCGTCTTTCACCAATATATTTCTATTTTCTCAGTATAGAGGGATGAAATATACAGGTTAATTGGGTGGCTGATTCCTGTATGTAATCGTTGAAGTGCAAAGACATCATGTTCATTGAAAACGGGCCTGTTAGTTTTAACACACATGTCATTGTGTGCTTTGCATTACATATTTATCGGTCAGTTTTTGTTTTGTTTGTTTATTTTATTTTCTTAGATTGTTCTTGATTACATTTTGGTTGATTGGGTTACAAAAACGAAGAGTACTTTAATGAGCTTGAATTTATGTTAATATTCAGAGTAGATGATGTTGAGCAAAATCATTTGGTGCAGACCTATTGTATTCACTTGGAAAAAAGCATTTGAAAGTGGGATATGAGTGAGGGCTTTGAATTCTTACACAGGCTTTGTGGTGTCTGGATTGTTGGACTTTGGATGTGTTGTAGAAAGATCAATGTGTGTGTATATATGGGCTGTGATAAATCTGTACAAATGAGAGTGTTGAACTATTCTTTATTAAAAGTTCTGCTTTGTTATGTAGACTGGAGCATTGTTTTGTTCACGTTAATTTATCTTTTGTTTATCATGAAATCACATACTGGTTATACAAATACCCCTGTTTTTGTGTCTTGTTTTGATTTTGTATATTGCTGTTTCCTGTATTTCCAAGCCTGGATGTGTAAATGTATAGAGAGTAACCCCTTTTTTTTTAATCCAATCCTTTGGTAGATAAGAAGCTGGATAATCAGTCTTGACACATGCGTGATGACAAAGTCAGATGTGAACAGTTGATATATACATGCGTGTGAGCCTTGACAGATCAAAACAGGTGGATGAGGCTGGGTAAAAGACTGTGTCATTTGCTGTTGCGGGTAGCACACTCACCTATGCAAAGTTGAACAGAGCCAGGCATGCGCTCAAACGTGCAATATTTTGTGCTATATTATTTCTTCATAGTGTTAATGTGATAACTTTGGTGTTTTCTTGCATGTTGCCTTTGATCAATCCAGTCATTGCCCTGCAGGGTGAGTGTGAAGTGTCGAGATGGGTGTTGTTTGACATTTCATTGAACTCACTCTATGCTGGGAGTATTTTCACTTGTCAACCCACAGCCAACCAGGTGTTTTTATGCTGATGGGGGAATCATTCTCAAAACATCAATTGTAGACATTTAAAAATATGTTGTTTAGGTATAGTGCATGCTGAATCATATTACTGCAAAACTAGCTTTGCTTGTTTTGAAAAAGGTATGTTACCAATACTGCGCAAATCGTTGAAGGTATGATCTGCATATATAGATATTGCTAGGTAAAAGTTGTGTGGATGTCGGCATACGTGCATTTTGTTATGGGGTGAATAAAATACTTGTGTCTCAAAGTGATATTAGATGATGATATCATACTGTTTGACAGTTTTCAGTTTGTTCCAGTGCTCACACTGCTCTGAAGGTCAGATTGTTCAAAGACATTTTTATTTAAAGTTTGTGATGTAAGTCTGACCTTTGATATGGTTGGAAATGTGAATTTACAGTTTTTGTGTTGGAGTTGCCACGACCAGCTTATCTTCCGTTGCACCAGCTTGCAGATACGGCTTTCAGAAGCTAAGGACAGTGATGAAATCAGTTTTATATAATGAACTGGAGCCAGCAGTGCAACGAAGGGCATCACTGCCACCTAATTCTGCATAACCAGCCTGGTTGCTACAAATTCCAGCCACGCAAAACGACTTCAGAAAGAAAAGATGTGTATGTCATCAGAAAGAAAATTTGCAAAGGATCTTCAAGACAAATAAGATACATCTTTGAAAGATTTCAAGTGCAGTCTAAATATATGGGCAGTCATGTTTTGCAAAGTGAAATAAAGCCAATAAAGTTAAAGAGGTATAGTTTGTAGGAGATGTACTGGTCAACAATGGGGCTTTTAATTTGATGCCGGTGTATGTTTATGATTATGATCGTTGCATTTTGGAGTTAGAGGTTTTGGAGTTAGAGCTTAAATGATAGTTTTTGTCTGTGTTCATTGAAGAAAAAGAAGAGGATGGATTGTGGTAAAATCAAGGGTTCAGTAAAGCCACAGTGGGAAAGGGATGAAAGCAAGGTAGAGGCTAATATTACATACAGTGAGCAGATTTTTTTTCTAGCGGGGATGTTTGGAGAGTTGGCCTGTTTCAACGTACCTTATGCTTATTGCTCTGAGGTTGTGTCTAGTCTTGAAAAGCTGAGCGACAACAGAACAAATTATTCATGTGTGTAATGTATTGTTGTTGTGCAAGTATTGTGTGTATGTGTCATGGCATGCTGTATGTGCCCTAGGTTGACTTTGTTATGGTAGTTCTTTTTTGTTAGTTTTTTTCTTATAGTTTTTAAAAAAAAACATTGTTTTATTTTGTTTTACATGACTGTGTTGCAAGTTGTGATGACAACCATGGCAAGGTGAAGAATGAGAACGTGGGTGGGATGGGGTGTAGGGGAGCAGAGGTGGAGGGGAGGGGGGATGAAAATAGTTGCCAGTACACTGGTTGGCTTTGAAAGGTGAGATATGCTGCTGACATCATTAGCTGAAATGTATAGTCAGTTGTGTTTACATCTCGTAGTGGACTTTTTTTTTTCTGTGTTGTGTACAAATTTGTTGTACACATACTGTTTTTATGTGTAAATGTATAAACACTTGTACAAGAATGTACTGTTCTATACAATTAAAACTATACTTAAAACTAGTGTTGTCGTGGTGACAGAGAGAAAAGTTGAGAGAGAGGATGTGAACATACATTTTTTTTTCTTGCCCTGCCAGGAATGACAAAGAATTCAACTTTCAAATGATCTGTTTCCCGTGATAATATTTATGCAGCTGCAAGAAAATACTGAAGAAAACCGTGAAGGAAATTCATGTTTTGGAAAATAGAATTAAGTGACTCTTTGCTGGCATTGATAGAACTGGTCAACATTACAGAGAAAACATGCTAGAAACTCACATGAAACATTAAATAAAGCCATATGTCAATTTAAAAATCATTGTCTTTTTCGCAGTTCATACTGAGTAAAAAGAAATATTTGGAAGAGAAGCATTTAACAGACATTTTTGAGCCAGATTAATTTTTTTTCCAGTTGTTGGAATATATGCAAGTTTGCAAGCACAGACATGCAAGCATATGCACAAGCTTGCACACAAGGCATGGCACACAACACAAAGCTGTTAACTGCATTGCACGCACCTACTCACTTTCGCCAGCATGCACAAACGCACAATCACTCGTGGTGCACACACACACACACACACACACACACATAAAAGCAGAGCACCCTCCCTCTTCTCTCTCATGAAGAAGAAAGAAAGTACGGAAAGGTCACAAAAGTTCTCTTACCAGGCCATTCAGGTAAAAAAGGAGATAGTTTCAATGTAGAGTGATTGTAGCAGAAGATCATGCTGACATACCAATTCACCAAATAAACATCACAAACTCACAAATACAGCCTGGATTTGTTGGATCTTTTCAGGCAAGAGAAAACGAAACAAAGCAAGTAAGATAAACAATGGGTTTTAAAGTGCAGGTGAAGAAGTCCATTGTATACTTGAGAGTAGGTTGTACTTGTTTTGTGGGTCAGCGTTTCGTGTTCCTTTTATGAAGGGAGATAACTTCAATTTTAGCACGTGCGGAAATGGTCCACTATTCTCCCTTGGTACATATTTATTTATTTTTTAGGGGGAGGGGCATGCGGCGGGGTAAGGCAGAGACGGGGTAACAAAGATACTTGTAAAGAATCTTCGTTCTCCCATCTCTGTAGGATCTGGTTCAACTGCTACCGTATACTTATACGAGTTTCTTTCTACTGATGCAGGGGTAAACCATTGACTTCCGGAATAGGCCGGAGGACGTCCGGGAAAGACCGGAGGACACTGGGAAAGACCAGAACCAAGGGCTCTGTGGGCTGGCTCCCCACTTTGCCTTAAACATGTGGCTACTAAGCATAAAAGGAAAAGATGCTCCCAGGATTCACCAAAAGGGGAGAGAATGATGAATCCATCGGTGCTCAACCAATCACGACTGCAAATCCCAAACGGACTATGAACATGGACCAAATGGAATATCCATGTGTCTGTGGAAAGCGTTTCGCTACCACCCGTGGCATGAAGATCCACAGAACAAAGATGGGATGTGTGAAGACTCATCTGAATGAGCAGCAGCGCACTGCATCAGCAGATAAGACGTCGGAAGACCAAGGCCAGGATTTAAACCACAGTGCCAAGGACATCCACGCTGTTGGTTCGGATGAGGAATTTGCACAGGCCCTCGATGCCAGGCGCCTGAAACTCAACCTGCCACGAGCAAACGAAACTGAAGATTGGGAGAAACTGGATGCAAAAATCGTCCAAAGACTCGATGCACTTATAGGGAAAAGCACCCTGGAACACAAACTAGCCACATATGGGACATTGTGTATGCCACATGTAGAGACGCCTATGGAGTAAAACTACCCAAAGAGAAAACACCTCCAAAGAAATCCAGACGCCAAGAAAAGATGGACAAGATCAGAGTCCAAAAGAACAACCTCAAGAAGCAAATGAAGACCGCACTGCCAGCTGAAAAACAAGGCTTGGAAAAACTGTGGGAAGACCTGAAAGAAAAACACAGCGCCCTCAGCAAAGCGGAATCTGCGAGGAAGAGGAAGAGCAAAAAGAAGAAGACACAAGAGCGCTTCTTCAGAGACCCCTTCCAGTTTGCCAGAACACTGTTTGAGCAGCCAAAATCTGGGACCCTAAGTGTGGACAAAGGAGTTCTTGAGCAGCATCTGAGGAAAACATAACTCTGACTCACAGAGCAAAGCACCACTTGACATTCAAGGTCTGGTGTGGCCAACCAACCCTGAGGAACAGTTCAATGGCAAGCCTCCAACGTTGGCGGAAATCAAGAAGGTGGTCGACAAAGCCAGAGCCAAATCATCGCCAGGGCCAAACGGAATACCTTACCAGCTTTACAAGAAATGTCCCAAGGTGCTGGAGTGGCTCCACAGGCTGCTGCGATCGGCTTGGAGAAACCAGAAGATCAGCGGCCAGTGGATGACGGCAGATGGTGTGTACATCCCCAAAGAGCAAAACTCAAGTGACATCAGCCAGTTCAGGCCAATATCACTACTGAACGTCGAAGGGAAAATCTTCTTCTCTGTCATGGCAGCAAGGCTGACCAAGTACCTGATGGAAAACAAGTACTTGGATGTGTCAGTCCAGAAAGGTGGCATCCCAGGCGTGGCTGGCTGTGAAGAACACGCCACAATGATCTGGGACGCAATCCAAAAAGCAAAAACAGAAAAGAGAGACCTGGACGTAGTGTGGCTTGATCTGGCAAACGCATATGGATCTGTGCCCCATGAGATGATACAGTTGGCTCTTGAGATGTACCATGTGCCAAAGAACATCCGCGACATGCTCAAGAAGTACTTCAATGGCTTCTCAATGCGGTTCTCTACTAAGGAGTACACAACTGATTGGATCAACTTGGAAGTGGGCATTGCAATGGGCTGTGCAATTTCCCCGATACTGTTCGTGCTGGCAATGGAACTCATCTTGAAAGCAGCAACAAACAACGCGAGACAAACAGACCTTGGCGATGGATACAAGATGCCTCCTCTCAAGGCCTTCATGGATGACACTACAGTGATTTCATCCAGAGAAGACGAGACACGTCATGTGCTGGAGAGGCTGGACGACATAGTTGCCTCATCCAGAATGAAGTTCAAGCCAAAGAAATCACGGAGTCTCTCACTGAGGAAAGGAAAGTGGCCGAATCTGTGGTCTTCAGTGTTGCCAACCAGGCCATTCCAACAGTCACAGAAGAACCAGTCAAGAGCCTTGGAAGATGGTATGATGATACGCTGAAAGACACACAAAAAGCAAAAGAAACCAAGCAGATGGCGGAAGAAGGCTTGGAGACCATTGACCAGTGTGGGCTCCCTGGCAAATACAAGGTCTGGTGTCTGCAGTTCATGCTGATACCAAAGCTCCTATGGCCTCTGATGATATACGACATCTGCACCAGCACAGTGGAGGCAATGGAAGCCAAAATCAACAAGTTCACAAGGAAATGGCTTGGTGTCCCACCCTGTCTGACTGACATCGCGCTGTACTGTCGCCAAGCTCAAACTACCACTGAAATCCATCCTGGAGGAATACAAAGTAGGGAAGATCAGACTTCAAAGCATGCTGGAGGACTCAGGAGACAAGGTGGTAGAAGCAATCAAGCCCCAGCTGAAGACAGGCAGAAAATGGAAAGTTCAAGAGGCGATGGATTCTGCAAAAGAAAGTCTCAAGATCAGAGAAATAACAGGACACACACAGACCAACAGACAAGGACTGGGGTGACCAAAACTGAATGGTGGTCAAAGGCCAAAGGAAAAGCCAAAAGAGACATGACGATTCAGGAGATGAGAAAAGAAGAAGACCAAAAAAGACTCCAAAAAGCAGTCCAGCAGAGCCAGCAAGGGCAATGGACAATGTGGAGAATGCACTCCAAAGAAGTCTAACTTGGAATGACATTTGGCACATGGCCCCTCTCAGGATCAGCTTCATTCTCAGATCTGCATATGACCTTCTGCCCTCAAATGCAAACCTGGTGAAGTGGGGAAAACAGACGATCCTGCATGCCCCTCTGCCATGAAAAACAAACAGTGGAGCATGTTCTAAGCTCATGTAAAGTAGCCCTGGCTCAAGGAAGGTACACATGGAGGCACAACCAAGTGCTCAAAGAAATTGTACAAGTAGTCTGGGCTAGTACCAACACCACAAAAGGGAGAATCAGGACTCCAAAAGCACCCGCAACATTCTTCACGTCAGGAGGCAGCAAATCATGGCCAAGAACAACAGTGCCACTCGAAACATGCAGGCAGAGTCTGCTGGATGGGGCAGATGACTGGAGTGCACTGCAGACCTCCCAGAATGGAAGAATCACCCAGAGATCATCAGCAAGAGTGGCATGAGACCAGACATAGTAGTCCACTCTAAGTCAACCAAGCAGCTGATCATGATCGAGCTCACGGTGCCATAATTATGAGAACAGAATGGAGGCAGCTCAAATCTACAAGACTGAAAAGTATGCTGATCTGGCAAACAGCCCGAGGAGAGAAGGCTATCAGGTCAAAGTCCTCACTGCAGAAATTGGAGCTAGGGGATTTGTAGGAACGTCTGCATACAGCCTCATAAAACAGCTCTCAGTTGCAGGGAAGGAAAAAACCAGAGCCCTGAAAGCAATGGCAGAAGCGGCAGAGAGGTGTTCAAGCTGGATCTGGTCAAGGAGGAACAAAAGTGAACTTCATAGGGCTTAATTTCCCTACAAATATCAGGTGTCCCTGTGGCTCAGTGGTTAAAGCGCGAGTCATTAAGTAGAATATGAGCATGTCCAGAGGGTCATGGTTCGAATCCCACCATGGCTCGTCCCAAGATGGGGGAAAAAAAAGGGGGCAGCAGAGGGACATCCGGAGTCATGAACGGGTGTGGCCCAACCCCCCTAGAGTGTCAGGAGATAAGGGCCGAAACACTTGCTTGAAGGGGGCTTCTCTTCTGAGGACTCTCTGCTGCCACGCTCTCCACGAGTTTCTTTCTACTAAGTGCACATGCCTCAACCATGTAAAATTTCATTGTTTCATTAACCCTATAAAAATCGTAATACATCCGTTTTCGAAATCTACGCTGAATTTATATACTGATGATTAAAAACATCGTTCTTTGCTGAATGTTTGTTTTACTCCAGTGGACTTCTGTCGTTGAAATAGTAATGTAAGTTCCTCGAAATGCCAGTTTCCAGCTCGTCTAACAAAAACAAAACAAAAAGAAGATATCCATAGTTTCGGGGAGCTCTGCCATGGGGATGATGCACCTTTACCTTGCCCAAAGGGCCCCCTTACCTCCCCCCTCCCTCTTTTTTGGTGGCAAAATTTTTGGCCTTTTTGGCTGCTCTTTTCAGACTTGATTCTCATTCACACACACACACACACACACACAAACAACACACACACACTCGCACACACACATATACGCGCGCGTATGCGCGCGCGCGCGCGCACGCGCACACACACACACACACACACACACACACACAGAGGGGGGAGAAAGAGAGACAGAGACGGACAGACGCACTCAACACACACACACACACACGTACACACACACACACACACACACACACACACACACACACACACACACACATACACACATACGTGCATACGCACACACACATACGCGCATATGCACACACACACACACACACACACACACATACACGCACGCACGCACGCGCACGCACGCACACACACACACACACACACACACACACACACACACACAAGCACAAGCACACTCATCGGGATTGTGTAGATCATGATGATGAGAATGTGAGATTTAAATAGACCGTTCGTTCTTGACGTTTTTGGCAACTTAGTGATGACTCATGGGTGTTTGCCTCCAGAATATTCAAAGCATGGTTCTGTCCATTTTTGTCATTGATTTGTATCTTGAAATGGACCTTCAATGGAAGAACACGAGCGAGCAGGAGGAGGGGAAGGGTGGGGAAAGGAGGGTAGGTGCAGGAAGCGGGGTAGCGAGAAGTGCCAAGTGGATGACTGTCGGCAACGCTTCCACACAGAGACAGGAAATGCATTATTTCCCCTTGAATCTATGCAGTCTGCCATGTTTTACAGTCTGGATTGGAGAAGAAACGGAAACTGTCTAAAAGATTGGTGGAAGGATGGAAATTTGGGCGATCCGGTAACGTTTACTGTATATAAGTTTTATTCACGCACTTTTATGTAATTACTGTGTTTGTTTTTTTAACTAATCGTATTTTCAACATCAGGCTAAGCAGGTAGTTCATGCGTTTAAATTCTCAGTTTGGTGCGCATGTATGTCACTAGCAGTAGCAGAACAGAATTCAGGATAGGCTCTTTGTATTCTGGGAGGGAGAGAGAGAGTGGGGGAGAGTAAAGAATGTGTGTGTGTGTGTGTGGGGGGGGGGGGGGTGCGATTCGTCTCTTCCTTCTTCAGCAGCATTCGCTGAGGTGGCGTCTCTAGAGGTTTTCCATCTCTCTCTGTGTTCTTTTTCCTTTTTTTTTTTTTGCCTCTTCTTCTTCTTCTTATTCTCTCTTTCGCTTTGTCTCTCTCCCTTCCTCTTAAAACTTTCTTTGGTTTTTGTTTCTCTCTCTCTCTCTCTCTCTCTCTCGCCTGCTCTCTCTCTCTCGCTCCTCTCCTCTCCTCTCTCTCTCTCTCTCTCTCTCTCTCTCTCTCTCTCTCTCTCTCTTATTATTATCCAGCATTACCCCCCACCCCACTTTCATTTTATTTCATTGTCTCTTTCTTTTTAGTGTGTGTGTGTTTGGTGGTCACATCACACTTCCAGCATGGGACATTTGTTTTGTTTGTTTCTTTTTAGTGTGTGTTTGGTGGTCACATCACACTTCCAGCATGGGACATTTGTTTTGTTTGTTTCTTTTTCTTTTCTTTCCTTTTTTTTGTTTTTTGCTGTTTCATCTTCTGTACCTTCTCAGTGGCAAAACCTGATGCCGCGCATTCCCATTCCTTCGTACATAATACACCCCCCCTTCCCCCCCCCCGCACTCCCCCCCCCCCTCCCCTCCACTTCCCCCGCCCTCCCACCTTCCCCGTCTTCCCCCGTCTCTTCATCCTTTTCTTTCTTTCTTTGATAAAAAGAAAATCTCTTTTGTGCATTATTCATGTCTTTCGTGCATCCTGTCCAGTTCGCATGCACTGATCCTCAGGGAGGGGTGGGGGATGCAGAAGGAGGGTGTGAAGAGAGAGGGGTTGGGGGTGGGGGGGGGGGGGATGCAGAATATTACGTCGGATTCGGCTATATCAAAAGCCTCCTGTTCCGAAGTATCAAAAAGATATGATTATAATCATATTTCATTTTTCGGTTGAAGGATTTTCTGTATTTACGAGCTCCGGTCGTGACGAAAGCTTGTTAGACCGAACAAAGTTTTTATTCCTCCTCGACCTTTATATGACTGCATTAGGCTGTATATGCCATTGTAGTTGATCTTGACAAGGATCGTCTGTTTAGACTGGATTTCTCTGTAGGTTCACGTAGACAGAGTTGAAACTATGTCAAAGGTTATCCTGGCTACATTGGGGCTTTAGATTGGATTTGCCAGAAGTTTTTCCTGGGTTTGTAATCTACTCCGGGATGACGTCGTCCATTTGATTGGATTTTTCTCTGAGTTAATCTTTTGAAACAGTCGCTTAGGCTGGATTTGTCTGCGTGGATATCGTGATAATTATCATCCCTTTACACTGGATTTGTCTTCAGGCTTATTTTGACATCGGCCGTTTCGACTTGATTTGTTTTGTAGGAATATCCTGACAGTTTTAAATTTACTCTTTTAATGTGGATTTATCTGTAGGTTTTATCTTGACAGACATCGTCCTTTTAGACTGGATTTGTTTGTAGATTTATCTTAACAAACATTGTCCTTTGAGACTGAGTTTGCCTGTAGGTTTACCCTAACAGACATCGTCCTTTTAGACTGGATTTGTTTGTAGATTTATCTTAACAAACATTGTCCTTTGAGACTGAGTTTGCCTGTAGGTTTACCCTAGCAGACATTGTCATTTTAGACTGGATTTATCTGTAGATTTATACTAACATACACCCTCCTTTTAGACTGGATTTGCTGTCAGGTTTATCTTGGTTGACATCGATTATTTGAATCGGATTTGTCCGTGAGGTTATTGAAACGGACACTGTCACTTTAGACTGGATTTATTCTAAGTTTATTGTGACCGACATCATCCCTTTAGAGTGGTTCTGTCAGTACGTGTGTTTTGAAAGGGCCCCTTTCCCTTTCGTTGTTGTTGTTTTAGGTGTATTTTGTCAGGCATCGTCCATTTAGAATGATTTGGTTGCAGCTGTTTTTTGTCACACATCATCATTTTTAGACTGATTTATTTGTAGGTGTATTTTGTCAACTTCATCCTTTTAGACTGTTTTATTTGTGGGTGTATTTAGTCAGAAATCATCAATGTAGACTGATTTGTTTGTTGTGTTATTTTTCAGATATTGCCCACTTTATACAAATTTGTTTGTGTGTATATTTTGTCAGGCATCGTCACTTGATAAAAAATTTTTTGTGGGTATATTGTTGGAAGGTGTATTTTTTTCAGACTCGTCACTTTATACTGGTTTGTTGGTAGGTGTATTTTGTCAGACGTCGCTTTATACTGATTTGTTCATAGGTGTATTTTGTGAGACATCGTCACTTTATACTGATTTGTTGGTAGGACGTTTTTGCTTAAAGTCGCTTAGTGATTTTGTTTGTAGGTGTATTTTGTCACACGTCGTCACTTTATATAATTTGTTTGTGGGATGTTTTTGTCAGACGTCGTCACTTTATACTGATTTGTTTGTGGGTGTATTTTGTCAGACGTCGTCACTTAATACTGATTTGTTGTAGATGTATTTTGCAGACGTCGTCATTTATACTGATGTTGTTTGTGGGTGTATTTTGTAGGCATCGTCCCCTTATACTGTTTTTGTTTGTGGGTGTATTTTGTCAGGCATCGTCACTTTATACTGTTTTTGTTTGTGGGTGTATTTTGTCAGACGTGTCTCACTTTATACTGATTGTTTGTAGGTGTAGTTTGTCAGACGTCGTCACCTTAGAATTAATCTGTATGTACGTTTATCTTGACACGCATAGTTGACTAGACTGGATTTATCTGAAGACTTATCCTAATGACTGTGTCTTTTCAGACGTCTCACAATCCATGTCCTCAGACAAAAGGGATTGTTCGTGGCCTTCCATTCATCACACAGTTGTTCTATTGCGTTTTGGGAGCCCCAAAGCACGAGGTTTCTGCCAAGACATCTATCGGAGCTGTTGAGTGGGTCCATGGATGTGTTGGATAGCGGGAATGGCCACGGGGGAAAATCCGGCCCTCATCGGAGACGGGAGTCGCGGTGGGTGCCGGGGGATGGGAAGGGAAGACGGTGGATGGATGGAGTGTTTGTTAATCTGTCGCCCACACGCTACCACAATGGATCAGCCAGGATTTTGGGGTGTTTTGGTTGTGTGTGTGTGTGTGTGTGTGTTTGTGTGTGTGTGTGTGTGTGTGTGTGTGTTTGTGTGTGTGTGGTGTTGTGGATTGCTTTTTCCTCGGTTTTTGGGGCCAAACTACGCGCATGTAAACACAAGCACGTGTGTGGGTTAGAAAGAATAGCAGGGAAGTGTTAAGTATTGTGAATTACTTTACAATATGTCAAAATATGTTCAAGATTTTCACACCTCCATAACTGATTTTATTTTATGATCTTTTCACGCTGTAAGTAAGCACACTCAAAGGGAGAAAAACGACAGATAATATCCACCCCACGTCTTCCAAGGCTTGCAAAATTTAAAAATTAAATGTTGTTCCATGGAAACTTACGCATAATTTTCCACCAACTCCAGCATGGAGTCTTGGCAGTCAGCAGGGCCGGATCAGTTTTATGAGAAATTAAGTGGGGGGGGGGGGGGGGGGGGGGGGGGGGGGGGGGGGGGGGGGGGAGGAGGTTCAAAAAAAGGAAACAGGGGTCCTCTTCATTGGGGGATCAGGGCACAGCCACTAAACGCCATTTTTGTTTCCCGCCAGGGAGGAAGAAGGTGAAGGTGGGGGAGGGTCGAAACCCGAAAAGTTTGAAGTCTTGTCTGAAAGTATTTGTATCTTTAACGAGGTGAGGGGGGTCCATGTTGCATACCATGTGATGAGCCACAAAGATGCTTGTTGGGGTTTGGCAACATTCACCACCAGACTCCTGGCTCAGTGATGTTTTTTCGACCCGATCTAATTTGGGAGTTTAGAGAAGAGGTCAATGTATTTGCATTGTTTGAAAAGAGAGGGGACAGTTACCCCCAAGGGCACAGAATAAAAAAGAGTACAGGACTAGACACAATGCATTTCGACCTTTGGGTCTTCTTTAGGTGAAAAAAACACACTATTTAGGACAGTGACAAGAACACTTAGCTTAGCCTCTCCTGTTCGTTCCAAATTGAAAAATGGCCGCCAGACGGAAACGAGGGGATTATGGAAGAGGAAGAGGAGAGGGTGTATTTGCATTGGTCGAAGATTTTGTCAGAAAAAGGGTGCAGTGTTTAGACGTTTTGAGGCTATGTGAAATTTAAAATAGTTTATTAATGTTATTTTCTTTATAAAATATGGAATCAGTTTTTTTCGTGACAGCCCAGGTAAAAGCCCCTCTCCCTTCGTTGAATTAGAAATTGAACTGACTCTTTCTTTTCCTTTTCAAAATATTTGAATATCAGTCAATAAATTTAAATTCGAGCTTCTGATAATTCTGTTAGAACTTGACTAGTGTATTTTAGGACTTAATCAGTGTATTCATTTCCTCGAGTCAGTACACAAAAGCAAACATTTTCCCGAATCTTCCCCATCACCGGTATACCTACTTGGTAACCGCGTTCAAATGCGACCTCTGCTGGTGATAATAAAATCAAATAAGAAATTTATGTACCCCCAGGACAGCGGAAAAGGGAGGATTTGGGGTTTTTTTCTTTCTTTTCTTTGTGTGTTGTGGTGTGTGTGTGCATCCCTTCGATTTTCTGCCTCTAAGCCAAAGGCCCAGTAGCTTGACTTCTTTCTCTTTTCATACTTGTTGGACGCAGTAGAATTAGTTGAATTCCGTGAACTGAAATTACGTCACGACCCTTTTTGTCTCAGCGATGCTAATGGACGTGAAAGGGTGGGAAGGTGGCGAACGTCGCAGAAACGTTTGGGGTTCAGCTATTTTCGTCCACACAAAACAAATACTGGAGTGAAGTCTTGGTAAAGGGGGGGGGGGGGGGGGGGGGGGGGGGGGGGGGCAGCCTTCGTTTCCGAGGGAAAAAAAAAGGCGGCGGGAGGTGAGGCAGGGAAGGGGGGAAAAGGGAAAAAAAATTTAAAGGGGGGAAGGAGAAAGTGGGGAATAACTGATGATTTTTGGCGGAGGTGTCAGATATAGGAACAGTTTTTGCGCCTTCCCCGTTTTTTTTTTTTTTTATTTTTTTTTAAAAATATAAAAAAATATTTTTTTTTATCACCTTTTCTCGGAAAATTTGATACCGAGTATGAAACGGCGCGCGTTGCATATGCATTTTAAAAATGAAAAAATGTGTGCATAAAACACCAAAAACAAACACACACACACACACACAACCCCACACACGAAAAGAGAGGGGAGAGAGGGGAAAAGGGGAGAGGGAGAGAGAGAGGAGAGAGGGGAGAGGGGAAAAGGATGATGACGATGAGAAAAGATCTTTATTTTTGATTTTTTCCTCCATTAACTTTTTGGGGGAATGAATTTAAAAAAAAAAAAACCCCCAAAAAAAGATTGAAACAAAAAAACAAGAATAAAAAAAACAGTTTTTTAAAAAAGGAAAAAAAAAACACCTCTTTACACTCAGAATAAGCGATCCTTCTGTTGTTATTGAGAGAGAGAGAGAGAGGGGGAGAGAGAGGAGGAGAAGGCAAATTTTTCATTTAAACCCATGTTTTAAGTGAGCACATCTCCCCCTTAGTCCCGGAGGGGTTACTGGGTTTTTGGCTCACACAGGCATTTAAATAATGTGACGTTCATTCATTACCAAGATAGAAAGAAAGGGGAAAACTAAGTTGGCTCAAGCAAGGGGAAAAATTTTCGCGCCCACACCACAAAAACCCCTGGCGTGGGATGTCTTTAGCTTTGAAGTGGTTGTGGGGGGTGGAAGTTGGGTGGTGATGGAGGTGGGGGGTTGTGGTTGTGGGGGGTGGTGGGGTAAGGTTTGGTGCGTTTGGGGGTGTGTGTGTTTTTGGTTTTGTGTGTGTGTGTTTTGTGTTGTGGGGGGGGAGAGGGGGAGAGAGAGAGAGAGGGGAGAGAGGGGGGGGGGAAAAATTTAAAATTTTTTTTTATTTTAAAATATCAAATTTCAAACATTAAATGAAAAATTTGGAAAAATGAGCCCAAAAAAACATCAATATAATAACAGTAAAAAGCAGGGCACACCCCCCCCCCACTATGTAGATACAGTGCTTTAAGAAATTTAAAAAGATTAGGGGGCGTCAACCCGTTACGAAAAATGCATCAGTTTTAAAACAAGAGAGGGGAGAGGGGAGAAAAGGAAAAGGGGAGAAGAGAGGGGGGAGAGAGAAAAGAGAGAGGACAGGGCAGAAGGAAAAGGCGACAGGGGGCAGGGAGGCAGACAGGGCAGCAGACAGACAACAACAGACCGAAGACAGACAGACAGACCCGACAGAAAACCCACGGTCTGGGGGACATTAGGCAAAAAAACAACAAAAGATTCCTTTTCCTCTTTCCTCCCCCCAGCTCGTTTTTCTATGCAGTTGCCCAATGGTAATACTGGAGGTGCGAAACGTGAACCCCCGGAATCAGGGAAAAAAGATGAAGGGATTGGGAGGGAAAATGGGGGGGTAGGGGGTGGGGGTTTGGGGGGGGGTGGGGGGTGGGGGGGGTCGGAAACAGTGAAGGCAGGATCCCCTTCCCGCCTGGCTGACAGGGAGGTCCGAGGAATCGCTGTCACCCCCGTCATCCCTTCCCATCAATGGGACCGTTGCTTAAAGAATGGGCCCCTTTGGGGGGGGGGGGTGGTTTTTGGGGGTGGGGGTGGTGGTGGTGGTGATTTGGGAATGGGGGTGGTGAAAGATGGTGATGATGAAGGGGGGGATGGGGCGGGTGGCCCATTTTTGGGGTGGGGCGGGGGGGTGGTGGTGATGGTGATGGGTTTCGATGCTGCATTCCGGGGCGGGTTTTTGCTGTTGTGGCTCTTTTGGGGTGTGTGTGTTTTTGTGTGTGTGTGTGTGTGTGTGTGTTTTGTGTGTTAGTGTGGTTAGAGAGAGAGAGGGGGAGGGGAGAGAGGGGAAAAGAGAGGGGGAGAAAAGATGAGAAGAGAGAGAGAAGGGTAGAAGAGTATCACTCCTTTTGTTTTTTCGGTCAAACAGTCCATCCGTTGTCTTCCCACTATCTATCAGTTCCCCATCCCGTCAATTTTAACCCCCTGCTTTCTATCTGTTTCTCTTTTTATCTGTTCCTCTACCCTTTTTGGTCTATTTTTTTCCCCCGGGCTTTCGCCTCTCTGTTCTTTCCCTTTTTTTTGTTTATTCCAAATCTTCTTGTTTTTTTCGGTCTCTTTTATCTTTTTATTTTCTTTTTTCCGTCCCAACTCCCACCTCCCTTTTTTTGTCCTTCCCTCTCTGCCCTCCTCCAAAATTTTTTGGGCTTTTTTTAAAGTTTTTTTTTTTTTTTTGGTTTTTTTTATTTTTTTTCCCGCGTTTGTCTCCTGTCCCCTTCCCGTCCCCTGTTTTTTCCATGTTTTTTCCCCTTTTTTTTCCCTTTTTTCCCCTTGTCCTTTCCAAAGTCCGGGCTTTCCCCTGTTTTTTCCCCCTTTTTCTTTCCATCAGCCTCTTTGCCCTTTTTTGTTTCTATCCTTCAATTCCCGTCTGTCCATCTCTCTATCTTAAATTTTTCTGAACTGTCCATCTCTGTACGTCTGTTTCTCTGTCTGTCTGTCTCTCCAGTTCTGTGTCCTTTTATCTGTGTGTCTCCACCTCTGTCCTGCTGTCTCTGTCCCTTCATCTGTCTGTCTTTTTTAATCTCTGTACCTCCACATCTGTCTGTCCTTTTTTAATCTCTGTACCTCCACATCTGTGTGTCCTTCTGTCTCCGTCCCTCTGTCTCTCTGTTCTTCTGTAGCTCTGTACTTCCATAGTTTCAACCGTCTGTTTGTCTGCCCTTCCACCTCGCTGTTCTTTCCTTCCTTTTCTCATTCTCGGAAGCCATTCTCTCAGCAGTGACCACTGGCTTACGGCCAGTTCAAGGTGAAGTGTGATGCAGAATGGAATGGACACCTGCTCTGTCCCTCCCGTTCCCCCCCCCCCCCCCCCCACCCCCATCGAGGACCACGATACAGCTGTCGGAGAGCGACGTTCGTCCCACCAGTTTCTACCGTTAGCTAGTTATGTATGAACACCCGGCTGCCGCCTTGCAAGTTCGTACGTTGTTCATTGGTCTTGTGGACACGGTTAGAAGGAGTGCTGTGTGTTACTCGGGTTATCAAAAGCCTGGATCATGCATGCTGCTAATGCAAGTCGAGGATATGAGCTAGAGCTTCATGTATACATCTCGCAACTGGGGCCGGAATATCTCAGTGGTAGAGCGCCGGACTCGTCATCTTGGGGTTGCGGGTTCGAATCTCCGCCGGGCTGTTTCCGTTCAAGGGGATTTTTCCCTCGGAGTTAACATTGGTTCTGACTCCATTCCCAGACAGTCCTTCGAATGAGGCTATAAACCGAAGTTCCGTGTGTGAACGCACGCAAAAGATCTTGCACACACGTAAAATCCCATCACCAACTTTCGGAAGAGAAGGCCAGTCTGGCCGTTGGTATGGATTCTTCTTCTTCTTCCTCGTTCGCCATCCCGTTAGATGAGCAGCCCGGTGTCCTCGATGAAGGCTGCCGTCCGTCGCAGCTCCTCCAGGGTGCCGTACAGCTTGGCTTCCACTGCTGTCGGTGTTGGCCAGTACTTTCTCCTGGATGCTGCATACGTCGTACAGACTTGAAGGATGTGGTCAGTTGTCATTGGTCCC
>CM031600.1:12257374-12279874 GCA_018398815.1 Conus ventricosus | reverse complement strand
CCATCAACAGCCTCTGTTACTTACTTACTTAAGCCCATTGCTCTTGCCATCAACAGCCTCTGTTACTTACTTACTTAGGCCCATTGCTCTTGCCATCAACAGCCTCTGTTACTTACTTACTTAGGCCCATTGCTCTTGCCAGAGCGCAGCCCATCAACAGCCTCTGTTACTTACTTACTTAGGCCCATTGCTCTTGCCAGAGCGCAGCCCATCAACAGCCTCTGTTACTTACTTACTTAGGCCCATTGCTCTTGCCAGAGCGCAGCCCATCAACAGCCTCTGTTACTTACTTACTTAGGCCCATTGCTCTTGCCATCAACAGCCTCTGTTACTTACTTACTTAGGCCCATTGCTCTTGCCATCAACAGCCTCTGTTACTTACTTACTTAGGCCCATTGCTCTTGCCATCAACAGCCTCTGTTACTTACTTACTTAGGCCCATTGCTCTTGCCATCAACAGCCTCTGTTACTTACTTACTTAGGCCCATTGCTCTTGCCAGAGCGCAGCCCATCAACAGCCTCTGTTACTTACTTACTTAGGCCCATTGTGCTTGCCATCAACAGCCTCTGTTACTTACTTAGGCCCATTGCGCTTGCCATCAACAGCCTCTGTTACTTACTTACTTAGGCCCATTGCGCTTGCCATCAACAGCCTCTGTTACTTACTTAGGCCCATTGCTCTTGCCATCAACAGCCTCTGTTACTTACTTACTTAGGCCCATTGCTCTTGCCAGAGCGCAGCCCATCAACAGCCTCTGTTACTTACTTACTTAGGCCCATTGCTCTTGCCAGAGCGCAGCCCATCAACAGCCTCTGTTACTTACTTACTTAGGCCCATTGCTCTTGCCAGAGCGCAGCCCATCAACAGCCTCTGTTACTTACTTACTTAGGCCCATTGCTCTTGCCAGAGCGCAGCCCATCAACAGCCTCTGTTACTTACTTACTTAGGCCCATTGCTCTTGCCAGAGCGCAGCCCATCAACAGCCTCTGTTACTTACTTACTTAGGCCCATTGCTCTTGCCAGAGCGCAGCCCATCAACAGCCTCTGTTACTTACTTACTTAGGCCCGTTGCGCTTGCCAGAGCGCAGCCCATCAACAGCCTCTGTTACTTACTTAGGCCCGTTGCTCTTGCCAGAGCCCATCAACAGCCTCTGTTACTTACTTACTTAGGCCCGTTGCTCTTGCCAGAGCGCAGCCCATCAACAGCCTCTGTTACTTACTTACTTAGGCCCGTTGCTCTTGCCAGAGCGCCTCTGTTACTTACTTAGGCCCATTGCTCTTGCCAGAGCGCCTCTGTTACTTACTTACTTAGGCCCATTGCTCTTGCCAGAGCGCCTCTGTTACTTACTTACTTAGGCCCACTGCTCTTGCCAGAGCGCAGCCCATCAACAGCCTCTGTTACTTACTTACTTACGCCCATTGCTCTTGCCAGAGCGCAGCCCATCAACAGCCTCTGTTACTTACTTACTTAGGCCCATTGCTCTTGCCAGAGCGCAGCCCATCAACAGCCTCTGTTACTTACTTACTTAGGCCCATTGCTCTTGCCAGAGCGCCTCTGTTACTTACTTACTTAGGCCCATTGCTCTTGCCAGAGCGCCTCTGTTACTTACTTAGGCCCATTGCTCTTGCCAGAGCGCCTCTGTTACTTACTTACTTAGGCTCATTGCTCTTGCCAGAGCGCCTCTGTTACTTACTTACTTAGGCCCATTGCTCTTGCCAGAGCGCCTCTGTTACTTACTTACTTAGGCCCATTGCTCTTGCCAGAGCGCCTCTGTTACTTACTTAGGCCCATTGCTCTTGCCAGAGCGCCTCTGTTACTTACTTACTTAGGCTCATTGCTCTTGCCAGAGCGCCTCTGTTACTTACTTACTTAGGCCCATTGCTCTTGCCAGAGCGCCTGTTACTTACTTACTTAGGCCCATTGCTCTTGCCAGAGTGCAGCCCATCAACAACTGCCCGCCAACGGCCACGGGCCTGGGCCATCTTTTCTAATTCGTCCCAGCTGTGTAGGCCATCTGCCTGGTGTCCGCTTCCAGGTCCCGCCTCCAGGTGTTTCTTGGTCGTCCTCGCTTCTGTGACCCATTCTTTAATCTGTGTTCTCCACACTCTACATATTTCTTTTTTTAATTCACCCCATAGGAATTTAGGGAGAGAGGGGGAGGTGAAGATCTTTCAGTGTAAATTGTGTCCCTGTCTTCTAGAAATCCGGTGCTTGCAATTTCTTCTTTTGTGTCACTTCTGTCTTTTTGACTTTTTTTTTCTTTACTGTTGCCGACAGCTTTTCAGTACTTGTGTCCTGTGCATCTACTTGTGGCTTGGAAGGCGTTTCCTTTTTTCTTGATAAACTTCGTAAGATGCAAATTCTTTCTTGCGATCTGGTGACTAGATAGTGAGAGTTTAACACTGGGACAGGCTGGCGATCTGGTGACTAGATAGTGAGAGTTTAACACTGGGACAGGCTGGCGATCTGGTGACTAGACAGTGAGAGTTTAACACTGGGACAGGCTGGCGATCTGGTGACTAGACAGTGAGAGTTTAACACTGGGACAGGCTGGCGATCTGGTGACTAGATAGTGAGAGTTTAACACTGGGACAGGCTGTCGATCTGGTGACTAGACAGTGAGAGTTTAACACTGGGACAGGCTGTCGATCTGGTGACTAGACAGTGAGAGTTTAACACTGGGACAGGCTGGCGATCTGGTGACTAGACAGTGAGAGTTTAACACTGGGACAGGCTGGCGATCTGGTGACTAGATAGTGAGAGTTTAACACTGGGACAGGCTGGCGATCTGGTGACTAGATAGTGAGAGTTTAACACTGGGACAGGCTGGCGATCTGGTGACTAGACAGTGAGAGTTTAACACTGGGACAGGCTGGCGATCTGGTGACTAGATAGTGAGAGTTTAACACTGGGACAGGCTGGCGATCTGGTGACTAGACAGTGAGAGTTTAACACTGGGACAGGCTGGCGATCTGGTGACTAGATAGTGAGAGTTTAACACTGGGACAGGCTGGCGATCTGGTGACTAGATAGTGAGAGTTTAACACTGGGACAGGCTGGCGATCTGGTGACTAGACAGTGAGAGTTTAACACTGGGACAGGCTGGCGATCTGGTGACTAGATAGTGAGAGTTTAACACTGGGACAGGCTGGCGATCTGGTGACTAGACAGTGAGAGTTTAAACACTGGGACAGGCTGGCGATCTGGTGACTAGATAATGAGAGTTTAACACTGGGACAGGCTGGCGATCTGGTGACTAGACAGTGAGAGTTTAACACTGGGACAGGCTGGCGATCTGGTGACTAGACAGTGAGAGTTTAACACTGGGACAGGCTGGCGATCTGGTGACTAGATAGTGAGAGTTTAACACTGGGACAGGCTGGCGATCTGGTGACTAGACAGTGAGAGTTTAACACTGGGACAGGCTGGCGATCTGGTGACTAGACAGTGAGAGTTTAACACTGGGACAGGCTGGCGATCTGGTGACTAGACAGTGAAAGTTTAACACTGGGACAGGCTGGCGATCTGGTGACTAGACAGTGAGAGTTTAACACTGGGACAGGCTGGCGATCTGGTGACTAGACAGTGAGAGTTTAACACTGGGACAGGCTGGCGATCTGGTGACTAGACAGTGAGAGTTTAACACTGGGACAGGCTGGCGATCTGGTGACTAGACAGTGAGAGTTTAACACTGGGACAGGCTGGCGATCTGGTGACTAGACAGTGAGAGTTTAACACATGGGACAGGCTGGCGATCTGGTGACTAGACAGTGAGAGTTTAACACTGGGACAGGCTGGCGATCTGGTGACTAGACAGTGAGAGTTTAACACTGGGACAGGCTGGCGATCTGGTGACTAGACAGTGAGAGTTTAACACTGGGGCAGGCTGGCGATCTGGTGACTAGACAGTGAGAGTTTAACACTGGGACAGGCTGGCGATCTGGTGACTAGACAGTGAGAGTTACACTGGGACAGGCTGTCGATCTGGTGACTAGATAGTGAGAGTTTAACACTGGGACAGGCTGTCGATCTGGTGACTAGACAGTGAGAGTTTAACACTGGGACAGGTTGTCCTTGCTGCGGTGCTGTTCACTGATTTGGCATTTGATGTAACTTTGTTGTATTGGAATTTTCTCGAAAGGATTTTTAAAACCAGTTTTCAAAGAAAAATCTAGCGAAATGATCAGAGTGGTTGGTGCACTTAACACGGCTTAGTTTTATCCAACTGAAGGACTGCATCATAGACACTGATGTAATGAATAACATCTGTACGCAAATGTGTTTGTTTGCTTTTATTTCGTTTGTTTTTTGGTACGTGCTGACAGCCCTGGAAATGTTCTGTGGTCTGCGCGAGATGTACTGAATGAAACATTGTCTGTGCCCATCTCCGATACTGCCATTTCAGTTTTGTTTCTGATTGTGTTTTCAGCCTTGACTAATTCATTTCTCCTCAAAGCGCAAATGTTCTTGTGTTGGTGATTATGAAGCCGGTACACCAAGACTGGTGTCTTTCACCACGTGTCCGGACGAGGTAGATCTGGCAAGAACTTCCTTCGTTTGTATCCAGCCATCCAAAGTCGGATGATATCAGGAGCTGTTGTTTATCGCTTGAAAAAGACGCTTTCCTCTTAAACTGTAATTTATGACACGTGCGCGCGCGTACACACACACACACACACACACACACACACACACACACACACACACACACACACACACACACACACACGCACACACACACGCAGAGAATGTCCTGTTCTACGTTTTACATGCTATTTTCAGTTCTCGCGTAACATTTTTGTTGAAGGGTCAGCCCGTTCCGCTCCGTGTACCATGGGTCTCAGAGAAGCTGCCGTGTAAATGCCCCCAGATTGACCGTTTCCTGTCTGGAGGTAGTCAGCACCGTATGTTTTTCTTTTCCTTTTCAGTGACCGAGTTTCTGCCCCTGTACGTTCTGTTCACTTTTTGTGAGAGTAACCAAGGTGCAACTCGAAGCAATTTCGTTGCCGTTCAGTGAAACACTTCGCTTGTGATACTGCTCTCAGTATTCAACAGTTTTACATTGCTTGCGATTTCTTTTGTGATAGAGCTGATAGCATCCAGCAACATTTTGTTGCTGAGATTTTTTGCGCGTCCGTCAATGATTCAGCATAGATCCTGTGCAGAGAAGTGACACCCGAGCCAGGTTCGGTTTGATGTTATATTCAGGTTGAGCATCAACACTCACCAAGGTGGTAGGACAGATGGGATAACCGCAACAGTAAGGCCGGTCGGAGGGGGTGTGGGGGATGGAGGGGAAATAGGTGATGGTAGAGAGTTTATGCAGCACCACACATATACCATCAGAACATCAATACATGAAGCCTCAGGCGTATACATGTGAACTCGTCTTAACAACGGCCTGGGCGCTTTACCCAGACCTTACTAACAGGGTGGATATGGGTATTGATAGGAAAGGGTGGGGTTCCTGGAGCAACTATGCTGAATCGTGTTTATTAAAGAAAATTTCTTTTTGATTGTGATCCACGCGTGGTTTTGAGAGTCCGTATGGTGACTCGATACTAACTGGTATTGTTTTATAAATGCGTGCGGCCCAAGTCTGGTTTACGTCTGATCCACTCAAAATATATCAATTCAGATAGATCCCGGTCATAACTCTCATAAGTTTCCCACTTTTGCCCCTATTTCCACTCAACTCGAACTTTCCGATGCTCATCACAACACTTTCATCTCACTTGGTTTCCTTTGCTTCTCACTTTCATATTTTCACACCAGGATGTCCGTACTTTTCAGTCCCATTTTCTCTGCACTCCCGACTGTTCAAATTCATTCCTTGATCTTTTCCAGAGGCCCTTTACTTTATCGTATAAACATGTTGTGGACATGCTGAAAGTATTGGACATACCTCCATCAGTTCCCCTCTCTGCCCAGTGGTAATCTCTCACTTTACCGCTGCAGCTGTCTCCTTATGATATTTCATGGGTTTGACCCGTAGATGTTTCAGTCTTTCACCCCTCCTTTTCTTTTGTAGCTCTTCCATTACTGCCCATACCCACTGTTAAACATGATGCATGCCTCCACATTCCCCACTCTCTTACGTCATATTTGGTCTGTTCCCACTATACCTTCAAGTCCTGCAGTCTTCCCCCCCCCCTTTTTTTTTAAAATTAAAAATCATTCTTTTCTGCTACAAACAGTTCCTTTTGTACACTGCTGACTTATTCTTCTGCATTGCTACGAACTTATGATACAGTCATTTCCATCGTTACCCCTTCACTTTTCTGTCAGCGGTATTGGACAGTAGGATGGACGTACCATATTCCACTCGCCCAGTTCTCCCTTTCCTGTCCCGCCGTCATTTATCATTCTTTTATTCTTCTCACATCCACCATTCATTCTTTAAAACTCCCTTTCTCCTCCAGCGGATCTTTTATCGGCTTCACGTTGTCTTCTCTCATTCATTGATCTTCGTTCTCCTTTTCTTTTCTCGTCCACCATTCATCTTTCTCACGCCCCCAGTTCCCATTCCGTCTCTCAGTTATCATTCTTATGTTCTCTTCTTCTTGTCTCGATCTTCATTTACTATTGTCATGTTCTGCTTCCATCTCATCGTGTCAACCATTCATTATAAATGTGTCCCCGTTTACTCATTCCGTTTCATTCTGTGCTGATTGTGCCCACTGTTCATTTGTTGACATGCCGTTTTCATGAAGGCCGTCATTCCCCCGATTTTCTCTTTCCGTCGCTTTCCTAAACCTTTTCGTTCATCAGTGTCGCACCACCTTTCTATCTGTTGTTCATCTTTCCTGCGTTCTTCTCTTCCCCGCCAGTCCGACATTCATCATTCTCACAGTCTCCTCCCGTCCAACATTCATCATTCTCACAGTCTTCTCCCGTCCAGCATTCATCATTCTCACAGTCTCTTCTCGTCCAGCATTCATCATTCTCACAGTCTCTTCTCGTCCAACATTCATCATTCTCACAGTCTTCTCCCGTCCAGCATTCATCATTCTCACAGTCTCTTCTCGTCCAGCATTCATCATTCTCACAGTCTCTTCTCGTCCAGCATTCACCATTCTCACAGTCTCCGTCCAACATTCATCATTCTCACAGTCTCCTCCCGTCCAGCATTCACCATTCTCGCGTCACACTCCCCCATTCAGTCCCCGCAATCCAACATTTATTTATCATTCTCGCCATTTTCCCCAGTCCAGCATTCCTCTTTTTCGCGTTTACCCCCAATTCAACATCTATTGTTCTCACCTTTCCTTCCTAGTTCAACATTGATCATTCTCACGTTTTCCCCCAGTCCAATATTCATCATTTTTACCCCTCCCCCTTCCCCTTTGCTGCACACACACACACACACACACACACACACACACACACACACACACACACACACACACACACACGCACACACACACACACACACACACACACACTCACACACACACACTCCCGTCCAACATTCACCAACACACACACACACACACACACACACACACACACACACACACACACACACACACACACACACACACACACACACTCGCACACACACACACCCGTCCAACATTCACCAATGGCATGTTTTGCCCTAGTCCGTCATTCATCCTTCTCACTTTTTCCTGCAGTTCGATTTTCATCATTCTCAAGTGTTTTCTCAGTCCAGCATCATTCATTCTCTCCTCTCCCCCCCCCCCCCACAATCACTCCCCTTCCCAGTTCAACATTCATCAATGTCGTGTTTTCCCATATTCAAATATTCATCATTCTCACATTCCACCCACTCCAACATTCATCGTTCTCATATTTTTCCTTGTCCGACCTTCATGATTTTCAAGTTTAGGAATGTCCTGCATTCATTGGTATCACGTTTTCCCCCATTCATCACTCACATTTTACCCCGGCCAAACATTCATCATTTTCACGTTGTCCACTGTCCTACATTCATTATTCTCATGTTTTCCCCCGTACAACACTCATCGTTTTCCGCCTCTCCAAAATGCTTCATTTTCACGTTTCCTCCGTCCAACATTCGTCATTCTCACGGTTTTGCCTCTGTCCAACATTCATCATTCTCACGGTTTTGCCTCTGTCCAACAATCATCATTCTCACGGTTTTGCCTCTGTCCAACATTCATCATTCTCACGGTTTTGCCTCTGTCCAACATTCATCATTCTCACGGTTTTGCCTCCATCCAACATTCATCATTCTCACGGTTTTGCCTCTGTCCAACATTCATCATTCTCACGGTTTTGCCTCTGTCCAACATTCGTCATTCTCACGGTTTGCCTCTGTCCGACATTCATCATTCTGCCTCTGTCCAACATTCATCATTCTGCCTCTGTCCAACATTCATCATTCTCACGGTTTTGCCTCTGTCCAACATTCATCATTCTGCTGCTCTGTCCAACATTCATCATTCTGCCTGTGTGCAACATTCATCATTCACACGGTTTTGCCTCTGTCCAACATTCATCATTCTGCCTCTGTCCAACATTCATCATTCACACGGTTTTGCCTCTGTCCAACATTCATCATTCTGCCTCTGTCCAACATCCATCATTCTCACGGTTTTGCCTCTGTCCAACATTCATCATTCTGCCTCTGTCCAACATTCATCATTCACACGGTTTTGCCTCTGTCCAACATTCATCATTCACACGGTTTTGCCTCTGTCCAACATTCGTCATTCTCACGGTTTTGCCTCTGTCCAACATTCATCATTCACACGGTATTGCCTCTGTCCAACATTCATCATTCTCACTGTTTTGCCTCTGTCCAACATTCATCATTCAGACGGTTTTGCCTCTGTCCAACATTCGTCATTCTCACGGTTTTGCCTCCATCCACCATTCGTTATTCTCACGGTTTTGCCTCTGTCCAACATTCGTCATTCTCACGGTTTTGCCTCTGTCCAACATTCATCATTCTGCCTCTGTCCAACATTCGTCATTCTCACGGTTTTGCCTCTGTCCAACATTCATCATTCTCACGGTTTTGCCTCTGTCCAACATTCATCATTCTGCCTCTGTCCAACATTCATCATTCTCATGGTTTTGCCTCTGTCCAACATTCATCATTCACACGGTTTTGCCTCTGTCCAACATTCATCATTCTCACGGTTTTGCCTATGTCCAACATTCATCATTCTCACGGTTTTGCCTCTGTCCAACATTCATCATTCTCACGGTTTTGCCTCTGTCCAACATTCATCATTCTCACAGTTTTGCCTCTGTCCAACATTCATCATTCACACGGTTTGCCTCTGTCCGACATTCATCATTCTGCCTCCGTCCAACATTCATCATTCTCACGGTTTTGCCTCTGTCCAACATTCATCACTCTCACGGTTTTGCCTCTGTCCAACATTCATCATTCTGCCTCTGTCCAACATTCATCATTCTCACGGTTTTGCCTCTGTCCAACATTCATCATTCACACGGTTTTGCCTCTGTCCAACATTCGTCATTCTCACGGTTTTGCCTCTGTCCAACATTCATCATTCACACGGTTTCGCCTCTGTCCAACATTCATCCTTTTCACCCTTTCCTCCACCAAGCACCCAGTCTTACGTTTCCCTTGTTCAAATGTTCATTATTCCCACGTTTTCCCCTCCAACATTCATCACTCACAACTTCCGTCCAAATCCAACATTGGTCATTTTCACGTTTCACTCTGCCAAGCCTTCATCATTTTCACGTTTCACTCTGTCCAGCCTTCATCATTTTCACGTTTCACTCTGTCCAGCCTTCATCATTTTCACGTTTCACTCTGTCCAGCCTTCATCATTTTCACGTTTCACTCTGTCCAGCCTTCATCATTTTCACGTTTCACTCTGTCCAGCCTTCATCATTTTCACGTTTCACTCTGTCCAGCCTTCATCATTTTCACGTTTCACTCTGTCCAGCCTTCATCATTTTCACGTTTCACTCTGTCCAGTCTTCATCATTTTCACGTTTCACTCTGTCCAGCCTTCATCATTTTCACGTTTCACTCTGTCCAGCCTTCATCATTTTCACGTTTCACTCTGTCCAGCCTTCATCATTTTCACGTTTCACTCTGTCCAGTCTTCATCATTTTCACGTTTCACTCTGCCCAGCCTTCATCATTTTCACGTTTCACTCTGTCCAGCCTTCATCATTTTCACGTTTCACTCTGCCCAGCCTTCATCATTTTCGCGTTTCACTCTGTCCAGCCTTCATCATTTTCACGTTTCACTCTGTCCAGCCTTCATCATTTTCACGTTTCACTCTGCCCAGCCTTCATCATTTTCGCATCATCCTCTTCATCGCGTTCGTCATTTACCATCCTGACTTCTCTCATTTAGTCTGTCACTCGTCGTTCTCTCGTTCTTCTTTTCTGATCGCGTCCAGCATTCGTTATTCTCTCGTTCCCTTATTCATCATTGGATTACTCTG
This sequence comes from Conus ventricosus, assembly GCA_018398815.1. NCBI lineage: Eukaryota > Metazoa > Mollusca > Gastropoda > Neogastropoda > Conidae > Conus > Conus ventricosus. The sequence goes on along the minus strand of CM031600.1, from coordinate 12,269,444 downwards.
ACGATGTCCGATTTTCATGTTCTTCATGATTCCCACGTTCTTCCCTCTTGTCTGCCTTCTCTCATCCAGTTTTCCTTTCACCATCCTCACCTCCTTTTCTCTGTTTGCAAACAGTCATGATTCCCCTTTTCCTTTGTTTGATTCTGGCCATCACTGCCGCATTTCAACACTGTCCAGTGTTCACGAGTCCATCGATTTCACACTCCTCTGTTTCTTACCCCGCCCTTCATCGTTCTCACGTTATTTTCCCATCCACAGTTCTATCCGTCATCTTTCCCACATCAGTTATCATTCTCACATTTTCCTTTTTACCTCTCGTTCATCGACATCACTTTTCTCTTTTCATCCCACCCCTCATTCATGGTTCTGACGCTTTAATCATCTTGATCATTAGCCATCTCATGTTCTCCTTTCGTCCATCCTTTTATCATTTTCGCGTTTGCCTATTTTCTTCCAGTCCGGGCGGGACTATAATTTTAATCTTAATCTTCCAGTCCGGGCGGGACTATAATTTTAATCTTAATCTTCCAGTCCGGGCGGGACTATAATTTTAATCTTAATCTTCCAGTCCGGGCGGGACTATAATTTTAATCTTAATCTTCCAGTCCGGGCAATATGCGCCATTCTCAGTTTCTTGGCTTCTCATCCGAACTGCCCTTCATCACTCTCACTTTATTTTCCCATTTCTTTTTCATCACTTTCACGTTCTTCTCTCTCATCTCTTTTTCATCCTTCTCGCGTTCTCCTTTTCTCCTGTCTTTCACCATTCCTTAGTTTTTCTTCCGCCCGTTATTCACCCGCTTTCCTTCCTCTGTTGTCCCTCTTTCGTCATTCACAAGTTCTTTTCTCAATCCGTTGATAATTGTCATGTTCTAGTCCCGTCGATCATCAGCCATTTTCTCGTTCTTATCGGTCAGTTATAATCTTAACGGTTTCTTGTTCTGAGTGTGTCTGTTATTTATCGTTTTAACACTCTTCTCCAGTCATTCATTCATCCTTTTCACGTTCTTCTCCTGTCAGCCATTCATCGTTTCCTCGTTCTTCTCCCCCCAGTCATCATTTTCACTTTCTTCTATCGTCAATCATTTTTCATTTTTACGCTCACCCACCGTCAGTTATTCACCATTTCCACGCTTTTCTCCATTTTTATCACCCATCATCTTCATGTGAAATCATAGTAACAGAGTTGTTGTTAAAACCAAAATTGCGTTATTTTCTGATTTTCGTCATTCTCAAACATCTGAATCAACAAATTAAGCTAACCTTGACAAATTAAGAATAGTATAAGCTTATGATATCCTCTTAAATTAGGAAGCATGGTTGTCATGAGATCTTTTGACAAAGCACAGGCTTTTGTAAGACGTTCTCGGAGAACAGTTTATCGTCGAGTTCACTTCTGATATGCAAAAAAATGCAGAGAGAAAGTTGAGAGGAGAGTATATCTATCAAGGACCGTACTCTTCTATTACATACAAAGAATTTACAGAACGGCTTTCCTTCCGCGTAAAAAATTGGTGTTTTATTTGTCTTAACAAGTGCCAGAAGATCGTTTCAAAAAGCCGCTGAAAAAAAATAAACGGTCCTAGTACATCAGGCGGGTAAAAAAAAGGGTTGATGCAATTAAGATAACAAGCCGGAAGAAAGGAAAAGAGTCAGCAATGCTGAATTCACTTCATGAAGTCCAATCAATTCCAAATCATGCTGCAAGACTCGTGCAGAGAGCAAACGGTGAAGTGCCCGCGAGCTGCTTAACCCTATAAACTGGCTTCCAGTGGGGATGCGCGCGCGCGCGTGCAAGCGAGCGAGCGAGCGAGAGAGAGAGAGAGAGAGAGAGAGAGAGAAGAGAGAGAGAGAGAGAGAGAGAGAGAGAGAGAGGATGGAGAAGAGGAAGAAGAGGAAAAGAAGAGAAGAGAAGTGTGAAGAGTATGTAGTGAGTGATACGTACTCCTGCGTGCATCAGAAAGCCTAATGGTTGTAATATTGTACGAATTGCTAAGTACTATTGCGTGCTGCTTGCAGTGCAATATATTTGGTACTTATTTTGCGGTTCAGCAAGGACGCTACGATCTTGCCTATGTGATGATGGCGCTTGCGTGTGTGCTGTATGCGCGGTGGGTGCGGGGTGTGTGTTTGGTGGTGACTGTGTTTGCGTGCGCTGCGCATGTTGTATGTCATTATTGGGCGCGCGCGCGATGTGTATAGTGGTGTGTGCTGTGCGCGCGTGCGTTGTTGTTGTGTGACGTGCTGCGTTGCGTGCTTGTGGCGCGCAGTGTGTATGTAGTGTGTATATATTGTGCGCGCGCGATAGTTGTGTTTGTGTGTGTGTGCGCGAGTGTGTGTATGCACATGCGTGTGTGTGTGGGTAGTGTGTGCATGCGCGCATGATTGTATGTGCATATATTGGTGCGTGCGCACGCGCATAGTTGTATATGTAGACGTGTGTGCGCGAGCGCGCGCTAGCGCTTGTGTGTGTATGTGTGCGCGTGCGTACGTGTGTGTTTGTGTGCGCGCGCGCGTTGTGTGTGTGTGTGTGTGTGTGTGTGTGTGTGTGTGTGTGTGTGTGTGTGTGACGTGCGTTCGCGCGCGCATCATTGTATGTGCATGTATTGGTGCGTGCGCGAGTGCGCATAGCTGTATATGTAGATGTGTGTGCGCGAGCGCGCGCTAGCGCTTGTGTGTGTATGTCTGCGCGTGCGTACGCGTGTTTGTGTGCGCGCGCGCGGTGTGTATGTGTGTGTGTGTGTGTGTGTGTGTGTGTGTGTGTGTGTGTGTGTGTGTGTGCGCGCGCGTTGGTGTGAGTGTCTGTGTATGTGTGTGCGCGCGCGAGCATACATGCGTGTTAGTGCGTTGTGTGCGCGTGCGCGCTCTCATGTTTTTTATTGTGTGCGGGGGGAGGGGTGGGGGGAGGGGGGGGCGTAGGCGCCGGTGTCGTATATAATACTGTCGCTCATAAAATCGTGTCGCAGCGACAGTATTTCCCGGGAAATACTGCAGCTGGTTCATGAAAAATTATCGCTGCGACCATATTTCACAGGAAATGTTAACTCTAGCAGTAAGATTTTACGTGAAAATGTGTCGCAAGCGACAGTATTCACTGACTACAATATTTCACAGTGTCCTGTCGCAAAAAGCTGTCGCAAAATTACGCTGCGACCATATTTCACAGGAAATGTTAACTCTAGCAGTAAGATTTCACGTGAAAATGTGTCGCAAGCGACAGTATTCACTGACTACAATATTTCACAGTGTCCTGTCGCAAAAAACTGTCGCAAAATTCGAGCGACAGTATTTTATGGACAGCTACAATATTCTATGGGACATTTTTCGTGAAAAGTTGTCGCGCGACAATTTTTTCCAGCAAATATTGTCGCTGCAACAATATTTCACGTGAAATGCTATCGCTGCGATACAATTCCACGGCGACAGTATTATATACGACACCGGCATTTTCGAGCAACCGTATGAATTGATGTTTGTGGAGGAGCGACAGAGCAGGGGATGGGGATGGAGGGGTGACGAGGAAAAGGGCGGGGACAGTATGTATATGTAACTAAAAAAAATGTAACTTTAAAAATGAGATGCACATGTATTTGTGTTGTTTTGACGAACTGTACTCTTTTTGAATGACCTTTGCCAAACGTGTCAACCACATTTTTCTTTTTGTTTTTTTTGCGCAATACCGTGATTACGGCTCATCTTTGTTTTAGTCGCTGTGTTTCTCTCTCTCTCTCTCTCTCTCTCTCTCTCTCTCTCTCTCTCTCTCTCTCTCTCTCTCTCTCTCTCTCGTTCTTTCTCTGCATATCTGTTTGTCTATCTGTGTTAACCAGAAACCAGTCTAGTAGTGGACAAACCAAACTTCTTCCTGTCCAAAGCAGCAAAAGCTCCCCAGTGACTGGCACTGTAATCAATCCACAACTGATAACGCTGATAAATGTGGCAAATGGAGGTCAGGCCAAAGCCCTTTTATCATTAACAAAGTTCATGTTTCCAGCGTTGGAACCAGTCAATCGTTCAAAAATAGACCGTTTGACAGATCAGAACATGTTGGTGATAAAAAGTTACTTTCATTTGCGGCCTTGAATATTGAAGGATTTTGGAGTATTTCTCAAGGGTTGGATTTGCCTTTTTGTAAATAACTATGATATTATGCTTTTGGTGGAAACCGTTATTGTAACTGTACCAGAATCCCTTTTCCCTTTCCATAAGATATTTATTTCCCTTGTGTAAAGGTTTCAGAGAGTGTCCATGGTCGTCTGTCCGGTGGTATGATTATCCTCGCGTGAAACGAACTTGTTAAATATGTTGAAAGACTGAATATCGAATACGACGACATGATTGCCCTGAAGCTGTCTCATAAATTATTAGGTACAAACACTGATTGTTTATTGTTAGGAGTTTACTTGCCACCTGAAAATTCTGTATATCATGCTGAAACAAATATTTTTCCAACCGGTAGTAGTGTTCTAGATTACTTCATTGTTTCACGTGGGTTACTTTCTCGATGTGCCCACTTTAACATAGTTTATAAAGTTGAATCTGAACACGCAGTGGTGATTTTAGCATTTACTAGTGGCCGTAATGAATGTGTTGTAGAAAGAAAAGAAATTGACAGAACTACTTTTTCGAAGTATAAATGGGTGGATTATATGAGGAAAACATGCTACGTTTTCTGCTTTGATGCAAACCGAGTATGTCCAAGGTCTGTTGATTGAGGCAACATTTTTAACTGAGTCTGATGTAAACCTTGCCTTGTGCAGACTTCATGAGTGCTTCAGATAAGCTGGGGAATGTATGAAGAAAACTATATTCGTCGGAACCAAGAAAAACAGGGCCTGGTTTGACCTTGAGTGCAAACAAAGCAAAAATTATTAAGAATAGATTTACACAGGAGTTTAAGGTCCCATAATGATCAGGACAGGGCAGCATATTGTGTAAAGAGAATAGCTTATAAGGAGTTACTAAGGTAAAAGTAAAAATGCCATAAAGAAAATATCATAATGTCTTTACAAGATAATTTGAAGAATCCAAAGAAATTCTGGGATACCATTCGATCTGTCAAACCTAAATCTACCCAACCAATGATTACCATTGAAGACTGGTATAACCACTCTAATAATGTATTTAATAGTGTTGCAAATGAAAATGCTCTGGGCAATGTTGGTAGCGACCGATGTGAATGTGTCTCCGACGCTGACTTTGATATTAATATTGACTCTCTAAACGAGAGAATATCTGATAATGAAATAAAAAGTGCAATCAAAGCATTAAAGAGACAAAAATCAACTGGACCAGATGGTATGCAAGGAGAATTTACAAATACAGTGTTGATATTATTGTACATTTTGAGTAAAATTTTCAACCATATTTTTGACAATGGTCTGTATCCAGATGAATGGTCCTTGTCAATCTTACACCCTGCATTTAAGAAAGGGGATATGAATGTGCCTGACAACTACAGGGAATCGCACTGCTGAATGTATGTTGCAAACTGTATAGCTTTGTGCTAAATAAAAGAATTACTAAATGGATCGATGATAACAAAATAATCGGTGAAGAACAAGCTGGATTTAGAGCAAAGCATAATACCTCTGATCATGTTTTTACGCTCATGGCACTGATTAAGAAACAGCTTGTAAGACACAGAAAATCGTATGTTGCTTTTATTTTCGTAAAGGATTTGATACAATTCATAGAGAGAAACTATGAAAAACTTTAAGTAACAATGGTATTAAAGAAAAAAGTTGCCTCAGCAATAGAAAGCATGTACGCTGTTGTCAAGACTCGTGTTCGGGCAGGTGGTGATCTATCTGAAATTTTCTTCTGCCCACATGGCCTTAAGCAAGGTGAAGTATGCTCACCTGTCCTGTGCTCCTTGTTCATTAATGAACTAACTAAAGATGTCATCAGTAATGATAGACATGGAATTCAGCTGTATCCTGATATTGTAGAATTGTTTATTCTGCTCTTCGCTGACGATGTAGCATTATTTTTGGATAGTGTCGTAGGTCTGCAGACACAACTAAATATACTCTACAACACGTCTAAGCAACTAGATCTTATAGTTAACCAGCAAAAATTTAATATTGTAGTTTACAGAAACGGTAGCTATCTTTCCATGAATGAAGAACGGTATTTTGGAGAAGAAAAGTTAAAAGTTGTGAGCATGTACAAATATCTAGGAATGTATCTAACAACAAAACTATCTTTTCAGCCTACGAAATCTTGCAGATCGTGCTAAAAAGGGTATTTGTGTTATGAAACTTCTGTGGTCCATTGGAGAACATTCTCCAAATATATTCATGAAAATGTTTGATTGTCAGATTCTGCCAATTTTGACGTACAGCTCAGAAATGTGGGGACTGACACAGGAGTGCATTGAAAGAGTGTATCTGTCTGCATTGAAAAGGTTTATGGGTGTTCATCCAAAGTCTCCAAGACATTTAGTATGTAGAGAAATCGGTAGGCTTCCCATTTTTGTCAACACGTATTCTGGGTGTATTAAATTTTGGCTGCGGGTGGTATATATGAATGATGATAGGTATCCAAAAAAGGCGTATAAAATGTTTTTGTCCCTGCAGAGTCAAAACTATACCACTTGGGCCTGCAAAATTCGTAATGTTTATATGAATTTGGTTTTGGTGTCGTTTGGGAGGCACAGAATGTTGGTAGCATTAATTTGTTTATGAGAGGATTCAAACAGAGATTGATCGATTGTTATAAACAAAATTGGCATGCTTCCTTGCAGTCTCACGAATTTTACTGTGTTTATTCGCAATTCAAGTGCACATTGATTCTCAACCCTTGTATGTATCTTGTTAAGAACGTACAAGTTCGAAGAACAATTATAAGATTTCGAATTGGAATGTCTCCACTGAATTCACATTTCTTACAGTAAATAGAGAACAGTGATGATGATTAATTGTGTCCGTTCTGCAGAAACGCACCAGAAACTAAATTACATTTTGTTCTTGTGGATCCAATGTACCATGAAATAAGAATTGAATTTATTCAGCCCAAGTACTTCCATAAGCCATGTATGCCTAAATTCTACCTGTTTGTGTCAAGTGAAAATGAAGGTATTGTTTTAGGGTTATCTAATTTTGTTTACAAAGCGTTAAACTTATGGACGCAGTTTATTCAATCTAAATGATTCTTGTTGTGCTATTGCTCCCATGTTAAGGGCCGGAGGCCTGACATAACATTTTTGACTTCAACTTTGACTTTGTCTGTCTGGCTGTCTGTCTGTCTCTCATTGTACATTTTCCTCGTGTTTATTCTTCTTCTTCATTGATGCTTTAATGTTTTATGGCTCTGACTGTGAAAGTTATAAAGCTTGCTTTTATGACTTTTTATTGTACACCCTGTGGAAGCTTCTCCGACATTACGGTGTGCCGGTCAAGATCGCCACCATCATCCAAAACTCGTAGGAGGCCCTGACCTGCAGAGTCATCCATGGAGGGCAGCTCACGAAGGCATTCGAAGTGAGGACAGGTGTGAGGACAGGTGTCAGACAAGGTTGTCTGTTTTCACCATTTCTATTTCTACTGGTAATCGACTGGATCATGAAGACCTCAACAGATCAAAGAAGACATGGGATCCAGTGGACACCCTGGACGCAGCCTGACGACCTGGCACTGCTGTCGTACACTCAACAGCAGATGCAAGAGAAGACAAGTAACGTAGCAGCCACATCAGCACAAATAGGGCTCAATATCCATAAAGGCAAGACCAAGATTCTCAAGGCCAACACTATCAGCAGCAACTCGATCATGCTGGACAGCGAGATGCTAGAGGAGGTAGAAGCCTTTACGTACCTGGGCAGTGTCATCGACAAGCAGGGGAGCACAGACGCCGACGTTAGAGCAAGGATCGGAAAGGCCAGGACAGCGTTCGTACAGCTACGGAACATCTGGAGCTCCAAGGAACTGTCAGTCAACACCAAAGTCAGGCTCTTCAACACCAACATCAAGGCAGTTCTGTTGTATGGAGCGGAGACCTAGAGAACGGCAATCGCCACCACCAAGAAAGTGCTGGTGTTCATCAACAACTGCTTCCCCGAAGATGGAGTATGGCTGCCTTAATGGCGGGATTAAAAAACGGTCATACACACAAAACTCTACTGCCTGTCTATACGGGCAGTGGCCGCAGGAGTATCAGCCTGCGTACACAGAAAGAAAGAAAGAAAGAAAGAATCAACAACTGCCTTCGCAAGATTCTCCGCATCCGATGGCCAGCCACCATCAACAACAACGATCATTGGAGAGAACAAACCAGCTGCCTGCAGAACAGGAAATCAAGAAACGACGCTGCGGAAGCCTGCAAGCAACATCACCAGACAAGCCCTAGCGTGGAACCCCCAAGGAAAACGAAAAAGGGGTCGGCCAAGGAACACCTGGCGCAGGGACCTGGAAACAGACATCAGGAACATGGGGATGACTTGGAACCAGCTGGAGAAAAGGCCCAGGACAGGGATGCCTGGAGGTCCTTGGTTGGCGGCCTGTACCCCAGGAGGGGTGATAGGCGATGATGATGATGATGATAATCGTAAAAAGCTTACAATAACAAATAACGTGGAAAACTAGTGTAGAATATGAAAGTGAGTAGAATAAGCGAAGTTCGATATCAGCAGTTTTTTTTATCTGGATAATTTGAATATGTGAGAGTCGGCAAAGTCTCGTTATCTTTTCAGAATATCCGTACCCCACAGTGTGTCATTATAGCTTCCGTTGTGTGCGCTTCTCCTCGTGACCTACCTGAGGTACCATCAAAAGACATGCATACGGTATGATATTCAGACAGTATTCCCATCTAGACAATTGCAAATCTAAGAAGATGGGAACAATAAATCGTAAACCAAATATTTATCAACTGGAGACAGGTACAGTAAACGTGTACATGGAATAAAATGGGCTTGCACATTCGGAAGAGAAAAAAGTAACAATGGTTTTTCAACGGGGAGAATCCGACGTCATTGCTAGAACATCAAATATTTGATGGCAAATCTTTACAACATTTACAAGATGAAGCTTTTGGATACTTACTTGACTGGTTATTATATTGGCAATTTCTTACTGAGAATATGATAATGACAGCAAGGAAAAGGACAAAATTTTTGACAGCAATTGGTGCTTAACCATGGGATGAAGAATTCATGCCATGAAGCTGGCATACTGTCTTTTTCAGAAAAAGGCAAATTGTCAAAAGCCAGTCATCTTTTTTCGAAGTCTTTTTGTCTTGAATTCAAAAACAAAGGAAATATGCGTAGACTCTGGCAACGAGCATCGGAAAAAATGCTGTCTCTCTCCAGCCAGTTAGAAATTATACGAATGAATAATTTAAAAAATGCAATATTGTTTTTTCATCCGTTTCATTAGGTCCAACAGTGCCTGTCATGCTTCAGTGAGAGAACCGACAGGTCAAATTTGATAGTGATCATATTGTATTGAAGACAGGCGAAAACAGTACCATTTTATCATTTTATCATCTGAGAAAGATGAAAACATAAACTTTGCACACGTACTGGGTTAAAAAAAACATTTAGAAGTAGAAGAATAATTTTGGTTGGTATAGGATTAAAAGAAAAGCATTTAGAAGTACAAGAATAATTTTGGTTGGTATAACTAATATCGACTTCTTTTTCCTAGGTGCGTGTAAAGCCATGGGGGTATTGCAGCACTGGAGAACCGTTCTCCACATTCCCTCAGTTTTGTCGGTTGTGTTCCGAGGCCTTGGGTTGTACATGTGGTTCCCTGTCCATTCTGCAATGCTGTTAATCCATTTTTCCCTGTCTTTCCCTTCATCTTGTTCCTTCAACACTTCAATGGATGATTGGTTTGACAGGGCCGTTGGAGCTTCATTACAATGCCAATGTAATTTCTTTGCTTTGCTGCTGTCGGCAAATCTTCGTGTGGCACGATGTGCTGCTTGATGGTCTGGCGCACTTGTTCAGTGCGATGTGATCAGTTTGTCTGATGGTGCAGTGACACCTCATTTCTAGGGTCAGGTTCTTTCTTCCATGTCCATGTCGTGTATACATATAGGAAAAAATACACCCGTGCATGCATATTTGTGTTTCACAGAGATGTTATTGTCATTTTATACAAGGTTCAGTCTGGACAGAACTGATGTCTTTGCTGCTCTTGAGAGGATGTCTTATTTAGATCCCCCATCGCTGAAAATAAATCCCAGATATATTAACTGTTTAACAGTTCCTAGCTTCTATCCCTGATTATATCAGTTCTGGAAGTGGTGGTGTGGTTGGTCATTAGCTTGATCTCCACTGTGGTGATGTCCGTACCATGTCTTGTGGATGTTTCATCCAGTGTTTCAACAAGCTTAGTCAGTTCTTGTTCAGTGCCCGCCAGGCCGTCTAAGTTATCTGCGAAGTGAAGGTTCGTGACGTGACTTGACTTCTTGCAATGCTGACTGTGTTGACATGATCTTAAAGTGGATCATTCATGATGTATTCCAGGACGATGTTTAAAAGTATTGGAGAGAAAAGGAGCCCAGACGAATCCCAACTGAATTGTAGGAACACTTTCCAGTTGCGCCCTTTGCGAGTAATGCACTGGTCACTTTGGAGTATGTTTGCTGGATGTTGTTGATTAACTTTGTCCCATTATATCAAATTTCTTCATATTGGCGTAAAGCACCTCTAGACAGACTCTGGCAAACAACGTTTTGAAGTCAGTGAATACATGCTAGAACTCCTCTAGTGTTGCAGGTGGTTTTGGCGAAGGGTTGAAGATCTGTTTGATGATGCTTCAGCGTTTCAGATACAACAGTGTCTGTCTGCAGCTGTACATCATTCACAATGATTGTAAGCATTTCGGCGCTTACATTGCTGATCTGACTGATCTTGCGGTTGTTGTGGCAGTGTTGAGGATTTCCTGTCTTTGGAAGTGTGATGATTAATGATCGAAGTGATCTTGTGGTTGTTCTGGCAGTGTTGAGGATTTCCTGTCTTTGGAAGTGTGATGATTAATGATGGAGTCTCTTTGACGTTACCCACTCGCCAGTGTGCCAGATGTTGTTGCAGATGGCAGTTAACGTATCAGTCAGTGCCTTTCCGCCATATTCAAGTGTTCTACAGGGATGCCAATGCTTTCAGCCTTGCCGTGTTTCAGCGACTTCACTGCTGCTACGACTGCCAGTTAGTTGGATCTCTGTAGCTCCGTTTGTTGTAGAACTCAAAGCAAAGTTCCTCTGTCTTCTTATGATGTTTTCTTCCTGTATCAGACAGTCATCGTCTTTGTCCTGGTGATACTGACTTTACGTTGGTCATTTTTTTCTTCATGTTTATAGGCTTTTTGGGGTTGTTTTTATCCAGGTCTCTCTCAAAGTTTTCACACTCTTTGTTTTCATCCCGTCTGACATTCATCATAAGCACGCTGTTCTCTGCCCATTTCGTCCATCGTTCATTTTCATCATTTTCCACTCCTGGTTCCTCCTCATTGTTCATCATACTTTCGTTCTACTTTTCTACCCCGTCTGCCAGTCACAATCACCACATTCTCCTATTCTATTCCGTCCATCACTTGTCAAGCTTAGTTCTGTTCCGTCCATCACTTGTCAAGCATAGTTCTGTTCCGTCCATCACTTGTCAAGCATAGTTCTATTCCGTCCATCACTTGTCAAGCTTAGTTCTGTTCCGTCCATCACTTGTCAAGCATAATTCTGTTCCGTCCATCACTTGTCAAGCTTAGTTCTGTTCCGTCCATCACTTGTCAAGCTTAGTTCTGTTCCGTCCATCACTTGTCAAGCTTAGTTCTGCGGTTGATCATTCATCACTCTGAGTTCTCTCCATCAGTCATCAGACTTAGATCTTTTCTTTTTGTCCCAGGTCCATCATTCATTCATCAGTTTGGCGTTCTCTTCTTCCCGTCCGATCCATCACTGATTCTGCTTCAGTCGTTGTCGTCTCCTCTCGACCGTCATTGTTCCTTGCCATGTTCTCCACCTTTTTTCTGCAGTCTTCCGTTCATCGGTTGTACGTTTTGCACATCAGTTCCTGACTTTTATTCATTTTTCTCGTCCTGCTCATGCTATCTCATCTGTTATTCATCATTCT
>CM031600.1:12242374-12254874 GCA_018398815.1 Conus ventricosus | reverse complement strand
CTGTCGCTCGTTCGTTCATTTATACATTCAGTCGGTCGGTTGGTCGCTTAGACATTCTCTCGGTCAGTCGGTCGTTGAGTCATTCAATCGTTCAGTTGGTCGTCCAGTCAGTCATTTAGTCAGTCGGTCAGTCGGTCATCCAGTCATTCATTTGTTCGATCGGTCGATCGGTCATTCCGTTATTCATTCGTTCAGTTGGTCAGTCGGTCGTTCAGTCATTCAGTCGGTCGTTCATTGATTGATTGATTGATTGATTCATTCATTCATTCCATCAGTCTGTCGTTAAGTCATTTTTTTCGTAAATTTGTTTGGTCGGTCGCTCGTTCAGTCAGTCATTCGTCTTGTCGGTCAATCGGTCGCTAAGTCATTCATTAGTTAAGTCGATCAGTTGGTCATTCAGTCATTCTTTCGTACAATTATTTCATCTGTCGCTCGTTCGATCATTCATTCGTACAGTCGGTCAATCTGTCGCTTAAATCAGTCGGTCATTGAGTCATTCAATCGTTCGGTCGGTCAGTCGGTCATTCAGTCATTCATTCGGTCAGTCATTTGTTCGTACAATTATTTTATCTGTCACTCTTCCGATCATTCATTCGTAGAGTCGATCCGTTTGGTCAGTCGGTCGTAAAGTCATTCAATCGTTAGATCGTTCAGTCGTTCATTCGGTTAGTCGGTCGTTCAGTCATTCAAGTGTTGAGATCAGTCGGTCGTTCAGTCATTCATTCGTTCAGTTGGTCGTTCATTTCTTAGGTCGGTCAGTCGGTCGTTCAGTCATTTATTCGTTCGATCGGTTAGTCGGTCATTCAATTATTCATTCGTTCAGTTGGTCAGTCGGTCGTTCAGTTATTCATTCGTTCAGTTGGTCGTTCAGTCATTCAGTCGGTCTGTCAGTCGCTCAGTCATTCATTCGTACAATTGTTTGGTCTGTCGCTCGTTCGATCATTCAATCGTTCAGTCGGTCAGTCTGTTGTTCAGTCATCCATTCGTTTTGTCGGTCGATCAGTCATTCATTCAGTCAGTCTGTCATTAAGTCATTCATGCGTAGGTTTGTTCGGTCAGTCGGTCGTTCGGTCATTCATTTGTTTAAACGACGGTCGTTCATTCATTCGTTCGCACAATTGTTTGATCTGTTGCTCGTTCGATCATTCATTCGTACAATCGGTCAGTCGGTCGTTGAGTCATTCAATCGTTCGGTCGGTCAGTCGGTCGTTCGTTCATTCGGTCAGTCGATCGTGCGTTCAGCCAAACAGTCGGTCGTTCAGTCATTCATTCCTTCAATCGGTCGGTTGGTCGTTCAGTCATTTATTTGTTCAGTCGGTCGTTCATTCATTCGTTTAGTCGGTCAGTCGATTGCTCAGTCATTCATGCACTTGTTTGGTCTGTCGCTCGTTCGATCATTTATTCCCACAGTCGGCCAGTCTGTTACTCAGACATTCATTTGGTCAGCTGGTCTTCCGAGTCATTCAATCGGTCGTTCGGTCATTCATTCGTTCAGTCGTTCGTTCGGTCATTCATTCGTTCAGTCGTTCGTTCGGTCATTCATTCGTTCAGTCGTTCGTTCGGTCATTCATTCGTTCAGTCGATCGTTCGGTCATTCATTCGTTCAGTCGATCGTTCGGTCATTCATTCGTTCAGTCGATCGTTCGGTCATTCATTCGTTCAGTCGATCGTTCGGTCATTCATTCGTTCAGTCGTTCGTTCGGTCATTCATTCGTTCAGTCGATCGTTCGGTCATTCATTCGTTCAGTCGATCGTTCGGTCACTCATTCGGCCAGTCTGTTGTTCAGACATTGATTCATTCAATAGGTAGGAATATGCAGGGTGCAGTTGGTGGAGGCACAGGGGGTGCAGATGCAGGTATGACATGGGTGGGGGCACAGGGGGTGCAGATGCAGGTATGACATGGGTGGGGGCACAGGGGGTGCAGATGCAGGTATGACATGGGTGGGGGCACAGGGGGTGCAGATGCAGGTATGACATGGGTGGGGGCACAGGGGGTGCAGATGCAGGTATGACATGGGTGGGGGTACAGGGAGTGCAGATTTCAGAGCACGACATGGGAAGTGGTAGGGGGTGCGGATTTCAGATCATGCTACTGATTGGGGTAGGGGGTGGGGGTGTAGAATTCCGGTGGGGGTGGGGGCGGATTACTGCAGTTGACCTGACTGGAGGTAAAGGAGGAGGGGGTGGAGGGGTGTTTGAGGATTTCAGGTACGTGACATGGGTCTAGGTCTGGGAGGCGCGGATTTCAAAGCATGACACAGGTGGGATGGGGTAGGGTAGGGTGGGGAAGGCGAGGCATAGATGGGTATACAAGGTGCACAGATTTTAGGGCCTTTTATGGTAAAGGTGTAGGGGGCGTGGATTTCAGGCGTGACTTGGGTAAAGGTGTAGGGGCGTGGATTTAAGGGAGTGACATGGGTAAAGGTGTAGGGGGCGTGGATTTAAGGGCGTAACATGGGTAAAGGTGTAGGGGGCGTGGATTTCAGGGCGTGACATAAGTAAAGGTGTAGGGGCGTGGATTTCAGGGCGTGACATGAGTGAAGGTGTAGGGGCGTGGATTTCAGGGCGTGGCATGAGTAAAGGTGTGGGGGGCGTGGATTTCAGGGCGTGACATGAGTAAAGGTGTGGGGGGCGTGGATTTCAGGGCGTGACATGGGTAAAGGTGTGGGAGCGTGGATTTCAGGGCGTGACATGAGTAAAGGGGGGGGGGGGGGGGGGGCGTGGATTTCAGGGCGTGTCATGGGTAAAGGTGTAGGGGGCGTGGATTTCAGGGCGTGACATGGGTAAAGGTGTAGGGGGCGTGGATTTCAGGGCGTGACATGGGTAAAGGTGTGGGGGGCGTGGATTTCAGGGCGTGACATGGGTAAAGGTGTAGGGGGCGTGGATTTCAGGGCGTGACATGGGTAAAGGTGTAGGGGGCGTGGATTTCAGGGCGTGACATGGGTAAAGGTGTAGGGGGCGTGGATTTCAGGGCGTGACATGGGTGGGATGGTAGGGTAGGGTGGGGAAGGCGAGGCATAGATGGGTATACAAGGTGCACAGATTTTAGGGCCTGTCATGGGTAAAGGTGTAGGGGACGTGGATTTCAGGGCGTGACTTGGGTAAAGGTGTAGGGGGCGTGGATTTCAGGGCGTGGCGTCTTATTGGGGCAGAGGGGGCAGAAAATGGCGTGTGGTGGGGCGTCTTATTGGGGCAGAGGGGACAGAAAATGGCGTGTGGTGGGGCGTCTTATTGGGGCAGAGGGAGCAGAAAATGGCGTGTGGTGGGGCGTCTTATTGGGGCAGAAGGGGCGGGAAATCGACGTGTCGTGGGGCGTCTTATTGGGGCAGAAAATGGCGTGTGGTGGTGTGTCTTATTGGGGCAGAGGGGGCGGGAAATTGACGTGTCGTGGGGCGTCTTATTGGGGCAAAGGGGGCAGAAAATGGCATGTGGTGGGGCGTCTTATTGGGCAGAGGGGGTGGAAATCGGCGTGTGGTGGGGCGTCTTATTGGGGCAGAGGGACAGAAAATGGCGTGTGGTGGGGCGTCTTATTGGGGCAGAGGGGGCAGAAAATGGCGTGTAGTGGGGCGTCTTATTGGGGCAGAGGGGGCGGGAAATTGGCGTGTGGTGGGGCGTCTTATTGGGGCAGAGGGGCGGGAAATCGGCGTGTGGTGGGGCGTCTTATTGGGGCAGAGGGGGCAGAAAATGGCGTGTGGTGGGGCATCTTATTGGGGCAGAGGGGCAGAAAATGGCGTGTGGTGGGGCGTCTTATTGGGGCAGAGGGGGCGGGAATTTGGCGTGTGGTGGGGTGTCTTATTGGGGCAGAGGGGGCAGAAAATGGCGTGTGGTGGGGCGTCTTATTGGGGCAGAGGGGGCGGGAAATCGACGTGTTGTGGGGCGTCTTATTGGGGCAGAGGGGCGGAAAATCGGCGTGTGGTGGGGCGTCTTATTGGGGCAGAGGGGGCGGTAAATCGACGTGTTGTGGGGCGTCTTATTGGTGCAGAGGGGGCGGTAAATCGGCGTGTGATGGGCGTCTTATTGGGGCGGAAAATCGGCGTGTTGTGGGGCGTCTTATTGGGGCAGAGGGGGCGGTAAATCGGCGTGTGGTGGGGTGTCTTATTGGGGCAGAGGGGGCGGTAAATCGGCGTGTGGTGGGGCGTCTTATTGGGGCGGAAAATCGGCGTGTTGTGGGGCGTCTTATTGGGTCAGAGGGGGCGGTAAATCGGCGTGTTGTGGGGCGTCTTATTTGGGCAGAGGGGGCGGTAAATCGGCGTGTTGTGGGGCGTCTTATTGGGGCGGAAAATCGGCGTGTTGTGGGGTGTCTTATTGGGGCAGAGGGGGGCGAAAATCGGCGTGTGGTGGGTGTCTTATTTGGGCAGAGGGGACGGTAAATCGGCGTGTTGTGGGGTGTCTTATTGGGGCAGAGGGGACGAAAATCGGCGTGTGGTGGTTGTCTTATTTGGGCAGAGGGGGCGGTAAATCGACGTGTTGTGGGTGTCTTATTGGGGCAGAGGGGGCGAAAATCGGCGTGTTGTGGGCGTTTTATTGGGCAGAGGGGGCGGGATATCGACGTGTCGTGGGTGTCTTATTGGGGCAGAAAATCGACGTGTTGTGGGGTGTCTTATTGGGGCAGAAAATCGACGTGTTGTGGGGTGTCTTATTGGGGCAGAGGGGGCGGTAAATCGACGTGTTGTGTTGCGTCTTATTGTGGCAGAGGGGCCGCGGATAAAGTGCGTAATATGATGGGTGTATCAGGGCAGAGGGGGCGCGGATAAAGGCCTTGAAGAGGGAGTCTACTTGGGGCAGAGGGGATGGGTGAAGGTCGTGACGCAAGTGTCTTATTGGGGCAGAGGAAACGCAGATGAAGGGCGTGACATGGGTGCCTTATTTTTGGGCAGAGCGGGCGGATGAAGGGCCTGACATGGTGGGCATATTTGGGCAGAAGGGGTGCGGATGAAGGGCAGGAGTCGGTGAGTGTATTGGGGCAGAGGGAGCGTGGATGAAGGCCGTGAAATGGGTGTCTAACTGGGGCAGAGATGTTGGGGCAGAGGGGTGGATGAAGGGCGTGACATGGGTGGTCGTATTGGGGCAAAGGAGCGTGACATGTGTGCAAGTGAAGGACGTGACATTGATGTCTAATTGGGGCAGAGGGGGTGGATGAAGGGCGTTACATGGGTGGTCGTATTGGGGCAAAGGATCGTGACATGTGTGCAAGTGAAGGACGTGACATTGATGTCTTATTGGGGCAATGGGTGTAAATGAAGGGCGTGACATTGGTGTCTTATTGGGGCAGAGGGGGCGGATGAAGGGAGTGACATTGGTGTCTTATTGGGGAAATGGGTGTAAATGAAGGACGTGATATTAATGTCTTATTGGGGCAGAGGGGGCGGATGAAGGACGTGACATGGATGTCTTATTGGGGCAGAGGGGGCCGATGAAGGGCGTGACATTGATGTCTTGTTGGGGCAGAGGGGGCGGATGAAGGGCGTGACATTGGTGTCTTATTGGGGCAATGGGTGTAAATGAAGGATGTGACATTGGTGTCTTATAGGGGCAATGGGTGTAAATGAAGGGCGTGACATTGATGTCTTATTGGGGCGGAGGGGGCGGATGAAGGGCGTGACATTGATGTCTTGTTGGGGCAGAGGGGCGGATGAAGGGCGTGACATGGGTGTCTTATTGGGGCAATGGGTGTAAATGAAGGATGTGACATTGGTGTCTTATTGGGGCAATGGGTGTAAATGAAGGATGTGACATTGATGTCTTATAGGGGAAATGGGTGTAATTGAAGGACGTGACATTGGTGTCTTATTGGGGCAGAGGGGGCGGATGAAGGACGTGACATTGATGTCTTATTGGGGCAGAGGGGGCAGATGAAGGGCGTGACATTGGTGTCTTATTGGGGCAGAGGGGCGGATGAAGGACGACATTGATGTCTTATTTGTGCAGAGGGGGCGATGAAGGGCGTGACATTGATGTCTTATTTGGGCAGAGGGGCGGATGAAGGACGTGACATTGGTGTCTTATTTGGGCAGAGGGGGCGGATGAAGGACGTGACATTGATGTCTTATTGGGGCAGAGGGGGCGGATGAAGGCGTGACATGGGTGTCTTATAGGGGCAATGGGTGTAAATGAAGGACGTGACATTGATGTCTTTTGGGCAGAGGGGCGGATGAAGGGCGTGACATTGGTGTCTTATAGGGGCAATGGTGTAATGAAGGGCGTGACATTGATGTCTTATTGGGGCAGAGGGGGCGGACGAAGGGCGTGACATTGGTGTCTTATTGGGGCAATGGGTGTAAATGAAGGTCGTGACATGGATGTCTTATGGGAGGGCGATGAAGGCTGAATGGTGTCTATGGGCAGGGGGTGGATGAAGGGCGTGACATTGGTGTCTTATAGGGCAATGGTGTAAATGAAGGGCGTGACATTGATGTCTTATTGGGGCAGAGGGGGCGGATGAAGGGCGTGACATTGGTGTCTTATAGGGGCAATGGGTGTAAATTTAAGACGTGACATTGATGCTTATAGGGGCAATGGGTGTAAATGAAGGACGTGACATTGATGTCTTATTGGGGCAGAGGGGGCGGAATGAAGGGCGTGACATTTGGGGTCTTATTGGGGCGAGGGTTCGAATGTGGCGTAACATTGATGTTATTGTAGCAATGGGTGAAATGAAGGACGTGACATTGATATCTTATAGGGGCAATGGGTGTAAATGAAGACGTGACATTGATGTCTTGTTGGGGGCAGAGGGGGCGGATGAAGGGGTGACATTGGTGTCTTATAGGGCAATGGTGTAAATGAAGGACGTGACATTGGTGTCTTATAGGGGCAATGGGTGTAAATGAAGGACGTGACATTGATGTCTTATTGGGGAACAGGTGGCAGTTGAAGGGCGTGACATTGGTGTCTATAGGGGCAATGGGTGTAAATGAAGGAGTGACATTGGTGTCTTATTGGGGTAGAGGGGGCGGATGAAGGCGTGGCATTGATGTCTTATTGGGGCAATGGGTGCAAATGAAAGACGTGACATTGGTTCTTATTGGGGCAGAGAGGGCGGATGAAGGACGTGACATGAATGTCTTATTGGGGCAGAGGGGCGGATGAAGGACGTGACATGGATATCTTATTGGGGCAGAGGGGGCGGATGGAGGGCGTGACATTGGTGCTATGGGGCAGAGGGGGCGGATGAAGGGTGTGACATTGATGTCTATTGAGGCAGAGGGGGCGGATGAAGGGCGTGACATTGGTGTCTTATGTATGGGGCAATGGGTGTAAATGAAGGACGTGACATTGATGTCTTATTGGGGGAGAGGGGGCGGATGAGAGACGTGACATTGGTGTCTTATTGGGGCAGAGGTGGCGGATGAAGGCGTGACATTTATGTCTTATAGGGGCAGAGGGGGAGATATAGGGCGTGACATTGGTGTCTTATTGGGGCAGATGAAGGGCGTGACATTGATGTCTTATAGGGGCAGAGGGGGCAGATGAAGAACGTGACAATGGTGTCTTATTGGGGCAGAGGGGGCAGATAAAGGGTGACATTGATGTCTTATTGGAGCAATGGGTGTAAATGAAGGGCGTGACATGGATGTTTATTGGGGGCAGAGGGGGCAGGATGAGGGGCGTGACTTGATGTCTTATTGGTAGCAATGGGTATAATAAAGGACGTGACATTGATGTCTTGTTGGGCAGAGGGGGCGGGTGAAGGCGTGACATTGTGTCTTGTTGGGGCAGAGGGGGCAGATGAAGGGCGTGACATTGTCTTATTGGAGCAATGGGTGTAAATGAAGGACGTGACATGATGTATTATAGGGGCAATGGGTGTAAATGAAGGACGTGACATTGGTGTCTGTTGGGGCAGAGGGGGGGATGAAGGGCGTGACATTGATGTCTTATAGGGGCAATGGGTGTAAATGAAGGACGTGACATTGATGTCTTATAGGGCAATGGGTGTAATGAAGGACGTGACATTGATGTCTTATAGGGGCAATGGGTGTAAATGAAGGACGTGACATTGATGTCTTATTGGGGAACAGGGGGCGGATAAAGGGCGTGACATGGGTGTCTTATAGGGGCAATGGGTGTAAATGAAGGACGTGACATTGATGTCTTATTGGGGAACAGGGGGCGGATGAAGGGCGTGACATTGGTGTCTTATTGGGGCAATGGGTGTAAATGAAGGACGTGGCATTGGTGTCTTATTGGGGCAGAGGGGGCGGATGAAGGGCGTGACATTGGTGTCTTATTGGGGCAATGGGTGTAAATGAAGGACGTGACATTGGTGTCTTATTGGGGCAGAGGGGCGGATGAAGGGCGTGACATAGGTGTCTTATAGGGGCAATGGGTGTAAATGAAGGACGTGACATTGATGTCTTTTTGGGGCAGAGGGGGCGGATGAAGGGCGTGACATTGGTGTCTTATTGGGGCAGAGGGGCGGATGAAGGGCGTGACATTGGTGTCTTATAGGGGCAATGGGTGTAAATGAAGGACGTGACATTGGTGTCTTATTGGGGCAATGGGTGTAAATGAAGGACGTGACATGGATGTCTTATTGGGGCAGAGGTGGCGGATGAAGGGCGTGACATTGGTGTCTTATTGGGGCAGAGGGGGCGGATGAAGGACGTGACATTGATGTCTTATAGGGGCAATGGGTGTAAATGAAGGACGTGACATTGGTGTCTTATTGGGCCAGTGTGGGCGCAGATAAAGGGCATGACGTCGGTGGCCGCATTGAGGCAGAGTGGACGTAAGAACGGTGTCTGACAATTGTGTGGCATTGGGGCAAAGGAAGCGGAAGAAGGGCGTGAAATGCAATTCTTGTTTGGGCAGAGGGGGCGGATGAAGGGCGTGACACGGTGGGCATTTTGGAGCGGGTGGGGTGGTTTAAGGGTGTGACGTGGTGGGCTATCTGGGGCAAAGTGGGCATGGAGGTTTTGTCGGGTCAGAAGGGCGCTAATGCAATGCGTGACATGGGTGGGCGAATTGGGGCAGAGGGGGCAATTGCTGGGTGTGACATGGGTGGGCGTACTGGGGCATTTCTAGGTGACATGGGTGGGCGAATTGGGGCAGAGGGCGCGCAGATGCTGGGCATGACATGGGTGGGCGAGGAAGGAGGACGCGGATGCAGAGCATGACATGGCTGGGCGAACGTGAGGAATGGGGAGTGGGGTGGGGTGGAATAGATGCAGCACTTGAAGTGGATGGGCGTGAGGAGCGGTGGGGGGAACGTGGATGCACGTGAGTGGGTGTGGTGGGGTGAAAAGAGAACGTAGGCAGGGCGTGACATGGATGGGTATACAGGAGTTGGGGGGGGGGGGGGAGGCATGGATGTATGAAATGACATGGATGGGCGAAGGGGGGGGGGGGGGACGGGATGGAGGAGAGGCACGGACGCAGGGCGCGACATTTATCGGCATGTGGGTGGGGGTGGGGGGCGGGGGGCGAATACAGGGCATGACGTGTGGGAGTACGGGGGGAGGGGGTGGGGGACGAATGCAGTGCACGACATGGTGGCGGGCATGGAGGTCACAGGTACATCGTATGACGTGGATGGGGGTGCGGTGGCCGCCAGTGAAGGGCGTGACAGATGAGTCTATTGGGCAGAGGGAGCGCGGATGAAGGGCGTGACAGATGCGTCTATTGGGCAGAGGAGCGCGGATGAAGGGCGTGGCATAGTACACATATTGGGGGCAGAGGGGGCATTGATGAAGGGCGTGACATATAAGTATCTTCTTGGGGCAAATGGGACGGATGAAGGGCGTGGCATAGTATACATATTGGGGGCAGAGGGGGCATTGATGAAGGGCGTGACATATAAGTATCTTCTTGGGGCAGAGGGGACGGATGAAGGGCGTGACATATAAGTATCTTCTTGGGGCAGAGGGGACGGATGAAGGGCGTGACATATAAGTATCTTCTTGGGGCAGAGGGGACGGATGAAGGGCGTGGCACGGGTGGAGGAACAGTGGAAGGGGAGGTGCAAATACAGGGCACGACGGGAGGGGAGGGGGGGGGGGCATGATGCACGATGTTACGTGGAGATGACGGTAATGAAGCTTTTTCGTCCGACAGAAAATTTAGTGATACTTGAATGTGTATTTCAGAATTCTCTCTCTCTCTCTCTCTCTCTCTCTCTCTCTCTCTCTCTCTCTCTCTCTCTCTCTTCCTGCGCCTTCACCTCACCCCAGTAATCCCCCCCCCCATTACACACACCCATCCGCACCATTTCCATGCCCCTTGAATTAAAAAAAAATTCTGACTTGAAGAGCTTTGTGTTTTCTGCTTGTTTGGCAATATTGATATTGATGGCACTGATGTTGATGATGACGTTGATGATGATGATGATAACGATGATGGTG
The DNA here is from genome assembly GCA_018398815.1 of Conus ventricosus. Classification (NCBI taxonomy): domain Eukaryota; kingdom Metazoa; phylum Mollusca; class Gastropoda; order Neogastropoda; family Conidae; genus Conus; species Conus ventricosus. The sequence continues at coordinate 12,244,528 of CM031600.1, read as the reverse complement.
GTGATGATGATGATGATGACGACGTTGTTTTTGATGATGACGGTTATAATCTTTATTTTCCACTAAAGTTAGAAAGGACAACGGCGATGACGACGAAATACAAACTCGTATGTCCGCCACCACGATAACGCCATCAGCAACCTCATCTACAGTTGTTGATACCAGTTGTCACGATAATAGCAACGAGGACAGCAATATAATCTATCACCATCACAACCATCACCATCATTACCGCACTTTTAGGTTTAAGAGTTCTTAACGCAGACAGACATTTCGAAACATTCTCGCGATAAATTACAAACCAAAAACAAGAATAGCAAAACAACAGCGATTCAAAAACATGAAAATGTCCGGAGACGATGCTTTCTCCTTATTTTGTTTTACGTGATTATACATTCTTTCCCCTGTCGAGAATGAAGCGCTGGGTTCCATGTCGTTGATGACACTGATATGCAAAGCCAGCCAGTAACACGACGCCGACCCGACAAGAAGCCTGAAAAGTAAGCTTTATCCCGTATGAAAATCAGCAGGTATTTCCATACGAACACCCAGCCAGACCCGATATAGACATTCGCTGGGACGCGCGCGCACACGCACGCACGCACGCACGCACGCACGCACGCACGCACGCACGCACACACACACACACACACACACACACACACACACACACACACACACACACATACGCACACACACACACACACACACGTGCGCGCGCGCGCACACACGCACACACACACGCACACACCAGTAAACAGACGGACAGACAGACATAGACACTGACTTACTGAAACCAATTTATTGTCAGATCAACCTTTTGTTGTACACAGGCACAAACACGCAGACACAGAGACACAGACAGACATCACATGCACAGACATTCGGACACAAACTCAGATACAGGTACAGACAGACACACGCTCGCACATACGCACACATATACTCATACATGCGCGCGCACACACACATGCGCGCACACACAGACACACACGCGCGCACACACGCACACACACACACACACGCACATACTCGCACATCAAAAACACATTTGTTCAAGGAGCGCCAATTTCCATGCCAACATCTCGAAGGACCTCTTCCCAGTTTTTGAAATATTGAAAAAATGCCGAATAAAGATCCATTTAAACAGGCGAAAATATTGCAACGTCAGCAAACATCAGAATCCTCTCTCTTCTACCACCTGCCCCCTTCCCCCCACCTACACCCCCTTCGCCTGTTCAAACAAAAATGACAAATGTCGGATAACGGAAGGTTTTGGCGTCTAAAAGAACGTTCTCGCGTATCATAATTATATGAAAACGGGTTGAATGCGCACGCCTTGTTGTTTAGTCTGAACTGGGGGAAAGAAATGGCAAAATTTCCACTTCGAACAAACTCTGATTTTACTGCGATGCCTCTAAAATAATGGAATGGAAAAGAACATTTTCAGAGGCTTTGACACAGTAATTTGATCTCAAAAGATTAAAAAAATCAAATCAAATGAAGTAGTAATAGAGATACAGATCCGGACTGTAATCATGCAGTTGACAGGTCTGTACTTTCATCTTTAAGCTCATCTTAATGCTTATTTTAGCAGCCCCCCCCCCGCCCTCCACCGTGCTCCTGTCACCCCTCTCCTCCCCCCCCCCCCTTTCAGTAAGTGTTGCGAGGAAGGTTACAGAAATTCCGCAGATCACGTTATTCTCCCCCCCCCCCCCCCCTCTCTCTCTTCTCCACACACATACACAAACACTCGCACGCACGAACGCGCGCGCGCACACACACACAACCTGTCAATCTACCTGTCTATGTATATCTATCTGTCTATGTATCTATATATCTATTTATCGATCTATCTGTGTCTATCTGTATGTCTGTCTGTCTATCCATAAAATATAGGCCTACATACTTAAAACATAGTGTGTCTGGTTTGATTTTCCTCGCTGTACAAACCACTGATTCTTCGACAAAAGCAAGGCCGTTGTAATTGTTAAGGGGCAAGAAACCAGAGAGCATTCTCTTTGTTTTCAAAAAACCATGCACCGCCATTATATATATCTCCCCACACCACCTTCCCTGCTCTCCCCCTCCCCCAAATACTAACGCCATCTGATTGGTCAGCCTCTTCGTTAGATGCGTGCAATGTCCACGTTT
>CM031600.1:12222374-12229874 GCA_018398815.1 Conus ventricosus | reverse complement strand
AGGAGAGAGAGAGAGAGAGAGAGAGAGAGAGAGAGAGAGAGAAGAGAGAGAGAGAGAAGGGTTTATTCAGTTTGGGCCACAGCCCCTACTGAAGGAAGGTATCCATGTACAATGACATACTGACACCTAAGAACAGTAAAGATGCATCAACACAATGACAGATTCCAACATCTTTTAACACTAGGGTACAAGAAGCATATGATTCGATATTAACATTCACATCCTTCAGCTGCAATCGCACTTAAAAAAAATGCTTTGTCCAGAGACATGCATACATTCTTCAATATAATGTTGTCACTGTTTGCGGTCAGTAAATCTATATTGATTTGCATGACATTTTTGTGGAACATATTCTTGCCAAAGGTCACAGGACCAGGACTTCGAAACAAAATGTGTATTTCATCTCCTCTTGGCATCTTTATACAAAGGGCATGTCTCGGAATCAGTTGATACCTTACTATACTGGTTCCGATATATTACAATGTCTGTGATTCCGAATTTCAGAGAGAGAGAGAGAGAGAGAGAGAGAGAGAGAGAGAGAGAGAGAGAGAGAGAGAGAGAGAGAGAGAATCACTCTCTCACACACACACGCACACATTTCTCTCTCTCTCCTCTCTCTCTCTCTCTCTCTCTCTCTCTCTCTCTCTCTCCTCTCTCTCTCTCTCTCCTTGCATCATGTACCACACTTTCCTTTCTCGCCCCCCTCTCTCAGAGGTAAAACAAAAAGAACAACAACAACGAAAGAGTAAAAAAATAAAAATCTTGACTCGGAAAATAGCCAAACGCATTTGCATCGGGATGGGAAGGTTGGATAGAGAGATCCTTTCCATAGCTTCCACACCTGACCGCAGACCACGGGGCTGTCCAGAAGTTGCTGGGAAATTTACTTGGCATTCGTGTCCCCATGTCTCCATCTTTATCATTACTATCATTTTAATGATGATGATGATGATGACGATAATGATTGGTGTATACTGATTTAATTATAACAATAATAATACCATTAATGTTTTTTCCATAATTTTTGTCGGGGTGGATGGCAGAAAGGTTTTTGCTTCAAAGGCAGTTTTCTTACCCTGAAGCTGTCGAGGCCGCTGCATTGTCGATGACTGGAATTATCTCCCTTGCCCCTCCGGGCTGTTATCATGGAAAGCAGCCATCACGAAGAAGCGAGTTCTCGTGCTAATGTTGTGCCAAACATAGGCCTACGTGACACTGATACACAGAAACATGTGGCGACTGCAACGGAGCCTGCGTGATTGAAAACAAGCCAAAAAATACAAAAGAAACTCATAAAACAAATATTACACAGAATGCTAAACAGACGAGCGAACTTTTGACCGATGTGTCTTCTCTAGACATCTCAAATAAGAGATAAAAAAAAATGCTCAAAGCAATGCTGTCCAGGGGGCTGACGAGAGGGGAAGGACATGGAAACCAAAGCATTTTACGTTGAAGTGGTTAACAAAAATGTCATCATTCAAAAAGAAATAAAAAGCAAAAAAAAAAACAAAAAAACTTGTCATCATTGACATTGAAAAACGTGGCGAGGGAAGGTGTCGGGTGGGAGTAGGAGTTGGAGGTAGAAGACGTCCAGAGAGAGAGAGAGAGAGAGAGGAATCTCTGATTTTTGTCGAAGATGGAAGCGGAGGTCCACTGAATGGCTGGAAACGGAGCTATAATTGTAGTGGCTGCAGAGAGCGGAATTGATGGTTGTGATAACATCGGCTGGTCGGTTGTTAACCCTTCGTCAGATGTACTTTATGATGCACTTATTACAGCTACTTCCTGTCCTTCCTTATAGACCCCCCCCCCCCCTCGCAAACACATACATTCTCCCACACGCATGCATGGAGGCAGGCAGGCACACACACAACACACACACACACACACACACACACACACACACACACACACACACACACTTACTTTTCGAAACGAACACACACGCAGGATAAGAAAAAAAGGTGCAGGGTTGAAACGAGGATAGCGGAGTGGAGGGTGGGGGTGGGGTCGAGTGTAGTGTTGGAGTAAGAGAATGGAGAGGGAAGACGGCTGAGAGAATTAAGATACCGTGCATTAGTGTCCCTTACCGGAACACATGAAAACACAGTGGAACACGACAACAAACGTTTTATCACGAGAGGAGAGGTAAGGGGAGGGAGTGATAGGGCAAAGAAAGGAGGGGAAAGAGGGGTAGGGAGGGTGGGGGCTGCACGCGCGTGGTAAGAGTGTAAGTGAAAGGGGAGAGGGGGGGGGGAATAGATAGAGGTAGGGAGGACAAACATCATGACACTGAAGAATAAGAGAGTAGACGAGAGGGAAGACGAGATAGGGCAAAGAAGGAGGGAAAGAGTGGGATAGGGTAGGGTTGGGGGTCTGTCACGCGCGGAAGGAGTGGGGGAAAGTATAGTTTATAATTCCTGCAGTTTGTTGAAGCAGTTCTTTCAGTCTGCTACACCCCAGGTTCAGGAAAGCATTTCGACATCGCAAGGTCTACACTGCTGCCCATAAGTTATATGTTCCACACAATGGCCCCAAGGTTGCATGTTACACAATGTAGCCAGAAAGTGTGTGTTCAACTCTGCAGCTGAAGTTGTATGTTCAACACTGTAGCCTGAAGTTGTATGTTCCACACTGTAGCCCAAAGTTGTATGTTCCTGCAGTTGTATGTTCCACACTGTAGCCCAAAGTTGTATGTTCCACACTGTAGGCTGAAGTTGTATGTTCCACACTGTAGGCCGAAGTTGTATGTTCCACACTGTAGTCTGAAGTTGTATGTTCCACACTGTAGCCCAAAGTTGTATGTTCCACACTGTAGGCCGAAGTTGTATGTTCCACACTGTAGGCTGAAGTTGTATGTTCCACACTGTAGCCCAAAGTTGTATGTTCCACACTGTAGCCTGAAGTTGTATGTTCCACACTGTAGTCTGAAGTTGTATGTTCCACACTGTAGTCTGAAGTTGTATGTTCCATACTGTAGGCTGAAGTTGTATGTTCCACACTGTAGCCCAAAGTTGTATGTTCCACACTGTAGCCCAAAGTTGTATGTTCCACACTGTAGCCCAAAGTTGTATGTTCCACACTGTAGTCTGAAGTTGTATGTTCCACACTGTAGCCCAAAGTTGTATGTTCCACACTGTAGCCTGAAGTTGTATGTTCCACACTGTAGTCTGAAGTTGTATGTTCCACACTGTAGCCTGAAGTTCTATGTTCCACACTGTAGCCTGAAGTTGTATGTTCCACACTGTAGTCTGAAGTTGTATGTTCCACACTGTAGCCCAAAGTTGTATGTTCAACACTGTAGTCTGAAGTTGTATGTTCCACACTGTAGCCTGAAGTTGTATGTTCCACACTGTTGTCTGAAGTTGTATGTTCCACACTGTAGCCCAAAGTTGTATGTTCCACACTGTAGCCCAAAGTTGTATGTTCCACACTGTAGCCCGAAGTTGTATGTTCCACACTGTAGTCTGAAGTTGTATGTTCCACACTGTAGCCCAAAGTTGTATGTTCCACACTGTAGCCCAAAGTTGTATGTTCCACACTGTAGCCCAAAGTTGTTTGTTCCACACTGTAGTCTGAAGTTGTATGTTCCACTCTGTAGTCTGAAGTTGTATGTTCCACACTGTAGCCCAAAGTTGTATGTTCCACACTGTAGCCTGAAGTTGTATGTTCCACACTGTAGTCTGAAGTTGTATGTTCCACACTGTAGCCCAAAGTTGTATGTTCCACACTGTAGCCTGAAGTTGTATGTTCCACACTGTAGTCTGAAGTTGTATGTTCCACACTGTAGCCTGAAGTTGTATGTTCCACACTGTAGCCTGAAGTTGTATGTTCCACACTGTAGTCTGAAGTTGTATGTTCCACACTGTAGCCCAAAGTTGTATGTTCCACACTGTAGCCCAAAGTTGTATGTTCCACACTGTAGTCTGAAGTTGTATGTTCCACACTGTAGCCCAAAGTTGTATGTTCCACACTGTAGCCTGAAGTTGTATGTTCCACACTGTAGTCTGAAGTTGTTTGTTCCACACTGTAGTCTGAAGTTGTATGTTCCACACTGTAGTCTGAAGTTGTATGTTCCACACTGTAGGCTGAAGTTGTATGTTCCACACTGTAGCCCAAAGTTGTATGTTCCACACTGTAGCCCAAAGTTGTATGTTCCACACTGTAGCCCAAAATTGTATGTTCCTGCAGTGGTATGTTCCATACTGTAGCCCAAAGTTGTATGTTCCACACTGTAGCCCAAAGTTGTATGTTCCACACTGTAGCCCAAAGTTGTATGTTCCTGCAGTGGTATGTTCCACACTGTAGCCCAAAGTTGTATGTTCCTGCAGTGGTATGTTCCACACTGTAGCCCAAAGTTGTATGTTCCTGCAGTGGTATGTTCCACACTGTAGCCCAAAGTTGTATGTTCCATACCGTAGAATGTTCCTGACTGCAGTCTGAAACAGAGTGTTCTACAAAGTAATTTCAATCTATGCTGTCCTCCACCCCGCCCCGCTTCCACCGTCCTCTCCTCACATCTGTTTTTTTCTATCGCACGAGCACCAAGCCCCCCCCCCCCCCCCCCCCCCCACCAACACCCGCTTCGCCGATCACGTCTCTCCTCATCCTTCATGTCAACCGCCTTCCTCTCTGCCCCCCCCCCCCCACTTCATTCTTCTTGTCTCCCCCCTCCCCTATTCCTTCTCTCCCACCCCCCTTTTGAGACAGGATGGCATCTCTTTTCCTTACCTAACTCGAGCTTAAACGGTTTTTCTTCAAGGTGACGTTGGCTACTTTTTTTTTACCCCCCCCGAGTCCATAGTTTTTTCATTGGTTGCTTCATCAGGGTTCGTTCCATGTGATCTGCAGAAGCAGAGGCTGGCCTCGCTGGATCACATAGCTGTAGCCAGAGACTGAATGTGAAACCACACAGACATGGATGAAATTAATAATGGTGAAGTAAAACGTTACTGGTAGGACTGCAGGCTGGATGATCATGACAAGAGGTGCGGTATGTTCAGGAATCAGGGTGCCAAAGCGCGCGCGCACGCGCACGTGTGTGTATTATTATTATTGTGTGAGACAAGAGAGAGAATACGAATACGAATACAAATATTTTTTATTGAGGGTAAAATGAATAAGCTTACAGCTTTTTTTTTTTTACACCATGCCCTCAAGAACAAGAACAGTAACAAACGATATCAAAATAAACATATACATGATACACGAAAAGGAAGCAATGAACAAGCTTATAACGACGAAACATAATTAACATAAATATTACTTGGTAACAAGGGTTAGGTCACAATTCAGATAGAGAGAGAGGGAGAGAGAGAAAGAGTGAGAGAGACAGAGACAGACAGAGACCGAGACAGAGATGGATTGATATATATATATATATAATATATATATATATTATATATATATATATATATATATATATATATATATATATATATGAATATAACCAAAGAGCCTAAAATGATTTTAAAAGTGCTCGACCCCTTGGGGAGCAACATTTGTCAATGATGTTAAAAAGGAAGGTTAAAACTCGAGGTTAAAACTCTTTTTTTATTTTCTTTTTTTTTTACAAATTTGTTTCGAGCTTGCTGTGCTGTCATCAGGATGTTTTTGGTTTGCCCACCGCCGATGTTATATAGCGTGTGGGTTCCCGTTTGCGGTTGTTTGCACGTGCGGGTTGGCTGCACGTGTTTTTGGGGGCTTTTAGGTTTTTGTTTTGGGTGTGTTCACTAACAACGATTTCCATTTATGCCTGCAGTTGTTTACTATTTCTGTTTTGGTGTTTAAAGTTGCTAAGTGTGGTTTGCATAGTATTAACCATTTTTCAGTTAAACATAGGTTGCACCTTTTTGAAACATTGCTGTATGGTGATGCTCTTTTTATGATTTTCCAGGATATATTGTAGCTTGTTTTTGCATCTTTAAGTTTCCAGATATATTTGCTCAGTTCTGTTTGGTTTTTATATTTTTCTTTATTGAATGACTGTTTGTGGTTTGCATATCTGGTTTTGAAGTGGTTTTCAGTGATCCCTATGTATGTTTCTTTTTCATTTTCTGATGTTACAGTAGCCTGGTATACAATGTTTTTGTGGAGACATTTATTGTTTAGTGGGAGTTTTAACCTCGAGTTTTAACCTTCCTTTTTAACATCATTGACAGATATAATATATATATATATATATATATATATATATATATATATATATATATATATATATATATAGAGAGAGAGAGAGAGAGAGAGAGAGAGAGAGAGACTGACACTGACAGTGACATCTTTTATTTCATTGGCTAATAGCCTTTTTGTCAAGGGGGTACAATATCTTTTTTTGCATAGAAGAAAAGAAAACAAAAGAAAAAACTGCAAATCGGCTGTCTACACAACTAAGCAACATTAAGAAATGATTTCCATTTCCATCACTCATTTGTGTTTCTTGTGTATGTTCTAGCACAAAATCATTCTCATACAACAACCATTCCCTTCACATACGCACACTGATCCATCCTATCTTCCATCGACTTGCACGCACGCATTTATATCCTTATCTTCCTTTCTCCCTATTCACACACATTCTAAGTACTGATAATTCTTATCTGGCTTCATATGATGAAAACGACTCGCTTGAACCATCAAGCTTCAAGGTCAAATAAGTGTTCTAAACAATAAGTGAAATATTGAGAGAGAGAGAGAGAGAGAGAGAGAGAGAAGAGAGAGAGAGAGAGAAGAGATAGAGATACAGAGAGAGGGGGAGAGAGAGAAAGAGACAGGGAGAGATAAATAAGGGGTGGGGAGAGAGAGAGAGAGAGAGAGAGAGAGAGAGAGAGAAACAGACTTAGAGAGAGAGAGAGAGAGAGAGAGAGAGAGAAACAGACATACAGAGAGAGTGAGAGAGAGAAAGAGGAGAGAGAGAGAGAGAGAGAGAGAGAGAGAAACAGACATACAGATAGAGGGAGAGAGAAAGAGAGACAGAGAAGGAGAGAGAGAGAGAGAGAGAGAGAGAGAGAGAGAGTATTCTGGAACCTTCAGCGTCTGAGAGGAAGGTGCCTGGACTTCCTCGGAGTGTTGGTGGGTACCCGTTTGACATTCTCATCGTCACGTCTCTCTCAACCTTGGCTCGGAGGGAAGCGCAATGACATTTCCTCCTTTCAGTCAGCCAAGCTCTGACCGGTGCCACATTCTATAGCTGCCCTACCCCCAGTTTAATCCGCGCTGGACACGGAGTTTGGATCTTTGCAGGTGTGGTATTCTCAGTGGGATCTTTCATCATGTCTGCTAAGCAGATTTTCCCCGGGTTGGTTTGTTTGTCTGTCTATCTGTCAGCAGATCAGCAGCGCTGTGAACAACGCGAATAAAAACAAACAAACAACCCCCCCCCCCCCCCAGCTACTCCATCTTTCAAACAATTTGATGTAAACGTGAAACGTGGCTCGAGAACGAACCGGTTAGATTTTGGCGCCCGATTCCGTACGAATCCGGATTAAACGGCGGAAACAG
>CM031600.1:12204677-12222274 GCA_018398815.1 Conus ventricosus | reverse complement strand
GATCCGTTCAGCGGGATTTCTTTTACAAATGTGATTTCGCTATAAACTTCCAAACCCATTTTACCCCAATTTGACGGAACGATCGACCGTGATTTCAGGAAGATCTCATTTAATTCTGATGTTGATCCGCGGTGCGGGTTAGGATCACACGCAGCAATTTGGATCCATCTGGCAAGAATCTTACAATTATTTCAATGAGCAGGGACATCGTAAAGTTATCGTCAGGAAGCGATACCTGTCTACAAAGAAACCCATTTTCACGGATCATTAAAACTTTCATTTGATATGCAGATTTAAAATTTCGTTTTACCACGTCCTATTTAAGAAAACGCATGGGAAATAATTCTTTCAGCCCGTACCAAGTATTACTTCCCCTGGAGGACTTTTTCTTTCACTCATAATCTGACTCAAAGGGCGGATTCAGGATGCAGTCGACGTCGGCGGAGGTTTGCGTTCTGTCTGAGAACCATTCAGGTGCTGGTTACTTATGCAGCAGGTCTTTTCGCCTTGTGACAGGATACGGACGAGTTTAGTAACTGACAGACGGACTCTTAGACTAGTTCAGTGAGAACTGATGCAGTTAAACCCACGCGCTGGTCAGGCTGACATGGTCTGACATGGCGCGCGCGCGCGCGCGCGCGCGCGCGCGTGTGTGTGTGTGTGTGTGTGTGTGTGTATGTGTGTGTGTGTGTGTGTGTGTGTGTGTGTGTGTGTGTGTGTGTGTGTGTGTGTGCGTGCACCCGCGTGTGTATGTGTGTGTGTGTGTGTGTGTGTGTGTGTGTGTGTGTGTGTGTGTGTGTGCGCGTGCGTGCGTGCGTGCATGTGTGTGTGTGTGTGTGTGTGTGTGTACGTGCGTGCGTGCGCGCGCGCGCGTGTATGTGTGTGTGTGTGTGTGTGTGTGTGTGTGTGTGTGTGTGTGTGTGTGTGTGTGTGTGCTGGCGTGCGCGCGCCCGCATGTGTGTGTATGAATGTGTGTGTGTGTGTGTGTGCGCGCGCGCGCTCGCTAGCGCGCGCGTGTGCATGCATCCGTGCGTGCGTACTTGCTTGATCGTGCGTGCGCATGTGTGCACACTTGTTGGGTGTACATGTGTGCATGTTACGCCTGCGTATATGCGTGTACGTGAATTTTATGCACATAACAAACGTGAAAGCAGCATGTCTTTGGAAAGAGCTGTGTGGACTAGCAGCTGAGAGGATAGTAATTTACGACTGCTACCTCTACTACTGTTTCAACTACTACTATTGACGATGATGATAATGATAATAATGATGATGATGATGATTTTGTTGATAGTAGTATCATCAATAAAGAACACAATAACGATGATGTAGTATCATCAATAAAGAACACAATAACGATGATGTAGTATCATCAATAAAGAACACAATAACGATGATGATAATAACAAGAATCCCTCCCCCCCCCAACCCTTTTTGGACAAAACTGTGAGGTAAAAACAAATTTAGAAAAAAACGAAATAATGGTCACTGGAGAAAAGGTCCGTACAGTAGTAGACAGACACCAATCAGGATGGGTGGAAGCTGCATTGTAGATAGGAGCTGGTTGTCACCACGTGGCGATGTACTTACTGCGGCTAGTAACCATTCAGGATCGCTGAAGGCGATCCAGCCCTCTCCGCTCCGGATTCACCCCTCTTCTATGCTCCTTTCTGCAGATGTGTGTGTGGTAACACTTTAAGATGTGAACGAGTGAGACAACACCATGAAAACTATATCTGAATCAATCTTAAAAAGGTATTTCAAATAACTCTGGCAGTGACACCATGAAAACTATATCTGAATCAATCTTAAAAAGGTATTTCAAATAACTCTGGCAGTGACACCATGAAAACTATATCTGAATCAATCTTAAAAAGGTATTTCAAATAACTCTGGCAGTGACACCATGAAAACTATATCTGAATCAATCTTAAAAAGGTATTTCAAATAACTCTGGCAGTGACACCATGAAAACTATATCTGAATCAATCTTAAAAAGGTATTTCAAATAACTCTGGCAGTGACACCATGAAAACTATATCTGAATCAATCTTAAAAAGGTATTTCAAATAACTCTGGCAGTGACACCATGAAAACTATATCTGAATCAATCTTAAAAAGGTATTTCAAATAACTCTGGCAGTGACACCATGAAACTATATCTGAATCAATCTTAAAAAGGTATTTCAAATAACTCTGGCAGTGACACCATGAAAACTATATCTGAATCAATCTTAAAAAGGTATTTCAAATAACTCTGGCAGTGACACCATGAAAACTATATCTGAATCAATCTTAAAAAGGTATTTCAAATAACTCTGGCAGTGACACCATGAAAACTATATCTGAATCAATCTTAAAAAGGTATTTCAAATAACTCTGGCAGTGACACCATGAAAACTATATCTGAATCAATCTTAAAAAGGTATTTCAAATAACTCTGGCAGTGACACCATGAAAACTATATCTGAATCAATCTTAAAAAGGTATTTCAAATAACTCTGGCAGTGACACCATGAAAACTATATCTGAATCAATCTTAAAAAGGTATTTCAAATAACTCTGGCAGTGACACCATGAAAACTATATCTGAATCAATCTTAAAAAGGTATTTCAAATAACTCTGGCAGTGACACCATGAAAACTATATCTGAATCAATCTTAAAAAGGTATTTCAAATAACTCTGGCAGTGACACCATGAAAACTATATCTGAATCAATCTTAAAAAGGTATTTCAAATAACTCTGGCAGTGACATCGACTAACGAATTTTTCAAAGGCGTTTGAAATAACTTCGCCACGTAGCATGCACAAACGAATCACAAGACAAAACACGACGCGTTTCGATCTCTTAGGTCTTCTTCGGGCAAGATAAACAAAACTTTCAGGTCAACGAAAATGAAGAAAGAGCAATCACTTATCTTGTCATATTCGGCGCAAGATGGGCGTTGAATGAAAACGAGGCCGTTGGGCCCCAACAGTCTCGTTTTCATTCAATAACCATCTTGCGCCAACGGCCTCGTTTTCATTCAATACCCATCCTGCGCCGAATTTGACAAGATAAGTGATTGCTTGTTCTTCATTTTCGTTGTCCTGAATGTCGTTTATCTTGCGCGAAGAAGACCTAAGAGGTCGAAAAGCGTCGTATTTTGTCTTGTAATTCGTTTGTGCATGCTACGTGGCGAAGTTATTTCAAACGCCTTTGAAAAATTGTTTAAATGTTAGCCCGGTGTCACCTCGCTTCGCAAACAAATTCGAATATACTAAATCCAACCATAATTCTGCAATCATTCGTTTCAGGCATAGTCGGCAGCAAACTGACTCACGCGCTAAAAAAAGACACCCTCCTTTCCCTATCCCTACTCTGTTTAGTCTCCATCATCTCCGACAGTAGTAATTAATGTCGGAATATGGAAAAAAAGAATCTCACCGTGTCCTGCAAATAGTCTCCTTCCTCTGGAATCGTCTCCAGGACTACAGACGCAGTCAAGAGCCTGTAGCGCCTGAAACGAAAGATGAGATGGGACGGACTGAGAGTCCTTCGGGGGTGTGATTGGCATTCACCCCGTCACCTCTCCAACCAGCCGTGACTCAGAGGAAAATGCCGTGAAATTTTCTCACGACGTGTTTGCCAAACCGTTTCTGTTGTTACGGGTGTGAAATTACCCCCCCCCCCCCTTTACTCTTAATTTATTACCCATCGAGATTATGATTGTGTTTTATGTTATTCGGATAAGATGGGTGACTTGCTGAGATCGGTCAATCAGTCATTAAGTGCTTGCATTTCTGTGTTCTGTTTGAGAAACAGTGTAATAATAATAATGTTAATAATAATAATGATGATAACAGCAACAACAAGAACAACAACAACAACAACAACAACAATAATAATAATTAATAATTAATAATAATAATAATAATAACAATAAAATTAGTAATAATAATAATAATAATGATGATAACAACAGCAATAGTTATAATGATTATAATAATTTCTTTTCTTTCTTTTTGCGTACGCAGGCTGCATCTCCTGCGGACACTCCCTGTATAGCCAGGCAGTGGAGTTTTGTGTGTATGACCCTTTTTTATCCCGCCATTAAGGCAGCCATACTCCATCTTCGGGGATAATAATTTAATGATGATGACAATAATAATAAAAAGAATACATGTGCCGTTTTGCAGAAAACAATCCCTCCCCCCCCGGGGAAATAAAAAAGAAAATAACAAACAAACGAAACACACACACACACACACACACACACACACACACACACACACACACACACACACACACACATATATATATATATAATACTCAGAGGCATAAAAAACGCGAAAACAAACTGTATAGAAATTTTGATGTAATTTGGCTACCGATTCCTTTGAACTGGTAATAGAAAGTGAGAAAAAGCAATCGAACACCGCAAAAGTGTCCTTTCAAAGTTCATTCTGGTAGAAAATAAGGTCACATGAACTTGACCTTGACCCTGTGTTAACAGCAGAATGTCAGTATCTGGTGTGACCACCTCGAGCATTGATCACAGCTGTGCACCTGCGGTACATCGAGCGCACCAGAGTGTTGGTTTGCCTCTGGGAGACTTGCCACCACACCTGGCCCACAGCGACAGCAAGCTGAGCTGCTGTCTGGGGTCTGGGGTTGAGCTGGTTCAACTGCCTCTGAAGGGCATCCCAGAAATGCTCTATTGGGTTAAGGTCGGGAGAACGGGCTGGGTGAGGCAGCAGATTGATGTTGTTCTGCCTCAGGAAGTTCTGCGTAGCACGGGCAGTGTGCGGCCTTGCGTTGTCCTGCTGAAACAGGTTCTGTGGATGCCGCTGGAAATGCGGCAGGATGTGGGGCCTCAGAACTTGGTCGATGTAATGAACAGCAGTGACCCCGTTACCACGTCCTGGACCCACATTCGGGAAGATGACTGGCCCAATACGGCGATTTATGCCGATAGCCCCCCAGATCATGATGCTTTCACCACCCCATGGGTCCCTTTCGGTGATGTTGGCATCCGTGAAGCGTTCCCCCGCTCTTCTCCAGATCCGGATGCGGCCATCGCCTGGGTCGACGCAGAACCGGCTTTCATCACTGAAGAGGACTCGGCCCCAGTCCCGATGGCGCCAATGCACGTGGATCTGTGCCCACTGCAGACGGTTCTGGCGATGCTGGAGTGTCAGGATAGGTCGCCGGGCTGGACGCCTGCATTGGAGACCAACTGTGTTCAGTCGGCGACGCACGGTCCTGTTGCTGATTGGCCTGCCATGGTTGCCGACGGTGTTCCTGGCTGTGTTGGCAGCGGTTTGGTAAGGCTCCCGTCGATGCTGACGAAGAAGATGGCGGTCTTGGGCTGCTGTGGTGACCCTCGGTCTGCCGCTCCTCGGTCTGTCATCAGTGGTGTTTCTTGCTTGAAAGCGGTCCAGAAGGCGATAGACGGTGGAAATGTGGACTCCGAATGCGATAGCGACCTGCCTCATTGGAACCCCGGCCTGCAGTTGCCCCATTGCTATGCAACGATCTTGACGAGAAAGTCTCGGCATTATGTTGGCGCCTCTGGAAGGGATGATTTGAACTTTTTGGGGTTTGGAAATTTATAGCCCCACAATGGGGGCCACATTGAGTTGCAATTCACATTGATGCACGTGGCGTAGGTAGTCCACATGGCAAATGCACTCCTCGTGCCAAAAACGCTGACCCGGCAACATTCACCCACTGTTACGAGGTTACAACCGGCCAAGACACCACGTACTGCTAATGTTGCACGTGCCAACGACATTGCTTACGTCCTGTTCACAATGTGAACAATCGTGCACTGTCTCTATTTTTTCGCGTTTTTTATGCCTCTGAGTATATATATATATATATATAATAAAGAAAAAGGAAAAAAAAATGAAATGCTGGTCATTATTTGAGGGACCTTTACAGTAATCAGCAGAAACCAATCATGGTGGATGGAAGCTGATAGACAGTAGCTGGATGTAACCTGGTAGCGATGTAGGATGGAAGCTGATATACAGACAGCAGCTGGTTGTGACCCTGTAGCGATGTAGGATGGAAGCTGATATACAGACAGTAGCTGGTTGTGACCTGGTAGCGGTGTAGGATGGAAGCTGATATACAGACAGTAGCTGGTTGTGACCTGGTAGCGGTGTAGGATGGAAGCTGATATACAGATCGAAGCTGATATACAGACAGCAGCTGGTTGTGACCTGGTAGCGGTGTACTTACTGCGGCCGATGAGTGTTCAGGGTTGCTGCCTGAGGCCATGCCCTTTCTGCGCTGGATTCATCCTCCTGCTTTGTCTCTGACTGAAGAGAAGATTTCTTTTCTTTTTACATTTGAAAATGCAAGTGAGCGAAAATACAGTAGGAAACTAAATTTGAATATACTACATCCAACGATGATTCCGTACCCGTTCGTCACATGCCAAGGTGGCAGTCAGCTGACCGAGATAAAAAAAAAGTCTCCATCTCCACCCTCTTCGTCTCCAACGTCACTTCTTCTTCTTCTTCTGCGTACGCAGGCTGATACTCCTGCGGACACCCCCTGTATAGGGAGTGGAGTTTTGTGTGTATGGCCGTTTTTATCCTGCCATTAAGGCAGCCATACTCCAACTTCGGGGAAGGTGCATGCTATGTGCAACGTGTCATCCATACCAACAGCCAAACTGGCCTTCTCTTCCGAAAGTTCGTGATGGGATTTTACTTGTGTGCAAGATGTAATGCGTGCGTTCACAACGGAACCTCGGTTTTAGTCTCATTCAAAGGAATGTATGGGAAATGGAGTCAGAACCAGTGTTAACTCCGAGGGAAAAATCCCCCTGTACCGAAACGGCCCGGCGGAGATTCGAACCCGCTACCCCAAGATACGAGGCCGGCGCTCTACCACTGAGCTATTCCGGACCCCTCCAACGTCACCAAAAGTCATTCTTAATGCTGGTAGATGCGGAGAAAAAAAAATCACCGTGTCCTGCAGTTTTTCCTCCTGTTGAATCGTCTGCAGGACTGCCGGCACAGTCAAGACCTTGCAGCGGCTGAAAGGACGGCGAGTTGGGGGACTGACTAGGAGTCCTCGGGGTGTGTGATTGGCATTCACCCCGTCACCTCCACCACCGGCACTGACTCAGAGGAAAAGGCAATGAAATTCCTCACGTCGTGTTTGCCGAGTCATTTCCATTGTCATGGTCTGGAATTACCCCCCCCCCCCCCCCCCCCGTTGTTTTTTTTTCCTTCTAACTTACGACCCTTCAGAAATATAATTGGGTTTATGTTATTCTCACAAGGTGGGTGATTTGGAGAATCAACGATTAGTCTTCAGATGCTTGCATTTTAGTGCGTGCGTTTGACACGCACTGCAATGATAATGATAACGATACGAATAACAATAAATGTGCTTTTTTTCATAAATATACCATGCAAAACGTAGAACGTATAAATTCTCGGTACTGGTGGAGGGGCCTATACAGTACTCAGCAAAAACCAGTCAGGATGGGTAGAAGCTGATGTATAAATAGTAGCTGGTAGTCACCTTGTGGTGATGTATAAATATTAGGTGGTTGTCACCTTGTGGTGATGTATAAATAGTAGTGGTTGTCACCTTGTGGTGATGTATAAATAGTAGCTGGCTGTCACCTTGTGGTGATGTATAAATAGTAGCTGGTTGTCACCTTGTAGTGATGTATAAACAGTGCTGGCTGTCACCTTGTGGTGATGTATAAATAGTAGCTGGTTGTCACCTTGTTTTGATGTATAAATGGTAGCTGGTTGTCACCGTGTGATGATATAAATAGTAGCTGGTTGTCACCTTGTGGTGATGTATAAATAGTAGCTGGTTGTCACCTTGTGGTGATGTATAAACAGTAGCTGGTTGTCACCTTGTGGTGATGTATAAATAGTAGCTGGTTGTCACCTTGTGGTAATGTATAAATAGTCGGTGGCTGTCACCTTGTGGTGATTTATAAACAGTAGCTGGTTGTCACCTTGTGGTGATGTATAAATAGTACTGATTGTCACCTGTGGTAATGTATAAATTAGTAGCTGGTTATCACCTTGTGGTGATGTATAAAGAGTAGTTGGTTGTCACCTTGTGGTGATGTATAAATAGTAGCTGGCTGTCACCTTGTGGTGATGTATAAATAGTAGCTGGTTGTCACCTTGTGGTGATGTATAAACAGTAGCTGGTTGTCACCTTGTGGTGATGTATAAATAGTAGCTGGTTGTCACCTTGTGGTGATGTATAAATAGTAGCTGGTTGTCACCTTGTGGTGATGTATAAATAGTAGCTGGTTGTCACCTTGTGGGATGTATAAACAGTAGCATGGTTGTCACCTTGTGGTGATGTGTAAATAGTAGCTGGTTGTCACCTTGTGGTGATGTATAAACAGTAGCTGGTTGTCACCTTGTGGTGATGTATAAATAGTAGCTGGTTGTCACCTTGTGGTAATGTATAAATAGTAGCTGGTTATCACCTTGTGGTGATGTATAATAGTAGCTGGTTGTCACCTTGTGGTGATGTATAAATAGTAGCTGGTTGTCACCTTGTGGTGATGTATAAATAGTAAACTGGTTATCACCTTGTGGTGATGCACTCACAGTGCTAATAAGTATACAGGATTGCTGCAGGAGATCCAGTCCTCTCTGCTCTAGATTCACCTCTCTTCTTTGCCTCTTTTTGCAGATTACGTTTACATTTGAAGATGTCATTGAGTGAAATACAGTAGGAAACTAAAATTGAATATACAAAATCCAACCATGATTCCGTACCCATTCGTTACATGCTAAAGCGGCAGTTGGGTTACCCAGGTCCAAACCATGCTGTTCCCTCCTTCCACATCCTTACTCTCTCTCGTCTCCAATGCCAGTAGTCATTCTTAATGTTGGCAAAGACGGAGAAAAAAAGTATCACCATGTTCTGCAAATTGCTTCCTTTCTCTAGAATCGTCTCCAGGACTGCGGGCACAGTCAGGAGTTTGCTGCGTCTGGAAGGAAGGGGAGATGGGGCGGACTAGGAGTCCCTGGGACATGTTTGGCATTCACCCCGTCACCCCTCTTCCAGCCTTGACTCGGAGGAAAATGCAATGAAATTTTCTCACGTCGTGTTTGCCGGGTCATTTCCGATACTGCGACCTGTCCGCTATCCCCCCCCCCCCCCCCCCCCCTTCCCTCCTCCCCCAGTTTATTTACGACCCGTTCGGAATATAATGGGGTTAATGTTATTCTGATCAGGTGACTACTTGGAGAATATCGGATTAAACACCAGATGCATGCATTTCTGTTTGTTACTGTAGGCACACACGGCTCTCTCCACCCCCCCCCCCCCATTATTTGAGATGCTTTGTTTTGTTTCAAGACACAAAGTACAGGAATCAGCTGGGGGATGAAACCTATGTTCAAGAGCGTGCAACACCTAAGCTGAAAGAAGCAGAAGTCTTCAGCTCTACAGAAGTTCTCGGCATTTACGGCATCACGTTTCCGCCAGCTTTGGCCAGAAGGAAAGTGGAATGACACTTTCCCATTTCATGTTGTCTAGATATCTACAACTTTCCCACAACGCCACCGAGATCTGTATCTTCTTCTCTTCTCTGTTGCCGACATAAACACTGTAGAAGTAGACTATGTGTGTGTCCGCCTTTACCAAATCGTTTTATGATATATTCATCAGATGAGTAAATCCTAGATATATTGGGAAAGGGAACAGGAAATGGGGGCGGGGGTAAAAAGTAAAGGGTGGAAGCGATGTGGATGTGGGGTGTATGTGTGGTTGCAACTTTAGATAACAACTCTATTTTTTGTGTTGATGACATTGCGCTTTCTGACTTTGTGTACAGTGTCTGTCACGAACAGGTTTTGGTCCAGGGGTAATATTCAGGGGGAGAATCCTTCCTGTTCGTTTTTATTTCCCATCCGACGACAGAAACCCTAGCAATATGTTTTGGGTCCTGTTTTCGTTATTTCTTGTTCCAGTGTAGCCTTTCCTCCATCCTTCCCCCTCTATATAATCTGTTTTCATCATCCTCCCTCCTACCTGTAACTGTCCACGGGTTTCCGCGACGCCTCGCTGTGTCAGTTCTGACACGCATGCCTCAGTTTTTCTCGGAGATTCTCGTGTCTACTCACCCTGGAATCGAAGCTGACGTTTTTGTCGCGGTGTCGTCTTTTTGCACTTTGCGAAAGTCCAGCCTCGAGTCGAAGACATATCTTCTCCCTGGTAGCGTTTTCGGGTTCAGCTTCATTGCTGTTTTGATTTCTTCATTGGAATCTTCACCTCACCCCTGAGTGCTATCCTTCATTGGATTGGGCATAGGGGTTTTGGTGGTTGACGACTTGGGAGCTCTCTTCCTGCTGACCAGGGCTGGGGCTGTGGTCTCACGACCATTCTTTTCCTCGTCGGGAGAGTTGGGAGGCCGGTGTTGGAGACGCTGGTTCTTCAGTGAGCAGAGCGTAGCACACGGCTAGCTTTTCACAAGCCTGTTGGTAAGTGACGTTTTGTTCCTTGAGATAGGCTTCTTCGCGTACTTTTCCCACGGTTCGTGTAAAGTAAATCACTTATTCAAATTCTAAGGTGGAGGTCATAATTCTTTCTATCGTTAGTTTCTCTATAAAAGGTTTGCGTGTTCTGCTGGTTTTCGTCTGCTTCTTGTGCAGGGTTTGTTTTAGTTGTCCTGCTAAAAATCTTGTGAGTGCCAGATATTGCCGGTCGAGTATGGCTCACGCATAGAGCAAAAGAATAAGTTTTCATTGAAATTTAGTGTCCGTCGTACTTTCATATTTTACAATATTATTTGCTTTTTGGTGGAGACTAAGAGCCTGTTTTATTTGGTTGGAGAGTAAATTTTGGCTCATGAGGCGAACCGCGGTATGTTTGGTTGAGGGCAAAATTTACCGGGGTTGGGTGTGGGACACTCATCCACCCTCTCTTCCAGTCATTGTTTTCTCCTCCCCATGTTTTGTTCTTCGTTTAATGCATAAATACTTGTGTGCTGTTTGCGGTGAGCGTTCATTATAGCATAATCCATTTTATATAAAATAGCAAAATGCCTACGGGTGATGGTTCGAAATATTTAGTGTTTTTTTTTTTAATTTAAAGGAAGTCTGCCAGTGTTGCTCAATCACCTGTCGATTCAATGCATAATTCTTTCTAAAATGTTCCTACCTATGTCAGTTTTGGATTGAAATAGATGGATAAATATTAAGGAAGGTTGACTCGTGGCAAATTTATCAGGTTTGCATTAACATTTAGTTAATTGAGATTAGGGCCTGTATCATGTGTGACATGACTTGACCAATACAAGCCCTCTTTTCCTTACCTCAGTATTTTATTTTTCGATGGACGCCTACTCTTATTGGATGGACCTCATTTTTCTGCTTTTCATTCTTCTATCTGCTACTTTCCTCCCTCTTATCTCCCTCTTACACTCTTTTCTTTGGCCTCGACCAACCGACCACAGCCCTCTGACACTGACCAAACTGGAATCATATTCCAAGCATGGTACTGACCCCAGCCTTAGGGCTTGTTTGCTTGCTTGGTTGTTTTCTCCGGTGGTTCGCGGTCTGGCTGTATCCTCGGAACTCCCGGGCCTACCTCCTCCTTGGCCGCGGTGCTGGGGAGAGCTGCTGAGGCGACGGCAGGAGGGGTGCTGTGTGCTTCCACTGCCGGCTGGAAGTCCCGACTTCCATCAAGACATCATTGGACTTGGATGACACAAGATGAGTGTGTTAGTTGGAAGTGTCTGAGTGATGTGGTAGTGGTCAGGCCCCTCTGTCTTCTCTGCATTTCTTTTTTTTTCTTTATTTTTTCCCCCTTCCTTTCCTGAAAATTCAGGCCCTGTGATGTGAACATATTTAGATTGTCTCTATTTCTTTTCTTTCTAAGGGAAAATAGAGGTGTAATTTGGGGCATCCCGGGACGGGGGGCTTAACATTTATTAATTTTTATTATTTTATTTTGGCCCCTATCTAGCAGTTAATCTCTCTGTATCTCGCTCTTCTTTTCCCTCCTTTCTCCTGCCTTTCTCTCTGTCCTCTCTCTTCTGCCAGTGTTCCCACCCCCATTTAGTGTGTGTGCGCAGTGTGAGTGTGTTGTAATGTGCAATAAATATTGTCTTTGAGTGTATGTCCTGGGTCCTTGTGTTTTGTGGTGAGTGTGGTATGGGTGCCTGACTCCACTCTCCCTGTGGTTCGGACTGTCGGGACCCCCAGTACCTGACAGTCCATGCAAGTCTTTTCATCATTGGTTGCTTCAAAAGGAATGTACAAAAAAAACGAGAAAAGTCCTAGAGAATTCTTAAGAAATAACTCAGTCTCTTTCCATAACGGGAATGCATTAAGGTCTAAGCTCTTGTGTTTTGTCGTTTTCTCTGCATTTCATTTGGTTTGTTCATTTTTCTTTCATCTGGATTTCATCTATGACTGATTTGAGACGATAAAGTATAATGAGAATGGACATAATGATAACGATGACGACATTTACACTCAAAACAACAGCTGAGCTGTAGATAGAAACAGTGAATCTGTTCTATTTTTCACTACTGTTGATGACATGGCGCTTTTTGACTTTGCGTACGTTGACCTTGTGGGCTTTTTGTCATTGTTTATCGCAAAAGGAATGTAAAAATCTAACCAAAAAAAGTCTTAGATAATTCTTCAGAAATAAGTCCATCTCTTTCCATTATGGGAATGTATTAAGGCCTGAGACCTTCTGTTCTATGGAAGGTCAACCTCTCTTAACTTAATTCCGTTTGTTCGCTTTTCTTTCATCTGAATTTCACCTGTAACTGATTTGAGATGATAAAGTGTAACGAGAATGGATATAATGATAATGATGATAACACTACTCAAGGCAACAACTCTGCTGTAGACAGAAACAGGGAATCTGCTCCAGCTACGTGTGTCTTCTCCTTTAGTCATATTGCTTATCTAATTTTTTCTTTCCTGAACCTTATCAATAAATCGTTGGAGGTAATATTTAAAACAAAAGTGAATGATAAAAACTCGGTTCTGCACGTGAAACAGGATTGGAAGTCTGGCATATGCTGGAGAGTTGTTCCAGAGTCAGTCTGCTGGCTATCCGAAGGGCGGTCAGAAATGACCCCACAAAGGTACTACCACAGACAGCACCAATAGCCGACGGATGTTGTAGTTGGGAGGCGTTAGAACATTCCCGCGAAATAAATCAGAATTTCCTCTGGATTAAAGGATGTCAGCTTATCCCGTGTCTCTGAAGATAAACTTTACACAGTGGAAGGGATGCGTTGAGAGATTCAGGATCATATCGAAAGTTATTCATTCTCCACCCACCTTCTTGATCTTACCTCAACTCCCCCACTCCCCGCCCCTGCTCCTTCTCGACTCCCTCTCCTTGCCCCCTTTTCCCGCCTCCATGCTTAATCTGTGTTTAAAGGATGATTCTCTCATCAGCACGTGAAATGAAAACAGTTAGGATAAGATAATGTTGCTTATAGCCCAGCCGACCACAAAGGGCCATATCAGGGCTGCTATCACGTTAAAATCAACTCACAAGTCATTCATTCACACAATTCTTTAAAATACATCTTCTAAAAACCCATCCGAAAGTTTGTTAAACAAAAAAAAACCCTTTCCACTTTAAAACCTCAGATCCGATAAAAAATGTTAATCTCTCTTTCAAGAACTCAAAGATCGCGTCAGGCGGAACATCTCTGGACAAGGTTTTCATGGTTGCGATTGTGTGTTTGTCACGATAATAGCAAAGATTCTTAATCTGTGTTTTAAAGGATGATTCTCTCATCAGCACGTAAGATAAAAACAGTTGCGATTGCGTGTTTGTCACGGTCATAGCAGAGATCACGTTTTAGGTCTCTGTCAGAATTTCGCCAGGGGAATAACTGTCTAGTGGTGGTCAATCTGGAACGTCGACACCGTACCATTGAAGCTTTCGGCCACTCATTGGCAGGACCTCAGAACACAATAAAGACGGTAAACTGGTTACGACCCTCCGTCCGTCTGTGCGCCTGTCCGTTCCACGGAACTACCCGAGATCGTCTGCTGAGACACTTGGGTGACGATTTCATCTAGAGCTGTCGTTATGAGCTGCCATGAGAGAGAGAGAGAGAGAGAGAGAGAGAGAGAGAGAGAGAGAGAGAGAGAGAGAGAGAGGCAGAGGCAGAAAGAGAGAGAGACAGAGAGAGAGGCAGAAAGAGAGAGAGAGAGAGAGAGAGAGAGAGAGAGAGAGAGAGAGAGAGAGAGAGAGGAGGGGAGGCAGAGAGAAAGAGAGAGAGAATGGGGGAGGGACAGAGAGAGAGAGAGAGGGGAAGGGAGGAGGGAGAGATGCAATGATGTGTAGGTATCTCTCTATCTCTCTACCGATGTATATATGTATGTAATGTATGTATGGATGTGTGTGTGTGTGTGTTTGGATGTCCGTACGTATCTGTGCGTGTATGTATCAGTTTCAAGACCTTAGGGGTGAAGAAGTGGAGGAGAACAATTTTCATTCGAATACGTCATTCTTGTTCTCACTTATTTGCTCTGCACACCCATGTATGAACGACAATTATTCTGAGCATTGCCCCAAGCCCGTAGGAGTATGGAGACTAGCGTGATGTTACTGGGTGAAGGAGGGCACATGCGTACAGGGGGAGGGCAGACAGTGGGTGGGGGTAGGGGTGGTTGGGGGAAGGACGGGCCTGCGACCTGGCGGTGGGAAATGGCGATCCACTGGCTGAAATCCAAACACTGACCCCGCACAGAAACCCGAGGCCAAAAGAGCGAAACCTTGTTAATGGCGCTTGTGGCACGTCCCGCCGCCGCGCGGTAATTTGGGGACTGGCATTCCCAATGTTTTCCTCTTTTCTTTCCTTTCGTTCTGTCCTTTTCTTCTTGTGCTTTCTTCCCATCCGGTTTTGTTCTTGTTTTTCTTTCTTCGTTCTTGCTCTTCTTCTCTCCTTCTTCTCCTCCTCCTTCCATCACTTCCTTTTTTTGTATCTTCTTTTCTTCCTCCTTCCTTTTCTTTTGGCCAGATTCTTCTTTTATCTTCTCGTTTTTTTTCTTCTCATCATCTTCTGCTACTCTGTCCCCTTCTTCCTTCGTCATTGTTCCCTTCTTCTTTCGTCGTCGTCCTTCTTCTTTCTTCTTCTTCTTCTTTAATAACTCTTAGATGGAACTGCGAAGTTCGCCATTGCTGGGCCTTTAGCTCGTGTGACAATGCAGTGCTGTTCAATCTCATCATTTAATTAGCCACGTTCCATCTCTGGGGTAAATACGATACCAGTGTGTGTGTGTGTGTGTGTGTGTGTGTGTGTGTGTGTGTGTGTGTGTGTGTGTGTGTGTGTGTGTGTGCGCGCACACACACACGCTCACACGTTATCCATACCATCGGCCCTCTCTTCTATAAAGACTGAACTGGAATTGATTACGCATGCAGTTCCTCATGCGTTCAGATTCCGGACGTCAGTGTGAAGTCCAGTCCAAATGACGAGGAGGGACAATCTGTCAGTGTGAAGTCCAGTCCAAATGACGAGGAGGGACAATCTGTCAGTGTGAAGTCCAGTCCAAATGACGAGGAGGGACAATCTGTCAGTGTGAAGTCCAGTCCAAATGACGAGGAGGGACAATCTGCAGAGATGCTGGTTCTGAAAAGAAAATCTGCTCTAAGCTGAACGTTTGAAGCGAGGATCAGACGCATGGAAAAGGCATCAGGAGAACAATGCTTTGTTCATCGGGCCACCCTGGTCCCTCGTTTGATCTGCTAGGTTCCTTGTCTCGTTCATTGGCTTTCTTTTACATATTTTTTTTCCTTTGCTGTTCAATTCTGTTCTTTGTCTTTTTTATGCTCTTTTCTTTCGTTGCTTTTCTTTTGTGTTCTTTTCTTTGCTTTTCTGTTTTCTTCTTCCATTCCTTGCCTTTTTATGGTTTTAATTGGTTTTATTTCTTTCGTATTTGCCTTTTTTATGTATTTTTTTCTTGTATGCTTTTATATTCTTTCTCTAATGTTTTCTTTTTATTCTTCCTTTTTTCGCTTTTATGTTTTTTGTTTGCTTTTATGTTTCTTTTTAGTTGCTTTTCCATTCACGCTTTTCGCCTTTCTTGTCTTTTATGTTTTGTCTTGCTTGGTTTTCCTTTTGTCGTTTCCTTTCTTTGCTTCTGTGCTGTTTTTTTCTTTAGTTTTCTTTTACCTTTTTCTTTTTTTTTCTGATGTTTTTGCTTTTTTCCCTTGCATTTTGTCTCTTCCTTTATTTATTTTTTTTTTTTGGGTGGGGTGGGAGGTGGGGGGGGGGGGGGGTAATTTTGTTGTTTTCTTTCATTTGTTGGATGTTCTTTGCTTTGTCTCTTTTTTGTTTTTTGTTTTATATCTGTCTCTTGCTTTTAGACTTTAGCCGTGCACATTGTGTGTCTTTTCTTTCATTTCTTGGGCACCAACGTGGGAAAATCATAGATTCACGTGCAGTCGAAAGTAATACCTTTCAGTCTTTGCTTACGTTCACAAGCATCACGTGTGGATGAACAGGACACAATACTCGTCTCGTGAAAGTTCTCTTCTTCACATGCAGCGGAATCTGAGAAAGGCAAATCCGGGTAGAAGACATCGCTGCTGGTTCTCCTTGTTATCTATGCACAGACGGTGATAGCGAGATGAAAGTCCTGTCAGTGTGAGATCGTGGTAAACAAGTTATTCCCAGGCTGTTGGTTTTAATTACCTTTCCTTGTTTAAAAAAAAAAATCGAGTGCTGAAGCTTGTGTGGAGGAGGACGAGAGACTGTGATGATGGTGACTCCCTGGGCAGTGCAAGGGGTTCCTGAGGACTCTTACCGAGTGCTGAAGCTTGTGTGGAGGAGGACGAGAGACTGTGATGATGGTGACTCCCTGGGCAGTGCAAGGGGTTCCTGAGGACTCTTACCGAGTGCTGAAGCTTGTGTGGAGGAGGACGAGAGACTGTGATGATGGTGACTCCCTGGGCAGTGCAAGGGGTTCCTGAGGACTCTTACCACCAGTGGAGTCTTCATCTGGACTCCAGACCTCACTGGAGCAATTCCCCCTCTGGCATTCTTTTTGTTTCTGAATCATTACACACACACACACACACACACACACACACACACACACACACACACACACACACACACACACACACACACAAAACCAAGGCAAAACAAAGCTGCGTATGTTCTGAAAAGCAGATGTTAATTTCGTAGCCAGAAGATAGCAAGTGCATCTTGGTGACCGTCAGAGACTTCAGTCCCATCGCTGCACACTTCAGGATTACTTTTTTTTCCACGTGGCATTTTGAGCCTTCGATACAGATACATTTTTTGCTGTCCTGTCTGAAATTGCCTCCAATGACGTCATTCTCACGCCGTTTACTCCAGCCTTACTATACTGTACCACAGACATCTTAAGTAGTGCTGTGTGTTTATGAAAAATACCCCCCCTCCCCCCCAAACAAAAACAAAAACCCACAAAAAAACTTATCAATATTACAGCGATGTTTCTTGCCATGTTGATATTTTTCAAGGATACACCGGCAGCTGCAAGAACCTTTGATGAGCAACAGTGTATGCACCATCAGAAGAACGTCTATCCAGTGACAGAGAGAAAAAGAAAGTAGAGTGCACGTGCGT